>OX328109.1:19971847-20571847 GCA_946811185.2 Hippopus hippopus | reverse complement strand
TTTAGTCCATATTAGAAGTATTTACAGACCATTAATATAGTATACATGTGTATGATTTGTGCTTCAAAAAAGATTTGAAAGGTGAAAAGGAGAAAATAACATTGTGGGAAGATTAGAAAATTTTGCTTACTAGCATTCATATTTATACCTCCCACCTACAGAGTAGAGGGGGTATACTGGTTTCATCATGTCTATCTGTCTGTGCAACCATCCTGTTTTGCATAGTCAGCTGCTACAAGCCTATTAGATGAGCCTCTAAGATAACAAGCTGTTTCCATTTCATTTTAAAAAGAAATCTAGAGGTGATATAACATACAT
Organism: Hippopus hippopus; assembly: GCA_946811185.2. NCBI lineage: Eukaryota > Metazoa > Mollusca > Bivalvia > Cardiida > Cardiidae > Hippopus > Hippopus hippopus. Next base: position 20,571,529 of record OX328109.1, on the reverse strand, counting down.
TTATTCACATACACGTATTAACTCTAACACACAATCCTGATCTTTTACGACCAAAGATGACTCAAACAATGGAATTTGTCATTAAAAAGGTAGAAAATATTGTGGGAAAAAGAGAAAATACTGATTACTGGCATTTTCTCCTGTTTCTTCTATGCGTTTAGAAGCTTTCTCCATCTCAATTAATAAATCTCAAGATTTTGTGGTCGGGGTTAACCTTTAAAGTGCCTTTTGTAACTTTTAGTTGTCTTTGAGGCCAGTTAAAGATTAAGATCAGACTGCATAAAATGTTGCAGCCTGATCTTTCATCTATATGGTTTGCTTTGCTGAGACATTCTGGACAAGGGCAGCTTTCAAATTGCTCTAAGGGTCCTGATTTTATAAAGAAAATGCCCCTTGGGGTTTATTTGGCATTCTAAAGGTTTTTTTCAGCACTCTAAGGCTTTTCAAAAGGCCTCTTCCTCAGGGGCAATAAAACTCATGATTGTTTTGTAATGGGTTAATTAATGTGTGTATTATTTTTGTAGTGGGTGTTTTTACCAGACCCTTCCACTCGTGAGAGACTGACCTTACCACAGCGTGTTCAGGTGGATTACAGAGCTGCATGTTTTTGTCATCGCAATCTAATTGATATTGGATTTGTTTGCTCTGTCTGCTTATCAAGTAAGTCATTCTTTGGATAGCAGTATCTATATTTATAGTACAAAACAGGGTAATGAGTTTCTTTTGAAAATGAGAATTTTTCATTAAGAATTTTTCAAAATGTAACTACTGGTAAATGCATCACCACCTCTGTTTCACTACAATAGTTCAAAGATTCATATTCTTTTCCACTTAACCCATTACCACACAATCCCTACTTTTGACGCCCCTGAGAAAGAAGCCATTTGAAAACACTGTGGGAAAAAGAGAAAATGCTGGTAACCAGCATTTTCTCCTTTTCCCACAGTGTTTTCTACCCTTACCAGAACAAATTTCTATTTTTGAGTCACCTTTCTTTTGTCGTCTGCAGATGCTTTCAATTTGGACCAGTCTAAAATTTAGTTGTGTGGTAATGAGTTAACTCTTTCCCACACAATCCCAAGTTTTAACAACCCTGAGGATGAAGGCTTTTGAAAACATTGTGGGAAAAGGAGAAAATGCTGGTTACAAGCATTTTCTCCTTTTCCCGCAATGTTTTTTACCCTATCAAAGGCGAATCTCGACATTTGAGCCACCTTTAATTTGTCAACTACCAAAGCTTTCAATTTTGATAAGTCTAAAATTTTGTCATTTGGTTAAAAGTTAAAGCATGAGGGAAGCCATTACATCTGAATTCTAAACAGTCCCTCTGTCAGGCTGAAAACTTTTCAAGTGTTGTTTTTGTTGTAAGACCAACTCTCACTACAGCATTTGCACCTATTTGTTATAATATCTTTTTATTTGTCTTTTACAGTTTTCTGCACATTCAGCCCCATATGCTCAACATGTCAGTAAGTATGGCAGAAAACCAGTCCTTTTTTTTCTTATCACCAGAATCTTTATCCACCAACCATTTTGAATTCAGTGCTTTTGTTAAGTGCCAAGACTAGTAATCTGAATACTGAGAAAGAATTCCCAGCCAGTCAGATTCTCTTTGAATTTAGAATTAGAACAACACTGAGAGTGGTTGATGATTATTGATATCTTGTTTACTAAAACTCTGACCATCTTAATCATATCTAAGGTGATTTATTCATCTATCATTATGTGTTGAGGTGTGCCTTCCTAAATCCATTTTTAGAGGGCTTCGATGTCATATGTATTCTCACTTATTCTTGACTCAGTGTTGTTGTTTGTCTTAGTAATAATTTTCCTATTTATTTACAAAAACAGCAAAGAAAAGAAGCATGCTATTCTAGTCTTCTCTAAGTTCAGAGCACATTTTGTTAATGTCTTGCTTCTCCTCTCTGTCTCTCTCTTATAATCTCTCTTGCTGTGTACATCTTTCTCTGTCTCTCTTCTTCCCATCTTGTCTTTCTGTTTCTTCTGCTTTCTCTGTCTGACTTGTTCTGATGGTTTGTTGCTCTCTATCTCTCTTTCCCAGTATCTCTCTTTAAATTTTTTGTTATTCACATACACAACAGACTACCTTTAAAATTAAAAAAACACAGCTGATTGAAAAGAAAGCATAATCAGAATTTTTTAGGTATCATTGTCATTCTTTACTTGCAGAACAACATTCAAGATCAAAGGTCCATCTAAAATTATGCGGAAAAAGTCAAAGAAAACACCAAGCTGACCTAAAGAAGGCAATCAGCTGAACTGAACATTCTGAAAGTGCTGAGGACAACTTTAGATACTTTTTCAGACAGTGTAGGTCGAGATCAGGCAGCACAGAATACACAATCTGATCATGTAACTGTACAATCGGATACATGCATTTATTAGACATTCTGTCCTAGACAGCCTGAATGTAACAATTTCATATTTTCACGGATATTGTCAAAGGGATAATGTTTGTGTATAAAATGGTGCATATGTTTGCTAATGTTTTACCCCTGATGTTGTACCAGGCAAAAATTCTTTTGACTAGTCCCAAATGAAAGCATTTGCAGACTATGAATCAAATATTATCCAAAACATGAAATTTGTCTTTCAGACAGCTGAAAATCTTGTGGGAAAAGGGGAAAATGCTAGTTACCAACATTTTCTCCTTTATCCTGCAATGTTTTCAAAAGTCGTCATTCTTATGATTGTTAAAACTCAGGAATATTTGGTAAAGAATTAAACTGCTTTGTGCAATGAAATGGACATGTTCACCAGCAAAGCAGAACCAAATATTGCACTTTTTTTTAAAGATGCTGTAACCATAATATTTAATTAGTCAGAGGTTAGGTGTAGACTGACGATTAGGCTGCACGGTCTGTAGCTTAACCTTTGTCAACAAAGTTCACAGAATTAAAGTTATGCATGTTCGTTTAAGATCTAATTGAGTCTTTGAACCCCTTACCAAATAAATCTGTATTTTCATGACCCTGAGAAGGAAGGCTTCTAAAAACGTTTTGTGAAAAGGAGAAAATGCTGGTTATAACCATTTTCTCCTTTTCCTACTATACTTTCTACACTTTCAAATGCTACCCCTTCTTTTGAACAACTTTTAAATTGTCATCTGCAAAAGCTTTCAATTTTGACCAGTTTAAAATTTTGATGAGGAGCTAAGGCTAAGAGATCTGAAACATAACTTTGACTTTTTGTTATTTATTATGAGGAAATATGCCCTTATGATGGAAAATCCAAAATACTTCAATAAAAATAATTGTCAAAACTTACATATTTGAAGTCTTTGTTCAATAAGTTACTTCTACTATTTCAATTTGTTACACAAAGGAACATATTGCTGAGGCAGAGGGTCACTCTAGCAGGTAAGTCTGCTAAGAGACTCAGAAAATTTGCTATGTCTCAATATCTCGTCCGTCAGGTTTGTGGCATACTGCCTTGTCTGCCTTGGTAGCTGTGGGTTTGAGCTATTACAGAATTGCTGAATGTTTTCTGTGTAACCCTTTACCAAACCATCCTGTGTTTTAACATCCCTTTTGAAGTCTTTTGAAAGCATTATGAGAAAAGTAGAAAATGTTGGTAAGTGATAACCAGCATTTTCTCCTTTTCCCACACTGCTTTGTACCCTTTTATAGGCAAATTTCATCAATTGAGCCAGATTTAATTTATCATCTGCATCAGCTTTGACTTTGGATGAGTCTGAAATCTTATGGTTTGATAGAGAGTTAAGCGCCCCTGTTTCTTTTACTGTCAGATGTTGAAACCGAGTTCGTGATGTACCATGCTTGAAGCCCAAGAGTTGCCGATTCAATTCTCAAGCTATGCCAAATTCTTTCAGAGAATTGATGATGTTCATTGTGAGAAGATTCACTACTCTCTTTCCACTGAATGCTGCGAGGACAATGTTTTTGGGGTGAAGTAGCAAGTGGCTTTGAGAAAATGTTGTGCAAAGTACTGGTGAAAGAAACTCCTGGAAAGCATCAATAGATGCAATGGCCACTGCAATACAACTGAAATGAAGTAGAAAATTGTGTTCAACACTAAACAAAATGTTTACTACAGTAACTAAAAAAATCCTTTACCAGACGAAAAAATTTTAGACTAGTCCAGATTGAAAGTATTTTCAGACCACAAAATAATGGTGACTCCAAAATGGAAAATCATTCTGGAAAGGGTAGAAAACATTGTGGGAAAAGAAGAAAATGCTGGTTACCAGCAATTTTTCCTTATTCCACAATGTTTTTAAAAGGCTTCTTCCTAAGGGTCGTTAAAAGTCAGGATTGTATGGTAAAGGGTTAAAGTACTATTTGAAATTATTATGAAAAAATGCTGTAATTGTATTAAGGGTATTTCTTCTCCCACTGCCGTTATACACAAGAGCAAGCAAGGATAGGCTAAGAGAGTTGTGCACTTGACATTTGATGAATTTTGACCTTTGAATGGGTTTGCTGTCTTCAATGGTAGGAATGAAGTACTTGTAAATGAATTTGATTCTTTGGGCATCAAAGGTACATGTAATTGTAGGAAAACAATATAATGGCCTGACCAGGACTTGCACCCTGAACCCTAGATCACTCTGCAATGGCTATGTCTGGCTCTGCTATCTATATACATGTATCTCTTTACCAAACTACACAATTTTAGACTTGTCTTAATCCTTCACCACACATTCCCAACATTGAACGACCCGGAAGAATAGAACTTTTGAAAACATTGTCAGAAAAGGAGAAAATGCTCTTTTAAAAAAAAAAAACAGTATTTTCTCCTCTTCCAACAGTGTTTCCTACTCTTTCACTCACAAAAACAATCATTTTAACCACATGTGTCGTCTGCAAATGTATTAAAGATGGACACGTCTAGAATGTTGTTGTTGTTCGGTAAAGAGCTCATTAAAAGCATTTGCAGACAACAATTTAGTCGTGTGGCAGTGGATTTTGTTTTTCAGAAGGTGGAAAACATTGTGGGAAAAGGAGAAAATGCTGGTTACCAGCATTTTCTCCTTTTCCCACATTGTTTTCAAAAACCTTGTACCTCAGGGTCGTTTAGACAAAGGATCGTTTCCATAAAAGGTTAAAACAATTAGAGAAAAGACAACATCACTACATAGGTTTATCCCTAATTAATCATCCCATTACCTGATCAAACTGTTCTCGTATTTAAATGACACACAAAAATGTGAATATTGCAAATTTTTTGGAAAAAGGAAAAAATAATGGTAAACAGCACTTTCTCCTCTTCCCACTATTTTCTACCCTTTGAAGGACAAATCTGTAATAGCAACACTTGATTTGTCGGCTGCATATGCTTCCAATTTGGGTGGATCTAGAAATGTGTGCTCTGCTAGAGAGTTGAGGCTTGGCATTTATAACTCAGTGTTTCAAGAATCCTGTTGGAGTCAGTCATTTTTTATGTAACTGTGGAAAGGACACTTTTCCCTTAGCTCTGTGTGATAAAGGGCTTTAAGTGAGGCAAGGGAGAGATATTTTGAAAAAAAAAAGCTTATTTTTATCTCTTACTCTGTCGCACTCCCTATCCCAAGCAGTAAGTTTCGATTTAGCACTGAACTGAGGAACCCATTGAGTGCACATCACAGCTGTATTTTTTTCTTATGTGTCCATGGCAGATCAAGATCAGAATGCACAGTAATTGTGATCTGATATCAGATATTAGCAGTCTTAGAACAGCAATAATTTGAGTGACTGAACATCTCTATTTTGTTTATTTGACACTGAAAAGGGTAAAACGTTTTACATTACATTTGTTCCGTTTCAATGTTTTGTTTTCTTGTTTGTACATTTTATCCATTGAGTACAATTGTATTATAATTGATCACGTGACGCATGAAAACATGGCGCTCTGCTGTGCAAGTGTGTAGTTTGACTATATTTCCTTTAATTTCCTACATTGCTTTTGTATTTTTGATGCAAGTCATCGGTTTAACTAGATCTAATGTTGTCAAAATTTTAAATCGGAGCTTTTCGAAGTCGGGTCAATGAACCAGCAACACTGAAAATTGATCTTCCAACCTAACCGGCGTTTCTCACGTTGTGTTAACAGTAGATAACTCTTTCCAAAAAAAAAGGTGTCTTCGTGTTTCACCTTCTGTTACGAATAAAATTATATACATACATTTTGGCCTAACATTGTCATGTTGTCAAATCTATAACCCGAAAGTCCTTGGTAGCCTTTTGTGCTTATTGACATGTTCGTCCCAAAACCAGTTCGTCCAAACTCCGATGAACGCTTTTGCCAAGTTGTGCACATTCTTGCCACGTGAGTGTCAGCTCCTCAAGGGAAATGCCATTTTATATGTACTCAAAATCCTCTGTTTTGAAAAGTAGAGCAATATGGGAAATTATATTTCTGAGGCATAGACTGACCAGTTTTCAAGTGGCATAGTTCATGTTCTTCAGTATGCACATATTTAAATGAAGTACTGAATACTAAGAACATTTTGTAACCATAAAGTCTCTTCAGTTTTGAGGTGTGATGAAAGGGATTAATGAGTGTCAAGGCAGTTAATGGCTCTTTTGTGAAAGCAGCATCAGAATATCAAAACATGAAAAATTTAAGGCATTTTGGTCCCTTCTTTCAATTTGTTTGCTCCTATGAGGACAGACTTCCCGAAAGTTCACAAATAGTGTCACATTCGGTCTGACAAGGCCTGAAAATCTGTCAGACCAAAAAAAAAATATGTCAGACCGAATCAAATTTAACAAAAACAAAGAAAACATAAGAAAGAAGGGTACCAACTATATCAACTTTATGCATATAGTGATATTAAACTATTTCTCCACTCATTAAGACTTTCAAAAGTCACTGATATTTAACCCCTTACCAAGCAATCACAGCTTTTAACAACCTTGAGGAAAAATGCTTTTGAAAACATTATTGGAAAAGGAGAAAATACTAAACAGTACAAGCAAGTCAGTTCATTAAATTTGTGCATCCAAGAATAAATATGTTTGTCCAAAGATGTTGGTCCATTCTAACTTTCTCGTCGTAAAAATCCAGACAGTCTATGCAGCGCATTTGCACCTTTTCCGAGTCATAAACCAACCATTCTCGTTGCTGCTTCCTTTTCACTAGGGCTGACTATCGGCCTGAAAAGTGACTATCACAATATTTTTACTATCGCAGCACTAATATCATGATACTATCATTAATCGAGAGAATCATATCGTGATGCATCACGATACTGTCGGGTTATATAAGATCTTCCTTTACCCAGTCTCCGGCAGTTGTTTGCGGGCGGGGCTCGACGGCAAATGTCAGATGTTTGCTCTGCAAATTTGTCGTGTTCCCATCGTGTTTCAGTATCATATAACATAATCTACATGCTATTCGCTTTTTATCAACATTCTCTCCCTCTTTAAGAAATCTGAAATGGGCTCAAAACACTGGCCTTTCCAACTTCACGATCTCAAAATTAGCAGCCAACACAGACGACATAAACACGTATATAGACGCGCTTGAATAGTAAGTACGAAAAAGTCATGCTAAATCGATCGTGGACAATAAATAACAATTCCTATCATTTTCCGATTATTCCAGCTATTGAGTACGTAAATATGAAAATTAACTCAAATTTAAGACAATAGTTAACACACATGAAAAAGATCAGAGAAATTTTTAATGTCTTCTCGAACATACGGAATCGATTTTTAATGTCCAAAAGGCATATACTAAAAACTGACATCGAGCATGCCTTATAGTTACCATGAACGTAGCGTTAAATCAATCTTTATTCACTCTTTTATTCTTTAAAAAAGAACCCCAATCAAACATCATTTTAGATCAAGCTAGCAAGCTAACAATAATTTCATGTATTGACTATCGAAACTATCGATTGTTGAACAAACTATCGGCGATTGTTATCGATGTCGGACATAGCAATCGATGCATCGCTATTGGGACAGTCACAATCGCGATGCATCGATGTATCGTTACACCCCTACTTTTCACGATCAATTTTCTCTCCAGTCTCTTTTTCTCATATTCCTTTTTCTTTTCAGCACGCTCCTCTGGCGTTTTCTTTTTTTAACCAGGTTTAGCGCCTTTGTAACATTTTAATGACGCCACTTTTGTCCAAAACATTGCAATTACATTTTCAGCGGCTCGGAATAAATGCTGGACAGTCGGACCGATCTGGCCTGAAAAATTGTCGGTCCTTGTCAAGATTTGTCGGTCATGTCCGTCGGACCGACGTGTTTTGGGAAGTCTGTGAGGACAGATTTGGAACTGTGTTAAACACCATTTTGTTGTAAAACATCTGAAATTATTGAGTGTTTTAACAAAAGGGTTGGAAACATTTACTCTCAGTAACAGCATGTTCTGAAAAAAATATGCAGTTGTAAGTGACTGAACGGAACTGGTCAAGAAATTCTCTGATCTGATTACAGAATGAAATCTCATCACATTACTCCAGTATGATCACACAACTTTTTAAGCATCAACAGTAATATGTCACATGTGGGGAACTTTTTCAGGCTACAGTACTTGCAGATGTTCACTAAGATACCCTTTTTGTAAATTTTGTCCATGTAGTTAAATATACGTGGAGTGATCAAAAAGATCGCGGACCACCTCGTTATTTTGAAAATTACTCCACGGAGGATTACAAAAATTTGCATAGATGAGCATTAATTATCTGGTAAATGACTCAAGCTTTCAAGTGTCGTCATAATCAAGCAGGTAAAGTATGACGTCATTTTCATGACGTCATATAGTGCATTAGTGGTCCAAAATATCGGACGACGTTTTATTTGAGTCGAGAGTAATCATAAAGTTTTACGTTAAACTCGGAAAGTATTTATCGGAAATCAAAACCGATTTAGAAACAGATGAAGGGGACTCTGCACTCAAGGAATCTGATATTCGTACATGGATCGGGCCGATTTAGACAAGGGTGTGATACTGTTAAAGATGACCATAAATCTGGCCGTCCATCAACATCAGTCACAGACAAAATCATAACGGATGTAGAGCAGCATGTAAAACGAGATCGCCGAGATACTGTCAGGAAAATAGCTGACACATTCAACATTTCATATAGAAGTGCTCAGGAGATTCTGACAGAGAATCTTGGAATGTCGCGTGTTTGCACAAGGTGGGTACCTCGGCAACTGACGTCCGAGAAAATGGGGGTTACGGTCGAAATCTGTTAAGAAATTTCAGAAAGCATTAGGGTACAGGGGTCAAACTTTACTTATCGTATTGCAACATGCAATGGAACATAGGCACACTTTAACGAGACTGAATCTAAACAACAAAGCAGTGTATGGAAACATCAAACATCGCCTTCCGCTGGTAAAGCCAACCTTTCGAAGTCACTTGGTAAAGTTATACATCATGTATTTCTATTCTCCTTTTTTTCTTCTAAGTCATGTTGTATCTATACATACTACAGTCAATACCGAGTTTTATGCCCACATTATTCAAATGAATTTCACAAACACCATACGAAAAAAACAGCCTGAAGTCCTGCGGAGTGACGTCACTTTACACTAAGATAACGCCCTAGCTCACAAAGCCGCACTTGGACAGGAAACTTTGCAAAAACTAAACATAGAAACACTAGCCAACGCCCCTTATAATTTAGTTCTGACTCCATGTGACCTCTGACTAGTTCCTGTTTTGAAAGATTCTCTTTGTGGCACGCACTACGAGAGCAGAGAGGAGCTAACCCTCGCTATGACCGGGTCCTTGAGAGTAATGTCACGTGACGCGCTCGCACACGTGTTTCGCGCGTGGAAATCAAGAATGAATAAGTGCATAGAACTCAAAGGACGTTACTTTCAGAAACAGTAAACACTCCAAGTTCTTTTTTATTACAATATTCCGATACCAGCACTGGTCCACGTTCTTTCTGATCACCCCTCGTATATACATGTATATATTTATCTTCACACTCTCACTACTTTAAATATTATAAATGAAGTTTAAGTCAAGTTCAGATTATTATTTTGATGTCATTATCTCATTTAAATTTTTTACATTTTTTTCATTTGCCAGTAACATATGCTTAAGTTTTATAAGTCTGAATTGTTTGATATTTCATATTATTTACAGTTAGCAATGAAGTCCCAGAACACCCTGTTATCAGCCCCTATGGTAATATTTTTGAGAAAAGGTTGATTGAGAAATATATCAAAGAGAATGGGACTGACCCAATTACAGGAGAGAAACTCAGTCTTGAAATGCTGATAGATGTCAAAGGTATAAGTTTTACTTCCTCTGATATACATAGGTGTACAGTAGCATGCATATCTCTTAATCTGAGGCCTCATTTTCAGCAACTTATCCATCTACCAAAAAAATTTAAAGGTCATCTAAGGCAAAAGTTTTTTTCTTTAAAAGAATGATTAGTGTAAAATATGAGTTTATACATCATAGGTGCCTGTAAAAATTTCTTTCTGATTTTTAACCCATTAATATGTAAAAATCCTCTTTTTATGCTCTTGAAGTGATCATGTATAGAACAAAAATTGAAAAGAATGAGACAAAATGGGTAATTACTTTTACCTGTAACAACAAAGCAATTGCTTCTCTTCTTGTAACGGATTCCATACCTGTCAAGAAAGATTGTTTAACATTCTTGTCTTTTTTTCAATTTGTAGAAGTTTAAACAGATAAGTTGAAGCTATTCTAAATTGAAAAAAAAAAGAAATGCAACAAAAATTGCAAGAAGGAATGGTTCAAAGTCGTTTTGGTGTTTCTGTAAGCCAAAGAGAGAGAAAATATCCCTCTCAGGATTACATTATGCTTTCTCACACAGATCCTTTCTGATTTTATTGATGAAGTTGATGTGTTTGTTTGTTTGGTATATAACATAGTTTTCAAAGTTTTTCATTTGTATCTGTTACCAAAGTATCTATCTATGCCTTCCTGGGTTTTATTTACCAGTTATTCACACAGCATTCTTTTCAAGCCCCTTGCTGCTGATAAAGTCGAACATATAGTCTTTTTAGTGATAGTTTGAACAACCTTTCCTCCATGCTATTGTCTCTGTTTTCTTTGTACATGATTAATACTTTTTGTGTCTGTGTCTTTAAAATGTCTTTAAAACATATTTCAGCATCCCCTCTTGTGAAGCCAAGACCTCCATCATTTACAAGTATACCAGCTATTTTAAAAGCACTACAAGATGAATGGGTAAGTTAACTCACTTGCCATTGTCTCCTCATGATTACTTTAAAAACGTGATAAATTGAGAAATTATTCAGAATGAGTTGTTTCTCAGGATGGCATAATGCATTCTTAAAGCCTTGGTCACACCGAGCTAACGGACCAGTAACGGATAAAAAATCATTTTATCCGTTAGTGTCCGTTCGTATCCGTTTTATGTCCGTTTCTTATCCGGTGAATCCGCTACTTGTCAGGTAATGTCCAGCGATGTCCGTTCCGTTCGGTGGGAAGTTTTGAGCATGTTCAAAAATTTCCACCGGACAAAACGGACAGAGACATGCAAATGATAGACTTTGGATGCATCTGACAATTTATACCCTCGGCATGTCATGTGACCGGTACGTTCCTTGGTACATTTCAGTTCATCGTACGTTGGAAGAACGTTTTGTACGGTTCTCATGCGTTGTACTTCTGTTTTATCGGGTACAAGTCCCTTACTTGTACAGTGATATCCGTTAATAGACCGTTTATTATCCGGTACATATCCGGTAAACATGAGTTTTTTCCGTTATATGTGCGGTCATTGTGTGGCTTCTTCACTCCACACATTGATCGTGTGAGCCTCGAGCGGCAGAGGAGATGAATTTTGTCACCGGATAACCAAATTCTGCATGTTTTTGTCCGTTTTCCCCCTGTTATATATCCGTTAGCCAGTCTGACCAAGCCTTTATAGTCTAAAAAATTAAGATTGACCTTGCCTTACTTTTGTTTTCTTCTTTTTCTTTCCTTAAAGAAAGGCGAAAAGTAATGGTAGATTATTATTTTTCTGGATAATCTTATGAACATAAAAGTTCACATCAAATGCATAGCTCAAATACAAACTACACCTGGCGGGATTCGAACCCTTGCAGAGAAGGTCCTCTTTTATTGAGGTTTAAAAGACCAACACCTCAACCACTGACTAAAGAGAATTCATTCTCCCCAACACAGTTGTTAAGTATTGATTTTATACAGGACGAAGCTATGCAGTAAGGAAGGAGTGATCTCCCGTAACACACCCCCTCTTAAGTGTCATGATTTTGATGACAGAAAGCCTTATAAGGCAGTAAGTCTATTATTTAGATAACAAATGGCTTAATGGCCAATCCCGGACGTGCCCCCAACAATCTATTACGGTGTCTTGGATACCGAATGGCTACGACTTAAATGACGGTGTAATAGATTAAAAAAGAACAGAAGAGTTCTTTCATGTTTTAAAATTTAATAATTCAAAACACAGTAATTTAAAACACAAATGATAATATAAGTTCCTACTTACCATTCACGAAGTCTAAACTATTCAAACTGTACTAAAATAATACAATTCTGAGAAATTTACGAAAGGTACATTAAATTCCTGGTCTCAGTAGAACTCCAAAAAGCTGAGAATCCAACGATGACAGCGTATGAGTTAATGTGGTGCCAAGTAGGATATTTATTTTAATCTTAAAATCCTTTCCAAACTTCAGTTGCATGTACATCAATCTTACAATTTTTCCCCTTCTGCCAACCGTTTGGTGTTTAAGCCCTTATATATGATAACAGAATAATCAAGTACACCCAGAAACTTCCAGAAGTATTTTAGAGAGAACACCAGGAAATTTTAAATAAACATGCATGCTGGATTACGGCAATCATTCATTTTTCTTTGAGATTAGGATATTGACCTATCATACAAATAGTTAAGTACCTACATTAGTATCGATAAAATCATTCGCTAATTACAAAGTAATTATGAAAAATTAATATTCTTTCATGACTGTTCTGCATACATCTTGTTTGTAAACAAAACATAGAAAGTACTAGAATCATCAAGAACATTCCATAAGGATAACCATAGATTTTAAACTGGATTCCTTAGCTTTGTTTTTTTTTTTTTTTTTTTCCCTTTTTTGCACCTTGTACAGAAATGCTCTTCATTGTTTTCCATGGACTGCTGATGAAGCCATATGTTAGATTGTAAAAAGTGTAAGTTTGTCTTATCTGTGGCCAAGGAACTGATTTCTTAGTTTCTCATTGTATGAATTTTGTTGCTTAAAATAGTGGGAGAAAATGGTGCTTTATGTGTACTTTCAGGATGCTGTTATGTTGCATAGTTTTACATTGAGACAGCAATTACAGACTGCCAGACAAGGTGATGGTTATTTTTATCGTTAATTTCTTAATCCCTTTATCACACAATCCTGCGTTTTTGAAAGATCCTGAGAAAGAAGGCCTTTGAAAACATTGTGGGGAAAGGAGAAGATGCTGGTAATTATCATTCTCTCTGTTTCCCACAATGTTTTCTCACTTTTTTAGGACAAATAGTATCATTTGAAAAGAATTGAATTCTCATCCGTAAGTTCCTTGGATATGGATGAGTTTAAAACTTTTCTGTTTGGTAAAAGGTTAATGTCAGAGGGCAATTTAGACTTGTGTGAAAAATTTTAAATTCAGGTATCCCAGTTTGTTTCTATTGTTTTTCATGGTTGAAGCCAGCATGATGAAAGGTACTGTCCACTAAATTTTCTTGAGAAAAGTTTATGCCCACAGAGTTTCGAAGAGTCTATTAGGAATCTTTTAAGTGATACATTTTCCTTTAAAGATACATCTTTACTTGTTTTTCACCCAGTTTTTTTTAACCCATTCCATTTTTATCATACTATAATCATTCTTGTATCTTCATGCCAAATGTTGCCCCTTGCGCTTGCAAGGTGGCACAGATTACAACTGATAGAAATGCATTTCATTCTCTTGGGGCCATCAAAGAAAGCACTGTTGTCCTTTTCAGTTTTAAATCGAAGACAAATTCCTTGAGTTTCTATATCCCGCACACCATATATATTGATAGTTTATCTGAACCATTCTGTACACTATAGTTTTAACAGTGTTTTTTCCTCTATGACTGTAAAGATGTATCTTTAAAAATCAGTATATAAAAATGTGCATACCTACATACTGACTGTAAAGAACTATTTAGCATTGGACCATTCAGACCAGAAACTAAATGTAAATTTGTTTAAACAAGAAATCTGTAATTTGGCAAAATATTTGAGTACATGTATTTTTCTTTTTCAGAATTATCCCATGCACTGTATCAGCATGACGCCGCTTGTCGTGTTATTGCCCGTCTCACAAAGGAAGTCACAGCTGCGAGAGAAGGTATGCCTTTTGACCTGTATAGTGTAACAGACAACGTAACTTGCTTTTGCCATGACTCTCTATAGTACTCTTAGATTTTGTCACATTTATTCTGTTTAATCCTTTACCAAGCAATCCTGTGGTTTAACGACCCTGGGGAAAAAGACTTGAAAACATTGTGGGAAAGGTAGAAAATGCTGGTAAACAGTATTGTCTTCTTTTCCTACAATGTTTTTTTACTCTTTCATAAATAAATACCATCATTTGAAGTGCTGCTTTCTGCAAATTCTTTCAATATGGACAAGTCTAAAATTTTGACATTTGCTAAAGAATTAACCTCTGACAGCTCATTAGAGAAACAGTTTTGGAAATAATTCATTTCCCCCCAGAAAATGTAATGGTGTGAGACAACTAAATCAGCAATGACAAAAAAGTACTAATCAACATGCAGTTAGATACATGAATACCAGTGTTCTGCCGAAGTCGCGTATTTGCGATTTTCTCGCTAAAAAATTCAACATGTTGCAGAAAGAATCGGTAAAAGGCAATTCCTGTCGCATATCAGAAATTGCGGAAATAGTGTTTTTCATGGGCGCCGAAGGTGCGTATATGCAAAATGAAATTTGATTGGACGCAAACCGAAAACATCAACCAAGTATTGATCATGTACTTTACTGTCATGACATAGTATCTTCTACAATCTCAGTCGGAAAATGGTTTCGTGGCCACGGCGAAAAAGCCAGGTATTATCCTAAGCTTCTATGGTCAGCCAAAGCATACCAACAATCAGAGCTCAAAGTCAGATAATGTTCTGATGCCCAGAACCCCTCCCAGTCAATCAAAATCATCGGAAGATAGTAAAAATTACCTGTGCGACAGTTCTTAGTATTTAAAAGAATATTCTTCGTTGGAAAATGATCGCGACCGCAACTTTATGGGTTGTAAAATGCGTTTAAAAAAAACCAAAAAGTACGCATTTACTGAAAAAAAAAAAATGTAACTTCAGAATGACTACTCTTATGTACAATGTGTAGAGAACATCTATCGTAGATAAGCTGTCATGGCCGAGTCTTTTCAGGGGTGGATTTTAAGAAAACTGTACGGTAGGGAAAGTCTCAGTGAGAAATAATCAGCCTTGTGAGTTGCATTTAAATCCACATTTTGGCTAGTGAAAGAGAAATAGCAATTAACAAGTATGGGTATTGGGGAACTAATTCCAATTTCTTACTTTAAACCATTTAACTGCATACTAAATTTTGTCCTCGAATTTTTGAAAATGTCTCAAACTTTTTTGGATGAGTGAGACATTTATCTCTACTTTTTAAAATCCTTGGCAGAACACTGGAATACACAAATAATCATGGCAAAAGGAGAAATTGCTCACTGCCAGTATTGTCATGCAATAATGTACACAAAAGTGGTCAGCTGCAAGACAGCAAAAGTTATTTGTGGGAGGTGATGAGTAGAGAAGGAACTGAATTTAGTTACTGCAAGAAACCTGGGCCTTTATTTGTTCTTTTGAATTGTATTACAAGCATAGGTTTGGAAGTAATGAAGGGACAAAATAATAAAATTAAACAGAATGGTTCAGTAAAGAAGGTAAGTATGTAAAACAAATTACTGACATTAATTATTTCAATTTTTTTTCCAGCCCTGGCAACTCTCAAGCCACAAGCAGGCATTACAGCTGGAAGTTATGCGCCCTCTGCTCCACAGCCTGTAAGTTTGACAAGTAATTAATGAGCTGGGGGGGTTCAGTTGTTTAGGCATTACATTTGTTATTAAGAAATCCTAAATTAAAATCTATTAATAGTGCTAATCAGGTAGGCTTGTCCATTGACAAAGTGCAGAGCCCCAGCGTAGCACTGGTAAAATACAAGAAAGGAATGCGAGCTGTTTCAGTTATATGACTAAAAGGCTGTTGGAAGTGGATTAAAACACTTTTCAAACCATGAATTTAATTGAAGAGAAATATTTTCTATTTCTCACATTGTAACTGCGGCTTTAAAAATTGTATTGAAATACATATATAAATCCATTGTTCACAGAAGCATACTTTTTGTAAGCACTGTATTTTCATTTATGACTTTTGTACCATGGATTTGATTTCTAGTATGAGCCCTGGCTTCCTGTGAATTATTCTTTCTCTCTCCCTTCCTCAATTCCCTTCTCATTGTAATCTGTAACTTTTTTCCCTAGTAAAAAATTACAAAGGCTTACAAGTGTTTTCATTTTCTTCTGACAACAGTTTCCCCCACCCCCCATTTTTTTAAAACTTTTTTTTTTTTAATGTAAAAATAATTGTAAAAACCCAGTCTGCATAGTAGTGGGTATATCTATGACAAACTAGTTTTTCTCCAGCTCAACCATATTCTTCCCATGGATTGATGAATTGTATAGAAGCAGCATTCAGTACTTACAGCTCTAAACATTGTTTTGACTTTGTGTATGTGGGAAAACAGCCGGTGGCATGAAAAGTTCTGTGCATGGCAATGGTAATTACACTGCAGGAACACACAGATTAGTACAGTGGACACAGTGATACAACTGAAATACTGTTGAAAACAGCAAGGAACACCAAACAAATATAAATTTATTTAGTTACCCCAATTCAGTTGTTACTAGTTAACACTTGTGCATTTAAGTTCAGACTTATGTTGTGTATAATATTACAGACATATGCAGCAGAGGCTGGTCCAGAAGCAGCAGAGGAGCCTATGGAGGAGGCAGGAATGAGTGAGGAGGTCCTTCAAAAATTGCAAGATAAAGCCACATTACTTACTGCTGAAAGGAAAAAGGTAGGTCTGTGGAGAAAAACAGCTGGGTGCATTTTAGTTTTTAGACATCCCATGCAATGAACCATCTTGCAGAGGGGAGAAAGCTCTTTATATGAATATTTGTATTTTAAATTTCACAGATTACTGCAGTTGATCAACAAATATAAAACCTGTGACAAAGATTTATATTACTTGAATGTTGCTCTGGGAAAAAGGGGTTTAATGCATCTCCATACACATAATTATGGATCCATAAAATCCATTTTGTTCAACAACTGACTAAATCATGAGGTAAAATGGTCCTTAGCCATGCTGAGAATTTACAAATAGCAGAATGTTTTGACCCAAGTTTGATTGTTCAGATAGCTCAGGCGAATGGGTTTAAATCCTTTCTTAGATGCATTAAACTCGCTTTTCACAGAGCATGACTCATTTTGTCTGTAAAGAATGCTAGTAAACTTAACATTATTTGACTTTTTTCAAGCTTTGAATACTGAGTTAGTTCTATATTTAGTTGATTTTTATTATTAGGTTGAACAGATTTCCTGAAATGATTACAATATGTTTGGATATTTCAGGATCAGCTATCGCAATTTGAATCTTAAAACCAATTGCCCTTCCATAATACTTGATCTGATGATGATTACTGCTATAACCATTAGATTTTAACAAGTGTCAGGTATATCTATCAATACCTTTATTTTTAGAGAGGCAAGACAGTTCCCGAGGGACTTGCAGCCAGTGATGATATCCGAGGGTATCAACAGTTTGCCTCTCATACTGTAAGTATTATACCAAACTATTTTCCTAAATGCTTTAATACAGAAATTGATTGCATGAAAAGCGTTCATTTGTACAAATTTGCATAGCTGCCAAAAACAAAGAGTGTTCTTGGGAAAACAACAAAAATGCACGGGTTGGTTTTGTCAGTAAAGTGATTAAAATGCTGCTCAAAATTGCCTCAGCCATTGGGTTTGCATATGAAAAATTAGCATATCGTAGAAGAACTCAACAGATGGCCTAGTGATTCTTAAACTCTGATTTTTTATATGTTGTTTGCCGTTGACCTAGCTGAAATGATATTGCCAAGACGTGAATGAAATGGTATCATGATAAATAAAACTCTTCATATCTATTGCAGGGTCTGCATAGTGCTAGTGTACCTGGTATCCTAGCTCTGGATATATGTCTTAAAGACACTTCCAAAATTGTCACAGGTAAAATGATTTTTTAAACATCAACTGATTACACTATTTTGTAGCTAGAAAAAAAAGTGAAAGCCTTGAAACTGTGTGATATCATCATGAATTTAGGATTCAAGATGTGAATACATTTTGAAATTTTTGTGGTATATTATGTATTTTCTAGCATCTCCAAATTAGAGATCCACTGCTGTATTCTAGAGTATGACCGAACTGTTTCTTGATCTTGCAGAGAAAATGTATTTTTAGACTTTGAGAAAATGCAATTATTTATTCGGTAGTGAAAGAGTTACTAGTAATATAGATAACCAACATGAATTTAGGTTTATTAAATGTGAAAAGACTTTGACAAAAGGAGATATTGCAGGTCACTAGTGATTTCTGTTTTTTGCAGTCATGTTTTCAAAAGTGGTCTTCTACAAGAAGGAAGTGGTCTTCAGGTTTTAAAATCAAAGGCTAAAGTGCCTTTCAATTTTCAATAACTTTGCAGGTGGAAATGACAAGAATGCAGTTGTGTTCAACAAAGATACGGAGCAGGTCATGGCTATACTGAAAGGTCACAGTAAGAAGGTCACCAGTGTCATTTATCACCCAGAGGAGGTAAGTACATTTAGACATACCTCAGATCTATATCAACCACATTGTGTTTTCAGCTTAAACCTGGGTCCATATTCACCAACCATTCTTAAGAACATTCTTAGTCTTATTGTCAAGAATTTTCCAAATATGAAATTAACACAACTTCTGATTGGTGAAAACAAATGATTTAGCCAATCAGAGTTTGTATTATTTTCTTATATAGAATTAGAATGAAAGAAAGAATGGTTGGTGAATATGGACCCTGTAGTATGAACTGTGGTGTTGCATTGCACAGTTGTAAAGGCAAAGGATTGGTAACCTAGGTTTTAATACTAACTCAGATTTTCCTAGGGTGTGTCCTTGTGATGAAACATTTGAAAGGCCTGGCGTAATGCTGGTGAAACTGTAGATATTTAATGAATAAGTGAGCTGTTATCATATGCCTGAAACACTGTTTAAAGCTATGTTAAACACCATTTACTCATTGTGATTTACTTTAACCATTTTTTGTTCCCAAATAATAATTTCAAGTAAAAGAACTCTGTGTTAGACAACCCCTTGCTCTAGAGATGAGTTTTGTTTGTTCCATTTTATGCCTGCTTAAGACAGGATTGACTGTATATTAGCAAAACATGTGTCTCAGAATTTGGAGCACATTCAAGTATGATTTGTACAAGTTTTTGTCTGCTGAGAGATCAAGGCAATTCAGGGGTCCTGTGTTGCTTGCTTATAACAGCAGTAGACTGGTAATGTGGAAATTCTGGTTTGATTCTAGCTTTCCATTGTGGTAGCATGAGAGTGGCTTTAGGCAAGACACCGCAAAACATCTGCCAAGCACTGGTAAAACTCAGAAAGGACATGAATATGTGAGTTATTTCTGTGATATTGACAGATGCTTCTAAATGCTGTTTAAAACACTATTTGTGAACAGATCAAAATAAAAAACATGTGAATGGTGTAAATATTTTAGCTGTTTGACACACCTAATGGCCCTTTTATTTATATTATAGGAACTTGTTTTCACTGCATCACCAGATTCCACAATAAGGGTGTGGGGTGTTCAGACTGCTCAGTGCGCCCAAGTTATCCGAGCCCATGAATCCCCGGTTACAGGCATCAGTTTACATGCTACAGGAGACTACCTTTTAAGTTCTTCTGTTGATATGGTAAGTGCTCTATACCAACCTGTAGAACACCAAGAAATAAGTCCAGGGATATATTCATTCGGGCATTAGAAACGACGCATGGTATTCCAAATTTGAAGTTTTTATTTTTAGATATGTCATTAATTACCTGACAGTGTAGATCTTACATCTTATTGTTTGATCAGGAAATTTTAGTTGCCTCTTTTGTCATAGTTGAAAAAAATTTGAAGAGCTACTCCATTTTTATACGCCCGTCGAAGATGGGACGTATTATGGGATCACCCATGGCTAACAGGCAGGTGGGTGGGCGGCGTCCAGTTCTTCGTCCGGAGCATAACTTTGTCATCTCCAGTCTGATTGACTTGAAACTTGGCATTTGTGTTTGCTGCAATAATACGGAGTGCATTGTGAAAGAACCATAACTCTACCTCATGCTGTCTTTGATTAATTTCCCTTTGATCGTCATTTTTATAGCATTTTCTGTTTGTCCAGAATATAACTTTGTCATCTCTCGTCTGAACATCTTCAAATTTGGTGTGCATGATTGTTGAGAAATTACAGTGTGCAGTGCACAAGAACCATAACTCTTCCTAGCACGAATTTTGAGTTATTCCCCCTTTGATCTTCATTTTTATAACATTTCTAGCTTGTCAGGAGCATAACTTTGTCATCTTAAGTAGGAATGACTTGAAATATGGTGTGCTTATTTGTTGCAATATTTGGAAGTGCATTGCGCAAGAATTGTAACTCTACCTCATGCTGTCTTTGAGTTATTTCCCTTTGATCGTCATTTTTACAGCATTTAGTGCTTGTCTGGAATATAACTTTGTCATCTCAAGTCAGAACGACTTCAAACTTGGTATGCAAGTTTGTTGCAATATTACGGAGTACAGTGCGCAAGAATAATAACTCTACCTAGTGCGGATTTTGAGTAATTCCACTTTGATCTTCATTTTTACAGTATTTCTTGCTTGTCCGGGACGGAACTTTGTCACCTCAAGTCAAATTGACCTGAGACTTGGTAAACATGTTTGTTGCAGTTACGAAAAGTGCAATGCACTGGAGCCGTAACCGTACCTAATTCCCTTTTGGAATTATTCCCTATTTTTTTTTTTTTTTTTTTTTATACCCCCGCAAAACGAATGTTTTCGGGGGTATACTGGAATCAGCCTGTCAGTCCATGTGTCCGTCCATGTGTCCGTCTGTGTACAAAATACTAGTAATTTTGTGTCGCAAACTCCTCCTACCGTTTTTAGCTCCACTGACCAAAGGCCAGCGGGCTTATGTCATGGCCAGGTGTCCGTTGTGCGTCTGTCCGTCCGTGCGTCCATCTCTGCGTGCGTGCGTTAACTTTTTTTTCAAATTTCTTCTCTGAAACTACCCATCCAAATTCGATGAAACTTCACAGAAATGATCCTGCCATGGTCCTCTTTAGAATTTCTTGAAAGAATTTGATTCCTTCAAAAACTCTGGTTGCCATGGCAACAAAACTGAAAAATATTGAACATCTTTGAAAATCTTCTTGTCTGAAACCATAAGGCCCAGGGCTACCAAATTTGGCATGTAGCTTTATCTAATGGACCTCTATCAAATTCCTTCATATTATAGCCCTGGGGTCAAAATTGGCTCTGCCTCGGAGATCACAAGTTTAACATGGGCTTATAGAGTGACTGTAATTTAAAATGGTAATCAAGGGAAATAACTCCTGTTATACAAGATAAAGTTTGTTACTATTTACCTCCCTTGATTATCAAACTGCAGTTATACATTATTGGAGTTTGGTATTCAAGTTTTTTGGAGAGGAAATGTTCTGTCTTAAGGGAGAGTGATTTATTTTGATGCTAATGGTTATGCTCACATGAATGGAATGTTTAATTTAAAGTAAGGTTACTATCACTCAAATTTTTTCAGAACTTTACCTTTCATGCTAATGAGATTTTTTCAGAACTTTACCTTTCATGTTAATGAATAAACCTGTTTGTATTCACTGACATTATCTTTGCATTTAAAAAGATATGACTGTTTTTGTTTGGCGGGCGGGGTGGAGGTTATGTTTTTAAAGTAAGTTTATTACCATACAGACTTTTTATGCTGTATGTCTTTGTCAATGCCAGTTAAGGGCATGATGGGTTAATTTTACTCTTTAAGAAATGACAATTTTTTTTTTTACTTTACCAAGTTTAAAGCCATTGCAAAAAGACAAATTGAATGTAGCTTAAATGACTATTTCTGTCTTTGCTAGGTTAGGAAACATTGTGGGAAAAGGAGTAAATACTGGCTGACAACATGTGGTCCTTTTCTCACAATGTTTTTGAAAGCCTTCTCTTTCAGGGTCATTAACACTTCGATTTGTGTGGTAAAGGGTTAAAAAGCCAGTGGAGCGATACAGGGCCATCATGGCCCTCTTGTCCTTCAATTGTATTGAAACTTTGCACATATATTGATCATATATTGAAGTTGTGCAAGACGCAGTTTTCAATCACCTACTCCCTATGATTCAAGGGTAATCTCCCCTTGAACTTAGAAAATTTTTTGTTAAATTGCCTGTTTCTGTCATAGCGCTGGCGGGGGTATTAAGTCACATTCAGTAACAGCTCTAGTTTTTACAGCTTTTCATGCTTCTCTACAATATAACTTTGTCTTTTCATGTTGGAATGACCTGAAACTTTATATGCATGTTTCCTTAACATTAGAGGAGACATTCATGCCTGTTTCAATCACTTACATGATTTATGCTGCACTACTACTTTCCTCTACCTGCCCTTTACGATTATTATCACCCCTCGACAACTGGCGGTGGAACGGGCATATCTTGTGACAATTTGCCGCTCTTGTTTAGACTAGTCGAAATTGAAAACATTTGCAGAGAACAAATTAAATGTGGTTCAAAAACTGAAAATTGCCTTTCGAAGGGTAGAAAACATTGTTGGAAAAGGAGAAAATGCTGTCAACGAGCATTTTCTCCTTTGCCCCACAATGTTTTCCAAAGCTTTCTTCTTCAAGGTCATTAAAACCACGGATAGTGTGGTAAATGGTTGAATTAAGTGGTTTTAAACCAGAATTTAGTTTTAGTGGAAGGAATTATAGTTATTATGTAACTACCATGCACATTTCCTAAATTATTTTCCACATAGAATCCTGTCACAGTTTTTATTTGCACAAGAAAACTCCATATATGATAATAATCTTTGTTGCAACATAATAGTCTGATAAAGTTATTGATATTGAATAAATAATAATGAAGTTTGATTCAAAATTATCAGACAGGTACCCCTCGTACTCTTGGTGAATCCCCTGAGGTTCAAGTTATAGTAAAATCTTGCTTATTCTTATATGTGATTTCTCATACTCTTATATCAATTTTCAACATGGTTGGAATCACACAGGAAGTTGTTGCTGTGATGTAAATGTAATACTTTTGTTGGTTTAATGAGGTGAAAAATTTAGTTCAAACAGAACATTCTTGTTTTTTCAGCACTGGGCATTTTCTGACATCAGGACTGGAAAAGTGTTAACAAAGGTATCTGACTCATCTGCACAGAATGGTAGGTGTTTAGTATGCTACAGTATAGTAATTTGAACCATATTGTACAAAAAAAGTTGTGTAATACATCTAAAAAAATGGTATTGACCCATGTTGGCTGTGCAATCCATGCAGGCTGACCTAAGTCAAAACTTTTGCACTTGATACTTTTTCTGCATGCCAAAGGAATAAGTTACCTCATGTTTCAACAGGATTTTGCACAGAATAGACCCATTGTAAGCAACAACATTCTTAGTATAATGCATAAGAAGATGCATGAAACCTCCTTTTTGCAAAGCTCAACTTAGTATGTTGCTGTGGGCAAGTATAAGTGACTCACTGTAGGGATGGATAGGGTCATAGTTGTACAGGAATCTTTCAACTCTATACCATTGGATAATTTTTAGACCCATCCCTTTTGAAAGGATTTGCAAACACTAAATCGATTGTAGCCATAATGATGGGATTTATTAACCCTTTACCACACAGTGCCGACTTTTAATGACCCTGAAGAAGTCTTTTGAAAACATTGTGGGAAAAGGAAAAAATGGTGGTTACCAACATTTTCTCTTTTTCCCACAATGTTTTCTACCCTATCAAACAAAAATTGCATCATTGAGCCACATTGAAATTGTCGTCTGCAAAAATTTTGTAGTGTGGTAAAGGGTTAAAATGGTAGAAAACATTGGGGGAAAAGGAGAAAATGTGTGTTACAAGTATTTTCTCCTTTCCCCACAATGTTTCAAAAACATTTTCTTCCTCATGGTAGATTACATCCAGGATTGTTTGGTAAAGAGTTGAATTCATGATTGTTTTTGCATTATTTCTGATTTTAGTCTCTATCAATGATTACTAAGTACGCACTGGAAATTTATTATTGTTCCTCTTTAGTTAAGCCGTTACTTGTTTTATCTCATTCAGTCCTTTCTTTGTAATTAATCTCTTGACTTGCCAACATTATAAGTGTTTAATGGCAGCATGGTCCTTAGTATGATCCTATGGGGAAACTTTATTGAGGAACTTTTATAAAAAAAATTACGAAAACAGATAAGACATGACAAATGTACCCCCCACCCCACCCCAATTTAAGTATACTGTATAAGTGGAAATTTTTGCAATGTGGAAATTTTTGTGATTTCACGAATTTGAAAACTTTGCAAACTTTTCTTTTCGCGTATTCTTCCTCAAGTATGCCAGCAAATAAAGAGTATCTTGAATACGCAAACATGTCCGTATGCAAATTTGTCTGTAATCAGTAATTTGCAAATTTTTCGACTCCCGTCTATATCCACGTATACAGTATAAAGATTTCGCAGGCCAAACATTTGCTTATTGCCTTCATTAGTGACTCGATTCTTTGACATAAATAGGTGCATTTGAACTGATAGGAATGATTTTTATGATAACAATATAATTATAATATAAAATACATATTTTACCACACATCTAATATTATCATGTTGAATAGGATTAATAAGGATACTGTCCTTTGGCTTATCTCAGGTGACTGTAACATTATAATAGGCAGCAAACAACGATAACTTATAACATATTCACATCTTTCCAGCTACTCTGTCTGTATTAATCTGTTAATGAATCATGATTTAACTGTCAACTGGCTTTTCCATTTTGGTTGTTTAGCTCTCACCTGTGCCCAATTCCATCCTGATGGTTTGATTTTTGGTACCGGTACAGAAGATTCAATGATCAAAGTCTGGGACTTGAAGGAGAGGATCAATGTGGCTAACTTTCCAGGCCACCAGGGACCCATTACTAGCATTGCTTTCTCAGAGAATGGTAAATATCTGAAGGGTGCAAAGTATGCATATTATCTTACAAATGATATTGAATATAACTGTGTGGGGGAATACACAGCCCATGTCCCTTGTTTTCAAGGCTGTTTTGGTGAAAGGAGTCCTGGGTGGCTCAGTGGTAAAGTATAGGACTCTTGGCCTGGAGGCCCTGGGTTTGAGTCACACTGGATCCATTGGGGTTTTTGCAGGAGTGTCCTTGGATAAGATACTTCAGAGCCCCAGCTTAGTACTAGTGAAACCCAGGAAAAACATGAATATGTGAGCTGTTGCCATGATATGACTGAAATAATGTTGAAAGCAGCGTTAAACACCATTCAATCAATTAACCAATCTGTTTTGGCCAATATGTCTAATGAAGATGAGAGTGTTGATCTAAGATCAGACTTATTAGAACCAGACTCCACTATTTGTGACAGTTGGATCATAATCTTCACCATAGAAAAAGCAACATTAATTGTGATGGGCTAAGGGTTAACTCTTACCTTCCAAAACAAATTTGGTCATTAATACTACAACTCCCTTCTACAGTATGGATAATTAAACTTAAACCCACTGTAAAAGGCGAAAGGTGCATTAAGGGTTAATGGGTATACCTGCGAAAACATGCTGTGAGACAAAATCACTCTGTAAGGGTTAATGCGTGTACCTGTGAAAACATGCTGCGAGACAAAATCGCTCTCTAAGGGTTAATGCCTGTACCTGCGAAAACATGCTGTGAGACAAAATCACTCTGTAAGGGTTAATGCGTGTACCTGCGAAAACATGCTGCGTGACAAAATCGCTCTGTAAGGGTTAATGCGTGTTCCTGTGAAAACATGCTGCGAGACAAAATCGCTTTGTAAGAGTTAATGCGTGTACCTGCCAAAACATGCTGCGAGACAAAATCGCTCTGTAAGGGTGAATGTGTGTACCTGCGAAAACATGCGAGACAAAATCACTCTGTAAGGGTTAATGCGTATACCTGCACAAACATGCTGCCGGACAAAATCGCTCTGTAAGGGTTAATGCGTGTACCTGTGAAAACATGCTGCGAGACAAAATCGCTCTGTAAGGGTTAATGCGTGTACCTGCGAAAACATGCTGCGAGACAAAATCGCTTTGTAAGGGTTAATGCGTGTACCTGCGAAAACATGCTGCAAGGCAAAATCACTCCGTACAAATAATGTTAAACCCTGCAATTTGCTTTTATTTTATAGAGATGTTACTGTATCACACTGAAACTTCAGTACATACTTTGTTCTTTTGTTTTTGATGTGGGAAACTAGTGTCTGGGTAGAGATGGTTAAGGTTTCTAGGAAGCAGTTATCAAGCGTGATTTATATTTTAAGGTTGTAAGAACTTCTTTTACCACTGATGTGAAGTAAGTCTTGATTGATTGTACGGTGTTTAATGTAATTTTCAACATTCTCTCAGCTCCCATTTGACAGTGCACCTATCTTTGTTTTCCTGTAGTTTCTACCAGTACTTTGCAGAATATTCTTCCCAAGCCACCGGCTGTTTTCCCACATCACCATGGTTGAAACAATGATCAGTGGTGAGTGAGGAATGATTCCTGTTGCAATGACTTTAATCGATCTTTTGAAAGAAATTGGCCCAGCTGGCAAATCAGCAACCCCCTATTCTCAAGTCCTGTACACTACCAATTGGTGGAGCTTGCCAACCAGTAACCCCCTATTCTCAAGTCCTGTACACTACCAACTGATGGAGCTTGCCAACCAGTAACCCCCTTTTCTCAGGTCCTGTGCACTACCGACTGAGCTACCAGGGCTTTGCATAAAATAACCAAGTTTAGCCTTAGCTAACTGTTGTTGGAGTTCAGTAATTTACCATTTTTGATGTTTATTTGAAATATTTTAGGTTATTTCCTGGCAACTTCAGCTGAAGATGCAGTGGTCAAATTGTGGGATTTACGTAAACTGAAAAACTTTAAAACAATTCAGCTTGATGATAAATATGAGGTAGGTGATAGATGATCTTGGAATTATTTTGCTCTAATGATTTTGCTTAATATGGGTACGTCATCTTATTTTCCATGTATTTTTTATTGATCGCTCACCTTGTTTTTTCACATGCATGAGAAAATTGTCTAATGTAGTATTTATAGTAATGGTTAGAAGCCATTTTAGTCCACCCACCAATCAATTGACAAACAACTAATCTCCCACAACAAAGCATGTCAAGATAGTAGATTAGAACATCAGGTCAGAGGTTTCTGAAAATGTTCTCGTTACAATGAAAGGTACCTAAAAGACCTTGGCAGGAAATTTACTTCAAAGATGTACATGTAGCTACAAAAACGAAGAAAAAAATCTTACTTTCCGTATGGCTATTTTACTACCTGCTCGGAAAGCTAAACTTGAATACATTTCTCACATATACTACTTCTAAGATATAGCACATTCGGTGAATTTAATTACATATTCTATAAAAAAATTGGCATGTGCTATATGAAAAAATGTCATACAACATGCATTTTCAGGATTGGGTAAAGCTACATTCTGAAATATTGAGAGAGGTTTTATTGATGTGAGATGAGCTAAATTTCCTGCAGAATTGTGTTCTACTGCGATACTTCACATCAAATCTCAAATGATATTGTCAGGATGTTATTCACAATTGCAGGTTAGGACACTTTGCTTTGATCAGAGTGGTACATACCTGGCTGTAGCTGGTACAGATGTGAGGTAAGCTGAAGCTGTGTTTTTGTCTATGTTTAAAATACCACAGAGGATGGTGTAGCTTCGATGATTTATCTTGGAGACCCGGGGTTCGAGCCTCGCTGCAAGCAGTGGTTTTTTTGGTGGGAGTGTTTTTGGGCAAGACACTTCAGGGTTCAATAGTTTTACAAGCGCTTTTTGTAAAAACTTCGTAAGTCTTCTTGACCCTAACTGCAAGGCCTACGACTACCATATACCAATCAAATTTTAACTCGGTGTTTATCAAGGGAGGTAAATAGTAACAGACATATATCTACCAGTAAACAGCAGTTATTTCCCTTGATCAGTATATACATAAAATCACAGCATGTTGACTTCACATACTTTCATGTAAAACCTACAAGCCCGGTGGGCAGGGCTAATTTTGACTTGAGGTCAATCATTTGAATAACCTTAGTAAGGGTTTATGCACCAAATTTCGTAGCCCTATGCTTTATGATTAGGAACTAGAAGATTTGAAACACTTCACTATATAGGCCAATGTAAAACTTGTGACCCCATGGTTGGGCCAATTTCAACCCCAGGGCTATTGTATGAAGAATTCTGGTAGAGGTCTATTAAATGATGCTACATCCTAAATTTGGAAACCTAGACCTTATGGCTTCGGATGAGAAGATGTTTAAAGATTTTCAAAATGTTTCAGTTTTGTTGCCATGGCAACCAGAGTTTTAAGTGGAATCCATTTTTTTTTTAAAAATTCTGAAGAGGGCTATGGCAGGAACATTTTTGTGACAATTCATCAAAGTTGGATGGGTAGTTTTGGCAAAGATGTTTGAAATAAAAGTTTACGCACTCATAGACAGATGCACAACGGACACATGGCCATGACATAAGCTCGCTGGCCTATGGCAGGTGGAGCTAAAAGTTGTGAAACATGACACCCACAGGGTTCGTTAGGTTGAATACCAGATCACACCAAATCATTAGCAGAACACTGGCCAGTGCAGATGTGTTAACCCTTAAGCTGCTAAGGGTGACTCACTGACCTTTTATGGATAGTGTAGATCAAGATCAGACTGCACAGACTGTGCAGTCTAATCTTGGATCTACACTGTCCAATAAAAAGATATTTTTCTCCAAAAAAGAAGTTTGAAATAAGATTATTCGGGTCTTTGCCATCGGCTTGAAAGTTTCATATACCTTATTTAGCAGGACAGGGGTTAACTTCCTTTGTTTACTTGCAGGGTATATCTCTGTAAGCAGTGGCAGGAGTTGGCCGTGTTTAATGACCACACAGCAATGGCGACAGGAGTTCGGTTTGGGCACAACAGTTCCTTTGTAGCATCTGCAAGCATGGATAGATCTGTCAAATTTTTTGGTCCATCATAAAAATGCTGTATGTGTTAATGGAAGAAAGTGTAGTTATTGTCCTGTAGATATGTTTTCAGACTTCACTTTAGTCTGTCAGAACACAAAACAATCATGGTTTATTTTTCTAATTTTTAAAATCAGGTTGCAATGGTTTTTAAAAAAAAAAATGTTTTGATAAATGTTAGTAATGTTTGTTGTATAGAAAACTGTTTCAACAGTTCGTTCTACAATGTCATGTAATTCTTGATCTGACAAGAGCCCTACATAATCCATTTGAAATAGACAAGATGGTGAAATAATACACACTTGTTGTGTGAAGACAAGCATGGTGACTTTTTATCCCTGGCTTGTTTGTATGGTGTCCACATTTCAACTTTGCTGCGGCAGCAAATGTAGGATCTGTGATTGCCTAGAATTTTGTTTGTTAGTTCTTTGCACAATATTCTTTCCAAGCCACTGACTTCTTTTCCACATAAACATGGTCAAACAATGGTCAGCCATGCACGAGAAATTAATTCTGTCTATCATCAAGCTGGGAATTAAACAATTGTCCATTTATCCCTTGTAAATAAAAGGTAAAGTAATTCATCCTTTAATAGACAAGTTTGCAGGGGACAACTTTACGCCATCCTTATACAATAACGATAATCATCAATGAGAACAATCTTTTACACATTAACTCTCTGTGAAAATATTGTTGCAAAAGGAGAAGTGCGGATTATGAGTAATTACACCTTTCAACCCATTGTTTTATCTTTTGCAGCACAAACGAAGTCATCTGGAGGAGATGTGTGAAGCCTTGTAATGCTACATACATGTAAATAAAAGGGACATTCTCAGTCAGAACTTACAGTGCAGATATTGAAATTTCAAAGCTGCTTTTGTAAGAATATCTGGCAAAACAGTGGACAGTGCAGACCTGTGATCAGACTGCACATTTTGTGCAGTCTAATCTTGATCTTCAATGTTTGCGTAAGAAACTATTGTTGGTTCAGGGCTATAAGGGATATATAAATAGCAAAGTTTCTATGGGTTTTTTATGTAAAATGAAAGCTAACATTCAAAAACAGATTTTTATTCAATAGAAATACTTAACCTAAGATTGACCTCTGTTTTCTTGTGTACATGTAAATGCTTAAAGGGAAGTAAACTTAAAAGTTATCTATCCTATTTTGACTACTTGCCTCTATGTAATGTAAATCAGGTTTTAGCCCTTTACCAAGCAAAAGAATTTTAGACTTGTCTAAATGCAGGTAACCTGCACTTTCTCCTTTCTTGGCAGATTTTTCTGTCTTTATACATAGGAATTCCACAATCTGAGCCACATTCTATATTTCATCTGCAAATGCCTTCAATTCGGACAAGTCTGAAATTTTGTTGTTTGGTGCCGAGTTGACCACAGTATCCCATATTTTAGCAAGTTTTAGCAAGAAGGCCTTTGAAAACAGTGGAGAAAGAAGAAAATACTGGTTACCTGCATTTTCTACTTTTTCCGCAATGTATTCTACCTTTTCAAAGAGAAATCTAATGATTTGAGACATAAAAGATTGTCTGCAAATGCTGCCAAACTGGACAATTCTAAAATTTTGTGATCTGGTAAAGAAATTAACAAATAGGAATGGGTAAAATGTTCATCAATTTTTAGCTCCACTGGCTGAAGGCCAGCGGGCTTATGTCATGGCCCGGTGTCCGTCGTGCATCCGTCCGTGCGTTAACTTTTTTTTCAAACTTCTTCTCTGAAACTACCCATCCAAATTCGATGAAACTTCACAGAAATGATCCTGCCATGGTCCTCTTTAGAATTTCTTGAAAGAATTTGATTCCTTCAAAAACTTTGGTTGCCATGGCAACAAAACTGAAAAATATTGAACATCTTTGAAAATCTTCTTGTCTGAAACCGTAAAGCCCAGGGCTACCAAATTTGGCATGTAGCTTTATCTAATGGACCTCTATCAAATTCCTTCATATTATAGCCCTGGGGTCAAAATTGTCTCTGCCCTGGAGATCACAAGTTTAACATGGGCTTATAAAGTGACTGTAATGTAAAATAGTAATCAAGGGAAATAACTCCTGTTATACAAGATAAAGTTTGTTACTATTTACCTCCCTTGATGATCAGACTACACTTGTAACAATACAAAGGTGATGCAGAAAAAAATACCAACATAGTAAACATAAAACTATGAAGTAAGCCAAATTACTTGGCGGTAAAGACTAAGAAAATATCATCATAATAAACATACGAGGGCCATTTTATAAGTTCATAGAATATGTGTATAACTCTTTACTGGGACTTCAAAATTACTTTTTTTTTTTACACAGCACTGGTGTAAACAAAAAATAAACACTTTCGGCTCCAGAAGGTCTGTGTGAGTTGGATCCCTTGTTTGCTAACTGATGAACAAAAACAAACTAGGGTTTAAGTGGTATCACAAGTAATAAAAAAGTATGATGAATGTGATCCACGTTGTTCAGAAGAAATAGTTACAAGCGATTAAACGTGATCTACTATTTTGAACCCAAGTTTAAGCCTAAAAATAAGGTTTGGATGACTTCTTACTGTGAAAGACCTATTATTGCTCGTCGAAATAAGACATCAAATTACATATTCCATGCGATTTACTTTGATTCAAGAGGCCTTGTTCTTTAAACACCATACCCGAAGGTAGATCTGATACAGGGAAGTTTTATAGAGAAAATATTGTTACACAGGTCATTAATTTCTATCGGAAATGAAGACCAGGTACTGGTGTTTGCTGCATAAAATTGCTGCTTGACAATCTGCCTGCACATAAATCCATCATGGCACACAAGAGTTTGAAAGATGTTTCAGGGCTTGATGTTTTAGACCATCCCCCATACAGCCCTGACCTGTGACTTTTGATTGTTCATACATCTGAAAGAAATACTAGCCACTGGTTTAAATTCCGTAGATGTATTGGAAGAGCAGTCCAGTGTCTTCAACATGTACTTAAAGAAGAGTATTGTGCAGCATTCCAGAAATGAGTAGATCCTAGTAAAAAATGTGTGAAGGCAGATGGGACATACATTGAGGGGCTCACAAAAAACCCCAAAATTTTAATATAGTATACATAATTGGAAAAATAGCCCTACTTTAGGAACATGAAAAATGGCCCTCGTAACACTACAGAGTAAGCCAGGCTCTGCGTTAACCAACCATTCTCAAGGGCATCCATGGTCTTATGCTAGATTAAGTAAGTAATGCATCTGAATGGCTAAGCCTGCTTTAGCCAATCAGAAGATGTGTTACTTTCTAAATCTAGAATTAGACAATGAATGCAAATAAAACTGGTTGGGGAGTACAGACCCAGGATGTGTCATAGCAAAGACTCAAGCAACACAGGACAGCTTGGTACTCTTGCCTTTTTCCTACTAAGAAAATGATAATTACCTTACCCTATTAATATACAAATATACTTTTTACATACCTAGTCACAGACAGGACCAGCTAAAATAGTGGGTACAGGAATAATTACTTGTTGCAAACATTTGTTTCTTTCCCCCCCCCCCCCCCCCTTCCATATTATCAATAAAAGACCTCCCATACATGTACATTCTCTTGTGTGACCCAAGTAACGGTAACTTATAACGGTTATGACTCACCTATTTGCTTTAAAAAGACACATTCAGACACATCCAGACACATCTCTTTTAGAAAACAACTAAAAGATTGTTAAAAAAGGGACAAACTGTTCTTGTAAAAATGCACAGGTAATACATAGTATAAACAACTTCTTTAAAGCTTACATATCACTTATTCATGAGGGATCAAGACATCAATTACTTAGTTTGATTAATTAGCAGAACGTCATTCTGTAGTACTAACTTGTTCATCTGAAGGATATGCACACATACTGATCATGTTATTGGCAGATATTCCACAAAAACTGTAGCAGCAGTCATGACAGCCTGTATATAACTATTTACCAGATGACACTATTTTAGACTCATCCAAAATGACACAAGTGTAGACAACAAATAAAATGTTGATCAAATGGTGGAATTTGTCTCTGAAAGGATTAAAAAACACTGTGGGAAAAGGAGAAAATGCTGGTTACCAGCATTTTCTCCTTTTCCAACACTGCTTTCAAATACTTTTATGTGGTTAAATCACGGGATTGGTAAAAGGATAAGCAATCAAAAGGACTGCTACACTCTTTTCTTGCACAAGTAAAGGTTTAAAAAGAATTGAAAACTTTAAAAAAAAAAGAAACTTAAATAGAAATACATTACAAAAAAGAATAATAGTGCTATCACAAAAAAAATCTGAGATCTGGGATTGTTCAACTTTTGATTTCACCCTCTCTGCACTGTGGGTGCTCTTCTAAAAACTGGTTCAGTTTTGTGGGAAAGTCTGTCATCACACCAGTAGCTCCAAGTTTGAAAGCCCTCTTCCACTCTGCTTCATCATTCAGTACCCAAAGATATGTCTGAAAATATTTCAAATGAACCATCAAACCTTTGGATTGCCTATTAAAGCTATTGTTGTCTTTAATAAACGGGAGGATCAAGATCACACTGCTTGGAATGTGCAGTCCTGCCTTATCAATTAGTACATGTACCCACATATATGTCTGAAAATATTTAATTAGAAAACTTTGTGGGAAAAGGAGAAAATGCTAAGAACCAGTATTTTCTCCTTTTCCCACAATTTTTCCTATATCCTTTTAAAAGCTTAACTAATCATTTGGTTTACATTTGATAAGTCATCAGCAAATGCTTTAAAAATGGATGAGTATAAAATTTTGTTTTGTGGTAAACAGTTAAGCTGGGCTTTTTGTGGGAGTGCCCTTGGGCAAGACACCTCAGACCCCTAGCCTAGTACTGGTGAAACCCAGGAAATATATGAATATGTGAGCTGTTGCCGTGATACGACAGAAATAATGCTGAAAGCAACATAAAACACCATTCAATCAATCAATCAATCTTTCAGCTATAGTTGTCCTTGAAAAAAGGAAAGGTCAAGATCAGACTTCACAGTTTGTTGCTGTTTGAAATTTAAGCGAGATGCTGTCAAAAAAAAAAAAACAGCGTTGACATTACACGACTGAGTTTTAATTATTGACTTACCAATAAATTTGAAATGTCAGAACATTTTTGGAATTGTCCTTATAAAATAGGGGTTATCAGCATAAAATACGCTTTTTGGTTTTCAATAGACTTAAAATTATGCCTTAAGATGGGTACCGGTAATAATTTAACTCTACCAAACAACAAAATTTAAGACTTGTCCTACTCAAAAATTAAAATTAGTTCAGGGAAAGGTAGAAAACTTTGTGGAAAATGGAGAAAATGCTATTTACCAGCTTTTTCTCCTTTTCCCACAATGTTTTCAATAGCTTTCCTTCACAGGTTTGTTAAAAGGCTGGCTTGTGTGGTAAAAGGGTTAAAGCGTAAAGTTAATCAAATAAATTCATCTTACCGGAATTCCTCTTCTCCTCAAGTGCTTGATTAATGCTGGTCTCATTAGTAAACTGAAATTTACACAAA
Source organism: Hippopus hippopus (assembly GCA_946811185.2). Lineage (NCBI taxonomy): Eukaryota > Metazoa > Mollusca > Bivalvia > Cardiida > Cardiidae > Hippopus > Hippopus hippopus. The sequence continues at coordinate 20,536,649 of OX328109.1, read as the reverse complement.
AAAAAAAATCAATCATAGTTCAACAGAAAAAATGGATGTCATTTAACCCTTTATCGCGCAGTCCCAAGTTTTATCAACCCTGAGAAAAAAGGCCTTTGAAAACTTTGTGGGAAAAGGAGAAAATGCTGGTAACCAGCATTTTCTCCTTTTCCCACAATGTTTTCTACCCTACGAAAGACAAATTTTATATTCTGAGTAGCACTTATTTTGTCGTCTGCAAATGCTTTTAATTTGGACAAGTATAAAATTGTGTCGTCGGGTAAAGGGTTAAGCTAAATTACATCATATGAAAATAACATGGAAATAATTATCATTAGGAAAATAAAATCGATTACCAGTATTTCCTCCCTTTCCCACAGCCTTTTCAACAGCTTTCTTCATTGGGTCGTTAAAACACAGACCTGTTTAGTATACTGTGTGTATTTCCAAAAGAGTATAGGCCATGATAGGTCTTCAAATATTTGAAGTATGATATGGCCTTAACCTTCTTCTGCAATTATATTTTCTGTCATGTAAACCATATCAGATGCAGTGAAATAAATGTAATCTATTTTTGTGATGGTCAATATGAAAAACTATTCAGAGAGTTGAGCAAAAATATGTTCTACTCACAAATCAACAATATGGATAAGAGCCCTTTGTTTCTTGGTTGCTGCCATGGTATTCTTGCCACTGCTGGATAATTAAATAGAGAAAAAATGCTTATATTCTGATACATGTGCTTTAAGTCTTTACCACATGACAATATTTTAGACTGATCCAAATTCAAAGCATGTGCAGACGACAAATGAAATGTGGCTCAAATGATTTGTTTCTTAAAGTTAGAAAACATTGTGGGAAAAGGAGAAAATGCTGGTTACCAGCATTTTCTTCTTTTCCCACAGTGTTTTCAAAAGCCTTCTCTTTCAGGGTCGTTAAAAGTTGGGACTGTGTAGTAAAGGGTTAAAGGTTGTATCTTGTTTCCAACAAACACAGTTATAACTATATTGGAAAAAAAATTCTTAAGATTCTTCATTGAAAATAAAAGATCAAGAATGATCCAGATTAAAGAAACTGAGATCAAGAATGAATATCAAAAATGATCCAGATTAACAGTACTAACCGAAATACTATACTTGGCATCACAATTTCAAATGCAGACTCATGGAGAGGAACAAATGGAAGTAACCCTGTGTAGAACAGGAATACTAGTTTAAACACTCTCTTAGCTGAAAACAATACCGGTATGTCTGGATTCTGAAAAAGATGACAATAATTTTTTAAAAAATAAATATGATGTTTAAATACATATGAACCATGCTCTGTGAAAAGGGAGCTTAATGCATCTGCGAAAAGTTTCGGCCCAAGTCAGCCTCCGCAGGCTGACCTGGGCCGAAACCTTTCACTATTGGTCAATATTCTGTATGTCCAAGGACCAGTCCACTTCATGATTAAGTCAGTTGTTAAAAAAAATGGCTGTTATGGATCATTAAGTATGTGATGCCTGGCTTGGTACCATGGATCACGGAGATGAATTAAGCCCCCTTTTGCCGGAGCATGGCTCATATATGTATAATTTTCATGGCAAACAATTTTTTGAAGGGCAGTTCTTGACCAGTTGCTGATAAGTCAATGTTTTGCTTTCCTATGTTTTTCTTCCCAAAATTCTACCCAATCACTATCTGCCAGGTATTGACATTTTGGCAAAAAGTCACCTTGATATTTTTTCACTTTTCTTTACCATTGTTTTTAGGTAAGCTGTTCTCATTGTCCTCATGCAAAAACTTTGAAAAGTGCTCATAGTTATCATAGGTGTAGCTGGGATTAAAAGTTTTATACGTACAGTGAGGCACAAAGTTCCGATGGGGGAGGTAGCAGGAAGGGATAAATCAGAGGAATTTCCCTAGTCATCAGTGTATTAATCTATTATTATTATCTATTATTACTGAAGATATTTACTCCAAACTTGGGCTAGTTGAACGTTTTAATAGGGAAATCAACTCAAAAAGGCCAGGTGACCCCAAAAAAATTTTTGACAGTTATGCCCCTCTGTCAACAAGGAATTTTCATTGGGAAGCACCCACATCCGCCCATTGGTACTCATATGTGCCCTTGTTTATTTCCCTTACACTCTTGGGGTAGGGTGCAAAATTATAATCGAGGTACCCAAAGTACAAGTGGCCTTGTGCAAGGCATTTTCCCAGCCTTCCCCAAACTGGATTGGTAGATAAGCCAGGAAGTATGGGTTACTACACTGATGCTACACTATGGTTGAAGGGACGTTGAACATGGTCTTAAATATGATTGGACAAAACAAAAATTCTACTGAAATGTTAGTCTTTTATATCATTTTACATTTTACCAGATAACAAAATTTCAAGCTCAAACAAATTTAAAGCATTTGCAAACAACAAATCAAATGTGGCTCAAATAATTGGATTTCTCATGGAATAGGTAGAAAACAGTCTAGTGGGAAAAGGTGAAAATGGTCTGCAACATGCGAAAAGGGGCTTTCGGACATTTGCATAAAGTGACATCTCAGATCAGCCTGCTCAGTCCACGTAGTCTAATCCGAGACGACACTTTACGTCAACATTAGATTTTGTCCTACAGCAGACTTGCGTGAAATAGAAAAACACACATGGTCGGAAAGTGTCGCCTCAGATCAGCCTGCGCAGGCTGATCCGAGGTGACACTTTACGCAAATGTCCGAATGCCCCTTTTCATGTGTTGCAGGCCAAATAATAGTAACCAGCAGACCACTTTTGGCAAGGATAAAGATTGCTTGTAACAAGCAATACTCTTTTGGGTACAAAGCTATGACACATACAATATGTAAAATCACAATTCATAAGTGTGTCATGCTCTTTGAAAAAGGGGTTTAATGCCTCTGCAAAATGTATTGATCCAGGTCAGCCTGCACAGCCTTTGCAGGCTGACCTGGTCAAAACTTTTTGCTATTGGTCAATTTTCTGTAAATCAGTTTACTTCATGATTCAGTTGGTTGTTGATTTTAAGGATCAAGAATTATCTGATGACTTGGATGGGTCATGTAGATGTATTTAAGCACCCTTTTCCTAGAGCGCAGGTCATTTGAGCCATGCTTGTGCAAAAGGGGATTTAATGGAATGTACCAAGCAACTTATGACATAAAAATGGATCCATAAAATCAATTTTGTCCAAAAAACCTGCCAAATAATGTGGTAGAATGGTCCTTTGATGTGCAGAAAATTGACTAATAGTCGTAAATTTTGACACAGGTTAGCCTGTGCAGACTGAGCAGGCTGACCAGAGTTAATATTTTTTTCAGACGAATTAACCCTCCTTTTCACAGAGAATGACTCTTATTTATTCCTATTTCACAAGGATGTTTTGAGTCGTCTGCTTCAAATTTGTTTCAGTTTTTATTGAATTGAGTAATTGTATTAGTTAGGTTTTAAACAAGGACTATTCAACAAAGGAGTAAAAAAGGAGAATTTCATTCAAACAAGGCCAAAAATCTAACAATACATGGAGGTCATTAGATAAACAGTACTATGACTAGGCTTACCAGTTTGTACAAGATGTCTGTCACAGAACTTTTCAAACTGCCCCAAATGACAAGATCTTCTCTGTGAAATTCTTGTATCAGAGCATTCACCTGTTATTGTAGAACAATTAACACATTTAAAAATGTAGCATTTTTTTTCTCCTTCAATTTTTAGTTAAACAAGCAATTTCTTTGAAATGATACCCCTGCCGAAAAAGACCTTTTCAAAAATTTACGCGACTGCGTAACTCATAATCACTCCCAGTCAGCCATTTTGCATCGAATAAAAAAAAACAAAAAACAAAAAAAAACTATATTGGCAGAATAGGTTATTGTTCACACATATAAAGTTTCACAAAATTCCGTATTGGAGATATTGTCCCAGAGGGAAACACTGACAGAAGGATAGACGGACGGATAGACAACGCTAAAACTATATCCCTCCGCCTTCGGCAGGGGATAAAAATGGCTATAAAGATGGACAGATTAACTATGGCCAACTTACTAGAAATATAGAAGTGAGACTTTGTCAAAAGCCAAGACAGTGCTCACCATGAGCAATTTCTATAACTACATATTGTTCTGTGCAGTCTAACCTTGCTTAAATTTCTCTGCTTAACCATCTTTACCAAATTAAAAAATACTTGCCTTGTGTATATTACTAGCATTTTCAGACCAAAAATGGTTTAATAAATTGTTGCAATTTTTCTTCAACTCTTCGACACACAACAATATTTTGACTGGCCCAAATTGAAAGCATTTGCAGACGGCAAATTAAAAGTGGCTCAAATGGGTGGATTTATTTCTGACAGGTTAGAAAAAATTGTGGGAAAAGGAGAAAATGCTGATTATCAGCATTTTCTCCTTTTTCCACAATGTTTTTAAAAGTCTAATCTTCCAGGTTCAATAAAACTCTGGATTGTGTGCCAATGGGTAAAAGGTTACCAGGTCTGGTAGCTGAATTCAGGAATTGCTGGTTAAACCCACAGCTCGACCAAATTCTTTCCAAGAATGAATGATAGTCTTGCAACAGGATTTATTCCTCCCTAAAAGCTGACCTTTGTTTCAAAAATATCTTAACTGTTTACCACACCATCACAAGTTTTAACAACCCTGAGACAAAACACTTTTAAAAACATTGTGGGAAAAAGGAAAATTCTGCATTTTCTCTTTTTCCCACGATGTTTTCTACCTAATCAAGGACATACTATCATTTGTAAAAAGAACTGTATTGTCGTCTGTAAATTCCTACATTATGGCTGAGCCTAAAACTTTGCTGTGTGGTAAAGGAATACACCAAATTTTAGATTATAATCTCTATTTTACAAAAAGTTTTTCAGTTTTACAAATATCAGGTTACTTCTACTGTAATAAAACATCATGCCACCCTAGTACATTTACCTTTTCATACAACTCCTCATCCGGAACTTTGACGTCTATATTGACAGGCATATTTGGAAACTCTGTAAATACTTCTTTTAAAGTTGGAATTCTCCGGTCTTCACCACACTGGCAAACACAATCTAATGTACAAAAATAAACCATACATGTAATAGTTTTAAAGAGGACATTTATTTTTTCGATTTTTCATTCTAGTAGATCACAGTCATTCTGTTTGTTTGTTGGGGGGGGGGGGGGGGGGGGTTCATAGTTTGGTATTAATTTCACTTCTCCATGGTATTACTGTTATTTCTTGGTGGCTATTGCAACCTTGCCTATGTAACTGGTGTTTCTTTAGTTAGTAGTCATGCTTCAACACACTTTTTCTCATGTAAAACATAGACAAAACAATGTAAATGGTGAGAGAAAAATAACATTTGTTGAGATTACAGTCACAGAAGCAAAGAATTTCTAACAAACCTTGACCCTTTCCCAAACAAACAAAAAAAATTCAAACTAGTCCAAATCAGAATTTGCAGATGACAAATTAAATATGGTTTTTATTACAGAATTTGTCTTTGAATGGTAGAAAACATTGTGGAAAAAGGAGAAAATGCTGCTCACCAGCATTTTCTCCTTTTCCCACAATGTTTTCAAAAGTTATTTTATTATGTGTTGTTAAAAGACACAAGTGTTACTGCATGGTAAAGGGTTAAATTCAAGCTCAAATCCCTTGGGTCCTTTGCATTTTCCACTGTCGTACTTCAAACCCATACATAAAAAAAAATTCTGACAAACATAACTATAACCCTCTACAAGGTGAGACAGTTTTAGACATGTCCAAACTGAAAACATTTGCAGATTACAAATTAAATACGGCTTATATCATTTGATTTGTTTTTGAAAGGGTGAACAACATAGTTGGAAAGGGAAAAATTATTGGTAACTACCATTTTCTCAATTTCCAATGTTTTCAAAAGCCTTCTTGCTTAAGTTCATTAATACAGTATTGTTTGTTAATAAATTTTACTTACTTGGTTCGAAACTAACTTCAAGCTCCTCTTTGTATGGTGGAAGCTCCTGTAAACGTGAAACAAAACTCTGTTACAAGTACCTTGGGTATATTTCATAAAACACCGTACAATTATGATAAAAAAAATCTTGTAAAATTCTATACTGTAATTGCTGTTTGACAAAACTTGCACTTATTTTAATTAACATGTTGCTCATAGTAGTTTGATCTTTCTGAGAAAGAGATTTCTGTATGTTTCTATATGATCAATGATTATGCTCATCATTAAAGCAGTCTGTTTAAAATTTAATTTTAAGATCATTATGAAAATGTACCAAAGCTCAATTAAACAAGAACTATCATCAGACAGCACAGCTCGGCTGGTAAGTTAATTATCAGGGCAGCCAGTGCCTTGAAACAGCCACCCTGGAACAGAAGATCCAACACCAACTCAGACATCAGGGTTTGTGCAATAGCTCTTCTTTCACTTCATCTGTGACCTTGACCTTTTAGCCAAAGGCCTGAATAGGTGTGTAGCTGAATGATACTGTAGATCTATATTCATAATGGCCTGCAACACGCGAAAAGGGGTATTCGGACATTTGCGTAAAGTGTCGTCTCGGATCAGCCTGCGCAGTCCGCGCAGGCTAATCCGAAATGACACTTTCCGTTTTAATGTAATTTTCTGTTTTGCGCAAGTCTACTGTAGCACAAAATCTAATATAGCTGTAAAGTGCCGTCTCGGATTAGCCTGCGTGGACTGCGCAGGCTGATCGGAGACGACACTTTACGCAAATGTCTGAATGCCCCTTTTCGCCCGTTGCAAGCCAAATCTTACTAAATATGAATCAAATCAATTATTTGGTCTAGAAAACAGGAGCCCTAAATAAAACTTAAACATGACATTTCAAAATCCATGACCTTAATCTAAATATCCTGGACATGGGTATGGCTAGGATATTGCTCAATGAAACTTTGGATCTGAATCTGTCATCAAGCCAAATATGAATCAAACTCATCATTTAGTTTGGAAAACATGAGCTCTTAAACTTTGATGTAAAATATCAAAGTCTACAACCTTAACCTTAAGACCATGTGTGTTGGTGGGTGCTGTGTGTGTGTGTGTGTGTGGGGGGGGGGGGGGTTTATTGCCAAAAGCAACTTTGGACCTGTATTTATAATCATACCAAACATGTACCAAATCCATCACATGTATAGAAAATGTGAGCTCTTAAAAATCTTTAACCTAAATGTGGATGCCAACTCCAATGCCAAAGCTGAAGCCAAGGCTACAACGCTAACACTAACACTGCAGAAAGTGCTGCAGGAAGTGCAATAGCTCCCCCTGAGCTACATCCAGGTGAGCTAAAAAGTGTACTCAAGGTAATGACTTATCCTTTTGCCAAGCAATTCCATGTTAAATTCTTTACCAAATGACAAAATTTTGGACTCTACTAAATCGAAAACATTTGCAGATGACAAAATAAATGTGACTTACAGATTGAAATTTGTTTTAAAATGGGTAGAAAACATTGTGGGAAAAGGAGAAACTGCTGGTAACCCTTTTCCCACTATGTTTTCAAAAGGCTTCTTTCTCATGGTCGTTAAAAGTCAGGATTGTGTGGTAAAGGCTTAAATGACTCTGGAGAAGAAGACTTTCAAAAGCATTGTGAGAAACTTGGAAATGCTAGTTACCAGCATTTTCCTACAAAGTTTTCTTTCATTCCAAGGATAAACTCCATCATTTGAGCCTTATTTAATTCTTTGTCAACACCTTTTAATATGGAGAACTTTGTCATCTGGTAAAGAGTTAAATGCTTACAGAATAATTGAGATCTGCGATGTTGTCTGGACAGTCACATGTCCTCTGTAAATTTTGGTCATGTGACACAACTACCACCCCATCTCGTGTTAGATGACAGTCAATCTCCAGCATATCTGTTCCCTGGCTGATTGCACTGAAAAACACAATGAAACATGTTGTTTGTTAAAATGAGTCTTTCACCTTCTTAGAAGGGGGTCCTCCATGGCTTGAAGGTTAACCTTTTCAACACTTAAGATGAAAACAGCGGCTTTTGCAGATGGCATAGATCAAGATGAGACTGCACAGAACATGCTTCCTGATCTTGGATCTATACAGTCCACTTGTTTAGTCAAGCTTATAAAAAGAAATTTTTTTGAGTTTTTGTGGACTGTAATTTCAGCCATCACAAAAAGTTAGGTTTATACATGTTGGAGCTGAAAGAGGCTGTGGACTTGTAATCAAGAGATTCTTGAATTGGTTCCTGCTGGCCATGCTGGTTGCTGGGGACCCCAGCACTGTTGAGCTCCAGCATAGTACTGGCAAACTCCAGGAAAGGTATAAATAGCCTTGTTGTTGCACTGATAGACATGTAACTGAATGAAAGCAGTATGAAATACCAATCAATCAAAAGATTTATCCTTCTCAAAGGAAATAGATCTTCCTATAGATGACAAAATGTAAATCTCTTTATATTTCATGAAAAGATGTGAAAAAAACTCTCTTGAAAAAGGAAAAGTTGCTGCCAAATAGCTACAATGCTTTCAAAAGTTGTCTACTGCAGGGCAAACACAAGCACTACATGCTGCTGCCAATGCTCAGCTGCAAGTGCTCGATTTTCGGTAAAAATTGAAAAGTCGAAAAAGGGACATAATGGTGTCAAAAATACTTGAATTGTTACCTGCCCTTGTTGTATAGATTCTCCTTTTGATAATTAACAACTTGTCCAAGTCTGAAGTACACATCATCAGTAATAACAGATATTGCAAAATGTCAAAGTTTTTGCACAGCAACGAAGCAGACGCCAATACCTTGGCTATAACAGTAACTTGTTTTCTCCAAAAACATGTGACCTAAAAATTACTTTGATAACCCTAATAACACCTGTTCAATGAGACAGTGTAGATCAAGATGAGACTGATTACAATTTGTATTCTCATTCCTGTTCATCACTGTCTTTATATGAGGTACTATCCTGATACAAGAAATAAAATGCAGACATACGAAAGATGTACTCACTGCTTAAATGCTCCGATTGTATTTTCACAGTTTTCACCAGCACCTGAAATGAAATTTGAATGAAAATGCAAATAGTAATAAATTCCTCAAATACAGGTAGTCTACAAGAAAAAAAGTCTAATGGATTAATACAATCATCATTCATGTGTAACATTTTGACAAAAGGAGGAATTGCTCATAATGAATCATTTCTGCTTGTTCACAGAAGGTAGGAAGCTAAGCCATTTCGGCACTAATCTTATAACTTTTCATGCAGTTTACTGCTTTTGACAACATTGTGGTGTGGGAAAAAGAACAGAAACTGGATGCTTATTAAACTCTCTGTCAAAATGGTTTTCTGTATCATTCAAAGACAGTTAATTCTGAAATTTTCTTTCCTTGATGAATGTTTTTATTGTATCATCGTTTGTATTGTATCTCTAAATATTTTCTAGCTTTTATGGAGATAGGTTAAAAATCTGTAAGAATTTAAAAGACAACATTATCAACCCTTCAACTCTTTACCAGAAAACAAAATTTTGGTCTTGTCCAATTTGAAAACATTTGCAGGGCAACAAATTAACCCCTAGAGCCCCAAGTGAACCCAACAGACATTTTTAGAACAGAAATACCACCCAAATGTCTGTAATTTCAAGATTAACCTTTTCTGATTAGCAGAATTTTCACTATTCTTCCAATATCTTCTCATGAAGCCTTCTTCCTACAGGGTTGTGCACCCTTTACCACAAATTTAGAGTTTTAATGACCCTGAGAAGGGTTTTTGAAAGCTTTCAAAACTTTGTGGGAAAAAGAGAAAATGCTGGTAACTAGCATTGTCTCCTTCACCCACAATGATTTCTACATTTTAAAGACAGAAATCATCCTTTTCCGTTTTCACTACAATAAATTTGTCATCTGCAAATTTCATTGAATGAGGACAGGTGTAAAATTTTGTTGTGTGGTAAAGAGTTTACCCTTCACCACACGAAAAAATTTTAGATCTGTCAAAATTGAAAGCATTTGCAGAGAACAATTTCGATATGGCTCAAATGATGTGATTTTCCTTTGATAGGGTAAAAAACCTTGTGGGAAAGGGAGAAAATGCTCAGGGTTAACCCATTACCACACATTTGCAACTTTATAAATGACCTTTAGAAAGAAGACTTCAGAAAACATTATGGGAAAATACTGGTAACCAGCACTTTGTCCTTTTCCAACAACGTTTTCTATCATATCAAAGACAACTTCCACAATTTTAGCCACATTTAATTTAGAATCAGCATACGCTTTGGGTTTGGACAGGTCTAAAGTTCTGTCATGTGGCAGAGGGTTGATCCCCAGTTTTAACGACCCTGGGGAAGAAAGCTTTTGAAAATATTGTGGTAAAAAGAGAAAATGCCGTAGCCAGCATTTTCTCCATTTCCAACAATGTTTTCTGCCCTTTCTCAAACAACTTTTCCCTTTTGAGCTACATTTAGTAAAAAATGACGCCGGCAAATGCTTTTAATTTAGACAAGTCCATAATTTTGTCACTTGGTAAATTGTTAAATAGTGTTATAAACCTTTGACTCTACTAATACAAGTACCTCCTCTATGACTGATATGCACAGCTTTAAATTTCATCTTCTTTTTCTTGTGTAACAATTGGGGAAATCTCAGGAAAACCAGGGAAGCTACAATGTAGCCCCCTAAACCAGCTAGAAACACCATTGCCACAATGAAACTGACACTTGCAGACCTAAAATGGATGACAGATAATTTATTGATTAAGCCCTTCCCAGAAAACAAACTTAGATCCTTCAAAAGTGACAGCAGATGCAGATGACAAAGTTGGTATCAGTTTGAATGAGCTCTGATATGATAGAAACCACTGCAGAAAAACAAGAGAAAATGCCAGTTACCAGCAGTTCCTCTTGAGATGCAAGGGGAATCTTTTCCATTTTGTAGATCTATAACACTTTACAACACGATCCTGTCTTTGAACGATCTCTTACAGCAGACATTTGAAAACATTTAGGGAAAAGGAGAAAATGATAGTAACCAGCATTTTCTCATTTTCCCATAATGTTTTATGCCCTCTCTACGATAAATTTCACAACTTGAGTCACCATTAATTTGTCGTATGCAAAAGCTTTCAATTTGGTCGCGACTCCCAGTTTATTACTGGCGAAGAGATGAAGAGCAAGAATGACTAAATTTTTAAATTATAAATGGTCTCAACTGAAAGTGTTGTCTGATCATGAATCAACACTATTTTTTTTGAGACAGTCTGGGTCTGCATTCACCAACCATTCCTAAGAATATTCTTTGTCTTATTCTCTAAGATTTTCAAAATGTGAAAGTAACACACATTCTGGTTGGCTAAACCATTTGGTTTAACAAATCAAAAGTTTTGTTACTTTCAAGTTTAGAAAATTCTGGGAGAAAAGACTGAGAACAATCTTAAGAATGGTTAGTGGATATGTACCCTTATCCGAACATCAAAATATGGAAGATCTTAAGAATCAAAATTTAAAATAACATAACATGAAAATCACACAGCAAATGGAGAAATTGTTCTTTAAGAGCTTTTCATCAGACAACCAATTTCAAGACATATCCAATTTGAAAGCATTTGCAGTAACCATTATTTTCTCTCTTTCCATGATATTTTCTTTTCTCTTTCAGACAAGATGCATCTTTAGAGCCACATTTAATTTTTTCTCTGTAAAACTAATGCTCTGAGTATGAACAAATCTAACATTATTGTCATGTGGTTACCATTAAGTTTTTAGACTCCCCTTTCCCCTCCTTTGCTCTAGTGGCTGCTCAAAGTTCACATGGCTATGTCAGTGAAGTCACAAAACATAAATTTTATATAGAACCATCTTCACCAATAAAACTACAAAGACAGTTTTATCCTTGCAATAGTTTGCTTTAACGGGTGAAAGTACAAAGCTTAAGTATGTAGCACTCACTTAACCAATCATAGTACAAAATACAGGTGATGGATGGATGGATGGATAAATGGATGAATAAATGGATGGATGATAGATGTATGCATGCATGGATGGATGGATGCATGCATGCATGCATGGATAATGGGATGGATGGATGGATTGATGGATGGATGGCAAGATGGATGGATATGCACAGCTGAATGTGAACCTCATGTAAAGCTAAGAGTTTCTCTATGTTGACAACTTAATTTTTGGTTAGCCTGTACATGTGTCTGGCTGGCTACTGAACACAACTAAACTGGTTTCTCATGTACAGATTTGATAATAAGTTTTTTATGCACCTCCTTTGTAACAATGACAGTAAACCAGCATCTATGTTACAAGCAATTGCTTCTTAGCCCTTATTTTTCCCCCCATACAATTCAAGACTTGTAGAAATTTTCCTTTTCTTTCAAATATTTTCCTTTATGCTAGATTAGTCTATTTGAGATGGAGGCTCAAACTTACATGTACATGTATAACATGTTTATTCTGTAACAAAAGACAAACTTTTATACCTATTGAAATTGCAAGTATTTGCAGACATCAAATTCAGATGTGACTCAAATGATTGAAGTGTAGATCTATTTGCTTACAACACTTCCTCCTTTTTCCACAATATTTCAATTAGTCTTCCTCCTAAGGGTCATTAAAATTGCACTGCAGATTTTTGGTGAGGGTTTAATCTGGTCTAAATCAAACCCATACATGTTGACACTTTTTAAATTAGGTTTCACCTTTTATATCAACCAATAACTGTAGACTGTTCACTTTGAATACTAGCTGTGATAATTATGATTAGATCTGTAAATCAGCAAAGTTTTATATCATAGTGCTAGATCTGTACTATGAAGTGTCAAAAGCTTTAGATGATCATCATCTATAACCATAACTTGATCAATTTTAGAAATGTTTAACTCTTTACCACACAATCCCGAATTTTAACGACCCTGAGAGAGAAAGCTTTTGAAAACATTATGGGAAAAGAAGAAAATGCTGGTAACCAGCATTTTCTCCTTTTCCCATAATGTTTTCTACCCTTCCCAAAAGTAATTTCAATTTTTGATTCACTTTTGTTGTCTGCAAATGCTTTCAATTTGGATCAGTCTAAAATTTTGTCGTTTGGTAAAGAGTTAAGATAAACCAGGGATCCTATATATATATATGTATGTGTATATACGATCCCTGGATAAACTCAGTACCATAGGACAATATTTCAATCTTGCTCAAACTAAAGCATTTGTAGGGGACAAGTTAAATGTGGTTTAAATTATTGCAGTTGTCTTTGAAAGGATAAAAAACATAGTGGGAAAAGGAGAAAATGCTGCTGACCAGCATTTTCTCCTTTTCTCACAATGTTTTCAAATGCTGTCTTAATCGAAATCGTTGAAATAATTTTTTGGTAAAGAAAAAAAAAAGCACCTACATGTCCTTAATCCAAGTCTGTACTGTACGGTTATAACTAGATCTATGAAACTAACCATTTCATCATGTTTACATACCAACACATTCTTGGTCAAAAGGTCAGAACGGAGCGGTCCTCATTTAGTCATTACCTCATACACAGAGTCATGTGAATGCCCCAAATAAGAATGAATCAAAACGAAACAAAGGCTGTTGTCGAATAGAAATCGAACTAGAATCTAAATAATAAAACGTTTTTTCTTCCTGTGAACAAATGCTTCTTTGCCGATCACAATCTTCTTACAATCCGATCGCTGTAGATTTGTAAATCTAGACTCATTCTGCTACAGACAGTACGCAGGTCTTGATCTTTATCGATCCCAAATTTTACTTTCTGTTCATTCGCAATATCTTGGATACAGTAAATCTAGAACTCGAATGTCCTAGATCTAATCTATTTGAGAGATTTCGAATGAAACAAAAACTGTGAAGAAAAAAAAGTCTTGATTCTATTATTTAATCTAAAAATTCGAACGTTTTTCATGTTTCTGTTATTTTTTTTTTTCAAAGTTGTTGTCAAATTGACAAGGAAAAGCGGAAATACTGCACGTGAAATTTATTTCGGACATAGGGTAAAACCCAGATTTTAATATCGAGGACAAAATCTAGAACGCTCAATTATAAGCTCATGGCAAAGATAAGGTTTTTAAATTCTTAATTTTTGTAAAAGATTGTTTTGAATAATATATCTCTCTACATTCAATCATGACGGTCAACAATAATCATAGATGTAGCAGAGTCGTCGAACTAGTTTCACGTCCCTTAGAGCGACGGAACCAGCAGGCGTTAATTTTGGGTGTGACTAAAACGCGGACGCGTTAAGCGGACGATATGAAACAAAGAGGGAAAAAGCGGACGCCGTCTTGCACTTAATTCGGTGTCTTATATAAGTTTTTTTATTCGCGAGGTTGGGAAAGGGGACTTTAACTGGGCTCGGATCTGAAGCTGGTCATTACCGTTCACTTCTTGGCAACTTGCAACCCGAACTACAGCTTTGCCGTTTGATTTTCCTTTGCCCTTCTTTGCTGGTATTTTTCCTACAAACATTCAATGTTGAACTGCTAATCGGCGAAGGTCGGCTGGTATCTGAGCTAATCCTGTCTAGTCCACAAATTCATCGTGCGGAATAAAAAGGAAATCGTGCGGAGCCTGTCCGTTTTTCAAATTTGCCGACGGCTACTTTTCGTAAAAACCAGACAACACCCGTTTGACATTGTAATATTCAGCTGCTTTATCCTTCATATTGAGTCCTATGTGGCTTATTGGTAAAACATGCGATTTTAACCTTGAAATCACGGGTTCGAGCCTCACTAGAAGCGCTGGATTTTCGTGGGACTGTCATTGGGCAAGATACTTCAGAGCCCTAGCATACTAATGGTGAAACTCTAGACATACATGAATATGTGAGCTGTCGCCTTGAAATGGCTGGACTAATGTTGAAAGCTGACAAACACGATGCACCTGAGTCCTTTCAATTGTAGCTCAGTTGGTAGGGGGTACAGGACTTGAGAACAGGAGGTCGCTGGTTCCTTCCCGGCTTGGCCAATTTCTCTCCGAGGATTGATGATTGTAATTGCGACGGGCTTCATTCCTCTCCAATTGCAGACCATTGTTTTGACAATGGCTATGTTGGAAAGCATCCAATCGTTTGGAAAGAATATTGTGCAGAGTACTGGTAAAAGAAACTCCAGGAAAGCGTGGATAGGTGCACTGGCCACCACGATATAACTCAAATGATGTGGAAAACGGCGTTAAACATCATACAATCAATCAATAAACCTTCAAAAAATTGAAAGGAACTTGACATACCTAAATGTAGCAGTACGGACCACGTGGTTCGGTCATTCGTTTCGGCTGCGGAAACTCGTAATGGAAGTACAGCAGAATTGGTATTTTTCTCAGCATAACGGTTGAATGTACTTTATTTAGGATTAATAAAGGAATTTGAAGTATGGATACTTTGTCTCATCGGAAGAATACATGACCTACAAAGTTTATTTTTCACTTTGGTGGGAAATTATTGTATATAAACGATTTCAAGCCAACTGTAGCCCATCATTTGGAGAAGCCATTAGGAAGATATTCAGTTCGTCCTCTATATTCCCCTCTAAACGATCGAAAAGGTGCTAGCATTAAAGAAACATAATAGTTGAAACAATTACTGGGTGAAGAAATTTGAGGACACTCAGATGACCTTTTCCAGCCAAGACTTTCCCGAGAGAGCACATGAAATAAAAAATTAGAAAAACGGTCATGTAGGAATATAAATATTGAAGAAGATGAGGGAGAATGACCTAACGGCAATTTTGTGAAATCCTTATTTATTAGCTTGATGCAATAAACAGTGCGCTCCTGATTTCTGTCAAAAATCAATCGAAAGAAACATGGCATATCTAAATATAAAAACTGATCACGTGATTCAGTCTTTATTTCGGATGTAGAAATTTGTAATGGAAAAAGCACTGCTATTTTTCTCTGCTTATGAGTTGGATATACTTTATTTTGGATTAACAATTGACTTTGAGGTATGGACACCAGGTTTTATCGGAATTATACATGATTTAAAAGGTTCAGTTTTCGTACAGTTAAGAAATTATTGTGGAACAACGATTTTCAAGCCTTCCGGTAGCCCATAATTAGAGGTAGAAGATAGAGGGCTCCATTGTGAAGACACTTAGTTCGTTTTACATATTCCTCTCTAAAGGATCAGAATGGTATAAAGAAAATAATACTTCATACTATAAGCTACCAAAGTTAAGAGATGTAATTTTAAGCGTATTTCTCTGTTTTACGAGCACTCTAATTTCTAAAGTCTAAATACAAATTAACAGGAAGTCCCGAGTTGTACATGCGCAGATGTAATCTATTCTTCTCGGGCAGTGATCACATGGTCCAAATATCTCATCAGCGCATAGCTTCCTGATCATCTGGACTAGATATCCAATCAGCGCATAGCATTGCTATCACATGATCCTAATACCCAATCGGTGCACATGAAGATTCTTTTCGGCTGCAGCGCTCATAAATGGAACAAGCACCCCTGCTTTTTCTCAGTGAAAAAGTGAATCTTTACATATTAGGAATTGAATAAGGCTATTCCAGGTATGAATTATTGAAAATATTTGAATATTACACAATTTACCAGGTTTATTTTCTACTTTTTGACATAAATTCTGTGTTAAAATGAATGTAAGGGCAGTGGCCCAACGTCCGTCTTTGAATTTGAAGCATTTGCATTTCAAGTCTCCATCTGGTTTCCGTATTTATCACATATTATTTTCAATCTTCCTCTGCAAAGTCAATATAATAAGCAACAAATGTTACAGAAAAACGGTTTTAATCCTTTATTTTTGGAAAATTATTCAGATGGCATGAAAGATTGAAATTGTTCGACACCCAGTTTTATGACTTCTTGAGCAAGGAAAAGTGAAACGACCGGAGAGTTTTTAATTTTTTCAGCACCAAATAAATATTTCCACTATTTCTCGCAGTACAAGCGGAAGATACAGATCCAAGATCAGACTGCATGTTCTGTTTTTGATCTTTGCCATTCACAAAAAGCGCCTGTCTGTGCCTATGGAAGATCAAACTTCATTGATATTCAGCAAGATGTTGTCCGCAAAAGGTGCCAATCTGCGCCTATCTGTTCTAATATCACACTCCATGGATGTTCAGGCGGGTCTTGGTATACTTTTATCGCAAAAACAAAAGCTTATTACTCAGGGGAATATGGGCTAAGATAAGGCAAATTTTCACCGTCAGAAGAACAGAGTGAGCCCTGTCGGTAGCACTGGTAAACATAATCCAGGAACGAACGGAAAGATGCGCTGGCCTTCGTGATATGAAAGAAATGCTATTCAATCAATTTTTTACCATGCACATCTCCTTCTCTCTCTCTCTCTTTCTCTTTTGATAACTGTTAATACAATCTCTTAATGATCTTTTTTTTTTTCCAAATCTTTAATTAAAGGTAATACGGACGAATGGTGTAGATAAAAGATCGGACTGCAGTTTCTTTGTTGTCTGATCTTGATCTATGCCTTTCGCAACAGCCAGTGTTTTTGCATATTGTACTGAGAGGGCTATTCCCCTTAGTACTCTTTTCTGTAAAAGTTGACAATGGCATACACTGTGGACACAGATCAGATGCAGCAAAAAGAGGCTTCTGATATTGGTCAACAGTACTTTTCCACTTGAAAAGAATATTTGAATCACACTCTGTGAAAAGGGGGTTTAATGCATCTGCAAATAAGTACTGACACAGGTCAGCCTGCGCAGTTGAAGCAGGTTGACCTGAATCTAAACATTTTGCTTTTTGGTAATTTTTCTGCATGTCAAAGGACCATTCTACCTCATTATTTGGTCGGTTGTCAGACAAAAAAGGGTTTTATGGATCCATGACTATGTGATGACTTACCTAGTATAATGCATCACGGGTATGCATTAAATCACCTTTTGCCAGAGCTTGGCTCATTTGCCAAGAGCATGACCTACAATATCTGGCAGTAAAAGCAGGTAGGTACTCTTGTAACAGCATGTGTAAATAATTGTATTTTCACGATAAGTTGCAGACTGGCGTGTAACACAGACACAAAACATGGACCGAATCCGCCAGGGACAAAATCTACAAGAATTCGGCTCAGACAGAAACAGCACAAAGTCCGAAAAACAGCAAATGCACGAGCAGGAAGTACATTTAGTCCCGAAGCAGAAACTGTATGTTCAAAACAATTGTTAAAATGCAGAATTCATTCCTCAATGACCTAGCTGTTGTAATTTTTTTATTGATACACCCTAATGATATAAACTAAACTGCGGTTGATTTAACGAACAATGTAGATACAGATCAGACTGCATACCACCTATGTCTGATCTTGGATCTACACTTTATACCCCATCTCATTGGCTATTCCAGTAAAATATTCATGGAAAAGCATTGATACATAGATAGGCCTTTGACCTCGCTGAAAGTTTAGATTTCATTTACAAGCGTTCTAACCCTTTACTAAGCAATTTTGTGTTTAAAAGATACATCTTTCAAGCCAGAGAGAAAAAACACTTAAAATTTTATGGTGTGTAGCATGGTTCAGGAATTGGTAAGCTGTGTAAAGATAGATGATAATCCTGCGGAAGAAAGCGTTTGAGAACAATGCTGTAAAATGAGAAAACCAGCATTTCCTCTTTTCCAATAATGAGTTCTACCATTTCGAGAAAAAGTCTATTCAAATCGATTGAACCACATTTGATATGGTCCATACAAACGCTCTATACAAGTCTCAAATTTTTGTCTTTTGGTAAAGTGTTAAACAGTCCTGTGGAAAAACAGCTTTGGAAAACACTTTTGGAAAAGACGAAAATGCTGGTAACCCTCCCATGTTTTCAACTATTTCAGAGACAAATGCCAGCATTTGTCTGCAAATGAATTAAAATGGACCAGTATAAAATTTTGTCATTCAGTTCAGAGATCGGGTTTAATAAATACAAGCGGAAAGATTGGTTGCATGTTGATGTTTTTTGGTGTCAAAGGTTTAGCTCTTAAAGTGCTAGAAGCTGTTGCTTTTAAAGACAATGTAGATTATGATCAGACTGCACAGAACGTGAAGACTGAGACTGGATCTTCAGTGTCTGCTGCTTTGTTACATACTTTGGCAAAAGCAACCTTCAGATAACAAAAGTCTTCATGCTCTTCCTAATTGAAAATGGTCATTTTTATCAATACAGCACTTCAGGGATTAAGGATCACAAGTTTCTTCTCTTCCAATCCAGTTAATTTTTAGTAAAAATGTTATACCCGGTACCCAATTCACTCCCATCTTTTCCTAAATAATGAGCTCATGAAGAATAATCGCTACATATTACTGAGTCAAAAGTTTGGAGGTACTTAACCCATAGGCTGCTAAGCGCGAATTAAGGACCTTTTGCGGACAATTTAGATCAAAATCAGACTGCACAGAACGTGCAATCTTGTCATACTTCTACACAGTCCGATAAGTAGGTATGCTTTACCCAAAAATGCTTTTGAAATGGCAACGTTTAGGTGTACACTATTGGCCTGAAAGTTTTGTTTAACTTACTTAGCAGGTTAAGGGTAATTAACCCTTTACCAAACGACAAAATTTTTGACTTGTCCAAATTGAAAGCATTTGCAGACGACAAAATAAACGTGACTCAAAAATTCAAACTTGACTTTAGAAGAGTAGAAAACATTGTGGGAAAAGGAGAAAATGCTGGTTACCAGCATTTTCTCCTTTTCCCACAATGTTTTCAGAAGGCTTCTTCTTCTGGATCGTAAAAACCAGGGATTGTTTGGTAAAGAGTTAAGTTAATGGGGTTTGGTCATTAATGTCAAAGAGGAATGAATTCTGCATAAATAGATATACTACAAACACTGAGACACAAGTGTACTTTAAACAATTGACTCGTCCACAGTAAAGGGTGTAGAGCAAATGCTGGGTTCCAAAATTCGAGATTTTTAACTTTTTCCCAAACGACAAAAAAATTAGACTAGTCCAAACTGAAAGCATTTGCAGACAGCAAATTTAAATATAGTTCAGATGCTTGAATTTGATTTTGATAGGGTAGAAAACATTGTAGGAAAAAGAGAAAATGCTGGTTTCCAGCATTTTCTCATTTTAACACGATGTTTTCAAAAGCCTTCTTCTTCAGGGTGGTTAGAACTCGGGATTGTGTGGTAAAAGGTTAATCTAAGGCACAAGCGTAAACTTTTATTATGTAGTCTTGTAAATACAGTCAATTAGCCAGACTGACTGAAAGATTTGAAACAATAAATTTAGTTCTATTCATGCTAAGCGCTACTCACTGACCTTTTACGGACAGTGTAGATCAAGATCAGACTGCACAGAATGTGCAGTCTGATCTTTGATCTAGACTGTCCGATAAGGAGGTATTTCCCCCCTCAAAAAAAAAAACCCCTTTGAAATACATGTAGCAATAATTGTTTTTTTTTTACAATCGATTTAAATGTATCGTTTAACGTATTCGGTAGGATGAGGTTTAACAAAATCCTTTTACTTGGACCTGTCTTTCTGGTCTTTGTGGTATATCTATAGTGTTGTTAGTTTTTTGTTCTCTCGCCGGAGGAAGTGTAATCAAACTGAATTCTTAGCTTCTGAAATCAAAATCAGTTGGAACATGGTTTTTTTTTTTGCTGTCTTTGATTTATTCATTAACCTATATCGTATTACAACATTTTAGCTCCTATTAAAAAAAAATGCAGAGAACAATTCAAAATGTCGCTCATGATTTGGTAGATGTACTTGTTTTTGAAAGGACGGAAAACATTTTGGAAAAGGTAGAAAATGTTTGTTATTAGCATTTTCTCCTTTTCCCACAATGTTTTCAAATGTCCCAAGGTCGTAAAAACTCGGGATCGTTTGGAAAAGGGTCCAATGGGAATTTACAGCCAACGTTAAAACCGCAATTACAGCAATTTCAAAGTTCTCTTTCGCCGGAAAATCTCAGGTAACTGGTCGGTGCAAATCGAAGATCAGACTGCACTTTTTTGCAGTCTGATCTTGTCTACACTGTCCAAAAGGGGTATTGAGTTGTGCATATTTGTTAATACATAGCATGCCAAGGGCAGCATCAGATTTTGTTGCTCGAGTAGATCAAGATCAGACTAAACCGAACACGCAGTCTGATCTTGGATCTGCACTGTTCGATATCTTAACCTTTTGGCTGCTAATCGCTACTCGCTAACCTTGCGGACAGTGTAGATCAAGATCAGACTGCACAGACGTGCAGTCTGATCTTGGATCTACAATGTCCGATAACGAAATATTTTTCTTCAAAAAAGCGTTTGAAATAGCATTATTTGGTTTTATACTATCGGCTTGAAAATTTTCATTTACATTTATTCAGCAGGATAAGGGTAAATCTATTCTGGTAAAATCGGCCTTGAAATTACAAATTTCTCTGAATTTTAGTCATTTTCATTTATTTAGCGGGCGATATTCTAATTTCCCATGATTACCCGCGAATACCATTTGAAACAGTCAGAGTTCAGATCTCAGAGGTCACGTGTACTCGTACAGGCGGGAAAACTTTATGTAAAGAAAAGTACTCGTGTTGAAGAATAACAAAAGTTGCCTCAATGTTTTTCAAGGTTTTTTTTTTTCCTACACAAATATGTCAGGGGGCGATTGAGAACGAAATCGACAAGGTCAAATTCCGTTTGGTGACACTTCCGACGGCATGTTTTGTTGAGCCAATCCCTTGCACCTGTTGTTTTGACTCCTTTACGCACCTGACGATTACCCTTTACTAAACAATTCCGCGTCTTAACGCAGTGAGGAAAAGTTGAATACATTGCGGGAAAAGGAGAAAATGCTGGTAATCAGCATTTTCTCCTTTTCCCACGATGTTTCTACTCAACCGAACACATATTCCATCATTTGAGCCATATTTGAATATTAGTCTACGATTGCTTTGAAATTGGACACGTCTATATTTTCGTCGTGTGGTTAAACCTTCTACCAAACAATCCCGTATATTAACGACCTTGAAGGAGAAGACTTTTGTTTGAAAACATTGTTGAAAAAGGAGGAAACGCACTTAACAAGGATTTTTACCTTTTTCTCCCGATGTTTCCAGCCTCGGCCTTTCAAAGACGAAACCTACCATTTTATTCGTTTCCTGCAAATGCATTCTTCTAGGATAAGTCTAAAATTTTGCCCTTTGGTACAGTATTAACCCTGTACCAAACAAACCCATGTTTTAACTACCATGATGAAAACGCATTTTTAAAACATGGAGGGAAAAGGAGGCAATGCTGCTTTCAAAGAAAAATCATTTAGTCATATTCATCTTGAAATCTGTAAATGAGCCGTGCTCTGTGAAAAGGGGGCTTAATGCATCTGCGAAACTATAGACCCAGGTCAGCGCAGTCCGCGCAGGCTGACCTGGGCCGAAATTTTTCGCTATTGGTCAATTTTTTATGCCCTAGGACCAGTCTACCTCACAATTAAGTTTGTTGTTAAAAAAAGCAGCAATAATGGATCCATAATTACGTGATGGCTTGATTGGTATCATGCATCACGGAGATGCCTTATGTCCCCTTTTACCAGAGCAGGGCCCAAATGCTCTTAAAGCCTTACCAACTAATCACATGTTATAACGGCCGTGAAGAAGAAGGCTGTTGAAAACATCGTGGGTCCTGGAAAAACTGCTGGCAATCAGCATTTTCTCCTTTTCCTATGATTTTTCTACCCTTTCTAAGAATTATGTCACAATTAGAGACACGTTTTATTTGTCATCTGCTTATGCTTTGAAGATGAACAAGTCTAAAAGTCGTTCAGGAAAGAGTCAACTCATTAACCCCCGAAACAAACTTGCAGTTGATGACATAAAATGGTATGGAAAATCAGCTCAACTTAAAATGTCATGCATGAATAAAAGAGGCAAAAGGATAAAATGCCGGGTACGAACAATTTCTCCCCAGCCACAGTGTTTTTCAACAATTTTCTGTTGCAAGAGACAAGGAACGTTTATCAGATGGAATAGACTCAATCTATATATGTTTAGCTGGTGCATAAATTATGTGCTGAAGTTGGACTCTAAAGAAATGATATCCAACAATATAAAATCCGCTCAAAACTCCAGAAGATGAAATCCAAGCATTAAACTGGGAAGCGTGACCTTGGGCGCTCTTGCGGACAGAATATATTAAGATCAGATTGCACAGAACGTTCAGTCTGATCTTGGATCTATTTCGTCCGATACCGTGAGACATTTTCGGTGAAAGGAACTTTGAACTTGCAATATCGGCTGAAAATTTTTATTTCATTTATTGAATTGTTTAATGGTTAAGAATTAGGTACAAGTTTCATTCATCTCAATGTTTTACAAAAATTGCAAACTGCACATGTATCAAACTTATGTTTCCACCCTTCATGCGCTGAAAAATGACAAACTTTTTCGGTTCAGGAAAACGGCGAAAATTATTGCTATTCCAACGCTGTTTTGACTGGAGCATTTTTGAAAGTAGTGGACAGTATATATTCACGATCAGATTGCACTTTCTGTCTGCAAAAGCAGTATAATTTGTGTTAGCTTTATTAGAGTTTTAAGAGTAAGGGTAAAATTAAACAAGACTGAGTTCATCCAACATTGCAAAATTGACCATTTAGGGTGCGGGATAAAATCCTAGGTAATTCTGCGGACAGTACAGATTAAGATAAGACTGAACCAAAGTGCTACAGTGTTAAACGATCAAGATCAGCCTGACAAAAAGAGTGCAGTCTGACGTTTGATTCACCGTACACTGGTCAAGATAGCTTTTCAAGTATATGTACCATTTCATGCATAATGAAAGCGTTACAACTAGGGACTTTTTTTTTAAATCCGGTCATGCGCTGCTACTTTACGGACGAAGATAATCCAGTATGTAGGTTGGGTCAAATCTGATTCTGCACGTTCCTCCACTCTATTTACAATTTTTCTCACGAGTGTTAATGAAAATCTTGTACTTCAGAAGTTTTTGAGGATAAATAACTTCAGAGTCCAACTTTCTGTGTACTGTGTATACATGCATGCATGGGGCCCGTTTTACTCAAATGTTCACAAAAATTTTCGTATATGAAGACTTGCGAAAGAGTTACCCAGTTCTTAAGCGCATTTTACTAAGCTTGCGTAAGTACATCGTACAGTGCCCATACTTTGAAGTTACATGTATATGAGCCATGTTCTATGAACGCGCAGGCTTACATGGGTCGAAACTTTTTTTGTTTTTTATTAATTTTTTGCATGTTGAAGGACCAGTCTACCTCGTGATTCAGCAGGTTGTTAGACAAAATAGATTTTATGGACCCATAACGATGGAGTGACTGGTTCGGTATAATGGATGCATTAAGCTTCCTTTTGCCAGAGCGCGGCTCATATATAAACTAGACACACTGATTTCTTGCTGGTGTCGCTATGCAGGGAATTTTTATAGAGTATCTAAAGCTGGATACACAGCGCTTGACATGACTTGATGGTAGAATAAAAAAATCATAAGTTCGGTGATATCGATGCATATATAGAGTTGCTATAAATAAGGCCCCTTTTCTGTCGTTTACCTCGTCCTTCTTAAATCAGTTTTCTTCCGCGGATTGTTCGATCTTTTATTAATAACATGTAAGTGCATCACTTAATCAAAGGACTGAAAGTCCTGAAAGGCGGATTTGTTGAACAGTTTAAGCTATGATTTGATGTGATGAAAATTATTATTATTATTTTATCAGTTGTAATATTTCTATAATATGTAAATAAGTAGTAGAGTAAGCTAGGGCAATGGGAGTCGAAGTCGTTCTACCAAGTGTGCTGCCCAGCAGCTGTTATTTTACTACTTATTAGAGTATTAATTTGATCCAACAATTTGATGTTTTTTTTTCCTGCTAGTATTATATTTAGGTGTAAACACGCATAGGACTGGGAAAAAAAAACCAAGATAGATTTATAAGCGAAAAGTTATTTGACAAATATATAGGACACTTCAGTTGTTGATTTGTTGATGAGTAAGACTTAAAAAACTATACAAAATAGGATGATGATATATAAAGATAGTTCTGTAAAAACACATTGTTAAGGTCTACAGCTGTTAATCAGTTTCAGCAGTCATGAGCAAATTTGATCAAAGAATACAATATATTGCTACTTACACATGTATGCAATATGAAATTTTTGTGCCTTCTTGTTGAACTTCTTACCAGAGGACAAGATTTTTGACTCCCCTCAAATTAAAACCAACTATTCAGATTTTCATACCCTCATTAAACTAAAAAATGACTTACTGAATTATAGCTGGAAAATCATTAGTGAAGAAGAAAGATAAGATTTAGAAAACAAGAGGGCCATGATGGCCCTGTATTGCTCCACTGGCTAATAAGTAAAACCACTACATGCCGAACTTTACAATACTTGGCAAATTGGTTTTGAACATGAGAACCCTGAAACAGGACTAAAATTGGTAGCCCTAAGTCTTATGGTCAGTAACGAGAAGATTTATAAAGTTTTCACTATATAAGCCCATGTAAAACTTTTGACCCCTGGGGTGGGATCAAATTCGACCTTAGGGCTATAATTTGGGCACTCTTGGTAAAGACCCACTAGATAAAGCTACATGCAAAATTTAGTAACCCTAGGCTTTATGACCAAGTACAGGGAGATTGCTAAAGTTTTCACCATATATGCCCACGTAAAACTTGTGACCCCAGGGGCGGGGTCAAATTTGACCCCAGGGCTATAATTTGGGCACTCTTATTAGGAGCCCACTAGATAAAGCCACATGCAAAATTTAGTAGCCCAAGGCCTTATGGCCAGGTGCAGGGAGACTTCTTATATAAGCCCATGTAAAACTTGTGACCCCAAGGGCAGGGTCAAATTTGACCCCAGGGCTATAATTTGGGCACTCTTGGTAGTGGTCCACTAGATAAAGCCACATACAAAATTTGGTAGCCCTAGGCCTTATGGCTAGGTGCAGGGAGACTTCTAAAGTTTTCTCAATATATGCCCATGTAAAACTTCTGACCCCCGGTGCGGGGCCAAATTTGACCCAAGGGCTATAATTTGGGCACTCTTGGTAGGGGCCCACGAGATAAAGCCACATGCAAAGTTTGGTAGCCCTAGGCCTTATGGCTAGGTGCAGGGAGACTTCTAAAGTTTTTCTCTATAGAAGCCTATGTAAAACTTGTGACCCCCGGGACGGGGCCAATTTTGACCCCAGGGCTATAATTTGAAGAGACTTGATAGAGGTCTACTAGATAAAGCTACACACCAAATTTGGTAGCCCTAGGCCTTATGGTTTCAGACAAGAAGATTTTCAAAGATTTCCAATATTTTTAAGTTTGTTGCCATGGCAACCAGAATTTTTTAAGGAACCAAATTCTTTCAAGATATTCTGAAGAGGACCATGGCAGGATCATTTCTGTGAAGTTTCATCAAAATTGGATGAGTAGTTTCAGAGAAGAACATGTTTGAAATAAAAGTTAACGCACGCACGGACGGACGCATGCACGGACGGACGCACGACGGACACCGGGCCATGACATAAGCCCGCTGGCCTTCGGCCAGTGGAGCTAAAAATATCTGAATTGATATTTCCTTAATGCGCAACTCAGCCTGTTTGGGTATTATTAGATTTCATGCCACAGTTTTGGAAAGCTTTGAGGGAATGGTACTTAATCAATAACATGCGCCATCAACAAGGATTTATATATTCAAATCAGTATCAAGACGTCATATCTGGTGTAATAAAAATAAACAGAGTGACCTATTGCTAAAGTAGCCTACAATTCCATTATCAAACGCCCAAAATTGCATCATTTTACAGAATTTAACCATACACTTTATTAAAAAGAGATATATATCTGGTAGTATTTATTGGCTTTCTCCGAAATAATTTGATTTGTGGCAAAAAAATCAAATAGCTTGCTGTTTAGAGCATAAACAAACAATTTACTACATATGGAGCCCTCAGATTATGTGGGTGTATTTGTAAAGGGTAGAAAAAATTCTGGAAGAAGAAAAAAAAAGAAATACTGATGTCTTGTTTTCAAACACTATTTTCATAAGCCCTATTACACAGGACTCATAAAACATGGGATTTATTGTGTGTTAAAGGGCTAAAAAAAAAAAGAAAAATCCTCATAAATTCTCCCAATTTAACTTTGTATGACATAAAATTCAAGGGTCAAATATGGGCCATGTTTGACAACCCGTAAGGTATTTTGAATACTGATTACATGTATCTGTAACAGTTCTGCTGAATAGCCCCAAAGGCTGGGATTGAACCTAGAACCTTCAGGTCCAAACTCCGTAGACAATTGCTCTACCACATTGCTACAAAAGCTAGCTCTATAGCAAGACAGATAAGTGTACCCTTACACAAACACAAGCTATACATTTATATCAATCTGTGAGATAGACCAGTGTACAACATACGGATCCATGTCAAATTTCTTTGGCATCTGACAACTGGATCTGGAGAAAATTTTGATTAGGGTTTATTTTAACACTTTACTGAACACTCATGTTAACCCTTAGGCAGCTAAGCGCGACTCATTGACCTTTTGTGGACAGTGTAGATCAAGATCAGACTGCACAGAACATGCAGTCTGATCTTTGATCTACACTGTCCAATAAGGAGATGTTTATCATCCTCAAAATTACCTTGAAATAGCAACCTTTGGGATTTTACGATCGTCTTGAAGGTATCATTCGAGTTATTCAGCAGGACAAGGGTTAATAACCCTGAAGGAAATTGGCAATTGAAAGCATCATGGGACAAGTACAAAATTCTGGTAGACAGTATTTTCTCCTGTTCCAACATTGTTTTCAATCATAAGAGTGAACTCCAGCTCATTTGTATCAGTTTCTGAATTGTTGTCTGCAGATACATTTAAAGAGCCTAAACCTTGTCATATGGGGAAGGAATGAATAACGAAATAGCATCCATTTATTTACCATTTTTTGATTAAAAAACAAAAAGTAATTTATGCATAGATGGTGGACATAGACTAATCTAAACAATCTTACAAAAATTAACTCCCCTCTAAATGTGGATCTGGGGTCCTGCATGGCTTACTAGTAAAGTTTAGGACTTGTTACCTGATGGCCATATGTTTTTCTGTGGGAGTGTCCATAGGCAAGACACTTCAGAGCCCTTGCCTAGTACTGCTGAAACCCAGACATACATAAATAAGCTAGTTGTAGCAGTTATATGACTGAAATAATGTTGAAAGCGACATTAAACACCATTCAATTAATCAAATGTGGATCTAACATTGGCCTCCTGCAAGGTTAACCTTTATCTGACATTTCTGCCAGCCTCACAAAATGTAGCTCTTAAGTTTTTGAAAACATTGGTAGACAAACAGATTTTTTTTTTCATTCTTACCAAAGTCATTTTCCCCCATTCAATACACCATGAAGGATACAATGTGTTTTAACTAAGATAAATGTGGCTATATTATTCCATTTTTAAGGATGTTCAGAAAAACTTTTGAAACAACTTATCCAATTGGCTGAGCTTTATTTGGCTGTACTAAAAATGAAGGGTTTTCAGAAGGACTAGTGATGGTGGTTTTTGTCTGAGATTATGCTTTAATTCAGATTGAAAATATTAACAGCTCACCCTAGGGTTTGTAAACATGTGAGCTTAAATAAATACACTAAACATGATGACTATATTTTCCTTTACCATAGCATTTTAAGCATTTCTAAAATCATTATTAATCATCATTACGCAAGACTCTTTTGAAATATTGAAACTTCTGTACTCAGATATCAAGGTTTTGATTTTTAAAACAGCATTTTACAATCCTAGTCAGACTACAAACACAACACTTTCTAAACTTTCATATAGTGGGTATAATCATACAGACTGCAAACAATTCAAATCTAAAATAGTGTGCCTATAGGAGTGGGATTTTACTATGTTAGGTGGTCTGATCTTAATCAACTCTTGCTACAAAGGAAACAAACTGTCCTCATTCTGAAGTAGAAAGCATGTATTGTTTTGAAACTAGTATGATTTAGTTTAAACCCTTACAAAACAATCCCGACTTTGAACGACCCTGAAGAAGAAGGCTTTTAAAAAGAATTTGGGAATATGAGAAAATGCTGGTAACCAGCATTTTTCCTTTTCCCACAATGTCTTCAGACCTTCCAAAAATAAAATTCATATTTGGAGTCACATTGATTCTGTTATCAGCAAATGCTTTCCATTTGGACAAGTCTCAAATTTTGTTGTGTGGTAAAGAGTTAAAAAAAAAAAACACTGGAGTCCTCTCGGGGAAATAGAAACAATGGCTTTTTGTATGTAATTTTTTACTGAGAGCACATTGTCCTATCCATGACTCTAACACCTATGAATTCCTTCGAGGGTTCTTCCTTATTACTACACAACTTGAAACTATTAATTTGAAAATGAAATACAAAATCAAACTCGACACAACAATTTGACTGTTCAGATACAATGATTTCTTCTTTCTTTTAAAAAGAAAACTCTTGGTTTTATTCCTGACCCAAAAAAAATGTTATGTAATAGTCTGAAAGGTGAAAACTAAATGGCGTGTTTAGTATTTTCTAAGATTTAGGCCATGTGTAATTCATGAGTATTGAATATACTTTCCTTCTGTAACATAAATGAAAATTCACCTTGTATCATCATAAAGACACAAGTCAAGAAATAATGATTTCACAAAAGAAAAGTAAGGTTAACTCATGCACTGGCACAAAACATGAAATTGATTGTAACTACCTTCAAAAATAATTTGATGTTTCACTGATTTCTGGTGGTTACATTAGTTTCAACACTGTTTCAGTCTTACAGTGACAACAACCCATTATTTGTGTAAGGCTTGGGTTTTATTAGGGCTAGGCTGATTCTACGCAGTGTCTTGTCTATAGGCACTTCTACAAAATCCTGCCGACTAGGTGAGGATAGAAAAACTGGGATAACTGAACCGACACCTTCACCAATCAGCCACAGTCTCACAGAACCTCACAAATGAATGAACAGGATTATGTCATTTCACAACTATATTGGTGCAAATGTACCAAAAAAAACATCAGCTGTATGGGTTCAAGCTTAGACCTCATATTCTGCACAGTCTGAACTTAGATTATCATACACAGTTTCAAAAAAAGAAAACCGGTGTTACACTTAACTATAACAAATGGACTAATACTAAGTAATTTCAAGTTCATTTTATGAGTATCACATAAAACATAAGAGGCCTACATGTAATATGCAAACTCACATTCTTGGGTCCATTTCTATTCAGTCAAAAAATGCAGATGTAAATAAGTACAATGTAAAAAGTGAAATTTAGTCTCACATGTAATGAAAGTTACAGTTAAAGTGTGATGGGATTTTGACATTTTGTCAGTGATTATGTAAGTTTTATTCATTTACATATAGATGTAGATTCCTTTTTTAAATTTTGAGCCACGTCTTTGTGAATTTGAGTCATATTACATAATTGAACCACTGCAGGGACATGTGCAAAAAAAAAAACATGATGTAGCATGATGAGATACTTGAAATTCAATATTAACACTGGTAAAACGGCTATTCATTACTTCCAATGCAGTTTTGAGTGAATCCATTTTCATGGTCTGAAGAAAAGAATTAAAATCATCACTCATCACCTGAAAGAACATAGTCCAGATAGTATTTGCTTTTTGATATCTGCAAATCCCTGCCCTGGGTACAGCTGAAGCAGCCAGAATTGACCAAGATCACACTCAGTGTGACAAGTTGCCATGCAAAGTAAAAGTTGACCTTTAACTAAAATGAAACTTTCAATTCAATAGTACAAGTCCAAGTATTTTTATTTCAAAGTTATTTTTGGGGGAAAAATAACTCCTTACCGGGCAGTATAGATCAAAGATCAGACTGCATGTTCGGTGCAATCTGATCTTGATCTACACTGTCTGCAAAAGGTCCTTGAGTAGCACTTAGCAGCCTAAGGGTTAAAGGAATTGGTCCCTCTATAAGACTTTAAAAACTATAGGCTTACTTTCATTCTGAGGTTTGAATTACTTGTTGTTTACATGAAACACAGTTACCGTCTCTAGTATAGGTTGAGCAGCAGTTCATCATAAATATGTACTTTATTAAACAAAGTACATATACTTCAATCTCCAAGCATAAAAAATATATCAGAGAATTTAAATCTACATGTCCAAATAGTAAGACGTATAGATCTAGACTAAGAAGACCTTGAAGATAGTTGAGTATCTGAGGCTTAAAGTCCAGGATGTTAGGTTAAGTTAGTGGATGTCCAGTTCACTGAGAAGGACACGATTTCCCATCGAAAATCCTCAGTATAAATTCACGTCACGGGTTCGTACTTGATCGGGGCCGTTTGTGAACGCAGGATTTCTTTATGTCCAATCGATAACTGGAGAGAAATTTTGGAAGCAGTCTTGCATAAATCAACGTCAAATATTTTTTTTTTAAAAGACTACACGATCTTCATTTTTTTAAACGTTTCACGGAAATGTTTCAAACAATTCGGAAATTCATCGATAGTGCTATACGAAGGTCGGTAACTAACAAGGTGCCGAATCCACTTTATGGGTTCTATGTATTCGTTATCGAAAGGGTTTTAAATCATTTACGGCCAAATTCTAGCAAGCTATCTGAAAAGTTAAAGATATATAATATAACCAGGGATCGTATATACACGTATATAAGATCCCTGATATAACACAGAGTTTAAAAATGTAATTTCACTAAGAAATTATTGCTTTTAAAATCTCCTTGTTTATTTCGACAGCGGACGACACAAGTTGTGAATGAAAATTTCTTGAATGAAAATGGGGGCAGTCTGTGTAAACATTGTTCATCCCATATAGCAATATTTAATGAAAAAAAAAACAAACTTTGTTTAAGTATTTAGAGTATTTCAAACTGACAATTTTTATAGTTTTGACGAAATTTCGATAAAGAAATCAAACATAATTTGTTTGATTTGTTCAAAGTCAGAGCTGAATATCATTTGTAGATCTGTGTTGTTCGTCCCTACGCCAGCCATGCAAAACTGAAAGTGAGCGCGCATGCGTCGTTACGCATGATGTATTTGGTTCCGGCCAAAACGATCACAGTAAGCGGATTTGCTATATAGCAAATCCGCCAAAAAACTACCATATAGTGAATGTATATTTATGGATTTTATTTCAAGATAGTAAATACTGCTGCAAATGATTTCACAAAATTAGAAAGATTGGAAACAAACCTGAAAAAAAAAAAACATACAAAAATACGACTCAGAGAAAAAATACAGGACACATTACCTTTCAAGATCAGTATGAAAACAAACAAACAAACGACAACTTTGCATTTTGTTTTGGTCCATCGACCACTTTTTAACACACCATCCCGAGTTTTGGGGTCCAGAAATGTGAGAAAGTAGAAGATGCTGGTAAGCATCATTTTCTTCTTTTTCGATCATGTTTGTAGCTAGTCAAAGAACGTCGTCGTCTGCAGATGCTTTCGATTTGAAAAAGTCTAAAATTTGTCGTTTTGGAAAGGGTTAAAACCCCAAAACCCTTTTCTTAAAAGTATAAAGCCTTCCTATTAGGTCAGTCCGTGGTAGTGAGGTAGAGCGTCGGCCTCGTAATCATGAGGTCCCGAGCTCGATACCCGGAGGCGGATGTCAACCTTGTAGCCCACACATTCGGCGGGAGTACTGGTGCAATGCTTGCAAAGAAAAACACTGATGATTGCTGAGTCTAACTTTAAACTGCGCGATATACTAAATTGTGTGTGTTTTTTTTTAAATGAAAGTATCAAAACCCCGACTTTTGCGAGTTTAATTTTCTTTCCGACAAGGAAATCTAGCCATATTAAAGATCAGACTGCACGTTGTCAATTACCAGCGGAAGGCTTTAAGTGATCATGACAGTGCATTAATACTGTTAGATAGTTGAAATATATATTGGAGCCATGCTCTGACAAAAGGGGGTTTACGGCATCTCTGGTACATGAGACCAAATAAGACATCACATTATTATGGATCCATAAAATCCACTTTGTATTACAACCGATTCAAGCATGAGGTAGAGCAGTCCTAGGGCATGAAGAAAATTGACCAACAGCAAAACAAAAAGTGTCGGCTCAGGTAAGCCTGCGCGGACTGCTCAGGCTGACCTGGGTCGATACTTTTTGCAGATGCATTAAGCCCCCTTTTCTCAGACCATAGCTCATTTCATTCGTCAGTACAGAACACGGTTTACAAAAGACAATACAATCATATACTATACATATACTGAAGAAATGTAAGCGTTAAACCCCAGTCGCACTAGACCAAGTTCCCACTACGTCAATGTGAAACCGGTCCGACATAGTACGAACCAACTTGAAAACTGTTTCTCTCCCTGCGTTTGTCAAGTTTTAAAACGCAGTACGGTCTTTGTGGTCTTTGAGTGTGACGGGGGCTTTAATCTATCGATTGCTTCTCCAAACATGTTTGCGTGCCCTCGTGGCTTGTGGCAGAGAGTAGAGCTCGAAGCCTGGAAGTTCTGATTTCGATCCGCGCTCGAAGCACTCCCTTTAGAGGTAATGTCATTTGGCAAAACATCTCTGAGTCCTAGCCGAGTACTGAAACCCAGGACACACATCAGTATGATATAACTCAGAAATGTTGATGCGGAGTAAAACGCCGTTCAATCACTTAATAACTCAATCTTAGTATCTTCTGTATACTTAAAGCGACATATCTCCTGCAAATATGGCCATCTGCATCGCTAGTTTTTCTTTAACCCAAGGCTTACGCAGTTATGTACAATTTGTTGTATAAAGCAATAGGGTATAGTTTGTGCCGTTAAAAATATTCTTTGTTATTTTATAGAATAATACAACTGTTGATCACCAACATCGACAGGATCGTCCGAGGCTCAGTGCTTATTATATTGTTGAAATCTTTTTTGAGAGTTTCTATTATAATTTTTCAGTTTTGCAAGGCAGGGTTGGGCACTTGCCCAGTGGTGACAAAACATAATTATGAAACACGTGCAAAAGTGTGCCGTGACCTTCATACAACAGTAGTGTTCAAAAGCTGCATAAATCGACTTTTTTTTTGAGTTTGTTGTCATCCTGGACGATCTTATTCAACCGAATCGCCAATATGTATTTTAATTTCAAATGATTCTCGCTTAATAGTTCTAACACTCTGATATGGGCAACATTACACAAAAGTTAAATTTTTTTGTGCTCGTCAAGTTACGCAGAAACTGACGCTGGAATCAGTTACGAACTTTTAATAAAACGCACTAAAGCATATTCTCTAGAATTACGCAAAAATTACGAAAATTTTGTTCGTAACTACCTAAAGTAAAACGGGCCATGCTACTATTAACTAAGAATACAGGAAAATTAGTGTTCATGCAATGAGCAAAGTCTACTTTCTTGCAATGACTTGTACAACCTTTTGATAATATAAGGGAGAAAAAAGATCAATTAGCAAAAACATAATATTGTTGGTAGACACATATATAATATGGATAAATTAGTATAAAACCTTATTCTGTCCATTCTCTCTTCGACAAACCCGTAGTTTGTCGTCAGAAATCAAGTGCTTTAATTTCGTAGCGTAAATTTATGACGATTTTGAATTCATCACATAAATCTGGAGGAAAAAAATTAGACCTTAACAACTTGTGGTATAAGTATTTTATACAGAATTATCATGGCATCAGTTCTTTATACACACGTGACTTTTATTAACCCCCCCCCCCAACGAAAGTTAGTAGGGGAATACTTCAGTAACCTTGTCCGTCGGTCTGTCTCTCCTTTTCTGTACGTTCGTTGTCCGGATCATATGCAGATAGATCACATTGAGGACACGTGCAGTGCCAAAGATCTATAACTCTGTCAACAATATTTTTGGAGTTACTGCCCTTTGCTATTTTACAATTTGGATTTTTGTCTTGAGCATAACTTATAAAAGCCATCGGCTTCAAACTTCATAGATCACATTAAGGACACATGCAGTGCAAAAGATACATAACTTTTTGTTTTTTACATATTTTTTTTTTTTTTGGTTCAGAGCATGTTTTCCAAAGTATACAACCTATTGACTCGAAACTGCAAATACAGATAGGTCACATTGAGGACAAGTGCAGCATACAAGATCCATAACTCTGTCTTTAGTGTTTTGAGTTCTTGCCCTTTGTTACTTTACATTTTGGGTACGATAAAGGGCAGTCATTCAGTGACACGGAACTAGGTGGGGGTATTTTGTTTGCCTGCGACAGTTCTAGTTATCATATATAAAAAGTAAGTTCACTTGATTTCTGGCGTAATTAATACTGTGCATGCTTGTTACACAGTTCATCATTTTTTTTCCCTGTTAGTTTTCATTGTTTTTGTTAGATTTTCAGCAAGGACTCCAGGTTAAAGGGCGGGACACTATAACGAAAGGTAAGTGAGGTCATTTCTTTAACCCTTTACCAAACAATCCAGTGTTTAACCCTTTCGGCGGCACAGGCGAAAACAGTGACTTATGCGGACGGCATAAATGAAGATCAGACTGTACAGAACAAAGTCTGATCTTTGATCTATACCGTCCGCTTTTGTAGTCAAGCATGTACAATCAAAATCTTTGTAAGTTTCAATAGTATGTATTTAATAGATTGTATTTAGAGCCGTCGAAAGAGATCGAGTTTATTTATATGGCGCTGAAGGAGTTAAACGATCATGAGAAAAAAGTCTTTGGGATACATTGTGGGAAAAGGAAAAACTCTAGTAGCCGGATTTTTCTCTTTCTCCTAGCGCAATGTGTCTCTCTTTTCAAAGACAGTTCCTATCATTTGAGTAAATTGTGACTGTCGCCTGCTTTGAATTTGGAGATATCTGAGATTTTGTGGCCTGGTTAAGAATTAAACCTTTCTACTAATGGTCTCAGATAACCGAAAAGAGTCCGAATTTTTTTGTTTGTTTTGAGGTGGTGGCATGTGCGGATAAGTGGTAGGATATGAAGACGATATAAATGAGCCATGCTCTGGGAAAAGGGGGCTTAACGCGTCTGTGTGATGCATTGTACCAATCAAGCCATCATATAATTATGGATCCATAATAGCCACCTTTTTGAACAACCAACTAAATCATGAGGTAGACTGGTCTGTGGACATACAGAAATTTTACCAATAACGAAAAGTTTCGGCCCAGGTCAGCCTGCGCATGCAGTTACATGTATGTTTAATACTTTCCCGTAATGTTTTCTACCCTTTCAGAGAGCTTAAGCTCATTTGTACCAATTTTGAATTTGTCGTCTGTAGATGTTTTCAATTTGAAAGAGTCTAAAATTTTTCGTTTGAAAAAGGGTTAATAAATTCAGTCAATTTCAATGCTGTATTAAACACAGCTATTAACACTTAGGTTTGCCGAATAAAACAATGTTCACATTTTATGATTTTAATCAACCCTATGAAAAGACTCGTGCAAGATTATCATGATTATACGAAAATTACACTTTGTATAATTCCCGCAACGACACACAGGCTTAGGTAAGCGATCTATAGCCATTGTGGTACTCTTGTTGTAAGGTAAGGTAGACTTTTAAAGACATTGTTGGAAAAGGGGACAATGTTGATGATGATGATGATGATGAAGAGAGTGGTTGTGGTTGTTATAATGATGATGCTGATCGTGGTGGGGAATTTATTGGTGGAGAGAGAGAGAGAGAGAGAGAGAGAGAGATTTGGGTTTTACGGTGCTGTGAACACGTCTTGAAAATTATTTCAGTTATATTGCGGCGGCCAGTGCATCTTTTCGAAAAGAAATTGGCCTAGCTGGGAAAACGAACCTGCGAACCCCCCCCCCCCCCCCCGGGGGTTCAAGCCATGTTCGTTTTCTACTGAGCAACTAGGCTTTGCGATGTGCTAGAGAGAGGGAGAGAGAGAGAGTATTTTGCTTGTTCGTGAAGGTTGTAGTGTGGAACAAGAAATATAATATTTTTTATGTAAAGATGTAAAAAATAATGATGAAAATGTAAAATCTGTGTACCATGGTAGGTTTTAAGGGCATGTGTTAAGAAGTTTGCAGAAGTTAGCTTTTATGGCCTTGATATTTTCTCTTAAATTGTTGAATAAGTAAATAATCGTAAAAAGTATGTTGAGCGAGATGACTAGTATATATTTAAATAAGTTATCAGTTGATTTCAGTTACAAGCGGCATTATTCAAGTCTTGTATGATTGAGACTATTGTAAACAGTCAAATTATGTGTGTAAGTCTTTTTCCCGTGTGATTAATCCTCAGCGCTTGAGATCGAACCAACATGCCTTAAAGTCTTATCCTATGTCTGTAGAAAAGGCCCTTACGCTCATATTACCCCATGTCCGTTAGCTTGCATCCCACGTCTGTGATATGTATTCTCCGTCCGTTATAACAATAACTTGCAACACGTCAAAAAGGGCATTCGGACTTTGCGTAAAGTGTCGTCTCGGATCAGCCTGTGCAGTCCGCGCAGGCTGATCCGAGACGGCACTTTCCGACTACATTAGATTTTGTTCTTCAGTAGACTTGGCAAAACAGAAAATCACATAAAAACGGAAAGTGTCGTTTGTGAGTCCGCGCAGGCTGATCCGAGACGACACTTTACGCAAATGTCCGAATGCTCCTTTTCGCGTGCAGCAGGCCATATGTACCCTAATGACGGGAGGTGAACCACCAGGCCGTGAAATTGTATCCAAGGCCACAAGATGTCTCATCAGTATGGAAGATATACCTCCAGCCATGTGGGGTCCCTATAAAGTGAGAAACGGAACCAAAACGAAACGCAACGAAATAATACGAAACGGAATAAAACGAGAACGAAACGGAACGAAACGAAACGAGATAGAACGAAACGAAATAAGACGAAATCTAGTAGTGATTTTTTTAAAAACTCATCTTTTTGTCTCAATTTATCGTTTTTCTGTTGCAAAGTTTCTTATTTTTTTTTATCCCACGTTTTATGTACAGCACAATAAGAATATGTCGCTGAATTTTGCGATTATCTCATGGCTTGAAAATCTGGTCAGAGTCAAGATTAAGAACTTAAAACGATAACGTGGCTTTGGAAGTTGCACAAAAATTTAATATATTTGGTGCAATTTTAAAGATTTGGCATGTAGGGAAAATTTTATTTATTTTCTTTTCTGTTCTTCTGTCATTGTAGTATCATAGTTCTATCACAGGGCGCCGGAATATGCCGAGCCTCGGTAGCACAGTCGGTAGCGTACAGGACTTGAGAACAAGGGTCGTTAGTTCAAATACCCACTCGACAAATTTCTTTCCGAGGATTGATGATAGTCATTGCGACAGGTGATCACCGATTGTTAGCGATGGAAAGCAACCAGTGGCTTGGGGAGGATATTAGGCGAAGCACTGGTAAAAGGAACTGTAGGAAAACACAGATAGGTGCAGTGCAGTGATTTTGTTTGGTTTGTATTAGAGTTTAACACCTTTTTAACAGCTTACGTCATACCATGGCGGTCAGTAACGCATCAATGTGTTTCCTGGCTTTTTCACACCAGCACTGACACAACTTTCTTTCCAAAGCCACTGACTACTTTTCTCACATGCATCAGAGGTGAAAGGCGAAAAATCGCCGGAAAGAATGTTCTCCGCAATCGGGTATCGAACCCGCAACCTCCAGGTCACGAGTCAGATACGCTAACCACTGAGCTACCCGGCCGAGCTCAATGCAGCGATACAACTGAAATAATGTTGGAAAGGGCGTTAAACCTTAAGACATTGCGGGAAAGGTCACCAGCATTTTCTCTTTTTCTCGCAACATTTTTAAAAGTCTTCTCCTTTAGGGGCGGTGAAACTCGAGATTGTGTAGCAAAGGGTTTGTTTCTTTCATGCTTAAATAGTTTCGAAGACTGAGATTATATCAGTTCAGCAGTGAGAGCCGTGATCGTATAGTGGTTAGTGCTTCGCGTTGTGGCCGCGACAACTCAGGTTCGAATCCTGGTCACGGCAAATCTCTGATCGTCGCTGTTTCGGCACAGCTGAAAAATATTTTACAGCCCTTTGGATATTAAGGTGTTTTACACCACTTTCAATACGATTTCAATTCTATGATAGCATCGGTTGACTTTGTTGATGTTTTTTATTGGTTTTATCACACAAGCAATTTCCTCTCTTTCCTCGTTGTTGTGCATATTGTTGAAAAATGAAAATTTCAATTAGATATGAGCCATGCTCTGGCAAAAGGGGGTTTAATGCCTCTCCGTAATGCATGATATCAAGCAAGTCATCATATAATCATGGATGCATAATTTCCCTCTTTGTATAACAACTGACTGAGTCACGAGGAACACTGGTCCTTTGACAAGTAGAATATTGGCTAAATAGCAAATATTTTCAACCCAGATCAGCCAGCGCAGATCGCGCAGGCTGACCTTTTTTTTTTGCAATGCAGCGATACAACTGAAATAATCTTGAAAAGGGCGTTAAACACTATACAGTCAATCAATACAATCAAGCGCCGTAATATTTCGAATGAAACTCGCCTTCAGTACCCTTAAATATGCCTTTAAGATGCTTACAGCTGAACGTTGCGAGTATGTTTTTCTCCCAGATTTTTATTTCTTCATTTGAACCATGTTCTGTAAAAGGGGGCTTAATGAATCCGTAAAAAGTATCGACCCAGGCCAGCCTGCGCAGTCCCCGCAGCCTGACCTGAGCCGAAACCTTTCGCTATTGGTCAATTTTCTGCATGTCAAAGGACCAGAGTACTTCATGATACAGTGGGTTGTTATAAAAAACAGATTTTATGGATCTAAAATTGTGTGAGGACTTGCTTGGTATCATTCATCACGGAGATGAAGTACTGACGTCCATAAGAAACGCCTCATCTCCCTCTGTCGCGTCATATTTCATGAATTTAATATCGAATGCATGGTTTTATAATTTAGAAATGGACTTTGTCAATATTTGTACACATATTACATGACACAAGCGTTTAGCTAAACATTACATAAATTTAACAGCCATTTCAACAAACTCACTCAAAATTCATCAATACCGTGTATGGCCTCCTTGACTTGCTATCAGTGCCTGCAGTCGCCGTCCCATGGACCCACACAGATTACGCAGGAGATAGCGTGGAATGCAAGCCCACTCTTCACGAAGAGCATTTGTCAATTCTTGGACGTTTTGCGGCTGTGGGTTACGTCGACATAAACGACGTCCGAGGATGTCCCACATGTGTTCGATCAGGTTACAATCGGGAGAGTTAGCAGGCCATGGCAGCACGGCAATATTATTGGCAATGAGAGAGTTTCTGGTAAATCTGGCCGTGTGGGGGCGAGCATTGTCATCTTGAAATGTAAGGCCACGGCGTTGCTGAAACATGGGAACGACCACGGGACGAAGAACTTAGTTTACATACCGTCTGGCATTTAAATTACCATTAATAACCACTAGGTCAGTTCTAAATGTGTGGTTTATTGCTGCCCAAACCATTACACCACCACCACCAAAACGGTTGTGCTCCAGAACACAACTTTGGGTGTACCGTTCATTACGTCGACGGTAAACGCGGACTCGTCCGTCGGCACAGGAGAGGTTAAAACGGGATTCGTCAATGAAGACCACATCACGCCAACGTCTTCCAGTGTTGTTTTGAGCCCACTGCCGACGTTCCCGACGGTGGTGGTCAGTTAGCACAACACCGCGGTACGGCCGCCTGCACAATATTCCACGCTCCCGAAGACGTCGCCTTACTGTATTCCGACTTAAATGTCTTCCGCGATTCCTTATAACCATCGACGTTGTGGATTGCGCTGTGACAAAACGGTTTCGCAAGTGACGTTGACGGATGAAATTGTCTTGTCGTGCAGACGTCACACGCAGAGCACCAGGTCGGGGTCTATCAGACAAGCTCCCTGTTTCGTTTACCCGTCGAATAAAACGCACTACTGTTGATCTTGCAAGGTTAAAGCGTCTTGCAAAGTGACTTTGAGAAAGACCGCTTTCAAGCATGCCCAAAATGCGTGCTTTTTCTTCATTATTTAGTCTTGACATTTTCGAAACTGATGTTTTCGAAATATTGCTTGGACTACTTAATTGTAAGTCAATTACTGTTTACACATGCGTAATTTTGACCGACATAACCACGTGGGGAAAACGCATGGGGCGGAGGGCAAAACGGTGCCATGATCCATGGTTGAAGCAAACATAATAGACTGGCACGAAATTTCATGCTTCAGTAGATTAGAGAAGTGAAAATTCTATGGTAGGCAAAAAGTGACATATGTATTCTAGGTAAGTACAAAGCTATCGCACTTTTTAGATGAGGCGTTTTTTAATGGACGTCAGTATATTAAGCTCCCTTTTGCCAGAGCATGGCTCATTGTATATTTTGTGTTCTAATTTTAGCTTTCATAAGTCACTTTAATGAACGTCCAGGCATAACCTGTTTGATAAAGAGATGACTTCGCGTCTGGAAAGAGAAAACGGTAGGACTACACTTTAGAACCGCCTGAACGAGGTGGTTCTATCAAGCTCCAAAATCTAAATTTGGATGAGAAATTATCATTAAATATGAAAGAAAGCATTTTATTGCCTAGTTGTATTGACTTGATGAGGCTTCACTGTACCAGTTTCAAAAGTCCTCACAATGCTCTCATCCTTATGGGACCTTTGTGTCTGGTATACACACCATATATACATGTAGCTCAAATTGTTCAATGATGACCAAACCTAGTTTCGCAAATACATTTATACCCATGGAGAGTAAGCCTACTTTTCACTAGATCTAAAGTGCGCTTTAAAGGGCATGTATTTCATGGGTATTTTATTAACGTTGGTGTATCAGTATTTTTCGGCGAAGCTGTATGCGCTGGCTTTTGACCCAGCTTCTTGGGACTGATAAAAAATGAATAGATGCTAATTTGCAATTGGTGAAAAAAAAGTGCACGTGTCTTCATAAGCGTTATCCAATAACCCAGTATTACTTTTCATCAAAATGAAAAACAGTGAGGAAAAAGTGGCAATTGCTCGTGAGGTTACTTTTCATTATTTTATTTCATATTAAGCCACTAAAGAGTTTCAATATTCATATTCAAGTATCTCTTACGCCGTCTATCTTTACTGAAGATATTTCTTGTTGAAGGTGAATGGATACACACGAAGGGGCAAATAAATCCAGTCTAGAAGAAATCATTCGCAATTTCAAAGAAAGGCCAATATCTTATCACCAATAAATGCACAGTATGCGTAATATAAATGACACACAAAACTTGCTCAGGATCTGACTGTAAGTTAGCATTAACTTATTTTAAAGTTTTATGGGTTTTACGTTTTTTTTGGGGCTACTGTTAGTAACAATTTCTCTCCGTACTTTTAAGAAACCTCTATTTTCAACTAGCAGAGAGCAAACTGGAAGGTTGCTTCCCCCATAATAATGCACAAAACTTTTGCTGTACCCAGAAACCTTAAAATGAATTGGTACATATGCCGGGGAAATAATCTCGTCTGAAAGAAATGATCATCTTATCGCTCTTAGTCACGCGTAGAAAAATTAATTTCAAACCTAGGTTAAAAGTTACCAGGTCGCTCGTTCTTTTTATTTACTTTTTATCTGAATTTAGAATTTATTTTTCTGCCAGCGACTAACACTTGGACCGGCTGCACAATAACAGATTGACCTCTTTACAATACTTTCCAGGGTCCTGCGTGGCTCAGTGGTAAAGTGTAGGACTCGTGACTTGGAGGCCCAGGGTTCGAGCCTTACAGGATCCACTGGGTTTTTCGTGGGAGTGTCCTTAGGCAAGACAACTCTGAGCCCTACCTCAGTACTGGTGGAACCCAAGAAATACACGAATTCGTGAGCTGTCGCCGTGATATAACTGAAAAATTGTTGAAAGCTTAAAACACCATTCAATCTAGAATCGATCATAACATCAATTATTAAAGGTATGGTTTAAATCTTAATGCATTTCAACATCCGTATTGTTTACATTTGGTCGCTATTGGGCCTTAAACGTAACAGGAATATTTCAGCAGAGAAATTCCTAGTATCTAGCGTTAACTGATCGAGCATCCATGCAGCACTGCCGTGGACTCGAGTACATACTCGGTTATATCAACATAAGAAATGCCCCCCCCCCCCCTTTTCGATATAAGATCCAGGAATAATATCTTCAGTGCTGATTAGATAAGCACATTTTCTATTTCGGCTGTCCCGGTCCCCAAGATTTTTTTTTATGTATATCTGTTTCACGCGAAAA
Source organism: Hippopus hippopus (assembly GCA_946811185.2). Lineage (NCBI taxonomy): Eukaryota > Metazoa > Mollusca > Bivalvia > Cardiida > Cardiidae > Hippopus > Hippopus hippopus. Next base: position 20,493,554 of record OX328109.1, on the reverse strand, counting down.
GAAGAAGACGTTGAATATAATTAGGCATGGTCAGTGACATCAGGTATTCGAGGCCTCTATTTGGCGACAGAAATCAAAGTGATTGAAAGGCAGACAATGCATGAGCAAAGAAGATATCCGGATAAATGTACAAAATATAAACAAAGACATTTAGGACTTTAATGCAAGAACCTCTGAAATCTGACTCAAAAGATTTTCCCAAACTAATCATTCCAGTCGTATTAAAAATGGTAAATAATAATCCGACCACTGTCGGGGGAATAAGCATTCTAATTCACCCGACATAAAATGGATTATTCTAACCTACATGTATCTTATTAGAATCGAAACTGGTTTTATTACCGGGAGTACGTGTTATCAAAAGGCCGAGCCTCGGTAGCTCAGTCAGTAGCGTACAGGACTTGATAACAAATGGTCGCTGGTTCCATTCCCTGCTCTGCCAATTTCTTTTTGGGGATTGATGATAGTCATTGCAGCAGGATTCATTCATCTTTCACCGCAGCCCGTTGTCTCGGCGAGGGTTATGTGGGAAAGCAGCCAGTGGCTTGGAAACAATATTGTGTTAAATACTTTTATAAGAAATTCCAGGAGAGCAAGGATAAACCTGCACTGGCCGCCGCGATATAACTGAAATAATGTTGTAAACAGCGTTTAACACCATACAATCAATCAATCAATCATTATCAGTTATCAATGCACTCGACTTTGCTGTATTTGGACATGATTTTTAGTCACAGTTTATGTGAAAACAATAGGAAAAATATCAACCGGGCTGCGACGTATTAGCGGTACTGATTGTTGCCGGAAACACGAGGAACATTTTATTGGTGATTTATGTCATAACAAAGTAAACAATAGAAGTTCATTCAAAAGAACAATAAAATGTCTTCATTACAATTATCAAGATTCACAATAGTAGCACGATCATCGTGCGCACAGCCGCCATCAAATGTTATTTCTTACTTTGTTACACTTTCTGCGATCAAAAGTAAGTTAATAAAAAAAAACCAAATGTAGGTTTTCCTTCTGTTTGATTTTGTACGAAAAACCCATTCCGTTTCGTTTCGTTCTATTTCGTTTCGTTCCGTTTCGTTCTCGTTTTATTTCGTTTCGTTTTATTTCGTTTCGTTGCGTTTCGTTTCGTGTCGTTTCGGTTCCGTTTCTTACTTTATAGGGACCCCAGCCATGTGCCCCGGACCATAAAAAACACCCGACAGCTGTTAGTAAGCTGAGATTGAATATAGCCAAAAAGCAAGTGAAATCCCCTCTGTCCCACAACCTATTGCAATAGAGGGATTTATCCATGTCCATAAGCTTGTTCTGCCAGTCTTTGAGATTTTTTCACCAGCTGCGAAATGCACTGTTAGTCCGTAAGATGCTTAATTGTTTGTATGGTGTTTAACAACGCTTTCAAGTTTATTTCAGTTTTATTGCGGCAGCCAGTGCACCTATCCATGATTTCTTAGAATTTCTTTGACCATGACTTGTTCAAAAGCAGCTTGCTGCTTTCTCTCATACACTTGGTCGTAACAATGATCAGCGGTGAGAGAGAAGTGAATGCTGTCGCAATGACTGTCATCAAGTTAAATGAAATGCATCCTCAGCCCGCAGTATAATTCTACATTAGATCCTGTACAATGAAATGTTACATGTCTGACCATAAAGTCGCGTATTTTTATACTAAATCACCTAATCACCCGGTGCATTAAGCACATGAATGTCGAATAAACTATGGTTCCCATGGTATGATTTAATGCAACTTGTTATTAAAAAAGATAACATATATTAACACTCATGTAAGATTCTTGGTATCATAATTGTATGTATACATTAACTTCGTATAATTTTTTCAACGATACACAGGCTCTGGTGTGCGAGGGATATGGCCCTATAGTTTTATGGTTTGGATGGTGCTTAACGTCGTTTTAAGTATTATTTCAGTTCAGGTCGCGGCCAGCGCATAATTTTATGTCCTTGCTCCTCAGGAGTTACTTAAACCATTTACCCCGCACAATATTCTAACCACTAACTGTTTCCCAGATAACCATGATCGAAACAATGACCAGCAGTGAGAGAGGAAGGAATCCTGTCGCAATGACTATCGTCAATCCTCAGAAAGAAGTTTGCCGAGCTGGGGGTTCGAATCAGCGACCCCTCGGTCTCCAGCCCTGTACGTTATCGATTGAGCTATCGAATTTGACGTTCTTATTGAGAGACGGTTTAATCGTTTAGTACATTAAGCGTTAAAAGATGTAAGGTAGCAATTAAAAGAGGATAAATTTGTTTTAAAATTGATTTTTAAACGGTAACGTAAATGACAGTTATGTCATGGTCCATGTTGCAAGCACGAGCTTAGAAGGGAAAACTTTTAAAAATATTGTTGAAAAAGGAGAAAATACTGGTTTCACTCCGCCTTTCCCTTATTCTATGGTATCCGTTCAAATACAAATCCTATCATTTAAGCCACATTTTATATGTCGTCCTGAATGAAAATTATTAGGGAGAATCTAAATATATCTTGTCCGAGTTCGAAGGGATTAACGGCGGTCGATTGAAGTTAAAGTTTATAACGGACACACGGAAAGTTCAAAGTATGTTTTGGAATGTTGTTCAGTGATATCAGGAAAGACTAAAACCTAGAAATAAGATGACAATTTCGGAAGTGTTGTGGAAGAGTTTCAAATCCATGTGAAAAATGGAACTTATTTGAAAGTAGATTTCTTCGAAAAATTCTAATAGTTCGTTATCCATGTAGTAAAATTGGTTGAATTTAGAGGAGCTGTGCAGTAATTTAATCGTTGCTTGGATAATGAAAATGATGACAATGATGATAGTGGTGATGGTGAATTTGGTGGTGGAGAAAATTTCTTTGAATTATATCGCTGGATCCATTGCACCTATCCATGCTATCTTGGTGTAGCACTTTGCATGATATTCCAAACCAGTGGATGCTTTCCGACATAACTTTAGTAAAACCAAGCATAAGGGATGAGAAAAGAAGCAGTCCTGTCGAACCTCGGACAGAAATGGGAACGACTGGGATATTGAACCTGCGACTTCCCTAGGTTCAGGACCGGCACTTTACCGACTGAGCAACCGGGCTTGTCAACTTGTCAATGTTTTTTTAGCAAATTTCCTTCACCAGTACTTTTCACAATATTACAAGACAACGACTTCTTTCCGACTGCTGGGGAATCGAACCTGCGACCCCTAGTTTCAAGCCTTGAAGGTAACCGACTAAGGGACCGGGGTTGGCAATGTGTTGGAGAGAGAGAGAGAGAGAGAGAGAGAGGGGCAGGCACATTCAATGTTTTGGAATCCTTGACACGTTTTTTTTTTCAAGAAATAATAAAATGTTAGGAATTCTATTTAAAAGGTTTTCTTTTTGTGATCAGATCTTTAAGAAGGCCATGTTAATGAAAAAGAAAGTTACAATCACGTTGTGTTTTCATGACTTGGGAGAGAAATACAAAGACAAATTGTAACATTTCAGCCACATGTAATTAACCCTTTCGGCGCCATAGGCGAAAACAGTGACTTTTGCGGAAGGCATAGATCAAGATCAGACTGCACAGAACGTGCAGTCTGATCTTTGATCTATACGGTCCGCTTGTGTAGTTAAGTCTATACAAACAAAATCTTTTTAAGTTTCAATGGATTGTTTTTAGAGCCGTCGAAAGAGGTTGAGTTTATTTATCTGGCGCTGAAAGAGTTAATCGTCCCCAGAGTGTTTGTTACGGAGGAATCTAAACATTTGACGCCAAAGTTCAACTGATTATCATGGGCTAAGGCTTTCAAGTTTTTAAAGAAGACTTGGAAAGTGGAAAGTATACTTTGGATTGCTGTTCAATGATTTCTGGAGTCAAATCTCAAAATAAGGTGGAAATGCTATCAAAGAGTTTCAGATCAAAGAAAGGGAACTGATTTGAATCTAGAACAACATATTTTCCCCAAATTCTTTAAGAGTTCTCGAGAACTTAACACAAAGCTAAGGAGCTCTGATTTTCATCATTGCTTTGATGATGATGGTAGTGGTGGTTTTGATGCTATTTAATAATTGCTTTGATGATGATGATGATGGTGGTGGTAGTTTTGATGGTTGAGTTGGTAGTGATGATGGAAGTGCCGATTCCGGATTTATTAGTGGAGATAGATGTGTTTGTTTTCTTGGTGTTTTAACGCCGACTTCAACATTACTTACGTAATATCCAGGCGGTCAATGCACCTACCCATGCTTTATTGAAGTTTCTTTTACCAGTACTTTGCACATTGTTTTCCCAAAGCACTACCTGCCTTATAACATAATAAGTCGAAACATTCGAAACATTGATCAACGATGAGAAAGGAATGAATCCTGTCGCAAGGAACATAAACAATCCTCAATAAGTAGGACAAGTTCCATGTTGGGAATTGCAAGTCCGGAACTTGTCTTGATTTGCCACCGGATTCAGTGATGTTGGCAGATAGAGAGAGAGAGAAAGGAGCGGGGAGAGAGAAGGAAGAGAGAGAGAGAGAGAGGGAGAGAGGGGGGGGGGCAGGCACATCTCACGTTTAGAAATCCTTGACACAGTTTTAGTTTTGAAAGAAATAGAAGAAAGTTTCACGAAGTTTACTTTTTTTTTAATCGATCGGACCTGAAAGCGGGACATGTTTTTTTCAACGAAATACAAGTTCATGAATCATGTTTGCACGATTGTGGAGAGAAAGACGTGGTTGCAGTGGGAGAAAATATTAGTATCGTGTCCCACACCCTCTCCTCACTCTTTGATAGATACCCTTAAAGAAGTGAATCCTAACGTTTTGGGCCACATTTAACTTATCGTCCTCAAAATGCTTAATTACGGAAGAGTCTTGACATTAGTTGTCAGAGTTCAAATGAATTGGCAGTAGAAGAAGCAGTTGTTTGTAAGAAGACCCGGGAAGTGTAATGTGTATATTGAAATAATGATCAGTGATTTCGAAATAAATTCAAAGCTCAAAATGAGATGAACATTTTGGATATACTGTGGAAGAGCGACAAATCAGTTGAAGAAATGGAATTGATTTGAATCGGGACAACGATTTTTCCCCCTAATTTCTTTAAGAGTTTTTAGGAGTGAATAAAAAGCTATGGAGCAAGACTGTTTCAGATACTAGTAAGAGGAGTTGCTAAGCTATTTAATCATAGCTTGGATGATGATGATGATGATGATGATGATTATAAATATGATGATTGTTGTAGTGGTGGAGGGAGCTTTATCTGTTAGTTTGGTGTTTAATGCCGTTTTGACTGTACATAAGGTATAAGGTATAAGGCCCCGCCATTGCACCTATCTATACCTTCCTGGCGGTCAATGCACCTACCCATGCTTTAGTGAAGTTTTTTTTACCAGTACTTTGCACATTGTCTTTTTTAAACCACTGTCTGCTTTCCCTCATAAACAAGTCGACACGTTGATCGGCGATAAGAAAAGAATTAATCCTGTCGCATTGAACATATAAAAAAGATCTTAAAAAGAAATTGGAACAGCCTTAAGTAGGTAGTTGAACAATCGACCCGAGAGTTTTACGTCCGGAATGTTAGTGACGGAGCCTCTGGATTTTGAGAGAGAGAGAGAGAGACAGACAGACAGACGGACGGACAGAGAGCTATAGACAGAGTTTTTCAGAGAGTGAGTTCGAGAGAGCTTTAGGTTTTTGACATGTTTAATTTATAGTTGAAGGGTTGTATTGTAAATGGAGAAATTGTTAAATTTGTAAAGAATAATGCCGGAAAAGCAAAATACCTATACCGTGCTAGATTTTAATAGGCATGCGTCAAAAAGTGTTCAGAGGGTTAATATCAGAATTAATATTTTAGCCACTGGCTTCTTTTTCACATAACAATCGCTGAAATAATGAACAGCAGTAAGAGAGAATAATCGCAATTACTATCATCAAATTTGGGAAAATAATCTTGCGAAAATAATCTTCCGAGCTAGGGATTAGCGACCCCCATGTCTCTAGACCTGTAGGTGAACGACTGACCTACCGAAGTAGTCCTTTACGATTGGTTGATTGAGTGGTTGATTGACTGTATGTGTTTAACACCGTTTTCAACAATATTTGAGTTATATTACGGCGGCCAGTACACTTACCCAGTTTTCCTGGAGTTTCAGTAACTAGTACTTTGCACGATAGTCTTCCCAAGCCACCGACTGCTTTTCCACATAACTTGTCAAGCCTGCTGCTCAGAGGTTAGAGAGGAATTAATCCTGTCGCAATGAGTATCATCAACTCTCGGAAAGGAATGGCCGAGCAGGGGATTCAAACCCGCTTAACCCTGTCTCAAGTTCCGTGCGCTACGGACAGAATTGCTGTTTAATCATGTTTGGAATTAAAACGTTAATAGAGTGTTGATTTGGAAATGCTGTGAAAGATATTTAGATTAATAAAAGAAAGGGAACTGATTTGAATCGCGAAATATCTATTCCTTTAAAACGTTTGAAATACTTTCAGTCCAAGATAGTGGGTGTTTAGTCAGTATCATTGTCTTTACTTTCCTTTAGCTAGCTCTCGGTCAGTTAGTACCCTCAGTCCGTGTGATGTACACTTAGCCCCTGAGAGGAGTCAACAAAAGCTTGAGATTTAGCCAAGTCCTTTTTCCTTCAGTTGATTACCCTGTGCTCTCAGTTCATGAGAGATCAACCATTCCCCCTAAAAGAACTTTCCAGTATGATTTACCGTCATTCAAGTGGCGATTTCGAAATGCTGTGAAAGATTTTCAGATTTACCAAAGAAAGGGAACTGATTTGAATCGAGAAAGTTTTTTTTCCCGAATTCTTTTAGAGTTTGCGAGAACTTAACACAAAGCTATAGAATTTTTGCATGGTTTTTAATAATTGCTTTGATGATGATTATTATTATTATTAATATAATGGTGGTGGTAGTTTTGATGGTTAAGTTGATAGTGATGATGATAGTGCCGATTCCTGATTAATTGGTGGAGATAGATGTGTTTGTTTTCATGGTGTTTTAACGCCAACTTTAACATTACTTACGTAATATCCCGGCGGTCATTGCACCTACCCATGCTTTAGTGAAGTTTCTTTTACCAGTACTTTGCACATTGTCGTTTTCAAACCACTGTCTGCTTTCCCACATAAACAAGTCGAAACGTTGATCGGCGATAAGATAAGAATGAATCCTGTCGCATTGAACATATAAAATGATCTTAAAAGGAAATTGTAACAGCTTTAGGTAGGGAGTCGAACCATCGACCTGAGATTTTTACGTCCGGAATGCCACTGACGGAGCATCTGGATTTTCAGAGAGAGACAGAGACACCAAGAGACAGAGAGTTTGTGAGAAAGTGAGTTTGAGAGAGCGTTTGATTTTGACATTTTTACTTTATAGTGGAAGGGTTGTATTGTGGATAAAGAAATTGTTAATTTGTAAAGAATAATGACGGAAAAGCGAAATATCTTTACCATGCTAGATTTTAATAGGCATGCGTTAAAAAGTGTTCAGAGGGTAAATATCACAATTGATATTTTAGCCACTGGCTTCTTTTCCACGTAACCATCGTTGAAACAATGAACAGCAGTGAGAGAGAAGAATTGCAATTACTATCATCAAATTTGGGAAAATAATCTTCCGAGCTAGGGATTGGCGACCCCCTTGTCTCTAGACCTGTAGGTAAACGACTGAGCTACCGAACTAGTCTGTTACGATTGATTGATTGAGTGATTGATGGAGTGTATGTGATAAACACCGTTTTCAACGAAATCTAAGTTATATTACGGCGGCCAACACACTTACCCATGCTTTCCTGGAGTTTCAGTAACGAGTTCTTTGCTCGATATTCTTCCCAAGCCACCGACTATTTTTCAACGTACCTATTGTCAAATTTGCTGTCCAGATGTTAGAGAAAAATTAATCCTGTCGCAACGAGTATCAGCAACTCTCGGAAAGGAATGGCCGAACAGGGGATTGAAACCAACTGACCTGTGTCTCAATTTCTGTACGCTTCCGACCGAATTGCTGTTCAATGATCTTTGGAACCAAACGTGAAGATTAAGTGTCGATTTGGAAATGCTGTGAAATATTTCAGATAAATAAAAGAAGGGGAACTGATTTGATTGATTGATTGCATGTGTTTAACACCGTTTTCAACAATATTTCAGTTTTATCGCGGCGGCCAGTGCACCTACCCATACTTTCCTGAAGTGTCAGTAACCAATCCTTTGCACGATATTCTCCCCAAACCACTGATAGCCTTTCTACATAACTATTGTCAAAATTGCCTTTGAGAGGTTAGAGAAGAATTAATCCTGTCGCAATTGGTATCATCAAAGCTCGGAAAGAAATGGCCGAGCAGAGGATTCAAACCAGCTAACCCATGTCTCAAGTTCTGTACGCCACCGACCAAACTGCTGTTCAATTATCTCTGTAGTCAAACGTCAAGATAAAGTGTCGATTTCGAAATGCTGTGAAAGATTTTCAGATTAACCAAAGAAAGGGAACTGATTTGAATCGAGAAAGTTTTTTTTCCCGAACTCTTTTAGAGTTTGGGAGAACTTAACACAAAGCTATGGAGTTTTTAATGGTTTTTTAATGATTGCTTTGCTAAAGATGATGATGATTATTATTATTATAATGGTGGTGGTAGTTTTGATGGTTAAGTTGATAGTGATGATGATAGTGCCGATTCCTGATTAATTGGTGGAGATAGATGTGTTTGTTTTCATGGTGTTTTAACGCCAACTTTAACATTACTTACGTAATATCCCGGCGGTCATTGCACCTACCCGTGCTTTAGTGAAGTTTCTTTTACCAGTACTTTGCACATTGTCTTTTTTTAAACCACTGTCTGCTTTCCCACATAAACAAGTCGAAACGTTGATCGGCGATAAGAAAAGAATGAATCCTGTCGCATTGAACATACAAAAAGATCTTAAAAAGAAATTTAACAGCTTTAGGTAGGGAGTCGAACCATCAATCCGAGAGTTTTACGTCCGGAATGCTACTGACGGAGCCTCTGGATTTTCAGAGAGAGAGAGAGAGAGACAGAGAGACAGAGAGACAGAGAGACCAAGAGACAGAGAGTTTGTGAGAGAGTGAGTTTGAGAGAGCTTTTGATTTTGACATTTTTACTTTATAGTGGAAGGGTTGTATTGTGGATAAAGAAATTGTTAATTTGTAAAGAATAATGACGGAAAAACGAAATATTTTTACCATGCTAGATTTTAATAGGCATGCGTTAAAACGTTTTCAGAGAGTAAATATCAGAATTAATATTTTAGCCACTGGCTTCTTTTCCACGTAACCATCGTTGAAACAATGAACAGCAGTGAGAGAGAAGAATTGCAATTACTATCATCAAATTTGGGAAAATAATCTTCCGAGCTAGGGATTGGCGACCCCCTTGTCTCTAGACCTGTAGGTAAACGACTGAGCTACCGAACTAGTCTTTTACGATTGATTGATTGATTGAGTAATTGATTGTCTGTATGTGTTGAACACCGTTTTCAACAATATTTGATTATATTACGGCGGCCAGTACACTGACCCATGCTTTCTTGGAGTTTTAGTAACCAGTACTTTGCACGATATTCTTCCCAAGCCACTGACTGTTTTTCCACATAACTATTGCCAAAACTGCTGCTCAGAGGTTTGAGAAGAATTAATCCTGTCGCAATGAGTTATCATCAACTCTCGAAAAGGAATGGCCGAGCAGGGGATTCAAACCAGCTAACCCCTGTCTCAAGTTCTGTGCGCTACAGACAGAATTGCTGTCTAATCATCTTTGGAGTTAAACGTCAATAGAGTTGATTTGGAAATGCTGTGAAAGATATTTAGATTAATAAAAGAAAGGGAACTGATTTGAATCGCGAAATATCTATTCCTTTAAAATGTTTGAAATACTTTCAGTCCAAGATAGAGGGTGTTTAGTCAGTATCATTGTCTTTACTTTCGTTTAGCTAGCTCTCGGTCAGTTAGTACCCTCAGTCCGTGTGATGTACCCTTAGCCCCTGAGAGGAGTCAACAAACGCTTGAGATTTAGCCAAGTCCTTTTTCCTTCAGTTGATTACCCTGTACTCTCAGCCCATGAGATCAGTCATTCCCCCTAAAAGAACTTTCCAGTATGATTTACCGTCATTCAACTATACGTTTTCCTCTCTCCATAAGATGTTCCCTTGGTTGTTCAAATGGAAATGGATGCCCAGAATCTGATATTTACTTTGATTATAACTGAATGCCGTTAGCTCTTACCCTCAGTCTGTTCGATGAAGCTTAGTCCATGAGATGTACCTCCAATCCGACAAAGGTTTCTTCGTTTCTTTTGATTTACATGTATGCCTTTAAAATCGAACCCTTGAATGTTGGAAATTACCACTAGGCACGTTAATGTGATCGGCCGGATTCCTGAGCTTGTACCTAGTCTGTGCTATCATATCCATAGTCTTTAAGCCAAACCTCAAGCCATTACACCGAGTTCTTACGATTGTATCCTCTGTTCGTGGAATGTTCCCTCAGTGTTTTTCATTTCCTCTTAGACTTTAAACTCGTACCTTTAGTCAGTAGGATGTACCCTCAAGCACTGAACCACTGACCTTACTCGAATGCTATCCTTTGCCCTGTTTGCCCATACCCTCAGTCCCTGAGATGTATCCTAAATCTGTGAGATGTACCCTCAGCGTGTAACTGTGCCCTGAGGCCCGAGAACTGTGTTCTAACTTTAGATTTACCCGTTTTCTAAAAGACTATACCCCATGCCCGTCTGATGTACTCAAGCTTTGTAAGATGTGCCCTCTGTGGATATTCCCACATTCCGTGTCATGTCTTCTAAGGAATTGAGATCCTTGTCTTAGTCAGTGAGATGTATCCTCAGGTCATAAAACTGTGATTTTACTCCCAGCCTGTCATCTTTCACCATCACTCAGTGAGATGTTCTCATTTTCCCTTCTCCGCACTCTTTGTGACTTTGCACCCTTAAGTACGCACAAACCCTGACAATGTGTCTCTACCCTTATGTCAACCTTATGCCGCGTGCATCTATCCACTGTACGTGATCAATATTTTCTTTAAGTTCTACTGATGTAACCTCTCTATTTACAACTGTGGCCAAACTTTTGATTTACCTTCAGTCGATTAGCTTGTGCACTAGGTCTGTGCAATTTTTCCCCACTTTGTGAACTGTTTCCGCAATCCTAAGGCTCTTGACCTAAGTCTATGGAATAAAGCGATCAGTCGATGTCGAATACCATTGAACCCTGGTGTTATTTCCTCATTCTCGTTTTTCTGGCGTTTTAAATGTGTCCTTTCTATTCTTTGACAATGTTTTATCCAAAAACCGTTTGTCCTCTCTCTCTTTTACTCTATCGCTGTTTCTCTCTGTCCCACTTTTCTCTCTCTCTTACTCCCTTCTTCTATCATTCTCTCACGCTTGCTATGTGCCTCTCTCTCTTAGTATCATTCTCTCTAGCTGTCTCTCCCTTTCCCTGTCTCACTCTCTTCCTTACTTTGTCACTGTCGTTCTGTCTATCCCTCTTTCTGAAGCTGTCTCTCTTTCTCTCTTTCTTCCCTTTATATCTGAGTCATTCACTCATTCTTTCCTTTCGTATCTCTCTCACTATCTCGGTGTCTCTGTCTCTTTCTAACGTTTCTTTCTAACGTTTTCTTTCTCTCTGTCTCCATCTCTCTATCTTTTTGTCTGTCTGTTTCTCTCTAATTCTGTTTAACCCATTTCTTCTCCTTTCCTGACTTCTTTTTTCTTTTGATCTCACTTCCTCCCTCCTTCCTCTCTCTGTCTGTCTGTCTCTCTGTCTCTCTCTGTCTCTCTATCTTTTTCTCTCGGCATCTGTCTGTCTCTCCTCTCCCTCTCTCTTGCTTTATCTTTCTCTTTCTCAGCCTCCCTCTGCCTCTCTTTGGCTCAATCTTTCTCGCTCTCTCTGCCTGTCTCTGGCTCTATCTCTCTGCCTGTCTCAGGCTCTATCTCTCTGCCTCTATGTCTTGCTCTCTCTCTCTCTCTCTCTCTCTCTCTGTCACTAACCAGATATCATAGCTTACCTCTTCTTATTGGTTTCCTCTAGTTCACAGGCCGCAGGGGTTTTCTCTTTTCCTCCAAAACTTTAGATTCATCTTCCTTCAGTCCTTTATACCCTCTGCCTGTATGAAGTATCGTTTGTTAGTATGTTCCCTCAGACCGTAAGTTTGAATATTGAATGCTTTGAAATAGATGTAGATCATTAACTAATTACAATTCTGAAATAGGTCTTTTACTGTTAAATATTACTGCCGTTCCTGACACAACTGAAACGTACTGGTTAGATCATACAGAGTTGTCGAATCGCCCTGTGCATTAATATACACGATCACTCTCAATGCTGTGTCGACCTCAGCTTTAATTTTTAACATGCCGAATAAACAAAAGTTCGCACCATATGATTGAATGCAACTTGTTTAATATGAAATGATAACGCATGAGCATTTGCGATATTGTATGTGTGTATGGTGTTTTACACCGTATTCAATATTATGTCAGTTATATCAAGGCGGCCAGTGCGTCTCTCCATGCATTCCTGGGGTTCTTAAACCTGTATTTTATACTCTAGCCACTGGCTTCTTTTCCACATAACCATCGTCGAAACAATGACCAGCAGTAAGAGAGAAGATTTAATCCTTCCGCAATGACTATAATCAAACATGGGAAAGTAATTTTCCGAGCTGGGGATTGGCGACCTCCTTGTCCAAAAAAGTCATTAACAATTGATTGATTGTATGTGTTTAACACCGTTTTTAACAATATTTCAATTATATCGCGGCGGCCAGTGCACATACCCATACTTTTCTGAAGTTTCAGTAACCAGTCCTTTGCACGATATTCTCCCCAAACCACTGACAGCCTTTCCAGATAACTATTGTCAAAATTGCTTTTGAGAGGTTAGAGAAGAACTAATCCTGTCGCAATGAGTATCATGAAACCTCGGAAAGAAATGGCCGAGTAGGGGATTCAAACCAGCTAACCCCTTTCTCAAGTTCTGTATGCTAGCGACCGAATTGCTGTTCAATCATCTCTGGAGTCAAAAGTCAAGATAAAGTGTCGATTTGGAAATGCTGTGAAAGGTATTTAGATTAATCAAAGAAAAGGAACTGATTTGAATCGAAAGGTTTTTTTTCCTGAGCTCTTAGAGTTTGCTAGAACTTAACACAAAGCTATGGAGATTTTAATGCTCTTTAATGATTAATTTTATGATGATGAGGATGATTATAATAATGGTGGTGGTAGTTTTGAGGGTTGAGTTGGTAGTGATGGTGGTAGTGCTGATACCGAATTTATTGGTGGAGATAGATGTGTTTGTTTTTCTTTGTCTTTAATGCCAACTTCAACATTACTTACGTAATATCCCGGCGGTCAATGCACCTACCCATGCTTTAGTGAAGTTTCTTTTACCAGTACTTTGCACATTGTCTTTTTTAAATCACTGTCTGCTTTCCCACATAAACAAATCGAAACGTTGATCGGCGATAATAAAAGAATGAATCCTGTCGCATTGAACATATAAAAAAGATCTTAAGAAGAAATTGTAACAGCTGTAGGTAGGGAGTCGAACCATCGATCCGAAACTTTTTCTTCCGGAACGTTACTGACGGAACCTCTGCATTTTAGAGAGAGAGAGAGAGAGAGAGAGAGAGAGAGAGAGAGAGAGAGAGAGAGAATCAGAGAGACAGAGACAGAGAGACAGAGACAGAGAGTTTGTGAGAGAGTGAGTTTGAAAGCGCATTTGATTTTGATATTTTTACCTGATAGTAGAAGGGTTGTATTTTGGATGAAGAAATTGTTAATTTTTAAAGAATAATGACGGAAAAGCGAAATATCTTTACCATGCTAGATTTTAATAGGCATGCGTTAAAAAGTGTTCAGAGGGTAAATATCAGAATTAATATTTTAGCCACTGGCTTCTTTTCCACATAACCATCGTTGAAACAATGAATAGTAGTGAGAGAGTAGAATTGCAAATACAGTCATCAAATTTGGGAAAATAATCTTCCGAGCTAGGGATTGGCGACCCCCTTGTCTCTAGACCTGTAGGTAAACGACTTAGCTACCGAACTAGTCTTTTACGATTGATTAATTGAGTGATTGATAGACTGTATGTGTTGAACAGCGTTTTCAACGAAATTTGAGTTATATTACGGCGGCCAGTACACTTACCCATGCTTTCTTGGAGTTTCAGTAACCAGTACTTTGCACGATATTCTTCCCAAGCCACTGACTGCTTTTCCTCATACCTATTGTCAAAATTGCTGTCCAGATGTTAGAGAAAAATTAATCCTGTCGCAATGAGTATCAGCAACTCTCACAAAGGAATGGCCAAGCAGGGGATTTAAACCAGCTAACCCGTGTCTCAAGTTCTGTACGCTTCCGACCGAATTGCTGTTCAATGATCTTTGGAGTTAAACGTTAAGATAAAATGTTGATTTGGAAATGCTGTGAAATATTTCAGATAAATAAAAGAAGGGGAACTGATTTGATTGATTGATTGCATGTGTTTAAAACCGTTTTCAACAATATATATTTCAGTTATATCGCGGCGGCCAGTGCACCTACCCATACTTTTCTGAAGTTTCAGTAACCAGTCCTTTGCACGATATTATCCCAAAACCACTGACAGCCTTTCTACATAACTATTGTCAAAAATGCTTTTGAGAGGTTAGAGAAGAATTAATCCTGTCGCAATGAGTATCATCAAAGCTCGGAAAGAAATGGCCGAGCAGAGGATTCAAACCAGCTAACCCATGTCTCAAGTTCTGTACGCTACCGACCGAATTTCTGTTCAATTATCTCTGCAGTCAAACGTCAAGATAAAGTATCGATTTGGAAGTCCTGTGAAAGATTTTCAGATTAACCAAAGAAAGGGAACTGATTTGAATCGAGAAAGTTTTTATTTCCCGAATTCTTTTAGAGTTTGCGAGAACTTAACACAAAGCTATAGAATTTTTGCATGGTTTTTAAGGTTTGCTTTGATGATGATGATGATTATTATTATTATTATAATGGTGGTGGTAGTTTTGATGGTTAAGTTGATAGTGATGATGATAGTGCCGATTCCTGATTAATTGGTGGAGATAGATGTGTTTGTTTTCTTGGTGTTTTAACGCCAACTTTAACATTACATACGTAATATCCCGGCGGTCATTGCACCTACCCATGCTTTAGTGAAGTTTCTTTTACCAGTACTTTGCACATTATCTTTTTTAAACCACTGTCTGCTTTCCCACATAAACAAGTCGAAACATTGATCGGCGATAAGAAAAGAATGAATCCTTTCGCATTGAACATATAAAAAGATCTTAAAAAGAAATTGTAACAGCTTTAGGTAGGGAGTCGAACCATCAATCCGAGAGTTTTACGTCCGGAATGCTACTGACGGAGCATCTGGATTTTCAGAGAGAGAGAGAGAGAGAGAGAGAGAGAGAGAGAGAGACAGAGAGACCAAGAGACAGAGAGTTTGTGAGAGAGTGAGTTTGGGAGAGCTTTTGGTTTTGACATTTTTACTTTATAGTGGAAGGGTTGTATTGTGGATAAAGAAATTGTTAATTTGTAAAGAATAATGACGGAAAAGCGAAATATTTTTACCATGCTAGATTTTAATAGGCATGCGTTAAAACGTTTTCAGAGAGTAAATATCAGAATTAATATTTTAGCCACTGGCTTCTTTTCCACGTTACCATCGTTGAAACAATGAACAGCAGTGAGAGAGAAGAATTGCAATTACTATCATGAAATTTGGGAAAATAATCTTCCGAGCTAGGGATTGGCGACCCCCTTGTCTCTAGACCTGTAGGTAAACGACTGAGCTACCGAACTAGTCTTCTACGATTGATTGATTGATTGAGTGATTGATTGTCTATATGTGTTGAACACCGTTTTCAACAATATTTGATTATATTACGGCGGCCAGTACACTGACCCATGCTTTCTTGGAGTTTTCGTAACCAGTACTTTGCACGATATTCTTCCCAAGCCACCGACTGTTTTTCTACATAACTATTGCCAAAACTGCTGCTCAGAGGTTAGAGAAGAATTAATCCTGTCGCAATGAGTATCATCAACTCTCGGAAAGGAATGGCCGAGCAGGGGATTCAAACCAGCTAACCCCTGTCTCAAGTTCTGTGCGCTACAGACAGAATTGCTGTCTAATCATCTTTGGAGTTAAACGTCAATAGAGTGTTGATTTGGAAATGCTGTGAAAGATATGTAGATTAATAAAAGAAAGGGAACTGATTTGAATCGCGAAATATCTATTCCTTTAAAATGTTTGAAATACTTTCAGTCCAAGATAGAGGGTGTTTAGTCAGTATCATTGTCTTTACTTTCGTTTAGCTAGCTCTCGGTCAGTTAGTACCCTCAGTCCGTGCGATGTACCCTTAACCCCTGAGAGGAGTCAACAAACGCTTGAGATTTAGCCAAGTCCTTTTTCCTTCAGTTGATTACCCTGTACTCTCAGCCCATGAGATCAGCCATTCCCCCTAAAAGAACTTTCCAGTATGATTTACCGTCATTCAAGTATATGTTTTCCTCTCTCCATAAGATGTTGCCTTGGTTGTTGAAATGGAAATGGATGCCCAGAATCTGATATTTACTTTGATTATAACTGAATGCCGTTAGCTCTTACCCTCAGTCTGTTCGATGAAGCTTAGTCCATGAGATGTACCTCCAATCCGACAAAGGTTTCTTCGTTTCTTTTGATTTACATGTATGCCTTTAAAATCGAACCCTTGAATGTTGGAAATTACCACTAGGCACGTTAATGTGATCGGCCGGATTCCTGAGCTTGTACCCAGTCTGTGCTATCATATCCATAGTCTTTAACTCAAACCTCAAGCCATTACACCGAGTTCTTAAGATTGTATCCTCTGTTCGTGGAATGTTCCCTCAGTGTTTTTCATTTCCTCTTAGACTTTAAACTCGGACCTTTAGTCAGTAAGATGTACCCTCAAGCACTGAACCACTGACCTTACTCGAATGCTATCCTTTGCCCTGTTTGCCCATACCCTCATTTCATGAGATATATCCTAAATCTGTGAGATGTACCCTGAGCGAGTAACTGTGCCCTGAGGCCCGAGAACTGTGTTCGAACTTTAGATTTACCCGTTTTCTAAAAGACTATACCCCATGCCCGTCTGATGTACTCAAGCTTTGTAAGATGTGCCCTCTGTGGATATTCCCACATTCCGTGTCATGTCTTCTAAGGAATTGAGATCCTTGTCTTAGTCAGTGAGATGTATCGTCAGGCCATAAAACTGTGATTTTACTCCCAGCCTGTCATCTTTCACCATCACTCAGTGAGATGTTCCCATTTTCCCTTCTCCGCACTCTTTGTAAGTACGCACAAACCCTGACAATGTGTCTCTACCCTTATGTCAACCTTATGCCGAGTGCCTGTATCCACTGTACGTGATCAATATTTTCTTTAAGTTCTACTGATGTAACCTCTCTATCTACAACTGTGGCCAAACTTTTGATTTACCTTCAGTCGATTAGCTTGTGCACTAGGTCTGTGCAATTTTTCCCACTTTGTGAACTGTTTCCGCAATCCTAGGGCTCTTGACCTAAGTCTATGGAATAAAGCGATCAGTCGATGTCGAATACCATTGAACCCTGGTGCTATTTCCTCATTCTCGTTTTTCTGGCGTTTTAAATGTGACCTTTCTATTCTTTGACAATAAGTTTTATCCAAAAACCGTTTGTACTCTCTCTCTTTTATTCTATCGCTGTTTCTCTCTGTCCCACTTTTTTCTCTCTCTTACTCCCTTTTTCTATCTTTCTCTCTCTCACCCTTTCTATGTGCCTCTCTCTCTTAGTATCATTCTCTCTAGCTGTCTCTCCCTTTCCCTGTCTCACTTTCTTCCTTACTTTGTCACTATCTGTCGTTCTGTCTATCCCTCTTTCTGAAGCTGTCTCTCTTTCTCACTTTCTTCCCTATATATCTGAGTCATTCACTCATTCTTTCCTTTCATATCTCTTTCTCTCACTATCTCGGTCTCTCTGTCTCTGTGTCTTTCTAACGTTTTTTTTCTCTCTGTCTCCATTTCTCTATCTTTTTGTCTGTCTGTTTCTCTCTAATTCTGTTTAACCCATTTCTTCTCCTTTCCTGACTTCTTTTTTCTTTTGATCTCACTTTCTCCCTCCTTCCTCTCTCTGTCTCTTTCTCTTTCTCTCTCTCTGTCTCTCTATCTTTTCCTCTCGACACCTGTCTGTCTCTCCTCTCCTTCTCTCTTGCTTTATCTTTCTCTTTCTCAGCCTCCCTCTGCTTCTCTTTGGCTCAATCTTTCTCGCTCTCTCTGCCTCTCTCAGACTCTATCTCTCTGCCTCTATGTCTTGCTCTCTCTCTCTCACTTTCTTTCTCTCTCTCTCTCTCTCTCTGTCTCTCTCTCTTCCTGTGTCACTAACCAGATATCATAGCTTACCTCTTCTTATTGGTTTCCTCTAGTTCACAGGCCGCAGGGGTTTTCTCTTTTCCTCCAAAACTTTAGATTTATCTTCCTTCAGTCCTTTATACCCTCTGCCTGTATGAAGTATCGTTTGTTAGTATGTTCCCTCAGACCGTAAGTTTGAATGTTGCGTGCTTTGAAATAGATGTAGATCATTAACTAATTACAATTCTGAAAGAGGTCTTTTACTATTAAATATTACTGCCGTTCCTGACACAACTGAAACGTACTGGTTAGATCATACAGAGTTGTCGAATCGCCCTGTGCATTAATATACACGATCACTCTCAATGCTGTATCGACCTCAGCTTTAATTTTTAACATGCCGAATAAACAAAAGTTCGCACCATATGATTAAATGCAACTTGTTTAATATGAAATGATAACGCATGAGCATTTGCGATATTGTATGTGTGTACGGTGTTTTACACCGTATTCAATATTATGTCAATTATATCAAGGCGGCCAGTGCGTCTCTCCATGCATTCCTGTGGTTCTTAAACCTGTATTTTATACTCTAGCACTGGCTTCTTTTCCACATAACAATCGTCGAAACAATGACCAGCAGTAAGAGAGATTTAATCCTTCCGCAATAACTATAATCAAACATGGGAAAGTAATTTTCCGAGCTGGAGATTGGCGACACCCTTGTCTCAAAAACGACTAAGGTACGGAAATAGTCATTAACAATTGATTGATTGTATGTGTTTAACACCGTTTTTAACAATATTTCAATTATATCGCGGCGGCCAGTGCACCTGCCCATACTTTTCTGAAGTTTCAGTAACCAGTCTTTTGCACGATTTTCTCCCGAAGCCACTGACAGCCTTTCCACATTACTGTTGTCAAAATTGCTTTTGAGATGTTAGAGAAGAACTAATTCTGTCGCAATGAGTATCATGAAACCTCGGAAAGAAATGGCCGAGCAGGGGATTCAAACCAGCTAACCCCTTTCTCAAGTTCTGTATGCTAGCGACCGAATTGCTATTCAATCATCTCTGGAGTCAAACGTCAAGATAAAGTGTCGATTTCGAAATGCTGTGAAAGATATTTAGATTAATCAAAGAAAGGGAACTGATTTGAATCGAGAAAGTTTTTTTTTTCCTGAGGTCTTTTAGAGTTTGCTAGAACTTAACACAAAGCTATGGGGTTTTTAATGCTTTTTAATGATTGATTTGATGATGATGATGATGATTATAATAATGGTGGTGGTAGTTTTGAGGGTTGAGTTGGTAGTGATAATGGTAGTGCCGATACCGGATTTATTGGTGGAGATAGATCTGTTTGTTTTCTTTGTCTTTAACGCCAACTTCAACATTACTTACGTAATATCCCGGCGGTCAATGCACCGACCCATGCTTTAGTGAAGTTTCTTTTACCAGTACTTTGCACATTGCCTTTTTAAACCACTGTCTGCTTTCCCACATAAACAAGTCGAAACGTTGATCGGCGATAAGAAAAGAATGAATCCTGTCGCATTGAACATATAAAAAAGATCTTAAGAAGAAATTGTAACAGCTTTACGTAGGGAGTCGAACCATCGACCCGAAACTTTTTCGTCCGGAACGTTACTGACGTAGCCTCTGGATTTTCAGAGAGAGAGAGAGAGAGGGAGAATCAGAGAGACAGAGACAGAGTTTGTGAGAGAGTGAGTTTGAAAGCGCTTTTGATTTTGACATTTTTACCTTATTGTAGAAGGGTTGTATTGTGGATGATGAAATTGTTAATTTGTAAAGAACAACGATGGAAAAGCGAAATATCTTTACCATGCTAGATTTTAATAGGCAAGTGTTCAGAGGGTAAATATCAGAATTCATATTTTAGCCACTGGCTTCTTTTCCACATAACCATCGTTGAAACCATGAATAGTAGTGAGAGAATAGAATTGCAAATACTATCATCAAATTTGGGAAAATAATCTTCCGAGCTAGGGATTGGCGACCCCCTTGTCTCTAGACCTGTAGGTAAACGACTTAGCTACCGAACTAGTCTTTTACAATTGGTTGATTGAGTGATTGATGGACTGTATGTGTTTAACACAGTTTTCAACGAAATTTGAGTTATGTTACGGCGGTCAGTACACTTACCCATGCTTTCCTGGAGTTTCAGTAACCAGTACTTCGCACGATATTCTTCGCAAGCCACTGACTGCTTTTCCTGATACCTATTGTCAAAATTGCTGTCCAGATGTTAGAGAAAAATTACTCTTGTCGCACTGAGTATCAGCAAGTCTCGGAAAGGAATGGCCAAGCGGGGGATTCAAACCAGCTAACCCGTGTCTCAAGTTCCGTGCAATACAGACCGAATTGCTGTTCAATGATCTTTGGAATTAAACGTTAAGATAAAGTGTTGATTTGGAAATGCTGTGAAATATTTCAGATAAATAAAAGAAAGGGAACTGATTTGATTGATTGATTGCATTTGTTTAACACCGTTTTCAACAATATTTCAGATATATCGCGGCGGCAACTGCATCTAGCCATACTTTTCGCAATGAGTATCATCAAACCTCGGAAAGAAATGGCCGAGCAGAGGATTCAAACCAGCTAACCCATGTCTCAAGTTCTGTACGCTACCGACCGAATTGCTGTTCAGTTATTTCTGTAGTCAAACGTCAAGAGAAGTGTCGATGATAGTGCCGATTCCTGAATAATTGGTGGAGATAGATTTGTTGATTTTCTTGGTGTTTAACGCCAACTTCAACATTAAATACGTAATTTCCCGGCGGTCATTGCACCTACCCATGCTTTAGTGAAGTTTCTTTTACCAGTACTTTGCACATTGTCTTTTTTAAACCACTGTCTGCTTTCCCACATAAACAAGTCAGAACGTTGATCGGCGATAAGAAAATGAATCCTGTCGCATTGAACATATAAAAAGATCTTAAAAAGAAATTGTAACAGCTTTAGGTAGGGAGTCGGACCATCGACCCGAGATTTTTACGTCCGGAATGCTACTGACGGAGCCTCTGGATTTTCAAAGAGAGAGAGAGAGACAGAGAGACCAAGAGACAGAGAGTTTGTGAGAGAGTGAGTTTGAGAGAGCTTTTGATTTTGACAGTTTTACTTTATAGTGGAAGGGTTGTATTGTGGATAAAGAAATTGTTAATTTGTAAAGAATAATGACGGAAAAGCGAAATATTTTTACCATGCTAGATTTTAATAGGCATGCGTTAAAACGTTTTCAGAGAGTAAATATCAGAATTAATATTTTAGCCACTGGCTTCTTTTCCACGTTACCATCGTTGAAACAATGAACAGCAGTGAGATAGAAGAATTGCAATTACTATCATCAAATTTGGGAAAAT
Organism: Hippopus hippopus; assembly: GCA_946811185.2. Taxonomy (NCBI): domain Eukaryota; kingdom Metazoa; phylum Mollusca; class Bivalvia; order Cardiida; family Cardiidae; genus Hippopus; species Hippopus hippopus. The sequence continues at coordinate 20,471,788 of OX328109.1, read as the reverse complement.
AGCCTTCCGAGCTAGGGAGTGGCGACCCCCTTGTCTCTAGACCTGTAGGTAAACGACTGAGCTACCGAACTAGTCTTTTACGATTGATTTATTGAGTGATTGATTGTCTGTATGTGTTGAACACCGTTTTCAACAACATTTGATTATATTACGGCGGCCAGTACACTGACCCATGCTTTCTTGGAGTTTTAGTAACCAGTACTTTGCACGATATTCTTCCCAAGCCACCGACCTTTTTACCACATAACTATTGCCAAAACTGCTGCTCAGAGGTTAGAGAAGAATTAATCCTGTCGCAATGAGTATCATCAACTCTCGGAAAGGAATGGCCGAGCAGGGGATTCAAACCAGCTAACCCGTGTCTCAAGTTCTGTGCGCTACAGACAGAATTGCTGTCTAATCATCTTTGGAGTTAAACGTCAATAGAGTGTTGATTTGGAAATGCTGTGAAAGATATGTAGATTAATAAAAGAAAGGGAACTGATTTGAACCGCGAAATATCTATTCCTTTAAAATGTTTGAAATACTTTCAGTCCAAGATAGTTGGTGTTTAGTCAGTATCATTGTCTTTACTTTTGTTTAGCTAGCTCTCGGTCAGTTAGTACCTTCAGTCCGTGCGATGTACCCTTAGCCCCTGAGAGGAGTCAACAAACGCTTGAGATTTAGCCAAGTCCTTTTTCCTTCAGTTGATTACCCTGTACTCTCAGCCCATGAGATCAGCCATTCCCCCTAAAAGAACTTTCCAGTATGATTTACCGTCATTCAACTATATGTTTTCCTCTCTCCATAAGATGTTCCCTTGGTTGTTGAAATGGAAATGGATGCCCAGAACCTTATATTTACTTCGATTATAACTGAATGCCGTTAGCTCTTACCCTCAGTCTGTTCGATGAAGCTTAGTCCATGAGATGTACCTCCAATCCGACAAAGGTTTCTTCGTTTCTTTTGATTTACATGTATGCCTTTAAAATCGACCCCTTGATTGTTGGAAATTACCATTAAGCACATTAATGTGATCGGCCGGATTCCTGAGCTTGTATCCACAGTCTGTGCTATCATATCCATAGTCTTTAACTCAAACCTCAAGCCATTACACCGAGTTCTTAAGATTGTATCCTCTGTTTGTGGAATGTTCCCTCAGTGTTTTTCATTTCCTCTTAGATTTTAAACTCTTACCTATAGTCAGTTGGATGTACCCTCAAGCACTGAACCACTGACCTTACTCGAATGCTATCCTTTGCCCTGTTTGCCCATACCCTCAGTCCCTGAGATGTATCCTAAATCTGTGAGATGTACCCTCAGCGAGTAACTGTGCCATGAGGCCCGAGAACTGTTCTAACTTTAGATTTACCCGTTTTCTAAAAGACTATACCTCATGCCCGTCTGATGTACTCAAGCTTTGTAAGATGTGCCCTCTGTGGATATTCCCACATTCCGTGTCATGTCTTCTAAGGAATTGAGATCCTTGTCTTAGTCAGTGAGATGTATCCTCAGGCCATAAAACTGTGATTTTACTCCCAGCCTGTCATCTTTCACCATCACTCAGTGAGATGTTCCCATTTTCCTTTCTCCGCACTCTTTGTAAGTACGCACAAACCCTGACAATGTGTCTCTACCCTTATGTCAACCTTATGCCGCGTGCCTGTATCCACTGTACGTGATCAATATTTTCTTTAAGTTCTACTGATGTAACCTCTCTATTTACAACTGTGGCCAAACTTTTGATTTACCTTCAGTCGATTAGCTTGTGCACTAGGTCTGTGCAATTTTTCCCTCTTTGTGAACTGTTTCCGCAATCCTAGGGCTCTTGACCTAAGTCTATGGAATAAAGCGATCAGTCGATGTCGAATACCATTGAACCCTGGTGCTATTTCCTCATTCTCGTTTTTCTGGCGTTTTAAATGTGCTCTTTCTATTCTTTGACAATAAGTTTTATCCAAAAACCGTTTGTCCTCTCTCTCTTTTACTCTATCGCTGTTTCTCTCTGTCCCACTTTTTTCTCTCTCTTACTCCCTTTTTCTATCTTTCTCTCTCTCACCCTTTCTATGTGCCTCTCTCTCTTAGTATCATTCTCTCTAGCTGTCTCTCCCTTTTCCTGTCTCACTCTCTTCCTTACTTTGTCACTGTCTGCCGTTCTGTCTATCCCTCTTTCTGAAGCTGTCTCTCTTTTTCTCTTTCTTCCCTTTATATCTGAGTCATTCACTCATTCTTTCCTTTCATATCTCTTTCTGTCACTATCTCGGTCTCTCTGTCTCTGTCTGTTTCTAACGTTTTCTTTCTCTCTGTCTCCATCTCTCTATCTTTTTGTCTGTCTGTTTCTCTCTAATTCTGTTTAACCCATTTCTTCTCCTTTCCTGACTTCTTTTTTCTTTTGATCTCACTTCCTCCCTCCTTCCTCTCTCTGTCTGTCTCTTTCTCTTTCTCTCTCTCTGTCTCTCTATCTTTTTCTCTCGGCATCTTTCTGTCTCGCCTCTCCCTCTCTCTTGCTTTATCTTTCTCTTTCTCAGCCTCCCTCTGCCTCTCTTTGGCTCAATCTTTCTCGCTCTCTCTGCCTCTCTCAGGCTCTGTCTCTCTGCCTCTATGTCTTGCTCTCTCTCTCTCTCTTTCTCTCTCTCTTTCTCTCTCTCTCTCTCTCTCGCTCTCTCTCTCTCTCAGTGTCACTAACCAGATATCATAGCTTACCTCTTCTTATTGGTTTCCTCAAGTTCACAGGCCGCAGCGTTTTTCTCTTTTCCTCCAAAACTTTAGATTTATCTTCCTTCAGTCCTTTATACCCTCTGCCTGTATGAAGTATCGTTTGTTAGTATGTTCCCTTAGACCGTAAGTTTGAATGTTGCGTGCTTTGAAATAGATGTAGATCATTAACTAATTATAATTCTGAAATAGGTCTTTTACTATTAAATATTACTGCCGTTCCTGACACAACTGAAACGTACTGGTTAGATCATACAGAGTTGTCGAATCGCCCTGTGCATTAATATACACGATCACTCTCAATGCTGTATCGACCTCAGCTTTAATTTTTAACATGCCGAATAAACAAAAGTTCGCACCATATGATTAAATGCAACTTGTTTAATATGAAATGATAACGCATGAGCATTTGCGATATTGTATGTGTGTATGGTGTTTTACACCGTATTCAATATTATGTCAGTTATATCAAGGCGGCCAGTGCGTCTCTCCATGCATTCCTGGGGTTCTTAAACCTGTATTTTATACTCTAGCCACTGGCTTCTTTTCCACATAACAATCGTGGAAACAATGACCAGCAGTAAGAGAGATTTAATCCTTCCGCAATGACTATAATCAAACATGGGAAAGTAATTTTCCGAGCTGGGGATTGGCGACACCCTTGTCTCAAAAACGACTAAGGTACCGAAATAGTCATTAACAATTGACTGATTGTATGTGTTTAACACCGTTTTTAACAATATTTCAATTATATCGCGGCGGCCAGTGCACCTGCTCATACTTTTCTGAAGTTTCAGTAACCAGTCCTTTGCACGATTTTCTCCCCAAGCCACTGACAGCCTTTCCACATTACTGTTGTCAAAATTGCTTTTGAGATGTTAAGAGAACAACTAATCCTGTCGCAATGAGTATCATGAAACCTCGAAAAGAAATGGCCGAGCAGGGGATTCAAACCAGCTAACCCCTTTCTCAAGTTCTGTATGCTAGCGACCGAATTGCTATTCAATCATCTCTGGAGTCAAACGTCAAGATAAAGTGTCGATTTCGAAATGCTGTGAAAGATACTTAGATTAATCAAAGAAAGGGAACTGATTTGAATCGAGAAAGTTTTTTTTTCCTGAGGTCTTTTAGAGTTTGCTAGAACTTAACACAAAGCTATGGGGTTTTTAATGCTTTTTAATGATTGATTTGATGATGATGATGATGATTATAATAATGGTGGTGGTAGTTTTGAGGGTTGAGTTGGTAGTGATAATGGTAGTGCCGATACCGGATTTATTGGTGGAGATAAATGTGTTTGTTTTCTTTGTCTTTAACGCCAACTTCAACATTACTTACGTAATATCCCGGCGGTCAATGCACCTACCCATGCTTTAGTGAAGTTTCTTTTACCAGTACTTTGCACATTGTCTTTTTAAACCACTGTCTGCTTTCCCACATAAACAAGTCGAAACGTTGATCGGCGATAAGAAAAGAATGAATCCTGTCGCACTGAACATATAAAAAAGATCCTAAGAAGAAATTGTAACAGCTTTACGTAGGGAGTCGAACCATCGACCCGAAACTTTTTCGTCCGGAACGTTACTGACGGAACCTCTGGATTTTCAGAGAGAGAGAGGGAGAATCAGAGAGACAGAGACAGAGAGTGTTTGAGAGAGTGAGTTTGAAAGCGCTTTTGATTTTGACATTTTTACCTTATTGTAGAAGGGTTGTATTGTGGATGATGAAATTGTTAATTTGTAAAGAACAACGATGGAAAAGCGAAATATCTTTACCATGCTAGATTTTAATAGGCAAGTGTTCAGAGGGTAAATATCAGAATTAATATTTTAGCCACTGGCTTCTTTTCCACATAACTATCTTTGAAAGTATTAATAGTAGTGAGAGAATACAATTGCAAATACTATTATCAAATTTGGGAAAATAATCTTCCGAGCTTGGGATTGGCGACCCCCTTGTCTCTAGACCTGTAGGTAAACGACTTGGCTACCGAACTAGTCTTTTACAATTGATTGATTGATTGATTGATGGACTGTATGTGTTTAACACGGATTTCAACGAAATTTGAGTTATATTACGGCGGTCAGTACACTTACCCATGCTTTCCTGGAGTTTCAGTAACCAGTACTTCGCACGATATTCTTCGCAAGCCACTGACTGCTTTTCCTGATACCTATTGTCAAAATTGCTGTCCAGATGTTAGAGAAAAATTAATCCTGTCGCAATGAGTATCAGGAACTCTCGGAAAGGAATGGCCAAGCAGGGGATTCAAACCAGCTAACCCGTGTCTCAAGTTCCGTGCAATACAGACCGAATTGCTGTTCAATGATCTTTGGAGTTAAATGTCAGAATTAATATTTTAGCCACTGGCTTCTTTTCCACATAACCATCGTTGAAACCATGAATCGTAGTGAGAGAGTAGAATTGCAAATACTATCATCAAATTTGGGAAAATAATCTTCCGAGCTAGGGATTGGCGACCCCCTTTTCTCTAGACATGTAGGTAAACGACTTAGCTACCGAACTAGTCTTTCACGATTGATTGATTGAGTGATTGATGGACTGTATGTGTTTAACACCGTTTTCAACGAAATTTGAGTTATATTACGGCGGTCAGTACACTTACCCATGCTTTCCTGGAGTTTCAGTAACCAGTACTTCGCACGATATTCTTCGCAAGCCACTGACTGCTTTTCCTGATACCTATTGTCAAAATTGCTGTCCAGATGTTAGAGAAAAATTAATCCTGTCGCAATGAGTATCAGGAACTCTCGGAAAGGAATGGCCAAGCAGGGGATTCAAACCAGCTAACCCGTGTCTCAAGTTCCGTGCAATACAGACCGAATTGCTGTTCAATGATCTTTGGAGTTAAATGTCAGAATTAATATTTTAGCCACTGGCTTCTTTTCCACATAACCATCGTTGAAACCATGAATCGTAGTGAGAGAGTAGAATTGCAAATACTATCATCAAATTTGGGAAAATAATCTTCCGAGCTAGGGATTGGCGACCCCCTTTTCTCTAGACATGTAGGTAAACGACTTAGCTACCGAACTAGTCTTTCACGATTGATTGATTGAGTGATTGATGGACTGTATGTGTTTAACACCGTTTTCAACGAAATTTGAGTTATATTACGGCGGTCAGTACACTTACCCATGCTTTCCTGGAGTTTCAGTAACCAGTACTTCGCACGATATTCTTCGCAAGCCACTGACTGCTTTTCCTGATACCTATTGTCAAAATTGCTGTCCAGATGTTAGAGAAAAATTAATCCTGTCGCAATGAGTATCAGCAACTCTCGGAAAGGAATGGCCAAGCAGGGGATTCAAACCAGCTAACCCGTGTCTCAAGTTCCGTGCAATAAAGACCGAATTGCTGTTCAGTGATCTTTGGAGTTAAATGTCAGAATTAATATATTAGCCACTGGCTTCTTTTCCACGTTACCATCGTTGAAACCATGAATCGTGGTGAGAGAGTAGAATTGCAAATACTATCATCAAATTTGGGAAAATAATCTTCCGAGCTAGGGATTGGCGACCCCCTTGTCTCTAGACCTGTAGGTAAACGACTTAGCTACCGAACTAGTCTTTCACGATTGATTGATTGAGTGATTGATGGACTGTATGTGTTTAACACCGTTTTCAACGAAATATGAGTTATATTACGGCGGCCAGTACACTTACCCATGCCTTCCTGGAGTTTCAGTAACCAGTACTTCGCACGATATTCTTCCGAAGCCACTGACTGCTTTTCCTGATACCTATTGTCAAAATTGCTGTCCAGATGTTAGAGAAAAATTAATCCTGTCGCAATGAGTATCATCAACTCTCGGAAAGGTATGGCCAAGCAGGGGATTCAAACCAGCTAACCCGTGTCTCAAGTTCCGTGCAATATAGACCGAATTGCTGTTCAATGATCTTTGGAATTAAACGTTAAGATAAAGTGTTGATTTGGAAATGCTGTGAAATATTTCAGATAAATAAAAGAAAGGGAACTAATTTGATTGATTGATTGATTGCATGTGTTTAACACCGTTTTCAACAATATTTCAGTTATATCGCGGCGACCACTGCATCTAGTCATACAGTTCGCAATGAGTATCATCAAACCTCGGAAAGAAATGGCCGAGCAGAGGATTCAAACCAGCTAACCCATGTCTCAAGTTCTGTACGCTACCAACCGAATTACTGTTCAGTTATTTCTGTAGTCAAACGTCAAGAGAAGTGTCGATGATAGTGCCGATTCCTGAATAATTGGTGGAGATAGATTTGTTTATTTTCTTGGTGTTTAACGCCAACTTCAACATTAAATACGTAATTTCCCGGCGGTCATTGCACCTACCCATGCTTTAGTGAAGTTTCTTTCACCAGTACTTTGCACATTGTCTTTTTTAAACCACTGTCTGCTTTCCCACATAAACAAGTCAGAACGTTGATCGGCGGTAAGAAAATGAATCCTGTCGCATTGAACATATAAAAAGATCTTGAAAAGAAATTGTAACAGCTTTAGGTAGGGAGTCGGACCATCGACCCGAGATTTTTACGTCCGGAATGCTACTGATGGAGCATCTGGATTTTCAGAGAGAGAGAGAGAGAGACAGACAGAGAGACCAAGAGACAGAGAGTTTGTGAGAGAGTGAGTTTGAGAGACCTTTTGATTTTGACATTTTTACTTAATAGTGGAAGGGTTGTATTATAGATAAAGAAATTGTTAATTTGTAAAGAATAATGACGGAAAAGCGAAATATTTTTACCATGCTAGATTTTAATAGGCATGCGTTAAAACGTTTTCAGAGAGTAAATATCAGAATTAATATTTTAGCCACTGGCTTCTTTTCCACGTAACCATCGTTGAAACAATGAGCAGCAGTGAGAGAGAAGAATCGCAATTCCTATCATCAAATTTGGGAAAATAATCTTCCGAGCTAGGGATTGGCGACCCCCTTGTCTCTAGACCTGTAGGTATACGATTAGCTACCGAACTAGTCTTTTACGATAAATTGATTGAGTGGTTGATTGTCTGTATGTGTTTTACACCGTTTTCAACAATATTTGATTATATTACGGCGGCCAGTACACTGACCCATGCTTTCTTGGAGTTTTAGTAACCAGTACTTTGCACGATATTCTTCCCAAGCCACCGACCTTTTTACCACATAACTATTGCCAAAACTGCTGCTCAGAGGTTAGAGAAGAATTAATCCTGTCGCAATGAGTATCATCAACTCTCGGAAAGGAATGGCCGAGCAGGGGATTCAAACCAGGTAACCCCTGTCTCAAGTTCTGTGCGCTACAGACAGAATTGCTGTCTAATCATCTTTGGAGTTAAACGTCAATAGAGTGTTGATTTGGAAATGCTGTGAAAGATATGTAGATTAATAAAAGAAAGGGAACTGATTTGAATCGCGAAATATCTATTCCTTTAAAATGTTTGAAATACTTTCAGTCCAAGATAGTTGGTGTTTAGTCAGTATCATTGTCTTTACTTTCGTTTAGCTAGCTCTCGGTCAGTTAGTACCTTCAGTCCGTGCGATGTACCCTTAGCCCCTGAGAGGAGTCAACAAACGCTTGAGATTTAGCCAAGTCCTATTTCCTTCAGGTGATTACCCTGTACTCTCAGCCCATGAGATCAGCCATTCCCCCTAAAAGAACTTTCCAGTATGATTTACCGTCATTCAACTATATGTTTTCCTCTCTCCATAAGATGTTCCCTTGGTTGTTGAAATGGAAATGGATGCCCAGAACCTGATATTTACTTTGATTATAACTGAATGCCGTTAGCTCTTACCCTCAGTCTGTTCGATGAAGCTTAGTCCATGAGATGTACCTCCAATCCGACAAAGGTTTCTTCGTTTCTTTTGATTTACATGTATGCCTTTAAAATCGAACCCTTGATTGTTGGAAATTACCACTAAGCACGTTAATGTGATCGCACGGATTCCTGAGCTTGTATCCACAGTCTGTGCTATCATATCCATAGTCTTTAACTCAAACCTCAAGCCATTACACCGAGTTCTTAAGATTGTATCCTCTGTTTGTGGAATGTTCCCTCAGTGTTTTTCATTTCCTCTTAGATTTTAAACTCTTACCTATAGTCAGTTGGATGTACCCTCAAGCACTGAACCACTGACCTTACTCGAATGCTATCCTTTGCCCTGTTTGCCCATACCCTCAGTCCCTGAGATGTATCCTGAATCTGTGAGATGTACCCTCAGCGAGTAACTGTGCCATGAGGCCCGAGAACTGTGTTCTAACTTTAGATTTACCCGTTTTCTAAAAGACTATACCCCATGCCCGTCTGATGTACTCAAGCTTTGTAAGATGTGCCCTCTGTGGATATTCCCACATTCCGTGTCATGTCTTCTAAGGAATTGAGATCCTTGTCTTAGTCAGTGAGATGTATCCTCAGGCCATAAAACTGTGATTTTACTCCCAGCCTGTCTTCTTTCACCATCACTCAGTGAGATGTTCCCATTTTCCCTTCTCCGCACTCTTTGTAAGTACGCACAAACCCTGACAATGTGTCTCTACCCTTATGTCAACCTTATGCCGCGTGCCTGTATCCACTGTACGTGATCAATATTTTCTTTAAGTTCTACTGATGTAACCTCTCTATTTACAACTGTGGCCAAACTTTTGATTTACCTTCAGTCGATTATCTTGTGCACTAGGTCTGTGCAATTTTTCCCACTTTGTGAACTGTTTCCGCAATCCTAGGGCTCTTGACCTAAGTCTATGGAATAAAGCGATCAGTCGATGTCGAATACCATTGAACCCTGGTGCTATTTCCTCATTCTCGTTTTTCTGGCGTTTTAAATGTGCCCTTTCTATTCTTTGACAATAAGTTTTATCCAAAAACCGTTTGTCCTCTCTCTCTTTTACTCTATCGCTGTTTCTCTCTGTCCCACTTTTTTCTCTCTCTTACTCCCTTTTTCTATCTTTCTCACCCTTTCTATGTGCCTCTCTCTCTTAGTATCATTCTCTCTAGCTGTCTCTCCCTTTTCCTGTCTCACTCTCTTCCTTACTTTGTCACTGTCTGTCGTTCTGTCTATCCCTCTTTCTGAAGCTGTCTCTCTTTCTCTCTTTCTTCCCTTTATATCTGAGTCATTCACTCATTCTTTCCTTACATAGCTCTTTCTCTCACTATCTCGGTCTCTCTGTCTCTGTGTCTTTCTAACGTTTTCTTTCTCTCTGTCTCCATCTCTCTATCTTTTTGTCTGTCTGTTTCTCTCTAATTTTGTTTAACCCATTTCTTCTCCTTTCCTGACTTCTTTTTTCTTTTGATCTCACTTCCTCCCTCCTTCCTCTCTCTGTCTGTCTCTTTCTCTTTCTCTCTTTCTGTCTCTCTATCTTTTTCTCTCGGCATCTGCCTGTCTCTCCTCTCCCTCTCTCTTGCTTTATCTTTCTCTTTCTCAGCCTCCCTCTGCCTCTCTTTGGCTCAATCTTTCTCGCTCTCTCTGCCTCTCAGGCTCTATCTCTCTGCCTCTATGTCTTTCTCTCTCTCTCACTTTCTCTCTCTCTCTCTCTCTCTCTCTTTCTCTCTCTCTGTGTCACTAACCAGATATCATAGCTTACCTCTTCTTATTGGTTTCCTCAAGTTCACAGGCCGCAGGGTTTTTCTCTTTTCCTCCAAAACTTTAGATTTATCTTCCTTCAGTCCTTTATACCCTCTGCCTGTATGAAGTATCGTTTGTTAGTATGTTCCCTCAGACCGTAAGTTTGAATTTTGCATGCTTTGAAATAGATGTAGATCATTAACTAATTACAATTCTGAAATAGGTCTTTTACTATTAAATATTAGTGCCGTTCCTGACACAACTGAAAGGTACTGGTTAGATCATACAGAGTTGTCGAATCGCCCTGTGCATTAATATACACGATCACTCTCAATGCTGTATCGACCTCAGCTTTAATTTTTAACATGCCGAATAAACAAAAGTTCGCACCATATGATTAAATGCAACTTGTTTAATATGAAATGATAACGCATGAGCATTCGCGATATTGTATGTGTGTATGGTGTTTTACACCGTATTCAATATTATGTCAGTTATATCAAGGCGGCCAGTGCTTCTCTCCATGCATTCCTGGGGTTCTTAAACCTGTATTTTATACTCTAGCCACTGGCTTCTTTTCCACATAACAATCGTCGAAACAATGACCAGCAGTAAGAGAGATTTAATCCTTCCGCAATAACTATAATCAAACATGGGAAAGTAATTTTCCGAGCTGGGGATTGGCGAGCCCCTTGTCTGAAAGACGACTAAGGTACGGAAATAGTCATTAACAATTGATTGATTGTATGTGTTTAACACCGTTTTTAACAATATTTCAATTATATCGCGGCGGCCAGTGCACCTGCCCATACTTTTCTGAAGTTTCAGTAACCAGTCCTTTGCACGATTTTCTGCCCAAGCCACTGACAGCCTTTCCACATTACTGTTGTCAAAATTGCTTTTGAGATGTTAGAGAAGAACTAATTCTGTCGCAATGAGTATCATGAAACCTCGAAAAGAAATGGCCGAGCAGGGGATTCAAACCAGCTAACCCCTTTCTCAAGTTCTGTATGCTAGCGACCGAATTGCTATTCAATCATCTCTGGAGTCAAACGTCAAGATAAAGTGTCGATTTCGAAATGCTGTGAAAGATATTTAGATTAATCAAAGAAAGGGAACTGATTTGAATCGAGAAAGTTTTTTTTTTTCCTGAGGCCTTTTAGAGTTTGCTAGAACTTAACACAAAGCTATGGGGTTTTTAATGCTTTTTAATGATTGATTTGATGATGATGATGATTATAATAATGGTGGTGGTAGTTTTGAGGGTTGAGTTGGTAGTGATAATGGTATTGCCGATACCGGATTTATTGGTGGAGATAGATCTGTTTGTTTTCTTTGTCTTTAACGCCAACTTCAACATTACTTACGTAATATCCCGGCGGTCAATGCACCTACCCATGCTTTAGTGAAGTTTCTTTTACCAGTACTTTGCACATTGTCTTTTTAAACCACTGTCTGCTTTCCCACATAAACAAGTCGAAACGTTGATCGGCGATAAGAAAAGAATGAATCCTGTCGCACTGAACATATAAAAAAGATCTTAATAAGAAATTGTAACAGCTTTAGGTAGGGAGTCGAACCATCGACCCGAAACTTTTTCGTCCGGAACGTTACTGACGGAACCTCTGGATTTTCAGAGAGAGAGAGAGAGAGGGAGAATCAGAGACAGAGACACAGCGTTTTTGAGAGAGTGAGTTTGAAAGCGCTTTTGATTTTGATATTTTTACCTAATTGTAGAAGGGTTGTATTATTGATGATGAAATTGTTAATTTGTAAAGAACAAAGATGGAAAAGCGAAATATCTTTACCATGCTAGATTTTAATAGGCAAGTGTTCAGAGGGTAAATATCAGAATTAATATTTTAGCCACTGGCTTCTTTTCCACATAACCATCGTTGAAACCATGAATCGTAGTGAGAGAGTAGAATTACAAATACTATCATCAAATTTGGGAAAATAATCTTCCGAGCTAGGGATTGGAGACCCCCTTGTCTCTAGACCTGTAGTTAAACGACTTAGCTACCGAAGTAGTCTTTCACGATTGATTGATTGAGTGATTGATGGACTGTATGTGTTTAATACCGTTTTCAACGAAATTTGAGTTATATTACGGCGGTCAGTACACTTACCCATGCTTTCCTGGAGTTTCAGTAACCAGTACTTCGCACGATATTCTTCCGAAGCCACTGACTGCTTTTCCTGATACCTATTGTCAAAATTGCTGTCCAGATGTTAGAGAAAAATTAATCCTGTCGCCATGAGTATCAGCAACTCTCGGAAAGGAATGGCCAAGCAGGGGATTCAAACCAGCTAACCCGTGTCTCAAGTTCCGTGCAATAAAGACCGAATTGCTGTTCAATGATCTTTGGAATTAAACGTTAAGATAAAGTGTTGATTTGGAAATGCTGTGAAATATTTCAGATAAATAAAAGAAGGGGAACTGATTTGATAGACTGGTTGCATGTGTTTAACACCGTTTTCAACAATATTTCAGTTATATCGCGGGGGGCACTGCATCTAGCCATACTTTTCGCAATGAGTATCATCAAACCTCGGAAAGAAATGGCCGAGCAGAGGATTCAAACCAGCTAACCCATGTCTCAAGTTCTGTACGCTATCGACCGAATTGCTGTTCAATTATCTCTGTAGTCAAACGTCAAGAGAAGTGTCGATGATAGTGCCGATTCCTGAATAATTGGTGGAGATAGATTTGTTTATTGTTTGGTGTTTAACGCCAACTTCAACATTAAATACGTAATTTCCCGGCGGTCATTGCACCTACCCATGCTTTAGTGAAGTTTCTTTTACCAGTACTTTGCACATTGTCTTTTTTAAACCACTGTCTGCTTTCCCACATAAACAAGTCGGAACGTTGATCGGCGATAAGAAAATGAATCCTGTCGCATTGAACATATAAAAAGATCTTAAGAAGAAATTGTAACAGCTTTAGGTAGGGAGTCGAACCATCAATCCGAGAGTTTTACGTCCGGAATGCTACTGACGGAGTCTCTGGATTTTCAGAGAGAGAGAGAGACAGAGAGACCAAGAGACAGAGAGTTTGTGAGAGAGTGAATTTGAGAGAGCTTTTGATTTTGACATTTTTAATTTATAGTGGAAGGGTTGTATTGTGGATAAAGAAATTGTTAATTTGTAAAGAATAATGACGGAAAAGCGAAATATTTTTACCACGCTAGATTTTAATAGGCATGCATTAAAACGTTTTCAGAGAGTAGATATCAGAATTAATATTTTAGCCACTGGCTTCTTTTCCACGTTACCATCGTTGAAACAATGAACAGCAGTGAGAGAGAAGAATTGCAATTACTATCATCAAATTTGGGAAAATAATCTTCCGAGCTAGGGATTGGCGACCCCCTTGTCTCTAGACCTGTAGGTAAACGACTGAGCTACCAAAGTAGTCTTTTACGATTGATTGATTGATTGAGTGATTGATTGTCTGTATGTGTTGAACACCGTTTTCAACAATATTTGATTATATTACGGCGGCCAGTACACTGACACATGTCTTCTTGGAGTTTTAGTAACCAGTACTTTGCACGATATTCTTCCCAAGCCACTGACTGTTTTTCCACATAACTATTGCCAAAACTGCTGCTCAGAGGTTAGAGAAGAATTAATCCTGTCGCAATGAGTATCATCAACTCTCGAAAAGGAATGGCCGAGCAGGGGATTCAAACCAGCTAACCCCTGTCTCAAGTTCTGTGCGCTACAGACAGAATTGCTGTCTAATCATCTTTGGAGTTAAACGTCAATAGAGTGTTGATTTGGAAATGCTGTGAAAGATATGTAGATTAATAAAAGAAAGGGAACTGATTTGAATCGCGAAATATCTATTCCTTTAAAATGTTTGAAATACTTTCAGTCCAAGATAGTTGGTGTTTAGTCAGTATCATTGTCTTTACTTTCGTTTAGCTAGCTCTCGGTCAGTTAGTACCCTCAGTCCGTGCGATGTACCCTTAGCCCCTGAGAGGAGTCAACAAACGCTTGAGATTTAGCCAAGTCCTTTTTCCTTCAGTTGATTACCCTGTACTCTCAGCCCATGAGATCAGCCATTCCCCCTAAAAGAACTTTCCAGTATGATTTACCGTCATTCAACTATATGTTTTCCTCTCTCCATAAGATGTTCCCTTGGTTGTTGAAATGGAAATGGATGCCCAGAACCTGATATTTACTTTGATTATAACTGAATGCCGTTAGCTCTTACCCTCAGTCTGTTCGATGAAGCTTAGTCCATGAGATGTACCTCCAATCCGACAAAGGTTTCTTCGTTTCTTTTGATTTACATGTATGCCTTTAAAATCGAACCCTTGATTGTTGGAAATTACCACTAAGCACGTTAATGTGATCGCACGGATTCCTGAGCTTGTATCCACAGTCTGTGCTATCATATCCATAGTCTTTAACTCAAACCTCAAGCCATTACACCGAGTTCTTAAGATTGTATCCTCTGTTTGTGGAATGTTCCCTCAGTGTTTTTCATTTCCTCTTAGATTTTAAACTCTTACCTATAGTCAGTTGGATGTACCCTCAAGCACTGAACCACTGACCTTACTCGAATGCTATCCTTTGCCCTGTTTGCCCATACCCTCAGTCCTTGAGATGTATCCTAAATCTGTGAGATGTACCCTCAGCAAGTAACTGTGCCATGAGGCCCGAGAACTGTGTTCTAACTTTAGATTTACCCGTTTTCTAAAAGACTATACCCCATGCCCGTCTGATGTACTCAAGCTTTGTAAGATGTGCCCTCTGTGGATATTCCCACATTCCGTGTCATGTCTTCTAAGGAATTGAGATCCTTGTCTTAGTCAGTGAGATGTATCCTCAGGCCATAAAACTGTGATTTTACTCCCAGCCTGTCATCTTTCACCATCACTCAGTGAGATGTTCCCATTTTCCCTTCTCCGCACTCTTTGTAAGTACGCACAAACCCTGACAATGTGTCTCTACCCTTATGTCAACGTTTTGCCGAGTGCCTGTATCCACTGTACGTGATCAATATTTTCTTTAAGTTCTACTGATGTAACCTCTCTATTTACAACTGTGGCCAAACTTTTGATTTACTTTCAGTCGATTAGCTTGTGCACTAGGTCTGTGCAATTTTTCCCACTTTGTGAACTGTTTCCGCAATCCTAGGGCTCTTGACCTAAGTCTATGGAATAAAGCGATCAGTCGATGTCGAATACCATTGAACCCTGGTGCTATTTCCTCATTCTCGTTTTTCTGGCGTTTTAAATGTGCCCTTTCTATTCTTTGACAATAAGTTTTATGCAAAAACCGTTTGTCCTCTCTCTCTTTTCCTCTATCGCTGTTTCTCTCTGTCCCACTTTTTTCTCTCTCTTACTCCCTTTTTCTGTCTTTCTCTCTCTCACCCTTTCTATGTGCCTCTCTCTCTTAGTATCATTCTCTCTAGCTGTCTCTCCCTTTCCCTGTCTCACTCTTCCTTACTTTGTCACTGTCTGTCGTTCTGTCTATCCCTCCTTCTGAAGCTGTCTCTCTTTCTTCCCTTTATATCTGAGTCATTCACTCATTCTTTCCTTTCATATCTCTTTCTCTCACTATCTCGGTCTCTCTGTCTCTGTCTCTTTCTAACGTTTTCTTTCTCTCTGTCTCCATCTCTCTATCTTTTTGTCTGTCTGTTTCTCTCTAATTCTGTTTAACCCATTTCTTCTCCTTTCCTGACTTCTTTTTTCTTTTGATCTCACTTCCTCCCTCCTTCCTCTCTCTGTCTCTCTCTTTCTCTTTCTCTCTCTCTGTCTCTCTATCTTTTTCTCTCTCCTCTCCCTCTCTCTTGCTTTATCTTTCTCTTTCTCAGCCTCCCTCTGCCTCTCTTTGGCTCAATCTTTCTCGCTCTCTCTGCCTCTCTCAGGCTCTATCTCTCTGCCTCTATGTCTTGCTCTCTCTCTCTCTCACTTTCTCTCTCTCTATCTCTGTGTCACTAACCAGATATCATAGCTTACTTCTTCTTATTGGTTTCCTCAAGTTCACAGGCCGCAGCGTTTTTCTCTTTTCCTCCAAAACTTTAGATTTATCTTCCTTCAGTCCTTTATACCCTCTGCCTGTATGAAGTATCGTTTGTTAGTATGTTCCCTCAGACTGTAAGTTTGAATGTTGCATGCTTTGAAATAGATGTAGATCATTAACTAATTACAATTCTGAAATAGGTCTTTTACTATTAAATATTAGTGCCGTTCCTGACACAACTGAAACGTACTGATTAGATCATACAGAGTTGTCGAATCGCCCTGTGCATTAATATACACGATCACTCTCAATGCTGTATCGACCTCAGCTTTAAGTTTTAACATGCCGAATAAACAAAAGTTCGCACCATATGATTAAATGCAACTTGTTTAATATGAAATGATAACGCATGAGCATTTGCGATATTGTATGTGTGTATGGTGTTTTACACCGTATTCAATATTATGTCAGTTATATCAAGGCGGCCAGTGCGTCTCTCCATGCATTCCTGGGGTTCTTAAACCTGTATTTTATACTCTAGCCACTGGCTTCTTTTCCACATAACAATCGTCGAAACAATGACCAGCAGTAAGAGAGAAGATTTAATCCTTCCGCAATGACTATAATCAAACATGGGAAAGTAATTTTCCGAGCTGGGGATTGGCGACCCCCTTGTCTCAAAAACGACTAAGCTACCGAAATAGTCATTAACAAATGATTGATTGTATGTGTTTAACACCGTTTTTAACAGTATTTCAATTATATCGCGGCGGCCAGTACACTACCCATACCGTTCTGAAGTTTCAGTAACCAGTCCTTTGCACGATTTTCTCCCCAAGCCACTGACAGCCTTTCCATATTACTGTTGTCAAAATTGCTTTTGAGATGTTAGAGAAGAATTAATCCTGTCGCAATGAGTATCATGAAACCTCGGAAAGAAATGGCCGAGCAGAGAATTCAAACCAGCTAACCCCTTTCTCAAGTTCTGTTTGCTAGCGACGGAATTGCTGTTCAATCATCTCTGGAGTCAAACGTCAAGATAAAGTGTCGATTTCGAAATGCTGTGAAAGATATTTAGATTAATCAAAGAAAGGGAACTGATTTGAATCGAGAAAGTTTTTTTTCCTGAGGTCTTTTAGAGTTTGCTAGAACTTAACACAAATCTATGGGGTTTTTAATGCTTTTTAATGATTGATTTGATGATAATGATGATTATAATAATGGTGGTAGTAGTTTTGAGGGTTGAGTTGGTAGTGATAATGGTAGTGCCGATACCGGATTTATTGGTGGAGATAGATCTGTTTGTTTTCTTTGTCTTTAACTCCAACTTCAACATTACTTACGTAATATCCCGGCGGTCAATGCACCTACCCATGCTTTAGTGAAGTTTCTTTTACCAGTACTTTGCACATTGTCTTTTTTAAACCACTGTCTGCTTTCCCACATAAACAAGTCGAAACGTTGATCGGCGATAAGAAAAGAATGAATCCTGTCGCACTGAACATATAAAAAAGATCTTAAGAAGAAATTATAACAGCTTTAGGTAGGGAATCGAACCATCGACCCGAAACTTTTTCGTCTGGAACGTTACTGACGGAACCTCTGGATTTTCAGAGAGAGAGGGAGAATCAGAGAGACAGAGACAGAGAGTTTTTGAGAGAGTGAGTTTGAAAGCGCTTTTGATTTTGACATTTTTACCTTATTGTAGAAGGGTTGTATTGTGGATGATGAAATTGTTAATTTGTAAAGAACAAAGATGGAAAAGCGAAATATCTTTACCCTGCTAGATTTTAATAGGCAAGTGTTCAGAGGGTAAATATCAGAATTCATATTTTAGCCACTGGCTTCTTTTCCACATAACCATCGTTGAAACCATGAATAGTAGTGAGAGAGTAGAATTGCAAATACTATCATAAAATTTGGGAAAATAATCTTCCGAGCTAGGGATTGGCGACCCCTTGTCTCTAGACCTGTAGGTAAACGACTAAGCTACCGAAATAGTCTTTTTCGATTGATTGATTGATGGACTGTATGCGTTTAACACGGTTTTCAACGAAATTTGAGATATATTACGGCAGCCAGTACACTTACCCATGCTTTCCTGGAGTTTCAGTAACCAGTACTTCGCACGATATCCTTCCCAAACCACTGACTGCTTTTCCTGATACCTATTGTCAAAATTGCTGTCCAGATGTTAGAGAAAAATTAATCCTGTAGCAATGAGTATCAGCAACTCTCGGAAAGGAATGGCCAAGCAGGGGATTCAAACCAGCTAACCCGTGTCTCAATTTCCGTGCAATACAGACCGAATTGCTAATCAATGATATTTGGAATTAAACGTTAAGATAAAGTGTTGATTTGGAAATGCTGTGAAATATTTCAGATAACTAAAAGAAGGGGAACTGATTTGATTGATTGATTGCATGTGTTTAACACCGTTTTCATTAATATTTCAGTTATATCGCGGGGGGCACTGCATCTAGCCATACTTTTCGCAATGAGTATCATCAAACCTCGGAAAGAAATGGCCGAGCAGAGGATTCAAACCAGCTAACCCATGTCTCAAGTTCTGTACGCCACCGACCAAACTGCTGTTCAATTATCTCTGTAGTCAAACCTTAAGATAAAGTGTCGATTTCGAAATGCTTTGAAAGATTTTCAGATTAACCAAAGAAAGGGAACTGATTTGAATCGAGAAAGTTTTTTTTTCCTGAATTCTTTTAGAGTTTGCGAGAACTTAACACAAAGCTATGGAGTTTTTAATGGTTTTTAATCATTGCTTTGCTGATGATGATAATTATTATTATTATTATAATGGTGGTGGTAGTTTTGATGGTAAAGTTGATAGTGATGATGATAGTGCCGATTCCTGATTAATTGGTGGAGATAGATGTGTTTGTTTTCTTGGTGTTTTAACGCCAACTTTAACTTTACTTACGTAATATCCCGGCGATCATTGCACCTACCCATGCTTTAGTGAAGTTTATTTTACCAGTACTTTGCACATTGTCTTTTTTAAACCACTGTCTGCTTTCCCACATAAACAAGTCGAAACGTTGATCAGCGATAAGAAAAGAATGAATCCTTTCGCATTGAACATATAAAAAGATCTTAAAAAGAAATTGTAACAGCTTTAGGTAGGGAGTCGAACCATCGATCCGAGAGTTTTACGTCCGGAATGCTTCTGACGGAGCCTCTGGATTTTCAGAGAGAGAGAGACAGAGAGACCAAGAGACAGAGAGTTTGTGCGAGAGTGAGTTTGAGAGAGCTTTTGATTTTGACATTTTTACTTTATAGTGGAAGGGTTGCATTGTGGATAAGAAATTGTTAATTTGTAAAGAATAATGACGGAAAAGCGAAATATTTTTACCATGCTAGATTTTAATAGGCATGCGTTAAAACGTTTTCAGAGAGTAAATATCAGAATTAACATTTTACCAACTGGCTTCTTTTCCACGTTACAATCGTTGAAACAATGAACAGCAGTGAGAGAGAAGAATTGCAATTACTATCATCAAATTTGGGAAAATAATCTTCCGAGCTAGGGATTGGCGACCCCCTTGTCTCTAGACCTGTAGGTAAACGACTGAGCTACCGAACTAGTCTTTTACGATTGATTGAGGGACTGATTGTCTGTATGTGTTGAACACCGTTTTCAACAATATTTGATTATATTACGGCGGCCAGTACACTGACCCATGCTTTCTTGGAGTTTTAGTAACCAGTACTTTGCACGATATTCTTCCCAAGCCACTGACTGTTTTTCCACATAGCTATTGCCAAAACTGCTGCTCAGAGGTTAGAGAAGAATTAATCCTGTCCCAATGAGTATCATCAACTCTCGAAAAGGAATGGCCGAGCAGGGGATTCAAACCAGCTAACCCCTGTCTCAAGTTCTGTGCGCTACAGACAGAATTGCTGTCTAATCATCTTTGGAGTTAAACATCAATAGAGTGTTGATTTGGAAATGCTGTGAAAGATATGTAGATTAATAAAAGAAAGGGAACTGATTTGAATCGCGAAATATCTATTCCTTTACAATGTTTGAAATACTTTCAGTCCAAGATAGTTGGTGTTTAGTCAGTATCATTGTCTTTACTTTCGTTTAGCTAGCTCTCGGTCAGTTAGTACCCTCAGTCCGTGCGATGTACCCTTAGCCCCTGAGAGGAGTCAACAAACGCTTGAGATTTAGCCAAGTCCTTTTTCCTTCAGTTGATTACCCTGTACTCTCAGCCCATGAGATCAGCCATTCCCCCTAAAAGAACTTTCCAGTATGATTTACCGTCATTCAAGTATATGTTTTCCTCTCTCCATAAGATGTTCCCTTGGTTGTTCAAATGGAAATGGATGCCCAGAACCTGATATTTACTTTGATTATAACTGAATGCCGTTAGCTCTTACCCTCAGTCTGTTCGATGAAGCTTAGTCCATGAGATGTACCTCCAATCCGACAAAGGTTTCTTCGTTTCTTTTGATTTACATGTATGCCTTTAAAATCGAACCCTTGATTGTTGGAAATTACCACTAAGCACGTTAATGTGATCGCACGGATTCCTGAGCTTGTATCCACAGTCTGTGCTATCATATCCATAGTCTTTAACTCAAACCTCAAGCCATTACACCGAGTTCTTAAGATTGTATCCTCTGTTTGTGGAATGTTCCCTCAGTGTTTTTCATTTCCTCTTAGATTTTAAACTCTTACCTATAGTCAGTTGGATGTACCCTCAAGCACTGAACCACTGACCTTACTCGAATGCTATCCTTTGCCCTGTTTGCCCATACCCTCAGTCCCTGAGATGTATCCTAAATCTGTGAGATGTACCCTCAGCAAGTAACTGTGCCATGAGGCCCGAGAACTGTGTTCTAACTTTAGATTTACCCGTTTTCTAAAAGACTATACCCCATGCCCGTCTGATGTACTCAAGCTTTGTAAGATGTGCCCTCTGTGGATATTCCCACATTCCGTGTCATGTCTTCTAAGGAATTGAGATCCTTGTCTTAGTCAGTGAGATGTATCCTCAGGCCATAAAACTGTGATTTTACTCCCAGCCTGTCATCTTTCACCATCACTCAGTGAGATGTTCCCATTTTCCCTTCTCCGCACTCTTTGTAAGTACGCACAAACCCTGACAATGTGTCTCTACCCTTATGTCAACCTTATGCCGAGTGCCTGTATCCACTGTACGTGATCAATATTTTCTTTAAGTTCTACTGATGTAACCTCTCTATTTACAACTGTGGCCAAACTTTTGATTTACCTTCAGTCGATTAGCTTGTGCACTAGGTCTGTGCAATTTTTCCCACTTTGTGAACTGTTTCCGCAATCCTAGGGCTCTTGACCTAAGTCTATGGAATAAAGCGATCAGTCGATGTCGAATACCATTGAATCCTGGTGCTATTTCCTCATTCTCGTTTTTCTGGCCTTTTAAATGTGCCATTTCTATTCTTTGACAATAAGTTTTATCCAAAAACCGTTTGTCCTCTCTCTCTTTTACTCTATCGCTGTTTCTCTCTGTCCCACTTTTTTCTCTCTCTTACTCCCTTTTTCTATCTTTCTCTCTCTCACCCTTTCTATGTGCCTCTCTCTCTTAGTATCATTCTCTCTAGCTGTCTCTCCCTTTCCCTGTCTCACTCTTCCTTACTTTGTCACTGTCTGTCGTTCTGTCTATCCCTCCTTCTGAAGCTGTCTCTCTTTCTTCCCTTTATATCTGAGTCATTCACTCATTCTTTCCTTTCATATCTCTTTCTCTCACTATCTCGGTCTCTCTGTCTCTGTGTCTTTCTAACGTTTTCTTTCTCTCTGTCTCCATCTCTCTATCTTTTTGTCTGTCTGTTTCTCTCTAATTCTGTTTAACCCATTTCTTCTCCTTTCCTGACTTCTTTTTTCTTTTGATCTCACTTCCTCCCTCCTTCCTCTCTCTGTCTCTCTCTTTCTCTTTCTCTCTCTCTGTCTCTCTATCTTTTTCTCTCGGCATCTGTCCGTTTCTCCTCTCCCCCTCTCTTGCTTTATCTTTCTCTTTCTCAGCCTCCCTCTGCCTCTCTTTGGCTCAATCTTTCTCGCTCTCTCTGCCTCTCTCAGGCTCTATCTCTCTGCCTCTATGTCTTGCTCTCTCTCTCTCTCTCTCTCACTTTCTCTCTCTCTATCTCTGTGTCACTAACCAGATATCATAGCTTACCTCTTCTTATTCGTTTCCTCAAGTTCACAGGCCGCAGCGTTTTTCTCTTTTCCTCCAAAACTTTAGATTTATCTTCCTTCAGTCCTTTATACCCTCTGCCTGTATGAAGTATCGTTTGTTAGTATGTTCCCTCAGACTGTAAGTTTGAATGTTGCATGCTTTGAAATAGATGTAGATCATTAACTAATTACAATTCTGAAATAGGTCTTTTATTATTAAATATTAGTGCCGTTCCTGACACAACTGAAACGTACTGATTAGATCATACAGAGTTGTCGAATCGCCCTGTGCATTAATATACATGATCACTCTCAATGCTGTATCGACCTCAGCTTTAAGTTTTAACATGCCGAATAAACAAAAGTTCGCACCATATGATTAAATGCAACTTGTTTAATATGAAATGATAACGCATGAGCATTTGCGATATTGTATGTGTGTATGGTGTTTTACACCGTATTCAATATTATGTCAGTTATATCAAGGCGGCCAGTGCGTCTCTCCATGCATTCCTGGGGTTCTTAAACCTGTATTTTATACTCTAGCCACTGGCTTCTTTTCCACATAACAATCGTCGAAACAATGACCAGCAGTAAGAGAGAAGATTTAATCCTTCCGCAATGACTATAATCAAACATGGGAAAATAAATTTCCGAGCTGGGGATTGGCGACTCCCTTGTCTCAAAAACGACTAAGCTACCGAAATAGTCATTAACAATTGATTGATTGTATGTGTTTAACACCGTTTTTAACAATATTTCAATTATATCGCGGCGGCCAGTACACCTACCCATACTTTTCTGAAGTTTCAGTAACCAGTCTTTTCCTCGATTTTCTCCCCAAGCCACTGACAGCCTTTCCACATTACTGTTGTCAAAATTGCTTTTGAGATGTTAGAGAAGAACTAATCCTGTCGCAATGAGTATCATGAAACCTCGGAAAGAAATGGCCGAGCAGGGGATTCAGACCAGCTAACCCCTTTCTCAAGTTCTGTATGCTAGCGACCGAATTGCTTTTCAATCATCTCTGGAGTCAAACGTCAAGATAAAGTGTCGATTTCGAAATGCTGTGAAAGATATTTAGATTAATCAAAGAAAGGGAGCTGATTTGAATCGAGAAAGTTCTTTTTTTTTCCTGAGGTCTTATAGAGTTTGCTAGAACTTAACACAAAGCTATGGGGTTTTTAATGCTTTTTAATGATTGATTTGATGATAATGATGATTATAATAATGGTGGTGGTAGTTTGAGGGTTGAGTTGGTAGTGATAATGGTAGTGCCGATACCGGATTTATTGGTGGAGATAGATCTGTTTGTTTTCTTTGTCTTTAACGCCAACTTCAACATTACTTACGTAATATCCCGGCGGTCAATGCACCTACCCATGCTTTAGTAAAGTTTCTTTTACCAGTACTTTGCACATTGTCTTTTTTAAACCACTGTCTGCTTTCCCACATAAACAAGTCGAAACGTTGATCGGCAATAAGATAAGAATGAATCCTGTCGCACTGAACATATAAAAAAGATCTTAAGAAGAAATTGTAACAGCTTTAGGTAGAGAGTCGAACCATCGACCCGAAACTTTTTCGTCCGGAACGTTACTGACGGAACCTCTGGATTTTCAGAGAGAGAGAGAGAGAGAGAGAGAGAGAGAGAGAGGGAGGGAGAATCAGAGAGACAGAGACAGAGAGTTTTTGAGAGAGTGAGTTTGAAAGCGCTTTTGATTTTGACATTTTTACCTTATTGTAGAAGGGTTGTATTGTGGATGATGAAATTGTTAATTTGTAAAGAACAAAGATGGAAAAGCGAAATATCTTTACCATGCTAGATTTTAATAGGCAAGTGTTCAGAGGGTAAATATCAGAATTCATATTTTAGCCACTGGCTTCTTTTCCACATAACCATCGTTGAAACCATGAATAGTAGTGAGAGAATAGAATTGCAAATACTATCATAAAATTTGGGAAAATAATCTCCCAAGCTAAGGATTGGCGACCCCCTTGTCTCTAGATCTGTAGGGAAACGACTTGGCTACCGAACTAGTCATTTACGATTGATTCATTGATTGATTGATGGACTGTATGTGTTTAACACGGTTTTCAACGAAATTTGAGTTATATTACGGCGTGATTGATTGATTGATGGACTGTATGTGTTTAGCACGGTTTTCAACGAAATTTGAGTTATATTACGGCGGTCAGTACACTTACCCATGCTTTCCTGGAGTTTCAGTAACCAGTACTTCGCACGATATTCTTCCGAAGCCACTGACTGCTTTTCCTGATACCTATTGTCAAAATTGCTGTCCAGATGTTAGAGAAAAATTAATCCTGTCGCAATGAGTATCAGCAACTCTGGGAAAGGAATGGCCGACCAGGGGATTGAAACCAGCTAACCCGTGTCTCAAGTTCCGTGCAATACAGACCGAATTGCTGTTCAATGATCTTTAGAATTAAACGTTAAGATAAAGTGTTGATTTGGAAATGCTGTGAAATATTTCAGATAAAAGAAGGGGAACTGATTTGATAGACTGGTTGCATGTGTTTAACACGGTTTTCAACAATATTTCAGTTACATCGCGGCAGCCACTGGATCTAGTCATACTTTTCGCAATGAGTATCATGAAACCTCGGAAAGAAATGGCCGAGGAGAGGATTCAAAGCAGCTAACCCATGTCTCAAGTTCTGTACGCTATCGACCGAATTGCTGTTCAATTATCTCTGTAGTCAAACGTCAAGAGAAGTGTCGATGATAGTGCCGATTCCTGAATAACTGGTGGAGATAGATTTGTTTCTTGGTTGGTGTTTAACGCCAACTTCAACATTAAATACGTAATTTCCCGGCGGTCATTGCACCTACCCATGCTTTAGTGAAGTTTCTTTTACCAGTACTTTGCACATTGTCTTTTTTAAACCACTGTCTGCTTTCCCACATAAACAAGTCGGAACGTTGATCGGCGATAAGAAAATGAATCCTGTCGCATTGAACATATAAAAAGATCTTAAGAAGAAATTGTAACAGCTTTAGGTAGGGAGTCGAACCATCAATCCGAGAGTTTTACGTCCGGAATGCTACTGACGGAGTCTCTGGATTTTCAGAGAGAGAGAGACAGAGAGACCAAGAGACAGAGAGTTTGTGAGAGAGTGAATTTGAGAGAGCTTTTGATTTTGACATTTTTAATTTATAGTGGAAGGGTTGTATTGTGGATAAAGAAATTGTTAATTTGTAAAGAATAATGACGGAAAAGCGAAATATTTTTACCACGCTAGATTTTAATAGGCATGCGTTAAAACGTTTTCAGAGAGTAGATATCAGAATTAATATTTTAGCCACTGGCTTCTTTTCCACGTTACCATCGTTGAAACAATGAACAGCAGTGAGAGAGAAGAATTGCAATTACTATCATGAAATTTGGGAAAATAATCTTCCGAGCTAGGGATTGGCGACCCCCTTGTCTCTAGACCTGTAGGTAAACGACTGAGCTACCAAAGTAGTATTTTACGACTGAGTGATTGATTGTCTGTATGTGTTGAACACCGTTTTCAACAATATTTGATTATATTACGGCGGCCAGTACACTGACACATGTCTTCTTGGAGTTTTAGTAACCAGTACTTTGCACGATATTCTTCCCAAGCCACTGACTGTTTTTCCACATAACTATTGCCAAAACTGATGCTCAGAGGTTAGAGAAGAATTAATCCTGTCGCAATGAGTATCATCAACTCTCGAAAAGGAATGGCCGAGCAGGGGATTCAAACCAGCTAACCCCTGCCTCAAGTTCTGTGCGCTACAGACAGAATTGCTGTCTAATCATCTTTGGAGTTAAACGTCAATAGAGTTTTGATTTGGAAATGCTGTGAAAGATATGTAGATTAATAAAAGAAAGGGAACTGATTTGAATCGCGAAATATCTATTCCTTTAAAATGTTTGAAATACTTTCAGTCCAAGATAGTGGGTGTTTAGTCAGTATCATTGTCTTTACTTTCGTTTAGCTAGCTCTCGGTTAGTTAGTACCCTCAGTCCGTGCGATGTACCCTTAGCCCCTGAGAGGAGTCAACAAACGCTTGAGATTTAGCCAAGTCCTTTTTCCTTCAGTTGATTACCCTGTACTCTCAGCCCATGAGATCAGCCATTCCCCCTAAAAGAACTTTCCAGTATGATTTACCGTCATTCAACTATATGTTTTCCTCTCTCCATAAGATGTTCCCTTGGTTGTTCAAATGGAAACGGATACCCAGAATCTGATATTTACTTGATTATAACTGAATTCCGTTAGCTCTTACCCTCAGTCTGTTCGATGAAGCTTAGTCCATGAGATGTACCTCCAATCCGACGTTTCTTTTGATTTACATGTATGCCTTTAAAATCGAACCCTTGATTGTTGGAAATTACCACTAGGCACGTTAATGTGATCGCCCGGATCCCTGAGCTTGTATCCACAGTCTGTGCTATCATATCCATAGTCTTTCACTCAAACCTCAAGCCATTACACAGCGTTCTTAAGATTGTATCCTCTGTTCGTGGAATGTTCCCTCAGTGTTTTTCATTTCCTCTTAGATTTTAAACTCTTACCTATAGTCAGTTGGATGTACCCTCAAGCACTGAACCACTGACCTTACTCGAATGTTATCCTTTGCCCTGTTTGCCCATACCCTCAGTCCCTGACATGTATCCTAAATCTGTGAGATGTACCCTCAGCGAGTAACTGTGCCATGAGGCCCGAGAACTGTGTTCTAACTTTAGATTTACCCGTTTTCTAAAAGACTATACCCCATGCCCGTCTGATGTACTCAAGCTTTGTAAGATGTGCCCTCTGTGGATATTCCCACATTCCGTGTCATGTCTTCTAAGGAATTGAGATCCTTGTCTTAGTCAGTGAGATGTATCCTCAGGCCATAAAACTGTGATTTTACTCCCAGCCTGTCTTCTTTCACCATCACTCAGTGAGATGTTCCCATTTTCCCTTCTCCGCACTCTTTGTAAGTACGCACAAACCCTGACAATGTGTTTCTACCCTTATGTCAACCTTATGCCGCGTGCCTGTATCCACTGTACGTGATCAATATTTTCTTTAAGTTCTACTGATGTAACCTCTCTATTTACAACTGTGGCCAAACTTTTGATTTACCTTCAGTCGATTAGCTTGTGCGCTAGGTCTGTGCAATTTTTCCCACTTTGTGAACTGTTTCCGCAATCCTAGGGCTCTTGACCTAAGTCTATGGAATAAAGCGATCAGTCGATGTCGAATACCATTGAACCCTGGTGCTATTTCCTTATTCTCGTTTTTCTGGCGTTTTAAATGTGCCCTTTCTATTCTTTGACAATAAGTTTTATCCAAAAACCGTTTGTCCTCTCTCTCTTTTACTCTATCGCTGTTTCTCTCTGTCCCACGTTTTTCTCTCTCTTACTCCCTTTTTCTATCTTTCTTTCTCTCACCCTTTCTATGTGCCTCTCTCTCTTAGTATCATTCTCTCTAGCTGTCTCTCCCTTTCCCTGTCTCACTGTCTTCCTTACTTTGTCACTGTCTGTCGTTCTGTCTATCCCTCTTTCTGAAGCTGTCTCTCTTTCTCTCTTTCTTCCCTATATATCTGAGTCATTCTCTCATTCTTTCCTTTCATATCTCTTTCTCTCACTATCTCGGTCTCTCTGTCTCTGTGTCTTTCTAACGTTTTCTTTCTCTCTGTCTCCATCTCTCTATCTTTTTGTCTGTCTGTTTCTCTCTAATTCTGTTTAACCCATTTCTTCTCCTTTCCTGACTTCTTTTTTCTTTTGATCTCACTTGCTCCCTACTTCCTCTCTCTCTCTGTCTCTCTCTCTTTCTCTCTCTCTCTCTCTCTCTCTGTCTCTCTATCTTTCTCTCTCGGCATCTGTCTGTCTCTCCTCTCCCTCTCTCTTGCTTTATCTTTCTCTTTCTCAGCCTCCCTCTGCCTCTCTTTGGCTCAATCTTTCTCGCTCTCTCTGCCTCTCTCAGGCTCTATCTCTCTGCCTCCATGTCTTGCTCTCTCTCTCTCTCACTCTCTCTCTCTCTCTCTCTCTCTCTCCGTGTGTCACTAACCAGATATCATAGCTTACCTCTTCTTATTGGTTTCCTCAAGTTCACAGGCCGCAGGGTTTTTCTCTTTTCCTCCAAAACTTTAGATTTATCTTCCTTCAGTCCTTTATACCCTCTGTCTGTATGAAGTATCGTTTGTTAGTATGTTCCCTCATACCGTAAGTTTGAATGTTGCATGCTTTGAAATAGATGTAGATCATTAACTAATTACAATTCTGAAATAGGTCTTTTACTATTAAATATTACTGCCGTTCCTGACACAACTGAAATGTACTGGTTAGATCATACAGAGTTGTCGAATCGCCCTGTGCATTAATATACACGATCACTCTCAATGCTGTATCGACCTCAGCTTTACTTTTTAACATGCCGAATAAACAAAAGTTCGCACCATATGATTAAATGCAACTTGTTTAATATGAAATGATAACGCATGAGCATTTGCGATATTGTATTCAATATTATGTCAGTTATATCAAGGCGGCCAGTGCGTCTCTCCATGCATTCCTGGGGTTCTTAAACCTGTATTTTATACTCTAGCTACTGGCTTCTTTTCCACGTAACAATCGTCGAAACAATGACCAGCAGTAAGAGAGAAGATTTAATCCTTCCGCAATGACTATAATCAAACATGGGAAAGTAATTTTCCGAGCTGGGGATTGGCGACCCCCTTGTCTCAAAAACGACTAAGCTACCGAAATAGTCATTAACAATTGATTGATTGTATGTGTTTAACACCGTTTTTAACAATATTTCAATTATATCGCTGCGGCCAGTACACCTGCCCATACTTTTCTGAAGTTTAAGTAACCAGTCCTTTGCACGATTTTCTCCCCAAGCCACTGACAGCCTTTCCACATTACTGTTGTCAAAATTACTTTTGAGATGTTAGAGAAGAACTAATCCTGTCGCAATGAGTATCATGAAACCTCGGAAAGAAATGGCCGAGCAGGGGATTCAAACCAGCTAACCCCTTTCTCAGGTTCTGTATGCTAGCGACCGAATTGCTGTTCAATCATCTCTGGAGTCAAACGTCAAGATAAAGTGTCGATTTCAAAATGCTGTGAAAGATATTTAGATTAATCAAAGAAAGGGAACTGATTTGAATCGAGAAAATTTTTTTTTTTTCCTGAGGTCTTTTAGAGTTTGCTAGAACTTAACACAAAGCTATGGGGTTTTTAATGCTTTTTAATGATTGATTTGATGATGATGATGATTATAATAATGGTGGTGGTAGTTTTGAGGGTTGAGTTGGTAGTGATAATGGTAGTGCCGATACCGGATTTATTGGTGGAGATAGATCTGTTTGTTTTCTTTGTCTTTAACGTGAACTTCAACATTACTTACGTAATATCCCGGCGGTCAATGCACCTACCCATGCTTTAGTGAAGTTTCTTTTACCAGTACTTTGCACATTGTCTTTTTGAACCACTGTCTGCTTTTCCACATGAACAAGTCGAAACGTTGATCGGCGATAAGAAAAGAATGAATCCTGTCGCATTGAACATATAAAAAAGATCTTAAGAAGAAATTGTAACAGCTTTAGGTAGGGAGTCGAACCATCGACCCGAAACTTTTTCGTCCGGAACGTTACTGACGGAACCTCTGGATTTTCAGAGAGAGAGGGAAAATCAGAGAGACAGAGACAGAGAGTTTTTGAGAGGGTGAGTTTGAAAGCGCTTTTGATTTTGACATTTTTACCTTATTGTAGAAGGGTTGTATTGTGGATGATGAAATTGTTAATTTGTAAAGAACAAAGATGGAAAAGCGAAATATCTTTACCATGCTAGATTTTAATAGGCAAGTGTTCATAGGGTAAATATCAGAATTCATATTTTAGCCACTGGCTTCTTTTCCACATAACCATCGTTGAAACCATGAATAGTAGTGAGAGAGTAGAATTGCAAATACTATCATCAAATTTGGGAAAATAATCTTCCGAGCTAGGGATTGGCGACCCCCTTCTCTCTATACCTGTAGGTAAACGACTAAGCTACCGAAATAGTCTTTTACGATTGATTGATTTATTGATTGATTGATTGATGGACTGTATGTGTTTAACACGGTTTTCAACGAAATTTGAGATATATTACGGCAGCCAGTACACTTACCCATGCTTTCCTGGAGTTTCAGTAACCAGTACTTCGCACGATATCCTTCCCAAACCACTGACTGCTTTTCCTGATACCTATTGTCAAAATTGCTGTCCAGATGTTAGAGAAAAATTAATCCTGTCGCAATGAGTATCAGCAACTCTCGGAAAGGAATGGCCAAGCAGGGGATTCAAACCAGCTAACCCGTGTCTCAATTTCCGTGCAATACAGACCGAATTGCTGTTCAATGATCTTTGGAGTTAAATGTCAGAAATAATATTTTAGCCACTGGCTTCTTTTCCACATAACCATCGTTGAAACCATGAATAGTAGTGAGAGAGTAGAATTACAAATATTATCATCAAATTTGGGAAAATAATCTTCCGAGCTAGGGATTGGCGACCCCCTTGTCTCTAGACCTGTAGGTAAACGACTTAGCTACCGAACTAGTCTTTCACGATTCATTGATTGATTGATGGACTGTATGTGTTTTACACCGTTTTCAACGAAATTTGAGTTATATTACGGCGGCAAATACACTTACTCATGCTTTCCTGGAGTTTCAGTAACCAGTACTTCGCACGATATTCTTCGCAAGCCACTGACTGCTTTTCCTGATACCTATTGTCAAAACTGCTGTCCAGATGTTACAGAAAACTTAATCCTGTCGCAGTCAGTATCAGCAACTCTCGGAAAGGAATGGCCAAGCAGGGGATTCAAACCAGCTAACCCGTGTCTCAAGTTCCGTGCAATACAGACCGAATTGCTAATCAATGATATTTGGAATTAAACGTTAAGATAAAGTGTTGATTTGGAAATGCTGTGAAATATTTCAGATAAATAAAAGAAGGGGAACTGATTTGATTGATTGATTGCATGTGTTTAACACCGTTTTCAACAATATTTCAGTTATATCGCGGCGGCCACTGCATCTAGCCATACTTTTCGCAATGAGTATCATCAAACCTCGGAAAGAAATGGCCGAGCAGAGGATTCAAACCAGCTAACCCATGTCTCAAGTTCTGTACGCCACCGACCAAACTGCTGTTCAATTATCTCTGTAGTCAAACCTTAAGATAAAGTGTCGATTTCGAAATGCTTTGAAAGATTTTCAGATTAACCAAAGAAAGGGAACTGATTTGAATCGAGAAAGTTTTTTTTCCCGAATTCTTTTAGAGTTTGCCAGAACTTAACACAAAGCTATGGAGTTTTTAATGGTTTTTAATCATTGCTTTGCTGATGTTGATAATTATAATTATTATTATAATGGTGGTGGTAGTTTTGATGGTTAAGTTGATAGTGATGATGATAGTGCCGATTCCTGATTAATTGGTGGAGATAGATGTGTTTGTTTTCTTGGTGTTTTAACGCCAACTTTAACATTACTTACGTAATATCCCGGCGATCATTGCACCTACCCATGCTTTAGTGAAGTTTCTTTTACCAGTACTTTGCACATTGTCCTTTTTAAACCACTGTCTGCTTTCCCACATAAACAAGTCGAAACGTTGATCAGCGATAAAAAAGGAATTAATCCTTTCTCAATGAACATATAAAAAGATCTTAAAAAGAAATTGTAACAGCTTTAGGTAGGGAGTCGGACCATCGATCCGAGATTTTTACGTTCGGAATGCTACTAACGGAGCACCTGGATTTTCAAACAGAGACAGAGAGACCAAGAGACAGAGAGTTTGTGAGAGAGTGAGTTTGAGAGAGCTTTTGATTTTGACATTTTTACTTTATAGTGGAAGGGTTGTATTGTGGATAAAGAAATTGTTAATTTGTAAAGAATAATGACGGAAAAGCGAAATATTTTTACCATGCTAGATTTTAATAGGCATGCGTTAAAACGTTTTCAGAGAGTAAATATCAGAATTAATATTTTAGCCACTGGTTTCTTTTCCACGTTACCATCGTTGAGACAATGAACAGCAGTGAGAGAGAAGAATTGCAATTACTATCATCAAATTTGGGAAAATAATCTTCCCAGCTAGGGATTGGCGACCCCCTTGTCTCTTGACCTGTAGGTAAACGACTGAGCTACCGAACTAGTCTTTTAAGATTGATTGAGTGACTGATTGTCTGTATGTGTTGAACACCGTTTTCAACAATATTTGGTTATATTACGGCGGCCAGTACACTGACCCATGCTTTCTTGGAGTTTTAGTAACCAGTACTTTGCACGATATTCTTCCCAAGCCACCGACTGTTTTTCCACATAACTATTGCCAAAACTGCTGCTCAGAGGTTAGAGAAGAATTAATCCTGTCGCAATGAGTATGATCAACTCTCGAAAAGGAATGGCCGAGCAGGGGATTGAAACCAGCTAACCCCTGTCTCAAGTTCTGTGCGCTACAGACAGAATTGCTGTCTAATCATCTTTGGAGTTAAACGTCAATAGGTGTTGATTTGGAAATGCTGTGAAAGATATGTAGATTAATAAAAGAAAGGGAACTGATTTGAATCGCGAAATATCTATTCCTTTAAAATGTTTGAAATACTTTCAGTCCAAGATAGTTGGTGTTTAGTCAGTATGATTGTCTTTACTTTCGTTTAGCTAGCTCTCGGTCAGTTAGTACCCGCAGTCCGTGCGATGTACCCTTAGCCCCTGAGAGGAGTCAACAAACGCTTGAGATTTAGCCAAGTCCTTTTTCCTTCAGTTGATTACCCTGTACTCTCAGCCCATGAGATCAGCCATTTCCACTAAAAGAACTTTCCAGTATGATTTACAGTCATTCAACTATATGTTTTCCTCTCTCCATAAGATGTTGCCTTGGTTGTTGAAATGGAAATGGATGCCCAGAACCTGATATTTACTTTGATTATAACTGAATGCCGTTAGCTCTTACCCTCAGTCTGTTCGATGAAGCTTAGTCCATGAGATGTACCTCCAATCCGACAAAGGTTTCTTTTGATTTACATGTATGCCTTTAAAACCGAACCCTTGAATGTTGGAAATTACCACTAGGCACGTTAATGTGATCGCCCGGATTCCTGAGCTTGTACCCAGTCTGTGCTATCATATCCATAGTCTTTAACTCAAACCTCAAGCCATTACACCGAGTTCTTAAGATTGTATCCTCTGTTCGTGGAATGTTTCCTCAGTGTTTTTCATTTCCTCTTAGATTTTAAACTCTTACCTATAGTCAGTTGGATGTACCCTCAAGCACTGAACCACTGACCTTACTCGAATGCTATCCTTTGCCCTGTTTGCCCATACCCTCAGTCCCTGAGATGTATCCTAAATCTGTGAGATGTACCCTCAGCGAGTAACTGTGCCATGAGGCCCGACAACTGTGTTCTAACTTTAGATTTACCCGTTTTCTAAAAGACTATACCCCATGCCCGTCTGATGTACTCAAGCTTTGTAAGATATGCCCTCTGTGGATATTCCCACATTCCTTGTCATGTCTTCTAAGGAATTGAGATCCTTGTCTTAGTCAGTGAGATGTATCCTCAGGCTATAAAACTGTGATTTTACTCCCAGCCTGTCATCTTTCACCATCACTCAGTGAGATGTTCCCATTTTCCCTTCTCCGCACTCTTTGTAAGTACGCACAAACCCTGACAATGTGTCTCTACCCTTATGTCAACCTTATGCCGCGTGCCTGTATCCACTGTACGTGATCAATATTTTCTTTAAGTTCTACTGATGTAACCTCTCTATTTACAACTGTGGCCAAACTTTTGATTTACCTTCAGTCGATTAGCTTGTGCGCTAGGTCTGTGCAATTTTTCCCACTTTGTGAACTGTTTCCGCAATCCTAGGGCTCTTGACCTAAGTCTATGGAATAAAGCGATCAGTCGATGTCGAATACCATTGAACCCTGGTGCTATTTCCTCATTCTCGTTTTTCTGGCGTTTTAAATGTGCCCTTTCTATTCTTTGACAATAAGTTTTATCCAAAAACCGTTTGTCCTCTCTCTCTTTTACTCTATCGCTGTTTCTCTCTGTCCTACTTTTTTCTCTCTCTTACTCCCTTTTTCAATCTTTCTTTCTCTCACCCTTTCTATGTGCCTCTTTCTCTTAGTATCATTCTCTCTAGCTGTCTCTCCCTTTCCCTGTCTCACTGTCTTCCTTACTTTGTCACTGTCTGTCGTTCTGTCTATCCCTCTTTCTGAAGCTGTCTCTCTTTCTCTCTTCCCTTTATATCTGAGTCATTCACTCATTCTTTCCTTTCATATCTCTTTCTCTCACTATCTCGGTCTCTCTGTCTCTGTCTCTTTCTAACGTTTCCTTTCTCTCTGTCTCCATCTCTCTATCTTTTTGTCTGTCTGTTTCTCTCTAATTCTTTTTAACCCATTTCTTCTCCTTTCCTGACTTCTTTTTTCTTTTGATCTCACTTCCTCCCTCCTTCCTCTCTCTGTCTGTCTCTTTCTTTCTCTCTCTCTGTCTCTCTATCTTTTTCTCTCGGCATCTGTCTGTCTCTCCTCTCCCTCTCTCTTGCTTTATCTTTCTCTTTCTCAGCCTCCCTCTGCCTCTCTTTGGCTCAATCTTTCTCGCTCTCTCTGCCTCTCTCAGGCTCTATCTCTCTGCCTCTATGTCTTGCTATCTCTCTCACTTTCTCTCTCTCTCTCTCTCTCTCTCTCTCTCTCTCTCTCTCTCTCTCTCTCTCCCTGTGTCACTAACCAGATATCATAGCTTACCTCTTCTTACTGGTTTCCTCAAGTTCACAGGTTGCAGAGTTTTTCTCTTTTCCTCCAAAACTTTAGATTTATCTTCCTTCAGTCCTTTATACCCTCTGCCTGTATGAAGTATCGTTTGTTAGTATGTTCCCTCAGACCGTAAGTTTGAATGTTGCATGCTTTGAAATAGATGTAGATCATTAACTAATTACAATTCTGAAATAGGTCTTTTACTATTAAATATTACTGCCGTTCCTGACACAACTGAAACGTACTGGTTAGATCATATAGAGTTGTCGAATCGCCCTGTGCATTAATATACACGATCACTCTCAATGCTGTATCGACCTTAGCTTTAATTTTTAACATGCCGAATAAACAATAGTTCGCACCATATGATTAAATGCAACTTGTTTAATATGAAATGATAACGCATGAGCATTTGCGATATTGTATGTGTGTATGGTGTTTTACACCGTATTCAATATTATGTCAGTTATATCAAGGCGGCCAGTGCGTCTCTCCATGCATTCCTGGGGTTCTTCAACCTGTATTTTATACTCTAGCCACTGGCTTCTTTTCCACATAACAATCGTCGAAACAATGACCAGCAGTAAGAGAGAAGATTTAATCCTTCCGCAATGACTATAATCAAACATGGGAAAGTAATTTTCCGAGCTGGGGATTGGCGACCCCCTTGTCTCAAAAACGACTAAGCTACCGAAATAGTCATTAACAATTGATTGATTGTATGTGTTTAACACCGTTTTTAACAATAGTTCAATTATATCGCGGCGGCCAGTACACCTACCCATACTTTTCTGAAGTTTCAGTAACCAGTCCTTTGCACGATTTTCTCCCCAAGCCACTGACAGCCTTTCCACATTACTGCTGTC
Source organism: Hippopus hippopus (assembly GCA_946811185.2). Lineage (NCBI taxonomy): Eukaryota > Metazoa > Mollusca > Bivalvia > Cardiida > Cardiidae > Hippopus > Hippopus hippopus. The sequence continues at coordinate 20,435,711 of OX328109.1, read as the reverse complement.
AAAATTGCTTTTGAGATGTTAGAGAAGAATTAATCCTGTCGCAATGAGTATCATGAAACCTCGGAAAGAAATGGCCGAGCAGGGGATTCAAACCAGCTAACCCCTTTCTCAAGTTCTGTATGCTAGCGACCGAATTGCTGTTCAATCATCTCTAGAGTCAAACGTCAAGATAAAGTGTCGATTTCGAAATGCTGTGAAAGATATTTAGATTAATCAAAGAAAGGGAACTGAATTGAATCGAGAAAGTTTTTTTTTACCTGAGGTCTTTTAGAGTTTGCTAGAACTTAACACAAAGCTATGGGGTTTTTAATGCTTTTTAATGATTGATTTGATGATGATGATGATTATAATAATGGTGGTGGTAGTTTTGAGGGTTGAGTTGGTAGTGATAATGGTAGTACCGATACCGGATTTATTGGTGGAGATAGATGTGTTTGTTTTCCTTGTCTTTAACGCCAACTTCAACATTACTTACGTAATATCCCGGCGGCCAATGCACCTACCCATGCTTTAGTGAAGTTTCTTTTACCAGTACTTTGCACATTGTCTTTTTTAAACCACTGTCTGCTTTCCCACATAAACAAGTCGAAACGTTGATCGGCGATAAGAAAAGAATGAATCCTGTCGCACTGAACATATAAAAAAGATCTTAAGAAGAAATTGTAACAGTTTTAGGTAGGGAATCGAACCATCGACCCGAAACTTTTTCGTCTGGAACGTTACTGACCGAACCTCTGGATTTTCAGAGAGAGAGGGAGAATCAGAGAGACAGAGACAGAGAGTTTTTGAGAGAGTGAGTTTGAAAGCGCTTTTGATTTTGACATTTTTACCTTATTGTAGAAGGGTTGTATTGTGGATGATGAAATTGTTAATTTGTAAAGAACAAAGATGGAAAAGCGAAATATCTTTACCATGCTAGATTTTAATAGGCAAGTGTTCAGAGGGTAAATATCAGAATTAATATTTTAGCCACTGGCTTCTTTTCCACATAACCATCGTTGAAACCATGAATCGTAGTGAGAGAGTAGAATTGGAAATACTATCATAAAATTTGGAAAAATAATCTTCCGAGGTAGGGATTGGCGACCCCCTTGTCTCTAGACCTGTAGGTAAACGACTTAGCTACCGAAATAGTCTTTTAGGATTGATTGAGTGATTGATGGACTGTATGTGTTTAACACGGTTTTCAACGAAATTTGAGATATATTACGGCAGCCAGTACACTTACCCATACTTTCCTGGAGTTTCAGTAACCAGTACTTCGCACGATATCCTTCCCAAACCACTGACTGCTTTTCCTGATACCTATTGTCAAAATTGCTGTCCAGATGTTAGAGAAAAATTAATCCTGTCGCAATGAGTATCAGCAACTCTCGGAAAGGAATGGCCAAGCAGGGGATTCAAACCAGCTAACCCGTGTCTCAATTTCCGTGCAATACAGACCGAATTGCTGTTCAATGATCTTTGGAGTTAAATGTCAGAATTAATATTTTAGCCACTGGCTTCTTTTCCACATAACCATCATTGAAACCATGAATAGTAGTGAGAGAGTAGAATTACAAATACTATCATCAAATTTGGGAAAATAATCTTCCGAGCTAGGGATTGGCGACCCCCTTGTCTCTAGACCTGTAGGTAAACGACTTAGGTACCGAACTAGTCTTTCACGATTGATTGATTGAGTGATTGATGGACTGTATGTGTTTAACACCGTTTTCAACGAAATTTGAGTTATATTACGGCGGCAAGTACACTTACCCATGCTTTCCTGGAGTTTCAGTAACCAGTACTTCGCACGATATTCTTCGCAAGCCACTGACTGCTTTTCCCGATACCTATTGTCAAAATTGCTGTCCAGATGTTAGAGAAAAATTAATCCTGTCGCAATGAGTATCAGCAACTCTCGGAAAGGAATGGCCAAGCAGGGGATTCAAACCAGCTAACCCGTGTCTCAAGTTCCGTGCAATACAGACCAAATTGCTAATCAATGATATTTGGAATTAAACGTTAAGATAAAGTGTTGATTTGGAAATGCTGTGAAATATTTCAGATAAATAAAAGAAGGGGAACTGATTTGATTGATTGATTGCATGTATTTAACACCGTTTTCAACAATATTTCAGTTATATCGCGGCGGCCACTGCATCTAGCCATACTTTTCGCAATGAGTATCATCAAACCTCGGAAAGAAATGGCCGAGCAGAGGATTCAAACCAGCTAACCCATGTCTCAAGTTCTGTACGCCACCGACCAAACTGCTGTTCAATTATCTCTGTAGTCAAACCTTATGATAAAGTGTCGATTTCGAAATGCTTTGAAAGATTTTCAGATTAACCAAAGAAAGGGAACTGATTTGAATCGAGAAAGTTTTTTTTTTCCCGAATTCTTTTAGAGTTTGCCAGAACTTAACACAAAGCTATGGAGTTTTTAATGGTTTTTAATCATTGCTTTGCTGATGATGATAATTATTATTATTATTATAATGGTGGTGGTAGTTTTGATTGTTAAGTTGATAGTGATGATGATAGTGCCGATTCCTGATTAATTGGTGGAGATAGATGTGTTTGTCTTCTTGGTGTTTTAACGCCAACTTGAACATTACTAACGTAATATCCCGGCGGTCATTGCACCTACCCATGCTTTAGTGAAGTTTCTTTTACCAGTACTTTGCACACTGTCTTTTTTAAACCACTGCCTGCTTTCCCACATAAACAAGTCGAAACGTTGATCGGCGATAAGAAAAGAATGAATCCTTTCGCATTGAACATATAAAAAGGTCTTAAAAAGAAATTGTAACAGCTTTAGGTAGGGAGTCGAACCATCGATCCGAGAGTTTTACCTCCGGAATGCTTCTGACGGAGCCTCTGGATTTTCAGAGAGAGACAGAGACAGAGAGACCAAGAGACAGAGAGTTTGTGAGAGAGTGAGTTTGAGAGAGCTTTTGATTTTGACATTTTTACTTTATAGTGGAAGGGTTGTATTGTGGATAAAGAAATTGTTAATTTGTAAAGAATAATGACGGAAAAGCGAAATATTTTTACCATGCTAGATTTTAATAGGCATGCGTTAAAACGTTTTCAGAGAGTAAATATCAGAATTAATATTTTAGCCACTGGCTTCTTTTCCACGTTACCATCGTTGAAACAATGAACAGCAGTGAGAGAGAAGAATTGCAATTACTATCATCAAATTTGGGAAAATAATCTTCCGAGCTAGGGATTGGCGACCCCCTTGTCTCTAGACCTGTAGGTAAAGGACTGAGCTAGTCTTTTATGATTGATTGCGTGACTGATTGTCTGTATGTGTTGAACACCGTTTTCAACAATATTTGGTTATATTACGGCGGCCAGTACACTGACCCATGCTTTCTTGGAGTTTTAGTAACCAGTACTTTGCACGATATTCTTCCCAAGGCAGCGAGTGTTTTTCCACATAACTATTGCCAAAACTGCTGCTCAGAGGTTAGAGAAGAATTAATCCTGTCGCAATGAGTATCATCAACTCTCGAAAAGGAATGGCCGAGCAGGGGATTGAAACCAGCTAACCCCTGTCTCAAGTTCTGTGCGCTACAGACAGAATTGCTGTCTAATCATCTTTGGAGTTAAACGTCAATAGGTGTTGATTTGGAAATGCTGTGAAAGATATGTAGATTAATAAAAGAAAGGGAACTGATTTGAATCGCGAAATATCTATTACTTTAAAATGTTTGAAATACTTTCAGTCCAAGATAGTGGGTGTTTAGTCAGTATCATTGTCTTTACTTTCGTTTAGCTAGCTCTCGGTCAGTTAGTACCCTCAGTCCGTGCGATGTACCCTTAGCCCCTGAGAGGAGTCAACAAACGCTTGAGATTTAGCCAAGTCCTTTTTCCTTCAGTTGATTACCCTGTACTCTCAGCCCATGAGATCAGTCATTTCCACTTAAAGAACTTTCCAGTATGATTTACCGTCATTCAACTATGTTTTCCTCTCTCCATAAGATGTTGCCTTGGTTGTTGAAATGGAAATGGATGCCCAGAACCTGATATTTACTTTGATTATAACTGAATGCCGTTAGCTCTTACCCTCAGTCTGTTCGATGAAGCTTAGTCCATGAGATGTACCTCCAATCCGACAAAGGTTTCTTCGTTTCTTTTGATTTATATATATGCCTTTAAAATCGACCCCTTGATTGTTGGAAATTACCACTAGGCACGTTAATGTGATCGCCCGGATTCCTGAGCTTGTATCCACAGTCTGTGCTATCATATCCATAGTCTTTAACTCAAACCTCAAGCCATTACACCGAGTTCTTAAGATTGTATCCTCTGTTTGTGGAATGTTTCCTCAGTGTTTTTCATTTCCTCTTAGATTTTAAACTCTTACCTATAGTCAGTTGGATGTACCCTCAAGCACTGAACCACTGACCTTACTCGAATGCTATCCTTTGCCCTGTTTGCCCATACCCTCAGTCCCTGAGATGTATCCTAAATCTGTGAGATGTACCCTCAGCGAGTAACTGTGCCATGAGGCCCGACAACTGTGTTCTAACTTTAGATTTACCCGTTTTCTTAAAGACTATACCCCATGCCCGTCTGATGTACTCAAGCTTTGTAAGATGTGCCCTCTGTGGATATTCCCACATTCCGTGTCATGTCTTCTAAGGAATTGAGATCCTTGTCTTAGTCAGTGAGATGTATCCTCAGGCCATAAAACTGTGATTTTACTCCCAGCCTGTCATCTTTCACCATCACTCAGTGAGATGTTCCCATTTTCCCTTCTCCGCACTCTTTGTAAGTACGCACAAACCCTGACAATGTGTCTCTACCCTTATGTCAACCTTATGCCGCGTGCCTGTATCCACTGTACGTGATCAATATTTTCTTTAAGTTCTACTGATGTAACCTCTCTATTTACAACTGTGGCCAAACTTTTGATTTACCTTCAGTCGATTAGCTTGTGCACTAGGTCTGTGCAATTTTTCCCACTTTGTGAACTGTTTCCGCAATCCTAGGGCTCTTGACCTAAGTCTATGGAATAAAGCGATCAGTCGATGTCGAATACCATTGAACCCTGGTGCTATTTCCTCATTCTCGTTTTTCTGGCGTTTTAAATGTGCCCTTTCTATTCTTTGACATTAAGTTTTATCCAAAAACCGTTTGTCCTCTCTCTCTTTTACTCTATCGCTGTTTCTCTCTGTCCCACTTTTTTCTCTCTCTTACTCCCTTTTTCTATCTTTCTCTCCCTCACCCTTTCTATGTGCCTCTCTCTCTTAGTATCATTCTCTCTAGCTGTCTCTCCCTTTCCCTGTCTCAATGTCTTCCTTACTTTGTCACTGTCTGTCGTTCTGTCTATCCCTCTTTCTGAAGCTGTCTCTCTTTCTCTCTTTCTTCCCTTTATATCTGAATCATTCAGTCATTCTTTCCTTTCATATCTCTTTCTCTCACTATCTCGGTCTCTCTGTCTCTGTCTCTTTCTAACGTTTTCTTTCTCTCTGTCTCCATCTCTCTATCTTTTTGTCTGTCTGTTTCTCTCTAATTCTGTTTAACCCATTTCTTCTCCTTTCCTGACTTCTTTTTTCTTTTGATCTCACTTCCTTCCTCCTTCCTCTCTCTGTCTCTCTCTCTCTCTTTCTCTCTCTCTTTCTCTCTCTCTGTCTCTCTCTGTCTCTCTATCTTTTTCTCTCGGCATCTGTCTGTCTCTCCTCTCCCTCTCTCTTGCTTTATCTTTCTCTTTCTCAGCCTCCCTCTGCCTCTCTTTGGCTCAATCTTTCTCGCTCTCTCTGCCTCTCTCAGGCTCTATCTCTCTGCCTCTATGTCTTGCTATCTCTCTCACTTTCTCTCTCTCTCTCTCTCTCTCTCTCTCCCTGTGTCACTAACCAGATATCATAGCTTACCTCTTCTTACTGGTTTCCTCAAGTTCACAGGCTGCAGAGTTTTTCTCTTTTCCTCCAAAACTTTAGATTTATCTTTCTTCAGTCCTTTATACCCTCTGCCTGTATGAAGTATCGTTTGTTAGTATGTTCCCTCAGACCGTAAGTTTGAATGTTGCATGCTTTGAAATAGATGTAGATCATTAACTAATTACAATTCTGAAATATGTCTTTTACTATTAAATATTACTGCCGTTCCTGACACAACTGAAACGTACTGGTTAGATCATATAGAGTTGTTGAATCGCTCTGTGCATTAATATACACGATCACTCTCAATGCTGTATCGACCTCAGCTTTAATTTTTAACATGCTGAATAAACAAAAGTTCGCACCATATGATTTAACTTGTTTAATATGAAATGATAACGTATGAGCATTTGCGATATTGTATGTGTGTATGGTGTTTTACACCGTATTCAATATTATGTCAGTTATATCAAGGCGGCCAGTGCGTCTCTCCATGCATTCCTGGGGTTCTTAAACCTGTATTTTATACTCTAGCCACTGGCTTCTTTTCCACATAACAATCGTCGAAACAATGACCAGCAGTAAGAGAGAAGATTTAATCCTTCCGCAATGACTATAATCAAACATGGGAAAGTAATTTTCCGAGCTGGGGATTGGCGACCCCCTTGTCTCAAAAACGACTAAGCTACCGAAATAGTCATTAACAATTGATTGATTGTATGTGTTTAACACCGTTTTTAACAATAGTTCAATTATATCGCGGCGGCCAGTACACCTACCCATACTTTTCTGAAGTTTCAGTAACCAGTCCTTTGCACGATTTTCTCCCCAAGCCACTGACAGCCTTTCCACATTACTGCTGTCAAAATTGCTTTTGAGATGTTAGAGAAGAATTAATCCTGTCGCAATGAGTATCATGAAACCTCGGAAAGAAATGGCCGAGCAGGGGATTCAAACCAGCTAACCCCTTTCTCAAGTTCTGTATGCTAGCGACCGAATTGCTGTTCAATCATCTCTAGAGTCAAACGTCAAGATAAAGTGTCGATTTCGAAATGCTGTGAAAGATATTTAGATTAATCAAAGAAAGGGAACTGAATTGAATCGAGAAAGTTTTTTTTTTCCTGAGGTCTTTTAGAGTTTGCTAGAACTTAACACAAAGCTATGGGGTTTTTAATGCTTTTTAATGATTGATTTGATGATGATGATGATTATAATAATGGTGGTGGTAGTTTTGAGGGTTGAGTTGGTAGTGATAATGGTAGTGCCGATACCGGATTTATTGGTGGAGATAGATCTGTTTGTTTTCCTTGTCTTTAACGCCAACTTCAACATTACTTACGTAATATCCCGGCGGCCAATGCACCTACCCATGCTTTAGTGAAGTTTCTTTTACCAGTACTTTGCACATTGTCTTTTTTAAACCACTGTCTGCTTTCCCACATAAACAAGTCGAAACGTTGATCGGCGATAAGAAAAGAATGAATCCTGTCGCACTGAACATATAAAAAAGATCTTAAGAAGAAATTGTAACAGTTTTAGGTAGGGAATCGAACCATCGACCCGAAACTTTTTCGTCTGGAACGTTACTGACCGAACCTCTGGATTTTCAGAGAGAGAGGGAGAATCAGAGAGACAGAGACAGAGAGTTTTTGAGAGAGTGAGTTTGAAAGCGCTTTTGATTTTGACATTTTTACCTTATTGTAGAAGGGTTGTATTGTGGATGATGAAATTGTTAATTTGTAAAGAACAAAGATGGAAAAGCGAAATATCTTTACCATGCTAGATTTTAATAGGCAAGTGTTCATAGGGTAAATATCAGAATTAATATTTTAGCCACTGGCTTCTTTTCCACATAACCATCGTTGAAACCATGAATCGTAGTGAGAGAGTAGAATTGGAAATACTATCATAAAATTTGGAAAAATAATCTTCCGAGCTAGGGATTGGCGACCCCCTTGTCTCTAGACCTGTAGGTAAACGACTTATCTACCGAAATAGTCTTTTACGATTGATTGAGTGATTGATGGACTGTATGTGTTTAACGCGGTTTTCAACGAAATTTGAGATATATTACGGCAGCCAGTACACTTACCCATGCTTTCCTGGAGTTTCAGTAACCAGTACTTCGCACGATATCCTTCCCAAACCACTGACTGCTTTTCCTGATACCTATTGTCAAAATTGCTGTCCAGATGTTAGAGAAAAATTAATCCTGTCGCAATGAGTATCAGCAACTCTCGGAAAGGAATGGCCAAGCAGGGGATTCAAACCAGCTAACCCGTGTCTCAAGTTCCGTGCAATACAGACCGAATTGCTAATCAATGATATTTGGAATTAAACGTTAAGATAAAGTGTTGATTTGGAAATGCTGTGAAATATTTCAGATAAATAAAAGAAGGGGAACTGATTTGATTGATTGATTGCATGTGTTTAACACCGTTTTCAACAATATTTCAGTTATATCGCGGCGGCCACTGCATCTAGCCATACTTTTCGCAATGAGTATCATCAAACCTCGGAAAGAAATGGCCGAGCAGAGGATTCAAACCAGCTAACCCATGTCTCAAGTTCTGTACGCCACCGACCAAACTGCTGTTCAATTATCTCTGTAGTCAAACCTTAAGATAATGTGTCGATTTCGAAATGCTTTGAAAGATTTTCAGATTAACCAAAGAAAGGGAACTGATTTGAATCGAGAAAGTTTTTTTTCCCGAATTCTTTTAGAGTTTGCGAGAACTTAACACAAAGCTATGGAGTTTTTAATGGTTTTTAATAATTGCTTTGCTGATGATGATAATTATTATTATTATTATAATGGTGGTGGTAGTTTTGATTGTTAAGTTGATAGTGATGATGATAGTGCCGATTCCTGATTAATTGGTGGAGATAGATGTGTTTGTCTTCTTGGTGTTTTAACGCCAACTTTAACATTACTTACGTAATATCCCGGCGGTCATTGCACCTACCCATGCTTTAGTGAAGTTTCTTTTACCAGTACTTTGCACATTGTCATTTTTAAACCACTGCCTGCTTTCCCACATAAACAAGTCGAAACGTTGATCGGCGATAAGAAAAGAATAAATCCTTCGGCATTGAACATATAAAAAGATATTAAAAAGAAAGTGTAACAGCTTTAGGTAGGGAGTCGAACCATCGATCCGAGAGTTTTACCTCCGGAATGCTTCTGACGGAGCCTCTGGATTTTCAGAGAGAGAGAGAGACAGAGAGACCAAGAGACAGAGAGTTTGTGAGAGAGTGAGTTTGAGAGAGCTTTTGATATTGACATTTTTACTTTATAGTGGAAGGGTTGTATTGTGGATAAAGAAATTGTTAATTTGTAAAGAATAATGACGGAAAAGCGAAATATTTTTACCATGCTAGATTTTAATAGGCATGCATTAAAACGTTTTCAGAGAGTAAATATCAGAATTAATATTTTAGCCACTGGCTTCTTTTCCACGTTACCATCGTTGAAACAATGAACAGCAGTGAGAGAGAAGAATTGCAATTACTATCATCAAATTTGGGAAAATAATCTTCCGCGCTAGGGATTGGCGACCCCCTTGTCTCTAGACCTGTAGGAAAAGGACTGAGCTAGTCTTTTATGATTGATTGCGTGACTGATTGTCTGTATGTGTTGAACACCGTTTTCAACAATATTTGGTTATATTACGGCGGCCAGTACACTGACCCATGCTTTCTTGGAGTTTTAGTAACCAGTACTTTGCACGATATTCTTCCCAAGGCAGCGAGTGTTTTTCCACATAACTATTGCCAAAACTGCTGCTCAGAGGTTAGAGAAGAATTAATCCTGTCGCAATGAGTATCATCAACTCTCGAAAAGGAATGGCCGAGCAGGGGATTGAAACCAGCTAACCCCTGTCTCAAGTTCTGTGCGCTACAGACAGAATTGCTGTCTAATCATCTTTGGAGTTAAACGTCAATAGGTGTTGATTTGGAAATGCTGTGAAAGATATGTAGATTAATAAAAGAAAGGGAACTGATTTGAATCGCGAAATATCTATTTCTTTAAAATGTTTGAAATACTTTCAGTCCAAGATAGTTGGTGTTTAGTCAGTATCATTGTCTTTACTTTCGTTTAGCTAGCTCTCGGTCAGTTAGTACCCTCAGTCCGTGCGATGTACCCTTAGCCCCTGAGAGGAGTCAACAAACGCTTGAGATTTAGCCAAGTCCTTTTTCCTTCAGTTGATTACCCTGTACTCTCAGCCCATGAGATCAGCCATTCCCCCTAAAAGAACTTTCCAGTATGATTTACCGTCATTCAACTATATGTTTTCCTCTCTCCATAAGATGTTGCCTTGGTTGTTGAAATGGAAATGGATGCCCAGAACCTGATATTTACTTTGATTATAACTGAATGCCGTTAGCTCTTACCCTCAGTCTGTTCGATGAAGCTTAGTCCATGAGATGTACCTCCAATCCGACAAAGGTTTCTTCGTTTCTTTTGATTTACATGTATGCCTTTAAAATCGACCCCTTGATTGTTGGAAATTACCACTAGGCACGTTAATGTGATCGCCCGGATTCCTGAGCTTGTATCCACAGTCTGTGCTATCATATCCATAGTCTTTAACTCAAACCTCAAGCCATTACACCGAGTTCTTAAGATTGTATCCTCTGTTTGTGGAATGTTTCCTCAGTGTTTTTCATTTCCTCTTAGATTTTAAACTCTTACCTATAGTCAGTTGGATGTACCCTCAAGCACTGAACCACTGACCTTACTCGAATGCTATCCTTTGCCCTGTTTGCCCATACCCTCAGTCCCTGAGATGTATCCTAAATCTGTGAGATGTACCCTCAGCGAGTAACTGTGCCATGAGGCCCGAGAACTGTGTTCTAACTTTAGATTTACCCGTTTTCTAAAAGACTATACCCCATGCCCGTCTGATGTACTCAAGCTTTGTAAGATGTGCCCTCTGTGGATATTCCCACATTCCGTGTCATGTCTTCTAAGGAATTGAGATCCTTGTCTTAGTCAGTGAGATGTATCCTCAGGCCATAAAACTGTGATTTTACTCCCAGCCTGTCATCTTTCACCATCACTCAGTGAGATGTTCCCATTTTCCCTTCTCCGCACTCTTTGTAAGTACGCACAAACCCTGACAATGTGTCTCTACCCTTATGTCAACCTTATGCCGCGTGCCTGTATCCACTGTACGTGATCAATATTTTCTTTAAGTTCTACTGATGTAACCTCTCTATTTACAACTGTGGCCAAACTTTTGATTTACCTTCAGTCGATTAGCTTGTGCACTAGGTCTGTGCAATTTTTCCCACTTTGTGAACTGTTTCCGCAATCCTAGGGCACTTGACCTAAGTCTATGGAATAAAGCGATAAGTCGATGTCGAATACCATTGAACCCTGGTGCTATTTCCTCATTCTCGTTTTTCTGGCGTTTTAAATGTGCCCTTTCTATTCTTTGACATTAAGTTTTATCCAAAAACCGTTTGTCCTCTCTCTCTTTTACTCTATCGCTGTTTCTCTCTGTCCCACTTTTTTCTCTCTCTTACTCCCTTTTTCTATCTTTCTCTCCCTCACCCTTTCTATGTGCCTCTCTCTCTTAGTATCATTCTCTCTAGCTGTCTCTCCCTTTCCCTGTCTCACTGTCTTCCTTACTTTGTCACTGTCTGTCGTTCTGTCTATCCCTCTTTCTGAAGCTGTCTCTCTTTCTCTCTTTCTTCCCTTTATATCTGAATCATTCAGTCATTCTTTCCTTTCATATCTCTTTCTCTCACTATCTCGGTCTCTCTGTCTCTGTCTCTTTCTAACGTTTTCTTTCTCTCTGTCTCCATCTCTCTATCTTTTTGTCTATCTGTTTCTCTCTAATTCTGTTTAACCCATTTCTTCTCCTTTCCTGACTTCTTTTTTCTTTTGATCTCACTTCCTCCCTCCTTCCTCTCTCTGTCTGTCTCTCTGTCTGTCTGTCTCTCTTTCTCTCTCTCTCTTTCTCTCTCTCTGTCTCTCTATCTTTTTCTCTCGGCATCTGTCTGTCTCTCCTCTCCCTCTCTCTTGCTTTATCTTTCTCTTTCTCAGCCTCCCTCTGCCTCTCTTTGGCTCAATCTTTCTCGCTCTCTGCCTCTCTCAGGCTCTATCTCTCTGCCTCTATGTCTTGCTATCTCTCTCACTTTCTCTCTCTCTCTCTCTCTCTCTCTCTCTCTCTCTCTCTCTCTCTCTCTCCCTGTGTCACTAACCAGATATCATAGCTTACCTCTTCTTACTGATTTCCTCAAGTTCACAGGCTGCAGAGTTTTTCTCTTTTCCTCCAGAACTTTAGATTTATCTTCCTTCAGTCCTTTATACCCTCTGCCTGTATGAAGTATCGTTTGTTAGTATGTTCCCTCAGACCGTAAGTTTGAATGTTGCATGCTTTGAAATAGATGTAGATCATTAACTAATTACAATTCTGAAATAGGTCTTTTACTATTAAATATTACTGCCGTTCCTGACACAACTGAAACGTACTGGTTAGATCATATAGAGTTGTCGAATCGCTCTGTGCATTAATATACACGATCACTCTCAATGCTGTATCGACCTCAGCTTTAATTTTTAACATGCTGAATAAACAAAAGTTCGCACCATATGATTAAATGCAACTTGTTTAATATGAAATGATAACGCATGAGCATTTGCGATATTGTATGTGTGTATGGTGTTTTACACCGTATTCAATATTATGTCAGTTATATCAAGGCGGCCAGTGCGTCTCTGCATGCATTCCTGGGGTTCTTAAACCTGTATTTTATACTCTAGCCACTGGCTTCTTTTCCACATAACAATCGTCGAAACAATGACCAGCAGTAAGAGAGAAGATTTAATCCTTCCGCAATGACTATAATCAAACATGGGAAAGTAATTTTCCGAGCTGGGGATTGGCGACCCCCTTGTCTCAAAAACGACTAAGCTACCGAAATAGTCATTAACAATTGATTGATTGTATGTGTTTAACACCGTTTTTAACAATATTTCAATTATATCGCGGCGGCCAGTACACCTACCCATACTTTTCTGAAGTTTCAGTAACCAGTCCTTTGCACGATTTTCTCCCCAAGCCACTGACAGCCTTTCCACATTACTGCTGTCAAAATTGCTTTTGAGATGTTAGAGAAGAATTAATCCTGTCGCAATGAGTATCATGAAACCTCGGAAAGAAATGGCCGAGCAGGGGATTCAAACCAGCTAACCCCTTTCTCAAGTTCTGTATGCTAGCGACCGAATTGCTGTTCAATCATCTCTAGAGTCAAACGTCAAGATAAAGTGTCGATTTCGAAATGCTGTGAAAGATATTTAGATTAATCAAAGAAAGGGAACTGAATTGAATCGAGAAAGTATTTTTTTTCCTGAGGTCTTTTAGAGTTTGCTAGAACTTAACACAAAGCTATGGGGTTTTTAATGCTTTTTAATGATTGATTTGATGATGATGATGATTATAATAATGGTGGTGGTAGTTTTGAGGGTTGAGTTGGTAGTGATAATGGTAGTGCCGATACCGGATTTATTGGTGGAGATAGATGTGTTTGTTTTCTTTGTCTTTAACGCCAACTTTAACATTACTTACGTAATATCCCGGCGGACAATGCACCTACCCATGCTTTAGTGAAGTTTCTTTTACCAGTACTTTGCACATTATCTTTTTTAAACCACTGTCTGCTTTCCCACATAAACAAGTCGAAACGTTGAGCGGCGATAAGAAAAGAATGAATCCTGTCGCACTGAACATATAAAAAAGATCTTAAGAAGAAATTGTAACAGCTTTAGGTAGGGAATCGAACCATCGACCCGAAACTTTTTCGTCCGGAACGTTACTGACGGAACCTCTAGATTTTCAGAGAGAGAGGGAGAATCAGAGAGACAGAGACAGAGAGTTTTTGAGAGAGTGAGTTTGAAAGCGCTTTTGATTTTGACATTTTTACCTTATTGTAGAAGGGTTGTATTGTGGATGATGAAATTGTTAATTTGTAAAGAACAAAGATGGAAAAGCGAAATATCTTTACCATGCTAGATTTTAATAGGCAAGTGTTCAGAGGGTAAATATCAGAATTAATATTGTAGCCACTGGCTTCTTTTCCGCATAACCATCGTTGAAACCATGAATAGTAGTGAGAGAGTAGAATTGCAAATACTATCATAAAATTTGGGAAAATAATCTTCCGAGCTAGGGATTGGCGACCCCCTTGTCTCTAGACCTGTAGGTAAACGACTAACCTACCGAAATAGTCTTTTCCGATTGATTGATTGAGTGATTGATGGACTGTATGTGTTTAACACGGTTTTCAACGAAATTTGAGATATATTACGGCAGCCAGTACACTTACCCATGCTTTCCTGGAGTTTCAGTAACCAGTACTTCGTACGATATTTTTCCCAAACCACTGACTGCTTTTCCTGATACCTATTGTCAAAATTGCTGTCCAGATGTTAGAGAAAAATTAATCCTGTCGCAATGAGTATCAGCAACTCTCGGAAAGGAATGGCCAAGCAGGGGATTCAAACCAGCTAACCCGTGTCTCAAGTTCCGTGCAATACAGACCGAATTCCTGTTCAATGATCTTTGGAGTTAAATGTCAGAATTAACATTTTAGCCACTAGCTTTTTTTCCACATAACCATCGTTGAAACCATGAATAGTAGTGAGAGAGTAGAATTACAAATACTATCATCAAATTTGGGAAAATAATCTTCCGAGCTAGGGATTGGCGACCCCCTTGTCTCTAGACCTGTAGGTAAACGACTTAGGTACCGAACTAGTCTTTCACGATTGATTGATTGAGTGATTGATGGACTGTATCTGTTTACCACCGTTTTCAACGAAATTTGAGTTATGTTACGGCGGCAAATACACTTACCCATGCTTTCCTGGAGTTTCAGTAACCAGTACTTCGCACGATATTCTTCCGAAGCCACTGACTGCTTTTCCTGATACCTATTGTCAAAATTGCTGTCCAGATGTTAGAGAAAAATTAATCCTGTCGCAATGAGTATCAGCAACTCTCGGAAAGGAATGGCCAAGCAGGGGATTGAAACCAGCTAACCCGTGTCTCAAGTTCCGTGCAATACAGACCGAATTGCTAATCAATGATATTTGGAATTAAACGTTAAGATAAAGTGTTGATTTGGAAATGCTGTGAAATATTTCAGATAAATAAAAGAAGGGGCACTGATTTGATTGATTGATTGCATGTGTTTAACACCGTTTTCAACAATATTTCAGTTATATCGCGGCGGCCACTGCATCTAGCCATACTTTTCGCAATGAGTATCATCAAACCTCGGAAAGAAATGGCCGAGCAGAGGATTTAAACCAGCTAACCCATGTCTCAAGTTCTGTACGCCACCGACCAAACTGCTGTTCAATTATCTCTGTAGTCAAACCTTAAGATAAAGTGTCGATTTCGAAACGCTTTGAAAGATTTTCAGATTAACCTAAGAAAGGGAACTGATTTGAACCAAGAAAGTTTTTTTTTTTCCCGAATTCTTTTAGAGTTTGCGAGAACTTAACACAAAGCTATGGAGTTTTTAATGGTTTTTAATCATTACTTTGCTGATGATGATAATTATTATCATTATTATAATGGTTGGTGGTAGTTTTGATGGTTAAGTTGATAGTGATGATGATAGTGCCGATTCCTGATTAATTGGTGGAGATAGATGTGTTTGTTTTCTTGGTGTTTTAACGCCAACTTTAACATTACTTACGTAATATCCCGGCGGTCATTGCACCTACCCATGCTTTAGTGAAGTTTATTTTACCAGTACTTTGCACATTGTCTTTTTTAAACCACTGTCTGCTTTCCCACATAAACAAGTCGAAACGTTGATCGGCGATAAGAAAACAATGAATCCTGTCGCACTGAACATATCAAAAAGATCTTAAAAAGAAATTGTAACAGCTTTAGGTAGGGAGTCGAACCATCGATCCGAGAGTTTTACGTCCGGAATGCTTCTGACGGAGCCTCTGGATTTTCAGAGAGAGAGAGAGAGAGAGAGGCAGAGAGACCAAGTTACAGAGAGTTTGTGAGAGAGTGAGTTTGAGAGACCTTTTGATTTTGACATTTTTACTTTATAGTGGAAGGGTTGTATTGTGGATAAAGAAATTGTTAATTTGTAAAGAATAATGACGGAAAAGCGAAATATTTTTACCATGCTAGATTTTAATAGGCATGCGTTAAAACGTTTTCAGAGAGTAAATATCAGAATTAATATTTTAGCCACTGGCTTCTTTTCCACGTTACCATCGTTGAAACAATGAACAGCAGTGAGAGAGAAGAATTGCAATTACTATCATCAAATTTGGGAAAATAATCTTCCCAGCTAGGGATTGGCGACCCCCTTGTCTCTAGACCTGTAGGTAAACGACTGAGCTACCGAACTAGTCTTTTACGACTGATTGAGTGACTGATTGTCTGTATGTGTTGAACACCGTTTTCAACAATATTTGGTTATATTACGGCGGCCAGTACACTGACCCATGCTTTCTTGGAGTTTTAGTAACCAGTACTTTGCACGATATTCTTCCCAAGCCAGCGACTTTTTTTCCACATAACTATTGCCAAAACTGCTGCTCAGAGGTTAGAGAAGAATTAATCCTGTCGCAATGAGTATCATCAACTCTCGAAAAGGAATGGCCGAGCAGGGGATTGAAACCAGCTAACCCCTGTCTCAAGTTCTGTGCGCTACAGACAGAATTGCTGTCTAATCATCTTTGGAGTTAAACGTCAATAGGTGTTGATTTGGAAATGCTGTGAAAGATATGTAGATTAATAAATGGAAGGGAACTGATTTGAATCGCGAAATATCTATTCCTTTAAAATGTTTGAAATACTTTCAGTCCAAGATAGTTGGTGTTTAGTCAGTATCATTGTCTTTACTTTCGTTTAGCTAGCTCTCGGTCAGTTAGTACCCTCAGTCCGTGCGATGTACCCTTAGCCCCTGAGAGGAGTCAACAAACGCTTGAGATTTAGCCAAGTCCTTTTTCCTTCAGTTGATTACCCTGTACTCTCAGCCCATGAGATCAGCCATTCCCCCTAAAAGAACTTTCCAGTATGATTTACCGTCATTCAACTATATGTTTTCCTCTCTCCATAAGATGTTCCCTTGGTTGTTGAAATGGAAATGGATGCCCAGAACCTGATATTTACTTTGATTATAACTGAATGCCGTTAGCTCTTACCCTCAGTCTGTTCGATGAAGCTTAGTCCATGAGATGTACCTCCAATCCGACAAAGGTTTCTTCGTTTCTTTTGATTTACATGTATGTCTTTAAAATCGACCCCTTGATTGTTGGAAATTACCACTAGGCACGTTAATGTGATCGCCCGGATTCCTGAGCTTGTATCCACAGTCTGTGCTATCATATCCATAGTCTTTAACTCAAACCTCAAGCCATTACACCGAGTTCTTAAGATTGTATCCTCTGTTTGTGGAATGTTTCCTCAGTGTTTTTCATTTCCTCTTAGATTTTAAACTCCTACCTATAGTCAGTTGGATGTACCCTCAAGCACTGAACCGCTGACCTTACTCGAATGCTATCCTTTGCCCTGTTTACCCATACCCTCAGTCCCTGAGATGTATCCTAAATCAGTGAGATGTACCCTCAGCGAGTAACTGTGCCATGAGGCCCGAGAACTGTGTTCTAATTTTAGATTTACCCGTTTTCTAAAAGACTATACCCCATGCCCGTCTGATGTACTCAAGCTTTGTAAGATGTGCCCTCTGTGGATATTCCCACATTCCGTGTCATGTCTTCTAAGGAATTGAGATCCTTGTCTTAGTCAGTGAGATGTATCCTCAGGCCATAAAACTGTGATTTTACTCCCAGCCTGTCATCTTTCACCATCACTCAGTGAGATGTTCCCATTTTCCCTTCTCCGCACTCTTTGTAAGTACGCACAAACCCTGACAATGTGTCTCTACCCTTATGTCAACCTTATGCCGCGTGCCTGTATCCACTGTACGTGATCAATATTTTCTTTAAGTTCTACTGATGTAACCTCTCTATTTACAACTGTGGCCAAACTTTTGATTTACCTTCAGTCCATCAGCTTGTGCACTAGGTCTGTGCAATTTTTCCCCACTTTGTGAACTGTTTCCGCAATCCTAGGGCTCTTGACCTAAGTCTATGGAATAAAGCGATCAGTCGATGTCGAATACCATTGAACCCTGGTGCTATTTCCTCATTCTCGTTTTTCTGGCGTTTTAAATGTGCCCTTTCTATTCTTTGACATTAAGTTTTATCCAAAAACCGTTTGTCCTCTCTCTCTTTTACTCTATCGCTGTTTCTCTCTGTCGTACTTTTTTCTCTGTCTTACTCCCTTTTTCTATCTTTCTTTCTCTCACCCTTTCTATGTGCCTCTCTCTCTTAGTATCATTCTCTCTAGCTGTCTCTCCCTTTCCCTGTCTCACTGTCTTCCTTACTTTGTCACTGTCTGTCGTTCTGTCTATCCCTCTTTCTGAACCTGTCTCTCTTTCTCTCTTTCTTCCCTTTATAACTGAGTCATTCACTCATTCTTTTCTTTCATATCTCTTTCTCTCACTATCTCGGTCTCTCTGTCTCTGTCTCTTTCTAACGTTTTCTTTCTCTCTGTCTCCATCTCTCTATCTTTTTGTCTGTCTGTTTCTCTCTAATTCTGTTTAACCCATTTCTTCTCCTTTCCTGACTTCTTTTTTCTTTTGATCTCACTTCCTCCCTCCTTCCTCTCTCTGTCTGTCTGTCTCTCTTTCTCTCTCTCTCTGTCTATCTCTGTCTCTCTATCTTTTTCTCTCGGCATCTGTCTGTCTCTTCTCTCCCTCTCTCTTGCTTTATCTTTCTCTTTCTCAGCCTCCCTCTGCCTGTCTTTGGCTCAATCTTTCTCGCTCTCTCTGCCTCTCTCAGGCTCTATCTCTCTGCCTCTATGTCTTGCTATCTCTCTCACTTTCTCTGTCTCTCTCTCTCTCTCTCTCTCTCTCTCTGTCTCTCTCTCTCTCTCTCCCTGTGTCACTAACCAGATATCATAGCTTACCTCTTCTTATTGGTTTCCTCAAGTTCACAGGCCGCAGGGTTTTTCTCTTTTCCTCCAAAACTTTAGATTTATCTTCCTTCAGTCCTTTATACCCTCTGCCTGTATGAAGTATCGTTTGTTAGTATGTTCCCTCAGACTGTAAGTTTGAATGTTGCATGCTTTGAAATAGATGTAGATCATTAACTAATTACAATTCTGAAATAGGTCTTTTACTATTAAATATTACTGCCGTTCCTGACACAACTGAAACGTACTGGTTAGATCATACAGAGTTGTCGAATCGCCCTGTGCATTAATATACACGATCACTCTCAATGCTGTATCGACGTCAGCTTTAATTTTTAACATGCCGAATAAACAAAAGTTCGCACCATATGATTAAATGCAACTTGTTTAATATGAAATGATAACGCATGAGCATTTGCGATATTGTATGTGTGTATGGTGTTTTACACCGTATTCAATATTATGTCAGTTATATCAAGGCGGCCAGTGCGTCTCTGCATGCATTCCTTGGGTTCTTAAACCTGTATTTTATACTCTAGCCACTGGCTTCTTTTCCACATAACAATCGTCGAAACAATGACCAGCAGTAAGAGAGAAGATTTAATCCTTCCGCAATGACTATAATCAAACATGGGAAAGTAATTTTCCGAGCTGGGGATTGGCGACCCCCTTGTCTCAAAAACGACTAAGCTACCGAAATAGTCATTAACAATTGATTGATTGTATGTGTTTAACACCGTTTTTAACAATATTTCAATTATATCGCCGCGGCCAGTGCACCTGCCCATACTTTTCTGAAGTTTCAGTAACCAGTCCTTTGCACGATTTTCTCCCCAAGCCACTGACAGCCTTTCCACATTACTGTTGTCAAAATTGCTTTTGAGATGTTAGAGAAGAACTAATTCTGTCGCAATGAGTATCATGAAACCTCGGAAAGAAATGGCCGAGCAGGGGATTCAAACCAGCTAACCCCTTTCTCAAGTTCTGTATGCTAGCGACCGAATTGCTGTTCAATCATCTCTAGAGTCAAACGTCAAGATAAAGTGTCGATTTCGAAATGCTGTGAAAGATATTTAGATTAATCAAAGAAAGGGAACTGATTTGAATCGAGAAAGTTTTTTTTTTTTCCTGAGGTCTTTTAGAGTTTGTTAGAACTTAACACAAAGCTATGGGGGTTTTTAATGCTTTTTAATGATTGATTTGATAATGATGATGATTATAATAATGGTGGTGGTAGTTTTGAGGGTTGAGTTGGTAGTGATAATGGTAGTGCCGATACCGGATTTATTGGTGGAGATAGATTTGTTTGTTTTCTTTGTCTTTAACGTCAACTTCAACATTACTTACGTAATATCCCGGCTGTCAATGCACCTACCCATGCTTTAGTGAAGTTTCTTTTACCAATACTTTGCACATTGTCTTTTTTAAACCACTGTCTGCTTTCCCACATAAACAAGTCGAAACGTTGATCGGCGATAAGAAAAGAATGAATCCTGTCGCATTGAATATATCAAAAAGATCTTAAGAAGAAATTGTAACAGCTTTAGGTAGGGAGTCGAACCATCGACCCGAAACTTTTTCGTCCGGAACGTTACTGACGGAACCTCTGGATTTTCAGAGAGAGAGGGAGAATCAGAGAGACAGAGACAGAGAGTTTTTGAGAGAGTGAGTTTGAAAGCGCTTTTGATTTTGACATTTTTACCTTATTGTAGAAGGGTTGTATTGTGGATGATGAAATTGTTAATTTGTAAAGAACAAAGATGGAAAAGCGAAATATCTTTACCATGCTAGATTTCAATAGGCAAGCGTTCCGAGGGTAAATATCAGAATTAATATTTTAGCCACTGGCTTCTTTTCCACATAAACATCGTTGAAACCATGAATAGTAGTGAGAGAATAGAATTGCAAATACTATCATCAAATTTGGGAAAATAATCTCCCGAGCTAGGGATTAGCGACCCCCTTGTCTCTAGACCTGTAGATAAACGACTTAGCTACCGAACTAGTCTTTCACGATTGACTGATTGAGTGATTGATGGACTGTATGTGTTTAACACGGTTTTCAACGAAATTTGAGGTATATTACGGCGGTCAGTACACTTACCCATGCTTTCCTGGAGTTTCAGTAACCAGTACTTCGCACGTTATTCTTCGCAAGCCACTGACTGCTTTTCCTGATACCTATTGTCAAAATTGCTGTCCAGATGTTGGAGAAAAATTAATCCTGTCGCAATGAGTATCAGCAACTCTCGGAAAGGAATGGCCGAGCAGGGGATTCAAACCAGCTAACCCGTGTCTCAAGTTCTGTACCGTTCCGACCGAATTCCTGTTCAATGATCTTTGGAGTCAAACGTGAAGATAAAGTGTTGATTTGGAAATGCTGTGAAATATTTCAGATAAGGAAAACAAGGGAAAGTGATTTGATTGATTGATTGCATGTGTTTAACACCGTTTTCAACAATATTTCAGTGATATCGCGGCGGCCAGTGCACCTATCCATACTTTTCTGAAGTGTCATTAAATAATTCTTTGCACGATATTCTCCCCAAACCACTGATAGCCTTTCAACATAACTATTGTCAAAATGCCTTTGAGAGGTTAGAGAAGAATTAATCCTGTCGCAATTGGTATCATCAAACCTCGGAAAGAAATGGCCGAGCAGAGGATTCAAACCAGCTAACCCATGTCTCAAGTTCTGTACGCCACCGACCAAACTGCTGTTCAATTATCTCTGTAGTCAAACCTCAAGATAAACGTGTCGATTTCGAAATGCTGTGAAAGATTTTCAGATTAACCAAAGAAAGGGAACTGATTTGAATCGAGAAAGTTTTTTTTCCCGTATCCTTTTAGAGTTTGCGAGAACTTAACACAAAGCTATGGAGTTTTTAATCATTGCTTTGCTGATGATGATGATGATTATTATTATTATAACGGTGGTGGTAGTTTTGATGGCTAAGTTGATAGTGATGATAATAGTGCCGATTCCCGATTAATTGGTGCAGATAGATGTGTTTGTTTTCTTGGTGTTTTAACGCCAACTTTAACATTACTTACGTAATATCCCGGCGGTCATTGCACCTACCCATGTTTTAGTGAAGTTTATTTTACCAGTACTTTGCACATTGTCTTTTTTAAACCACTGTCTGCTTTCCCACATAAACAAGTCGAAACGTTGATCGACGATAAAAGAATGAATCCTTTCGCATTGAACATACAAAAAGATCTTAAAAAGAAATTGTAACAGCTTTAGGTAGGGAGTCGAACCATCGATCCGAGAGTTTTACGTCCGAAATGCTACTGACGGAGCCTCTGGATTTTCAGAGAGAGAGAGAGAGACAGAGAGACCAAGAGACAGAGAGTTTGTGAGAGAGTGAGTTTGAGAGAGCTTTTGATTTTGACATTTTTACTTTATAGTGGAAGGGTTGTACTGTGGATAAAGAAATTGTTAATTTGTAAAGAATAATGACGGAAAAGCGAAATATTTTTACCATGCTAGATTTGAATAGTCATGTTTTAAAAAGTGTTCAGAGGGTAAATATCAGAATTAATATTTTAGTAACTGGCTTCTTTTCCACGTTACCATCGTTGAAACAATGAACAGCAGTGAGAGAGAAGAATTGCAATTACTATCATCAAATTTGGGAAAATAATCTTCCGAGCTAGGGATTGGCGACCCCCTTGTCTCTAGACCTGTAGGTAAACGACTGAGCTACCGAACTAGTCTTTTACGATTGATTGATTGATTGAGTGATTGATTGTCTGTATGTGTTGTACACCGTTTTCAACAATATTTGATTATATTACGGCGGCCAGTACACTGACCCATGCTTTCTTGGAGTTTTAGTAATCAGTACTTTGCACGATATTCTTCCTAAGCCACCGACTGTTTTTCCACATAACTATTGCCAAAACTGCTGCTCAGAGGTTAGAGAAGAATTAATCCTGTCGCAGTGAGTATCATCAACTCTCGGAAAGGAATGGCCGAGCAGGGGATTCAAACCAGCTAACCCCTGTCTCAAGTTCTGTGCGCTACAGACAGAACTGCTGTCTTATCATCTTTGGAGTTAAACATCAATAGAGTGTTGATTTGGAAATGCTGTGAAAGATATGTAGATTAATAAAAGAAAGGGAACTGATTTGAATCGCGAAATATCTATTCCTTTAAAACGTTTGAAATACTTTCAGTCCAAGATAGTGGGTGTTTAGTCAGTATGAATCATTGTCTTTACTTTCGTTTAGCTAGCTCTCGGTCAGTTAGTACCCTCAGTCCGTGCGATGTACCCTTAGCCCCTGAGAGGAGTCAACAAACGCTTGAGATTTAGCCAAGTCCTTTTTCCTTCAGTTGATTACCCTGTACTCTCAGCCCATGAGATCAGCCATTCCCCCTAAAAGAACTTTCCAGTATGATTTACCGTCATTCAACTATATGTTTTCCTCTCTCCATAAGATGTTCCCTTGGTTGTTCAAATGGAAATGGATGCCCAGAATCTGATATTTACTTTGATTATAACTGAATGCCGTTAGCTCTTACCCTCAGTCTGTTCGATGAAGCTTAGTCCATGAGATGTACCTCCAATCCGACAAAGGTTTCTTCGTTTCTTTTGATTTACATGTATGCCTTTAAAATCGACCCCTTGATTGTTGGAAATTACCACTAGGCACGTTAATGTGATCACCCGGATTCCTGAGCTTGTACCCACAGTCTGTGCTATCATATCCATAGTCTTTAAGTCAAACCTTAAGCCATTACACCGAGTTCTTAAGATTGTATCCTCTGTTTGTGGAATGTTCCCTCAGTGTTTTTCATTTCCTCTTAGATTTTAAACTCTTACCTATAGTCAGTTGGATGTACCCTCAAGCACTGAACCACTGACCTTACTCGAATGCTATCCTTTGCCCTGTTTGCCCATACCCTCAGTCCCTGAGATGTATCCTAAATCTGTGAGATGTACCCTCAGCGAGTGACTGTGCCATGAGGCCCGAGAACTGTGTTCTAACTTAGATTTACCCGTTTTCTAAAAGACTATACCCCATGCCCGTCTGATGTACTCAAGATTTATAAGATGTGCCCTCTGTGGATATTCCCACATTCCGTGTCATGTCTTCTAAGGAAATGAGATCCTTGTCTTAGTCAGTGAGATGTATCCTCAGGCCATAAAACTGTGATTTTACTCCCAGCCTGTCATCTTTCACCATCACTCAGTGAGATGTTCCCATTTTCCCTTCTCCGCACTCTTTGTGACTTTGCACTCTTTGTAAGTACGCACAGACCCTGACAATGTGTCTCTACCCTTATGTCAACCTTATGCCGCGTGCCTGTATCCACTGTACGTGATCAATATTTTCTTTAAGTTCTACTGATGTAACCTCTCTATTTACAACTGTGGCCAAACTTTTGATTTACCTTCAGTCCATCAGCTTGTGCACTAGGTCTGTGCAATTTTTCCCACTTTGTGAACTGTTTCCGCAATCCTAGGGCTCTTGACCTAAGTCTATGGAATAAAGCGATCAGTCGATGTCGAATACCATTGAACCCTGGTGCTATTTCCTCATTCTCGTTTTTCTGGCGTTTTAAATGTGCCCTTTCTATTCTTTGACAATAAGTTTTATCCAAAAACCGTTTGTCCTCTCTCTCTTTTACTCTATCGCTGTTTCTCTCTGTCCTACTTTTTTCTCTCTCTTACTCCCTTTTTCTATCTTTCTTTCTCTCACCCTTTCTATGTGCCTCTCTCTCTTAGTATCATTCTCTCTAGCTGTCTCTCCCTTTCCCTGTCTCACTGTCTTCCTTACTTTGTCACTGTCTGTCGTTCTGTCTATCCCTCTTTCTGAAGCTGTCTCTCTTTCTCTCTTTCTTCCCTTTATATCCGAGTCATTCACTCATTCTTTCCTTTCATATCTCTTTCTCTCACTATCTCGGTCTCTCTGTCTCTGTCTCTTTCTAACGTTTTCTTTCTTTCTGTCTCCATCTCTCTATCTTTTTGTCTGACTGTTTCTCTCTAATTCTGTTTAACCCATTTCTTCTCCTTTCCTGACTTCTTTTTTCTTTTGATCTCACTTCCTCCCTCCTTCCTCTCTCTGTCTGTCTCTCTCTTTCTCTCTCTCTGTCTCTCTATCTTTTTCTCTCGGCATCTGTCTGTCTCTCCTCTCCCTCTCTCTTGCTTTATCTTTCTCTTTCTCAGCCTCCCTCTGCCTCTCTTTGGCTCAATCTTTCTCGCTCTCTCTGCCTCTCTCAGGCTCTATCTCTCTGCCTCTATGTCTTGCTCTCTCTCTCTCACTTTCTCTCTCTCTCTCTCTCTCTCTGTGTCACTAACCAGATATCATAGCTTACCTCTTCTTATTGGTTTCCTCAAGTTCACAGGCCGCAGGGTTTTTCTCTTTTCCTCCGAAACTTTAGATTTATCTTCCTTCAGTCCTTTATACCCTCTGCCTGTATGAAGTATCGTTTGTTAGTATGTTCCCTCAGACCGTAAGTTTGAATGTTGCATGCTTTGAAATAGATGTAGATCATTAACTAATTACAATTCTGAAATAGGTCTTTTACTATTAAATATTACTGCCGTTCCTGACACAACTGAAACGTACTGGTTAGATCATATAGAGTTGTCGAATCGCCCTGTGCATTAATATACACGATCACTCTCAATGCTGTATCGACCTCAGCTTTAATTTTTAACATGCCGAATAAACAAAAGTTCGCACCATATGATTAAATGCAACTTGTTTAATATGAAATGATAACGCATGAGCATTTGCGATATTGTATGTGTGTATGGTGTTTTACACCGTATTCAATATTATGTCAGTTATATCAAGGCGGCCAGTGCGTCTCTCCATGCATTCCTGGGATTCTTAAACCTGTATTTTATACTCTAGCCACTGGCTTCTTTTCCACATAACCATCGTCGAAACAATGACCAGCAGTAAGAGAGAAGATTTAATCCTTCCGCAATGACTATAATCAAACATGGGAAAGTAATTTTCCGAGCTGGGGATTGGCGACCCCCTTGTCTAAAAAACGACTAAGCTACCGAAATAGTCATTAACAATTGATTGATTGTATGTGTTTAACACCGTTTTTTACAATATTTCAATTGTATCGCGGCGGCCAGTACACCTACCCATACTTTTCTGAAATTTCAGTAACCAGTCCTTTGCACGATTTTCTCCCCAAGCCACTGACAGTCATTCCACATTACTGCTGTCAAAATTGCTTTTGAGATGTTAGAGAAAAATTAATCCTGTCGCAATGAGTATCATGAAACCTCGGAAAGAAATGGCCGAGCAGTGGATTCAAACCAGCTAACCCCTTTCTCAAGTTCTGTATGCCAGCGACCAAATTGCTGTTCAATCATCTCTAGAGTCAAACGTCAAGATAAAGTGTCGATTTCGAAATGCTGCGAAAGATATTTAGATTAATCAAAGAAAGGGAACTGATTTGAATAGAGAAAGTTTTTTTTTTTCCCTGAGGTCTTTTAGAGTTTGCTAGAACTTAACACAAAGCTATGGGGTTTTTAATGCTTTTTAATGATTGATTTGATGATGATGATGATTATAATAATGGTGGTGGTAGTTTTGAGGGTTGAGTTGGTAGTGATAATGGTAGTGCCGATACCGGATTTATTGGTGGAGATAGATCTGTTTGTTTTCTTTGTCTTTAACGCCAACTTCAACATTACTTACGTAATATCCCGGTGGTCAATGCACCTACCCATCCTTTAGTGAAGTTACTTTTACCAGTACTTTGCACATTGTCTTTTTTAAACCACTGTCTGCTTTCCCACATAAACAAGTCGAAACGTTGATTGGCGATAAGAAAAGAATGAATCCTGTCGCATTGAACATATAAAAAAGATCTTAAGAAGAAATTGTAAAAGCTTTACGTAGGGAGTCGAACGATCGACCCGAAACTTTTTCTTCCGGAACGTTACTGACGGAACCTCTGGATTTTCAGAGAGAGAGAGAGAGAGGGAGAATCAGAGAGACAGAGACAGAGAGTTTTTGAGAGAGTGAGTTTGAAAGCGCTTTTGATTTTGACATTTTTACCTTATTGTAGAAGGGTTGTATTGTGGATGATGAAATTGTTAATTTGTAAAGAACAAAGATGGAAAAGCGAAATATCTTTACCATGCTAGATTTTAATAGGCAAGTGTTCAGAGGGTAAATATCAGAAGTAATATTTTAGCCACTGGCTTCTTTTCCACATAACCATCGTTGAAACCATGAATAGTAGTGAGAGAGTAGAATTGCAAATACTATCATCAAATTTGGGAAAATAATCTCCCGAGCTAGGGATTGGCGACCCCCTTGTCTCTAGACCTGGAGGTAAACGACTTAGCTACCGAACTAGTCTTTTACGATTGATTGATTGAGTGATTGTTGGACTGTATGTGTTTAACACGGTTTTCAACGAAATTTGAGTTATATTACGGCGGCCAGTACACTTACCCATGCTTTCCTGGAGTTTCAGTAACCAGTACTTCGCACGATATTGTTCCCAAGCCACTGACTGCTTTTCCTGATACCTATTGTCAAAATTGCTGTCCAGATGTTGGAGAAAAATTAATCCTGTCGCAATGAGTATCAGCAACTCTCGGAAAGGAATGGCCGAGCAGGGGATTCAAACCAGCTAACCCGTGTCTCAAGTTCCGTGCAATACAGACCGAATTGCTAATGAATGATCTTTGGAATTAAACTTTAAGATAAAGTGTTGATTTGGAAATGCTGTGAAATATTTCAGATAAATAAAAGAAGGGGAACTGATTTGATTGATTGGTTGCATGTGTTTAACAGCGTTTTCAACAATATTTCAGTTATATCGCGACGGCCACTGCATCTAGCCATACTTTTCGCAATGAGTATCATCAAACCTCGGAAAGAAATGGCCGAGCAGAGGATTCAAACCAGCTAACCCATGTCTCAAGTTCTGTACGCTACCGACCGAATTGCTGTTCAATTATCTCTGTAGTTAAACGTCAAGAGAAGTGTCGATGATAGTGCCGATTCCTGAACAATTGGTGGAAATAGATTTGTTTATTTTCTTGGTGTTTAACGCCAACTTCAACATTAAATACGTAATTTCCCGGCGGTCATTGCACCTACCCATGCTTTAGTGAAGTTTATTTTACCAGTACTTTGCACATTGTCTTTTTTAAACCACTGTCTGCTTTCCCACATAAACAAGTCGGAACGTTTATTGGCGATAAGAAAATGAATCCTGTCTCGCATTCGATGTATAAAAAGATCTTAAAAAGAAATTGTAACAGCTTTAGGTAGGGAGTATGACCATCGACCCGAGATTTTTACGTCCGGAATGCTACTGACGGAGCATCTGGATTTTCAGAGAGAGAGAGAGAGACAGAGACAGAGACAGAGAGACCAAGAGACAGAGAGTTTGTGAGAGAGTGAGTTTGAGAGAGCTTTTGATTTTGACATTTTTACTTTATAGTGGAAGGGTTGTATTGTGGATAAAGAAATTGTTAATTTGTAAAGAATAATGACGGAAAAGCGAAATATATTTAACATGCTAGATTTTAATAGGCATGCGTTAAAAAGTTTTCAGAGTAAATATCAGAATTAATATTTTAGCCACTGGCTTCTTTTCCACGTAACCATCGTTGAAACAATGAACAGCAGTGAGAGAGAAGAATCGCAATTACTATCATCAAATTTGGGAAAATAATCTTCCGAGCTAGGGATTGGTGACCCCCTTGTCTCTAGACCCGTAGGTATACGATTAGCTACCGAACTAGTCTTTTACGATTAATTGATTGAGTGATTGTTGGACTGTATGTGTTTAACACCTTTTTCAACGAAATCCAAGTTATATTACGGCGGTTAGTACACTGACCCATGCTTTCCTGGAGTTTCAGTAACGAGTTCTTCGCACAATATTCTTCCCAAGCCACCGACTGTTTTTCCACATACCTATAGTCAAAATTGCTGTCCAGATGTTAGAGAAAAATTAATCCTGTCGCAATGAGTATCAGCAACTCTCGGAAAGGAATGGCCGAACAGGGGATTGAAACCAGCTAACCCGTGTCTCAAGTTCTGTACGGTTCCGACCGAATTCCTGTTCAATGATCTTTGGAGTCAAACGTGAAGATAAAGTGATGATTTGGAAATGCTGTGAAATATTTCAGATAAGTAAAAGAAGGGGAACTGGTTTGATTGATTGATTGCATGTGTTTAACACCGTTTTCAACAATATTTCAGTTATATCGCGGCGGCCAGTGCACCTACCCATACTTTCCTGAAGTGTCAGTAACCAATCCTTTGCACGATATTCTCCCCAAACCACTGATAGCCTTTCTACATAACTATTGTCAAAATTGCCTTTGAGAGGTTAGAGAAAAAATAATCCTGTGGAAATTTGTATCATCAAACCTCGGAAAGAAATGGCCGAGCAGAGGATTCAAACCAGCTAACCCATGTCTCAAGTTCTGTACGCTACCGACCAAACTGCTGTTCAATTATCTCTGTAGTCAAACCTCAAGATAAACGTGTCGATTTCGAAATGCTGTGAAAGATTTTCAGATTAACCAAAGAAAGGGAACTGATTTGAATCGAGAAAGTTTTTTTTTTCCCGAACTCTTTTAGAGTTTGGGAGAACTTAACACAAAGCTATGGAGTTTTTAATGGTTTTTAATGATTGCTTTGCTGATGATGATGATTATTATTATTATTATAATGGTGGTGGTAGTTTTGATGGTTAAGTTGATAGTGATGATGATAGTGCCGATTCCTGATTAATTGGTGGAGATAGATGTGTTTGTTTTCTTGGTGTTTTAACGCCAACTTTAACATTACTTACGTAATATCCCGGCGGTCATTGCACCTACCCATGCTTTAGTGAAGTTTATTTTACCAGTACTTTGCACATTGTCTTTTTTAAACCACTGTCTGCTGTCCCACATAAACAAGGCAAAACGTTGATCGGCGATAAGAAAAGAATGAATCCTTTAGCATTGAACATATAAAAAGATATTAAAAAGAAATTGTAACAGCTTTAGGTAGGGAGTCGAACCACCGATCCGAGAGTTTTACGTCCGGAATGCTACTGACGGAACCTCTGGATTTTCGGAGAGTCAGAGAGACCAAGAGACAGAGAGTTTGTGAGAGAGTGAGTTTGAGAGAGCTTTTGATTTTGACATTTTTACCTAATAGTGGAAGGGTTGTATTGTGGATAAAGAAATTGTTAATTTGTAAAGAATAATGACGGAAAAGCGAAATATCTTCACCATTCTAAATTTTAATAGGCATGCGTTAAAAAGTGTTCAGAGGGTAAATATCAGAATTAATATTTTAGCCACTGGCTTCTTTTCCCCGTAACCATCGTTGAAACAATGAACAGCAGTGAAAGAGAAGAATCGCAATTACTATCATCAAATTTGGGAAAATAATCTTCCGAGCTAGGGATTGGCGACCCCCTTGTCTCTAGACCTGTAGGTAAACGACTGAGCTACCGAACTAGTCTTTCACGGTTGATTGATTGATTGAGTGATTGATTGTCTGTATGTGTTGAACACCGTTTTCAACAATATTTGATTATATCACGGCGGCCAGTACACTGACCAATGCTTTCTTGGAGTTTCAGTAACCAGTACTTTGCACGATATTCTTCCCAAGCCACCGACTGTTTTTCCACATACCTATAGTCAAAATTGCTGTCCAGATGTTAAAGAAGAATTAATCCTGTCGCAATGAGTATCATCAACTCTCGGAAAGGAATGGCCGATCAGGGGATTGAAACTTGCTAACCCCTGTCTCAAGTTCTGTGCGCTATAGACAGAATCTTTGGAGTTAAACGTCAATAGAGCGTTGATTTGGAAATGCTGTGAAAGATATGTAGATTAATAAAAGAAAGGGAACTGATTTGAATCGCGAAATATCTATTCCTTTAAAACGTTTGAAATACTTTCAGTCCAAGATAGTGGGTGTTTAGTCAGTATCATTGTCTTTACTTTCGTTTAGCTAGCTCTCGGTCAGTTAGTACCCTCAGTCCGTGCGATGTACCCTTAGCCCCTGAGAGGAGTCAACAAACGCTTGAGATTTAGCCAAGTCCTTTTTCCTTCAGTTGATTACCCTGTACTCTCAGCCCATGAGATCAGCCATTCCCCCTAAAAGAACTTTACAGTATGATTTACCGTTATTCAACTATATGTTTTCCTCTCTCCATTAGTTGTTCCCTTGGTTGTTCAAATGGAAATGGATGCCCAGAATCTGATATTTACTTTGATCATA
Organism: Hippopus hippopus; assembly: GCA_946811185.2. Taxonomy (NCBI): domain Eukaryota; kingdom Metazoa; phylum Mollusca; class Bivalvia; order Cardiida; family Cardiidae; genus Hippopus; species Hippopus hippopus. The sequence continues at coordinate 20,404,568 of OX328109.1, read as the reverse complement.
ACTGAATGCCGTTAGCTCTTACCCTCAGTCTGTTCGATGAAGCTTAGTCCATGAGATGTACCTCCAATCCGACAAAGGTTTCTTCGTTTCTTTTGATTTACATATATGCCTTTAAAATCGACCCCTTGATTGTTGGAAATTACCACTAGGCACGTTAATGTAATCGACCGGATTCCTGAGCTTGTACCCACAGTCTGTGCTATCATATCCACAGTCTTTAACTCAAACCTCAAGCCATTACATCCAGTTCTTAAGATTGTATCCTCTGTTTGTAGAATGTTCCCTCAGTGTTTTTCATTTCCTCTTAGATTTTAAACTCTTACCTATAGTCAGTTGGATGTACCCTCAAGCACTGAACCACTGACCTTACTCGAATGCTATCCTTTGCCCTGTTTGCCCATACCCTCAGTCCCTGAGATGTATCCTAAATCTGTGAGATGTACCCTCAGCGAGTAACTGTGCCCTGAGGCCCGAAAACTGTGTTCTAACTTTAGATTTACCCGTTTTCTAAAAGACTATACCCCATGCCCGTCTGATGTACTCAAGCTTTGTAAGATGTGCCCTCTGTGGATATTCCCACATTCCGTGTCATGTCTTCTAAGGAATTGAGGTCCTTGTCTTAGTCAGTGAGATGTATCCTCAGGCCATAAAACTGTGATTTTACTCCCAGCCTGTCATCTTTCACCATCACTCAGTGAGATGTTCCCATTTTCCCTTCTCCGCACTCTTTGTGACTTTGCACCCTTAAGTACGCACAAACCCTGACAATGTGTCTCTACCCTTATGTCAACCTTATGCCGCGTGCCTGTATCCACTGTACGTGATCAATATTTTCTTTAAGTTCTACTGATGTAACCTCTCTATTTACAACTGTGGCCAAACTTTTGATTTACCTTCAGTCGATTAGCTTGTGCACTAGGTCTGTGCAATTTTTCCCCACTTTGTGAACCGTTTCCACAATCCTAGGGCTCTTGACCTAAGTCTATAGAATAAAGCGATCAGTCGATGTCGAATACCATTGAACCCTGGTGCTATTTCCTCATTCTCGTTTTTAAATGTGCCGTTTCTATTCTTTGACAATAAGTTTTATCCAAAAACCGTTTGTCCTCTCTCTCTTTTACTCTATCGCTGTTTCTCTCTGTCCAACTTTTTTCTCATTTTTACTCCCTTTTTCTATCTTTCTCTCTCTCACCCTTTCTATGTGCCTTTCTCTCTTAGTATCATTCTCTCTAGCTGTCTCTCCCTTTCCCTGTCTCACTCTGTTCCTTACTTTCTCACTATCTGTCGTTCTGTCTATCCATCTTTCTGAAGCTGTCTCTCATTCTCTCTTTCTTCCCTTTACATCTGAGTGATTCACTCATTCTTTCCTTTCATATCTCTCTCTCACTATCTCGGTCTCTCTGTCTCTGTCTGTTTCTAACGTTTTCTTTCTCTCTGTCCCGAACTCTGTATCTTTTTGTCTGTTTCTCTCTAATTCTGTTTAACCCATTTCTTCTCCTTTCCTGACTTCTTTTTTCTTTTGATCTCACTTCCTCCCTCCTTCCTCTCTCTGTCTGTCTCTTTCTCTCTCTCTGTCTCTCTATCTTTTTCTCTCGGTATCTGTCTGTCTCTCCTCTCCCTCTCTCTTGCTTTATCTTTCTCTTTCTCAGCCTCCCTCTGCCTCTCTTTGGCTCAATCTTTCTCGCTCTCTCTGCCTGTCTCTGGCTCTATCTCTCTGCCTCTCTTAGGCTCTATCTCTCTGCCTCTATGTCTTGCTCTCTCTCTCGCTTTCTCTCTGTCTCTCTGTCTCTCTCTCTGTCACTAACCAGATATCATAGCTTACCTCTTCTTATTGGTTTCCTCAAGTTCACAGGCCGCAGGGTTTTTCTCTTTTCCTCCGAAACTTTAGATTTATCTTCCTTCAGTCCTTTATACCCTCTGCCTGTATGAAGTATCGTTTGTTAGTATGTTCCCTCAGACCGTAAGTTTGAATGTTGCATGCTTTGAAATAGATGTAGATCATTAACTAATTACAATTCTGAAATAGGTCTTTTACTATTAAATATTACTGCCGTTCCTGACACAACTGAAACGTACTGGTTAGATCATACAGAGTTGTCGAATCGCCCTGTGCGTTAATATACACGATCACTCTCAATGCTGTATCGACCTCAGCTTTAATTTTTAACATGCTGAATAAACAAAAGTTCGCACCATATGATTAAATGCAACTTGTTTAATATGAAATGATAACGCATGAGCATTTGCGATATTGTATGTGTGCATGGTGTTTTACACCGTATTCAATATTATGTCAGTTATATCAAGGCGGCCAGTGCGTCTCTCCATGCATTCCTGGGGTTCTTAAACCTGTATTTTATACTCTAGCCACTAGCTTCTTTTCCACATAACCATCGTCCAAACAATGACCAGCAGTAAGAGAGAAGATTTAATCCTTCCGCAATGACTATAATTAAACATGGGAAAGTAATTTTCCGAGCTGGGGATTGGCGACCCCCTTGTCTCAAAAACGACTAAGCTACCGAAATAGTCATTAACAATTGATTGATTGTATGTGTTTAACACCGTTTTTAACAACATTTCAATTATATCGCGGCGGGCAGTACACCAACCCATACTTTTCTGAAGTTTCAGTAACCAGTCCTTTGCATGATATTCTCCCCAAGCCACTGAGAGCCTTTCCACATAACTATTGTCAAAATTGCTTTTGAGATGTTTGAGAAGAATTAATCCTGTCGCAATGAGTATTAAGAAACCTCGGAAAGAAATGGCCGAGCAGGGGATTCAAACCAGCTAACCCGGCCCTTTCTCAACTTCTGTATGGTAGTGACCGAATTACTGTTGAATCATCTCTGGAGTCAAACGTCAAGATAAAGTGTCGATTTCGAAATGCTGCGAAAGATATTTAGATTAATCAAAGAAAGGGAACTGATTTGAATCGAGAAAGTTTTTTTTTTCCTGAGGTCTTTTAGAGTTTGCTAGAACTTAACACAAAGCTATGGAGTTTTTAATGCTTTTTAATGATTGATTTGATGATGATGATGATTATAATAATGGTGGTGGTAGTTTTGAGGGTTGAGTTGGTAGTGATAATGGTAGTGCCGATACCGGATTTATTGGAAGAGATAGATGTGTTTGTTTTCTTTGTCTTTAACGCCAACTTCAACATTACTTACGTAATATCCCGGCGGTCAATGCACCTACCCATGCTTTAGTGAAGTTTCTATTACAAGTACTTTGCACAATGTCTTCTTTAGACCACTGTCTGCTTTCCTACATAAACAAGTCGAAACATTGATCGGCGATAAGAAAAGAATGAATCCTTTCGCATTGAACATATAAAAAAGATCTTAAAAAGAAATTGTAACAGCTTTAGGTAGGGAGTCGAACCATCGACCCGAAACTTTTTCATCTCAAAAAACTTAAAATTATGTTTATATATCTTCAATATCAAAGTATTTAGCAAAGGAAAACAAAAAGAAGATGTAAGTTTTATAAAAAAAAAAACTAACATTAAACACCAAAGTAAGTGCAAGACGGCGTCCGCTTTTTCCGTCTTCGTTTCATATCGTCCGCGTTTTTCCTCTATGTTTATATTGTCCGCTTAACGCGTCCGCGTTTTAGTCACAACCGTTAATTTTTGTACAGGTTCCCTTACTTGCGCATAATCGATACTTCTGGACAACTCGGGACACCAATCTATATATAAACATACAGGTCAAAGGTTGCTTTTTTGGTCTGTCGGAAGCATATAGTTGATGTGATAAATAAGAAATCTGAAGGTTGATTTTTACTGACATAGTCGTTTGGTTATAATAGGGAAAAGTTTCAGATCACACGTCCAAATTCCACACAATATGAGCGGTCATGTTGGAGATTTGAGCGAGCAACAGACTTCAATACTAGAGCAGGTAAAAAACTCCACCACTTAATTTCACCCTTTTTTTAATCCTTAGCTTAGGCTTTTAACTCTTTACCAGACGACAAAATTTAGACTCCTCCACATAAATACGACAAATCAAATGGGGCTCAAATATTCTGTTGTATGCGAGAGTAGAAAACATTGTGGGTAAAGGAGAAAACGCTGGTTACCACTTAACTACTTCCGATTCGGGGTCTAGCTCCGATGTTATTTTTGTGATTGTTTCTCCGCTAGACTCCCGCAGCAGCCTTCTTTAAAAGTAACTGGAATGAATATGATTTTACCGGCATCTTTTCAAACGGCTCTATGCAACAAAATTTCCAATGACAGCTAATAAAATGGGCATGGATTGTTAGATAAATGATTAATCTTTACAAAAAAACTGATGTTAGTTAATATCTAAATCTTACCTTCGTGCAAATCTGTACTTTTCAACGTAAATAACCGTTGACCTACTTCACCAGAAATCAAAACATGGTGATATCATCAATGCGCATGTCTCGGCAGAAATCGCAGTATCTCTGACACGCTACAGGACGGTTCATTTGGGAATTCCACTGTTGACAACGGCACCTTATACAGAAATGGTTGTTAGGGTTAGAGAACCAGACTGTACAAAATTCAAATTCCTTTGAGTGCGTATGTCTGTTTAACGGAAGTTGCCATGTAAGTTGTTTACAGATTTCACTGGATTTATTTACGTTGGGAAAAAAGGTAAAATTCCATTGATTTAATTGGTATTTTGCAGCACAGCTTGTGTGATAATAAAGATTAATCATTTATCTAACAATCCATGCCCATTTTATTAGCTGTCATAGGAAATTTTGTCGCATAGAGCCGTTTGAAAAGATGCCGGTAAAATCGTATTCATTCCAGATACTTTTAAAGAAGGCTGCTGCGGGAGTCTAGCGGAGAAACAATCACAAAAATAACATCGGAGCTAGACCCCAAAACAGGAGTACCACTTAACCAGCATTCACTCCTACTACATATAGCAGGGTTCGCTCTGGGTCTAAAAAAGTTGTCGCCAGCTCTTTCGCCAAATGAAAAAAGTTGGGGCCAATCTGGGGACAGTTGGGGCCAAATTTTTAGGAGTTGGGGCCAGATGAAAATCATAATGCAGCTTGCTGGACAAAATTTTAGACTGGTCGGAATTGTAAGGAGTTGCAGTCCATTCATAATGTATGTTAAGGGGTAGAAAACTTTGTTAGAAAATGAGAACAACATTGTCGTTGAATATGATTACAAGCATGTGAAAATGCATGTTTTAATCATATTTAACCACAATGTTGTGACGTTTGTGAAAGGGCAAGAAGAAGAAGAAATAAAGTTTTTAATATTTATTATTGAACATTCTTACAGTAATACATGTATATTATTATGGTATTTCTATTTTTCAATACAAAACATTTCTAGTAACAAAATAGAAAATTCCATGCTTTTCTGATCCATAAAAAGTTGCTCATTACATTCTGAATTTTTTACGAAAATCTGTAGAATAGAACATCTAATGGGACAAACATTGAAAAATTTTAAATACTGTACATTGACACATTGAGGTCATGTAATATAGCACATAATGCAGCACAAGCACTTATCATTTTCAAGCGTTTTCAAATATTCTTCAGTTATTATTCATCATATTTATATTTATATAAAAGATTACTGTAATATGCGCCTGTTCTTAATCTTAGCCCACTTCTCTACAGCTTTTTCATAAGGAAATTTGTCCACAGAGGGTCCTTCAATTGACAATCTTAAAAGTTTATCTAAGGCTTCAACAGACATCCTATTCCTGAGACAAGTCTTGATTAGGTTCTGCCTGCTGAAGCCACGCTCACAGTCAACTGTGCTAACTGTAGCAACTAAAAATCTACCTGCTACCTCTGCTACTGTTGGATATACCTCCTGTTTCTTAATTGCTAAATTAGCTACATCCTTAGCATTTCTTACTGACCTATTACCCGATTTCACCAGTGTATCTATGTATTCCAAAAAGGTAGGGTAGGGAAGAATTTGGTTGTATTATACAACGATTACTTACCTTTTCGAACTTTCATGCCATGCGGTGTTCAGTTAACAATCATACGATCTACGGTCATTAATCGATGTGATAATAGACCAATTTGTCCAAGTGTTGAAATTGTCCTTATCGCTTAAGAAACACCGCTATTGATGCAAAATGTGTCATAAACTTACAACAATCAATATATCACAGCAAGCGTGTAAACACCGTCGATAGTTACTCAAACCTATCAACCAATCAGCGTACGTCAAATCTCCTTTGGTTCTCCTTTATCGGAGTCATAACGCGTGACATTCACATGTTATGCTCGCGACTCGAATAAACAATGTCATTGCACACGCTTAGCTCGCAAACGCTTACGACAACGAATTTCAAAAGAATTTCTGTTTGGGGCCAGCTTGAAAAAAGTTGTCGCCACGCATTTTCGCCAAATGAAAAAATCTTGCGCCAAAGTTTTATTTTTGTCGCATTTGGCGACAATGGCGATCGGCAGCGCGAACCCTGATATAGGAGCGTAAGCGAATTTCGCTAGTAATCGAATTTCGCCAACTATTTTCTCGGGTAATATTTTTGTATCTGTGACATCATCCATTCAGGGAAATGATTGATATCTTAGCAGCAAAGGTGTCTTGAACTGCCATTTGAATCTAATGACAGAAAAATACCTATCAGCAGGAAAAAAGTTCATAAGCGACCTCTCACATGTTTTTCTCCGCCATTTTATTAACACTTTTCAGGTGTCTCCTTTATATGCAGATTTTAAAAGATACATTTAGCTTAAAACTTTTTTTGTTGTCTATTTTCGGTTTGACAGCTTATCTTTTGAACTTTAATAGCCGAAGTTTCGTATGGGGCACCTAAAGGGAAATCTATCCATATGAATGACAGAGTGGTCCTTATTCATTTTTTCCTGGGAAAATAGATTTAATCATTTACAAAAAGCACTACAAAGACATGAAGATACCTTTTTCTATGAGATACAAAATGTTATCCTTTTTAGATTTACAGCCTCTTTATCCCCAACACTGTCATCCTGAGTTGGATTGTAATATTTCAGTGCCACAGCAGAAATAATTACACGAAAAGTCACATAACTGTTGATTTTGTTTTCTGAGAGATGCATTTTGTTTTATGATCTTCAGGTTTTCACGAAGGAAGTAAATGTACAGTTAATATCAAAGGGAGGCAATGAATATTGCTGAAATGATGCTGTGAATTTTTTATTTCATTTTACCCTTTCTGGGGCATCTAATTTTTGGAAAACCAGAGTTGTCGAAATTGGCTTACTCTTTTTGAAGATTGCGACTTTGTACTGTCTGATTTCTAACGATGTTTTGACAGATAAATTTAGATGTTTAAGTGGTAAAAATTATTTTTACAAAAGTATTTGAATACAAATGCATAGATATCTGTATTGCAGCGAAATGCAATTAAATTTAAGTAACTAACATGACCAAAGACAAATTATTAAACCTTCCATTACCTGAAGAGCTTGTAGAAGTCATTTATAAAATGTAAATCTCAGAAAAAACACTGACGAAATTTATCGAGCGTAGCGGCCATTTTGTTAGTTTTCGGGATCGTAAACAACTCGAGTAACAGATGAAATGCACGGTTTTCTCTATGGTCAGCGTTTAAATTGAAAATATTTGTATTTCAAATAAAGGATTATTTAATAAGCAAGCAACAGGTATGTTTAAATCCTAGTTTCGTGCTCTATTTGCGAAATCATGAGAGTTCAAACTTGCGCACAAAATCTGTGTGGAGCTTTCAACTGATTTTGTCTTGATCGTCTCTGTACCTAGCGGTGACCAGTCAAAAAGTAACATCGCCTTTGGGAACAGTTATCTTTACTAGCACTAACAGGTGTTTTCATGTTATAGAGAGTGTTTCACTGGGTTTGGCTCACTTGGTAAAGCTTTAAAAAAGATTGTTGATTTCTATTTGCTTTCATGGATAGTGTGGACTGAGATCAGAGCAGAAGCTGTCTGACCTTTGATCTAAACTGTCTGAGAAGATGTGGTTAAATTATGATAAATTGTAATAATGGTTTCTTTTTTTGTCTTTACCAACTTAAATGCTCATATAATTTATTTGACAGTGCAGGGTTCGACATTAAGGCATGTCCGAACGACATTGTCTAGCAAAAGATCGGTTCGGGCTAGTAGAGGCAGCTTCCAGCTAGCCCGAATGGTCTAGTGCAAAAATTGAGACAATTACTTTAAGTGTCAATTTCATGCTTCGCATAAGTGACGAAAATCGACCTTACATGTCGTTCGCCGAAAAAGATCGTTTATAAAACTTGCGATTTTTTTCAAGCGGCGATAATTTCATTGACAACTTCTTAATTGTTAACAGAAAGACAGTAGCGCATGCGTGGTAGCCCATAACTTCACTGGAAAAACCAAATTGAACTGAAAATAGAGTAAGGCTAGTAGACCAGAGTCCACGGTATGTCGCTATTTCGTCGATGGGGATAAAAGTCATAAATTTTATCATGACTGTTATCATTTTGTCAGAGTATTTGATCTTTTAACAAGAATTTCTTATGTCTACCTCTATTTCGGAATACCATAGTTTCATTTTGACGACAACCGAGAATGCGTCATCCAGACGTTTACCTAGACTGCTAGTAGACAATGGAGCAGACGACCGGTGAATATGCAAAGCTTGCATAACTTCAAAACAACATCTGATCGGGGAGGAGCGAAGTCATAAAATGAAGCTAAAAAACAGAAATGAATCGAAACAAAAGTAGATCTAGATGAATAGAATTAGATCTAGTTCACAGAAAAAAGATCATTTTAGACCTTGAATGGAAAGCTACGCTAATTCGCGCCGTTGGTTTGTTTGATTTGGAGGAAAATGTTATGTTTTCTTTGCGGACAGTTTAATAAATTGAAGATTTGTTCCAGGATCAGATAACATTATACCAAAATGTTTTTATCCTTTTGACTCAAATTCTGTTATTTGAGCATTAGTTAGACTAATATTTTGTCCGTGATTGCTTTCAAAATGGATGTCTAAATTGTTGTCCTCTAGTAAAAAATTGTAATTGAAATAAGACCGATGATATTTACCCGACTGTCGTGTACACACGGAAGAAAATTCATACTGCGAGGCCGACTGTGGTGTACTCAATGAAGGAAAACTTGTTGGGTGCCCGACGGTCGTGCCCGGACTGATGAAATATCATCTTGGAGGCACGACTTACGTGCGCGCTATTTCCAATTTCTTCAATCAGTACACGATGCGGTCGTGTCTGCACTGAAGAATCGGACTCTTAAGTACACTGTGTAAATGGGTTGGGCCAAAACGCTGAATGGCATGTGAACCAGCACGGCGTAGAAGGTCTCAGTGGAGCACATGGCAATAGTCATTTAGACAGGGTGTCACAGAACAAATGCACAGGCGTAGCTGGCATCCTTTTTATACGCTCGAAGGGTCGTATTATTTTATACACCCGGTCGTCCGTCCATCCGTTAGCAATTTCTTGTGTGCGCAACTCCCCTAACGCTCGTGTACAAATGTGCCGCTTTAATCGGTACGTACACGACGGTCGGGTAAATAGTCACTCTGTTGAAATAATTAACGGGGAAACATTCATTGATCATGATAAAGTGTGCCGAGTTAGTTTGGGGCGATACCTGTCCTTTAGTGGCTGTTAAAACTTGCAAAGGCGCTAACTTCTGTATTCTGGAACTTCTGACTTCATGGATGTCCACACAGTAGATTATCATGACATTGTCATTTTTTGTTACAATTTGGTATAATCACAAGGGAAACAACAGAGCTTTTGATCTATTTTATACTTTTCTTCATTTTGCAAAACTGGTCTAGTAGAAATCTGAAGTGGTCTAGTAAAAATTGCAAATTGCTAGTCCACTGGTCTAGTTGGAAAAAAATGTTAATGTCAAACCCTGCAGTGTACATGTTTCTGTTAGTTGGTTTAGTTTGTTTGCTGGGTGTTTAACATTGTTACCAACATTATCTCAGTTACATTGCAGCAGTCAGTGCACTATTCTTGCTGAAGTTTCTTTCACCTATACGTGGCAAAACATTCTTTCCAAGCTACTTGCTGCTTTCTCACAGAAATATCGTCAAAACAACAATCAGCTGTGATACTGGAATGAACTCTTGCACTATCATCAGCTCTCAGGAAGACAGGCCAAGTTTGGAATCAAACCAGCAACCCGATGGAATAAAGCCCTGTACACTACCAACTGGGACACTGGTAGTAACTTTCACTAAACTGTAGATTTACTCAATTTTGGGGGGATTGAATATACAGACATTGGATTCCACTTTACCCCAAGATATGAAATGGTGTAAAGTTCTGCAAATATTTACTCAAACCATAAAGATATGCAGTTCACTGAAACTTGTTTTCTGGTTTGCTGCTTGCTTACGAAAACTTTGTTTGCAAATTTATAGTTAAAGGTATTCCTGGTCAGTGATCAAAGCTAGTTGGTTAAGTTCATTTTATTTGATATCATTAATGTATAAAAGTGGGTTGCCACTGTTCGTAAGGGTGATAGAGAGTGGTTAGGGTAGCCCATGAGACATATTGCCTGGTAGCAAAGAGGAGGCCAGGATCCATATTTACTTTCAGAACACTGTCAGTCTTATTCAACAAGATTTTCTAAATTTGAAATTAACACAGTTTTGATTTGCAAACCCAATTCTTTAGCTTATCAATTGTTGTGTTACTTTCAAATTCTGAAAATTCTGGAGAATAAGACTAAGAATGTTCTTATGAATATGGACCCCGGACCAGACTTCACTATCTGATGCAGGCTGATCTAAGACTACTCTCTCTGCATTGTAATGTATAGCAAATAAGGTTATTCTTAAAAACTTTCATGATGATTATAAGCCCCACCAGACTATCAAAATTTAGACTTTGTTAAAACATTTGCAGACAACAAATTAAATGTGGCTCAAGTAATGGGATATGACTCTGATAGGTTAGAAAACATTGTGCTTGAGTCTGAAAATAAGGTTGTAAAAACATGTATGCATTATCAACATGACAAAAGGCTATGTCTGAAAATATTTTGACAAAAGTAGGAGGTGCAGGTAATCTTTTCAAAATGGGTCTGTAGCCAGTAATAATATATATATGTGTGTGGGTGTGTGTTAGTGTAATCATAGTTCAGTAAAAATGAAACATTCTGATACCTACAGTATGAAAGTTAGTGATCATACGTGACTCAAACCCATAATATTGTGGTAACCAGTATTTTCTTCTTTTCCTAATTTTTAGGTCAAAGGCCAGCGAGCTCATGTAATGACCCTGTGTCCATCGTGCATCTGGGCATCTGCCCATGCTTCTGTCCGTGTGTGCTTAACTTTTTATTTCAAACATCCTCTTCTCTAAAACTACCCTTCCAATTTTGACCAGACTTTACAAAAATGATCCTGCTATAGTCCTTTTCAGAATTTCTTGAAAGAATTTGTTTCTGTAAGAACTCTGCTTGTCATGGCAACAAAACTGAAAAATACTGAAAAACTTTGAAAATCTTCTTGTCTGAAACCATAAGGTCTAGGGCTACCAAAATTGGCATGTAGCTTCATCTAACCTATACCAAACTGCTACAATTTATAGCCATGCGATCAAAATTAGTCCTGCTTCAGGGATCATGAGTTTTACATGGGCTTATATTGGGAAAATTTTAGAAATCTTCTCATTGCTAACCATAAGGTCTCAGGCTACCAAGTTTTGCATGTAGTTTCATCTTACGGACCTTTACCAAGGTTTTTCAAAGTATAGCTCTTTGGTCAAAATTGGCCCTTCCCGGGGTAACACAAGTTTTACATGGGCTTACGCAGTGAAAACTTTAAAAAGATTCACGTTTTTAACTATTAGGCCTGGGGCTACTAAATTTTGCATCTAGCTTTATCCAGTGGGCCTCTATAAATTAAGTTCAAATTATAGCCCTGGGGTCAAATTTGGCTCTGCCCTGGGGGTCATAAGTTTAAAATGAGCTTATGTAGTGAAAACTTTTTTTAAAAAAATCCCGTTCCTACCTATAAGGCTATGGGCTACTAAATATTGCATGTAGCTATATCTAGTGGGCCTCTATCAAGATTGTTCAAATTATAGCCCTAAAGTCAAATTCAACCATGTCCAAAAAGTCACAAGTTTTACATTATTAAGCTTATATTGTGAACACTTTGAAAATTTTCTTGTTCCTGACTGTGAACTACAGCTGTAATACTTTGTAAGTGTTATCATCTAGAAGGCCTCTTCCAGAATTGTTCGTGATGTCAAAATTTCCCCCATCCCACCCCTATGGGTCATAAGTTTGACGCATGTTTATGAGTGAAAATTCTAAAAATCTTCTTGCACCTTACTATAAGTGCTAGGGCAGCCAAATTTGGTACATTGCTTCATCTTGCAGAAAACTTCTGAATATGTTAAAAATTCAGCCCTGGAATGGAATTTAGCCCTGCAGTCTCATGCTTTACAGGGGCTTTAAATTAAGGAAACTTCGAAAATCTTCTTGCTTATAATTTAACCATACAGCCTTGACCTGTATCATTTGGTATGTGGCTTTATCTTGTAGACTTCTACTGGGATTCAAGTATTTCTGGCTCTGTGGTCAAAAATGGCCTCACCCTGGCATCACAATTGGTCTTTTAAGAGAAAGATTTATAAGTATTCTTGTTTTAAACCATTTAGCCTAGAATTGTGATGTTTGTTATGTATGTTTGTACTAATTAGCCAGTGGAGCAATACAGGGCCATCATGGCCCTTTTGTTTTCTTTAATCTTTTCAAAGGTAAGTTCTACCATTTGAGTCATATTTTCATGTAAATTGTTGTTTGCAAATTCTTTTGGTTTTGGACTTATCTAATATTTTGTTATCTGCGTAACCCTTTCATCGCTTAGTAAATGAAATACATGTACCCTTTTATCCTTTACCACACTGTCACAATCCCAGGTTTTACCAACCCTGAGAAAGAACCGTTTGGAAAATTTTTTGATAACCAGCATTTTCTCCTTTTTTACAATGTTTTCTACCATCCAAAAGCAAATTTCAATTTTTGAGTCGTACTTATTTTGTTGTCTGCAAGTGCTTTCAATTTGTATTTGTCTAAAATTAAGTTGTGTGGTAAAGGGTCTGGGAAAGACTTAACTCCACAGTAAATTTAATGTGGCTAGAATTATTATACATTTTCTCCAAAGAGTAGAAAGTATTGTAGAAAAAGGAAGGTTATCAGCATCTTCTCCTTTTCCCAAAATGTTTTTAAAAGCCTTCTTTTCCAGGGTCATTAAAACTGAGGATTGTGTGGTGAAGGGTTAAAGGGATACATAATCCGCTTCAGGATGAAGAGACGGCTCTGTCATTATCTAGAATAAACCAGTGCACAGGATAGATCAGAGATCAGACTGTGTGCTCTGTGCAGTCTGATCTTTATCTACACTGTCCACAAAAGCTTCTTATGTTATTTATGGTAAGGAAAGAGTAGAGTAATCATACCTCTGATGCGATACATAATTATACAAGTTAATGTTAAATTCATAAATCAAAGCAAGTGCAGTGATGTGTTGAGCTAATTATCATTTTATTTCACCACACAGTAAGAATGAGTTTGAGTAACCAGTCTTGCAAATGATTTTGAACATTAACATAATTATATACTTACACCTTAATAGACTGAAATTACTTGCACCTTACTAGACTGAAATTTCGTGCGAGGTGCGAGGAGAGAGACCCTAATAGCAAATAACCCAGGGGCAGATCCCTGATTTTTTTTTCTGCATAAAATGTTTGTCTTTCCTGTCACTGTGTATACCAGTATGATAGTATATGTATGAACAATATTACTAGAAAACATGTGCAAAGAAATGTTCTGTGATTAACTTAGAGATCTTAGACTAATTACACTATCTAGAGCTTGTGTCAACTGTTGATATCAGGCAGACTCATGTAGCTGTAAACGTCATAATGACATCTGACATGAGTTGAATAAATCAATAATTACATAGATATGACATGTCAGAGCATTTAGTAATCTACTGTTTTACAAGGAGTGCTCCCAAAGTACTGTTGCAGAGTGTGCTGTCCTACCATAACCTAGAGCATTTGTTATATATGGGATGCAACTGGTTTAATACTTTCAACACTATTTTGAAACGTGCATTTCAAGTTGTTAGAACTAGGTCTTAGTGCATTTGAATTAAGTTGTGGCCAAGATCTAGAATCTACTGCTACATTCATCTTGGTAAAATTTTCAGGAAGACACTCACTGCTGTGTTTACTTTGAAAATTCTAGTGGGTGTCAGGACCCCCCTGACTCACCCTCTGCTGGACCGCCAATGTAACCTTTACCCAAGTTGTAACAATCCTGAGGAAAAAACATAATGAAAAGGTTGTTGTAGGAAAAAGAGAAAATGCTGTTAAGCAGAAATTTCTCTATTTCCCATGTTTTCTACTGTTTTATAAGCAAGTCTCAACATTTGGGTCGACACACACAGTACAATAGACAATTGTCATCTTCACAACAATATCCATACTTTCATATGGTATGATCGAAATTTATATGCATTCTAACTACTGCATTGTTTTCACTTTTGGCCACTGCTGGGCCTTTAAACCTTTATCTAACAGTCCTGAGTTTTAAGGACACTGAGGAGAAAAGCTTTTGAAAACATAGAGGGAAAAGTAAAATGCAGGTGACCAGCAATTTTGCCTTTCCCTGCAATATTTTCCATCCATCAAAATACAAATTCAGTCATTGAAGACAGATTGAATTTGTTGTCTGCAAACTTACTTCCTTAAATTTAGACAAATTTAAATTTTTGTCATTTGGTAAGGAGATAGGGCTGTTTAACTCCTTACCAAACACTCCTGAAATTTAACGACCCAGAGAAAGAAGGCTTTTGAAAACATTGTGAAAAGGGGAGAATGCTGGTAATGTTTTCTCATGTTGCAAAGAAAAATCCAAGCATTTGAGTCATATATTTGTTGTCTGCAATTGCTTTGAATTTTGACAAGTCAAAAATTTTAACATGTAGTGAAGAGTTAACCCATTACCACATAATCCAGACTTTTAACGATCCTGGGAAAGAGACCTTTTGAAAACATGGTGGGAAAAGGAGAAAATGCTGGTAACCAGCATTTTCTCCTTTTCCCACGATGTTTTCTACCCTTCCCAAAACAAATTTCGATTTATTTTGTCATCTGCAAATGCTCTCAATTTGGACAAGGCTAAAATTTTGTCGTTTGGTAAAGAGTTAAGTCAGACTTCTCATAAATAAATGGACATTGTAGATCCATGATCAAGTTGCAAACTTTTCAAAACCATCTACTCTTGACCTGGAATGTATGAAATGAAAAAAAAAATTCACATGCCTGTAAATACACGTAACACTACAGTTGTATGTTTTCAAACTTGAGCTGAAATTCCGGTCATCATTTTGTTTTTCACTTATATGGGCTTGTTGATAGAAACTATGCTCCTTTTGAAGGACAATTTATCCATTATGGTTCAAAGAAGAAAAAGTGTATGTAATAAATTTACATCCATTACATTGCTAGATGTATCAAACCTGTTTAAAAGTAGATTTTGACCTAATTTGGTTGTTGGTGAAATTTGATATTTGGTAAGAAAATAGTTTTCGGACATGACTGTAGACTATGCACTGTTAGTAATGAAAAAAAAAATCCAGAAATAGATCTATTCCTGCAGAAAACAAAATTAGGTCTCCGGGGTTTAAGTTCAAAGGCCTTTAAATAACTCTTTACCAGATGACAATACAATTGTTCATATTGATAGCATTTAGAAACTGAAAATAAAATGCTGATAAATTGATGGCACTCGCTCTTGAAAATGGAGAAAACATTGTGGAAAAAGGAGAAAAGGCTGCTTAACAGCATTGTCTCCCTTTTCCACTATGTTTTCAAAGGCCCTTCCTAAGGTTGTTAAAACTCTGAATTGTTTAGTAAAGGGTTAAACCATGAGGTCCTAAATGGTTCAGTTGTTGAAGTATTTGCAATACGGAGGCCTGAAGTTCCATCTGCACTCATTTTAGGTGCTTGGCTTTTTTTATGGGAGTGTCCTTGGGCAATACATTTCAGAATCCTGGCCTTGTTCTGTTATATTTCATACACATATAAATAAATGAGCTGTCTCAGTTAATATGACTAAAATAATGTTGACCCCTAAAGAGGCGAATAAACCCAATGGACATTTTCAGTCTAGAATGAGACCCAGATAATTGCTATTTTGTGGTAGCTTTTTGTCTGTAGTGTTTCAGCAAAGCAGACAGTGTAGATCAAAGATCAGACTGATCTTGATCTATACTGAATCCAAAGGCTATAATAGTATTAGACGGCACTTTAAGGGTTGAAATGGGGTTTAAAACAGTGTTCAATCAATCAGTATAACTGCATTTGTATTTTGTTGCTTAACTATGGATGTGGCTACCATAATTATGACTTATTTCACAAAAAAAAAATTCTGTGAAAAAAGTATCTGTCACACTTTCTATTTTTAGCTCACCTGAGCACGAAGTTCTCATGGTGAGCTTTTGTGATCGTGCTGTGTCCGTCGTGCGTCGTTTGTCGTCTGTCGTCAACTTTTACCTTGTGTAAGCTCTAGAGGCTACATTTTCAGTCCAATACTCATGAAACTTGGTCAAAATGTTTGTCTTGATAATATCTCGGACGAGTTAAAAAATGGGTCAGGTCAGGTCAAAAACTAGGTCACTAGGTCAAATCTTAGAAAAACTTTGTGTACGCTCTAGAAGCCACATTTTCAGTCTAAAACTCTTGAAAGTTGGTCAGAGTGTTTATCTTGACGATATCTCAGACGAGTTCGAAAATGGGTCATGTCAGGTCAAAAACTAGGTCACTAGGTCAAATCTTAGAAAAACCTTGTGTACGCTCTGGAGGCCACATTTTCAGTCACATACTCATGAAACTTGGTAAGAATGTTTGTCTTGATAAAATCTTGAATGATTCCGAAAATGGCTCATTCTGGGTCAAAAACTCGATCACTAGGTCAAATCTTAGAAAAACCTTGTGTATGCTCTAGAAGCCACATTTTCAGTCCAAAACTCCTGAAAGTTGGTCAGAATGTTTATCTTGACGATATCTCAGACGAGAACGAAAATGGGTCATGTCGGGTCAAAAACTAGGTCACTAGGTCAAATCTTAGAAAAACCTTGTGTACGCTGTAGAAGCCACATTTTCGGTTAAAAACTCTTGAAAGTTGGTCAGAATGTTTATCTTGATGATATCTCAGAAGAGTTTGAAAATGGGTCATGTCGGGTCAAAATCTAGGTCTCCAGGTCAAATCATAGAAAAACCTTGTGTACGCTCTAGAGGCCACATTTTCAGTCAGATACTCATGAAACTTGGTCAGAATGTTTGTCTTGATAAAATCTTAGATAATTCCGAAAATGGGTCATTTTGGATCAAAAACTAGGTCACTAGATCAAATCTTAGAAAAACCTTGTGTACACTCTAGAGGCCACATTTTCAGTCAGATACTCATGAAAGTTGGTAAGAATGTTTGTCTTGATAATATCTCGGTCGATTGCGAAAATGGGTCATGTCTGGTCCAAAACTAGGTCACTAGGTCATATATTAGAAAAATCTTGTGTACGCTCTAGAGGCCACATTTTCAGTCTTGTTTTGTTAATATCTACAATGGGAAAATTGGCTATGGTTGGCTAAAAAGTAGGTCACTTAGAGAAATTCTAAAAAAAAGCTTGTGTTCATGCTAGAGGCATTTTTAGATTGTTTGTCATGATATCTCAAAAGAGATTGAAAATGGGTCATGTTTGGTCAAAAGACTCAGGTGAGCGACTTTAGGGCCATCAAGGCTCTCTTGTTTTGTATTTCTGTCAGTCCTTTTCCTTAAAGGGTATCTTTGCTATGGAATCAAGATTATGAGTTTTTGTAGAGATTATCTTGTAAACTTTTGTTACCTTTCCAAAATGAAATCTGGCTGTACAGAGCTGTAAAACCTGTCATTGTTTATAATGATGGATGTTGACATATGCTCTGTACATTGCATAATTTTATTGTATGTTTTCCTGTCATTATTTATGTGCCACTATATTTGGCGATTTATAGAATTTAAAGAAATAAAGTATGATGTCATAGTGAAAGGATGCTATTGTAAAAATGGCAGGTGTGTGAACTGGAAAGGTGCATAGCGCCATTTGCCTTCCATAATTCTAAAAAGCCAAATGTTTTTGCCATGATATTTATTATTATGTTTAATGTTTTAAGGCTCTGCCAAACGGTAACAAGAAATATCTTTTATAAATATAGACTGCGTAAGAGAATTACTGGAATATGAATATTAATCTCACAAGCAATTGCCTCTTTCCTCATTGTTAGCTCACCTGAGCACAAAGTGCTCATGATGAGCTATTGTGATTGTGCTGTGTCCGGCGTCTGTCGTTCGTCGTCAGTCGTAAACTTTTACCTTGTGTACGCTCTAGAGGCTACATTTTCCGTCCAATACTCATGAAACTTGGTCAGAATGTTTGTCTTGATAATATCTTGGACGAGTTTGAAAGTGGGTCGGGTCGGGTCAAAAACCAGGTCACTAGGTAAAATCTTAAAAAAACCTTGTGTACGCTCTAAAAGCCACATTTTAAGTCAAAAACTTTTGAAACTTAGTCAGAATGTTTATCTTGATGATATCTCGGACGAGTTTGAAAATGGGTCATGTTTGGTCAAAAACTAGGTCACTAGGTCAAATCTTAGAAAAACCTTGTGTACACTCATGAGGCCACATTTTCAGTCAGATACTCATGAAACTTGGTCAGAATGTTTGTCTTGATGATATCTTGGATGAGTTTGAAATTGGGTCATGTCGGGTCAAAAACTAGTTCAAATCTTAGAAAAACCTTGTGTACGCTCTAGAGGCCACATTTTCGGCCCAAAACTCTTGAAAGTTAGTCAGAATGTTTGTCTTCATGATATCTCAGTCGAGTTCGAAAGTGGGTCATGTCGGGTCAAAAACTAGGTCACTAAGTCAAATCTTAGAAAAACCTTGTGTACACTCTAGAGGCCACATTTTCAGTCAGATACTCATGAAAGTTGGTAAGAATGTTTGTCTTGATAATATCTCGGTCGATTGCGAAAATGGGTCATGTCTGGTCCAAAACTAGGTCACCAGGTCAAATCATAGAAAAACCTTGTGTACGCTCTAGAGGCGACATTTTCAGTCAAATACTCATGAAACTTGGTCAGAATGTTTGTCTTGATGATATCTCGGACGAGTTCCAAATTGGGTCATACTGGGCCAAAAACTAAGTCACTAGGTCATATCTTAGAAAAAATTTGTGTACGCTCTAGAGGCCACATTTTAAGTCCAATACTCTTGAAAGTTGGTCAGAATGTTTGTCATGATAATATCTCGGACGAGTTTGAAAATGGGCCATGTCGGGTCAAAAACTAGGTCACTAGGTCAAATCTTAGAAAAACCTTGTGTACGCTCTAGAGGCCACATTTTCAGTCCAATACTCTTGAAAGTTGGGAAGAATGTTTGTCTTGATGATATCACTGACAAATTTGAAAATGGGCCATGTTGGGTCAAAAACTGGTCACTAGGTCAAATCTTAAAAAAACTGTGTGTATGCTCCAGAAGCCACATTTTCTGTCCAATAGTCTTGAAATTTGATTAGAATGTTTGTCTTGATAATATCGCAGACGAGTTCGAAAGTGGGCCATGTGGGGTCAAAAACCAGGTCACAGGGTCAAATCTTAGAAAAACCTTGTGTACGCTCCAGAAGTCACATTTTCAGTCCAATGCTATCACATAATAATGGATGGATAATATCCACTTTTTTTAACAACCAACTTTATCATGAGGTAAACTAGTCCTTCGACTGATAGAAAAATGACCTAGAGTGAAAAGTTTCGGTCTAGGTCAGCCTGCGCGGATTGCGCAGGCTGACCTGGTCGATACTTTTTGCAGATGCATTAAGCCCCCTTTTCAAAGAGCATGACTCAAATGTATTCACATATGTAACATTTTGCAGTTCAGAGGCAGAGTGAAGAATGCGTTAAAACCAAACCAAGGAGATCACTTTCTCTTGCGATGGCTTAGGGCTAGAGACTTCAACGTAGACAAAGCAGAGAAAATGTTACGTGAGGTGAGTGAAATGTTTTTGGTCTTGAACTCTTACCAGAAAAAATTCAGACTTGTCTAAATCAAAAACATTTGTAGACAACAAATTAAATGTGGCTCAGTTGATGAGATTTGTCTCTAAAGGGTTGAAAACAGTATGGGAAAAGGAGAAATGATATCAGCATTTTCTTCTTGTCCCCCAAAAAAAGTTTTTAAAAAGCTTTTCCCTCAATTTGTGTGGTAAAGGGTTAAATCTTCACAAGACAAAATTCTAAACAAACTTGTCCTACATGGAAGTCTTTCCTGGCAACATAAAATATGTGGCTCATATAATTCAGTATGTCTTTGACAGGGTAGTTCTTACACACTGTTGTGAAAGGAGAAAATGCGAATGTGTAGAGTCCAAATGGAAAGCCTTTACAGACAACAAAATTTAAATGTGACTCAAACAATGGGGTTTGTCTTTGAAAGGTGAAAGGGTAGAACTTTGACTTTTTGGAACATGCAGCTAGCTGACCAGCGTTTTTTCCCCATTCCGCTTAATATAACAACAGCTGCCAATAGTAAACAAAGCTGGTGTTGAAATGCATTTAAATTTGAATTATACCTTTTAAAAGTATGGAAATTATTGTAAAGATGACAACCTGTTATTGTACGGTCAGTCCAGGTGTTAGTTCTAAGTTGCTGGCTGAGAAATTAATTTCAAAATTAGGTTAAAAGTTGCCAGGTCACTCTATCTTTTGTTTGCTTTTTGCCAGTGATTTTGAAATTCATTTTTTCTGCCAGCGTCTAACACTTGAACCCACCACAAAATAATAGATAGTTATCTTTTACAATATTTTCCTTGTTTTAAATGGTATGATTTAAATTTAAATGGATTTTAACACCTGCATTGTGTTTTTTGCTGCTATTTCTTTTAATAAAGCTCACATCCTCGGGTTTGGAAAAAACAGGGGACTGTTTGATCAACATTGAATGTAAAATACCATTCACAGGCTTTGAAATGGCGACAGGAAATGGATGCAGACACCATATTGGAGAATTATGTGGAAATGGAGGTGCTGAAAAAGTATCGTACTGGAGGTCTACTACCAGGTCGAGACAAGAAGGGTTGCCCAATCTATGTTGATCCTTATGGTCTTGTAGATATGAAAGGTAGGAAACGGTTGTGTAAAATTTGTCTTAAGTCCTACTTCCGATTTCGAATTCCATATGTAGCTGTCTGATTGGCTACGATCATGTTTGAGGTTTTGTCTCCTCCAATAGGAGAGCTACCTTTCAACAAAATAATTTAATTAAGAAATATTACCATGATAACTTTATATGTGCATGTATGGAACAGCTTTTGCAGACATTGTGGTAAAAGGAGCAATAATATTGCTTCTTACAAACACCTCTTTTGCCCACAATCTTTTCCAAACCTGTCAATTGCAGTGCAGTAGAAATTGATTTTGTTATCTGATGGGTTAACACTGTCACTGCCAAAACACATGTATACAAACATCACATAGGCTGGACTAAACAAGAGGACAGTATAGATCCAAGATCAGACTGCACATTTATTGCAGTGTGATCTTGTTCTATGGTGTCTGCAAGATTTTTGTTTTTGCCAGTGGCACTGGAAGGGTTAAACTTACAAATTACATTTCTGAAAGATGTTATCAAATGCTGTCTATCGCACAGGTATGAAAATCGTGTTTTGTATGGTAATAGCTTAACCTTTTACCACACAATCCAGAGTTTTAATGACCCTGAAAAAGAAAACCTTTGAAAACATAGAGGGAAAAGGAGAAAATGCTGGTAACGAGCATTTTCTCCATTTCCTACAATGTTTTCTATCCTTAGATAGACAACTTGCATTAGTAGTGCTATATTTGTTTTATAGTCTGCAAATGCGTTGTCACACAGCAAAATGTTAGACTGGTCTAGATTGAAAGTACTTGCAGACAGCAAATCATATGTTACCCAGATGATGGAATTTGTCTCTGAAAGGCCAGAAAATTTTGTGAGAAAAGAAGAAAATGCTGGTTACCAGCATTTTCTGCCTTTCCCACATTGTTTCTAAAGGCGTCTTTCTTGAGGTTGTTAAAGCTCTGGATTGTGTGGTGAAGGGTTAACTCAATACCAGATGACCAAAATTTTAGGCTTGATTCCTATTTGAAAACCATTTGCAGATGGAAAATTGAGTCTGGCTGAAATGATGAGATTTATCTTTGTCTTTTATGGTTGAAAACACAGTTGGAAATAGAGAAAATGCTAGAAACTATTGTTCTCTCATTTTCCCATGACTTCATGTATTTCTAAAGCCTTTTTCTTCAGGGTTGTAAAAGCAGTAGAACATTTCCTGAAGAATTTACTCTTTTCTGTATGCAGGCATGTTTTGACACATCACAGATGAGGATGGTAACCCTGTATGACGCTAAAGAAATTTAAGTGATCAAAATGGAAAGCATTTGGGGATGCACAGATCAAATGTGGCTCAAATTGTAGAATGTACCATCTAATAGTAGAAAATATTATTGGAAAAGGAGAAAACACTGGTAGCCAACACTGTTTTTATTAGCTCCACTGGCTGAAGGCCAGCGAGCTATTGTCATGGTGTTGTGTCCGTCGTGCGTGCGTGCGTGCGTCCGTCCGTCCATTCGTTCGTCCGTTCGTCCGTGCGTGCGTCCGTAAACTTTTTCTTTAAAAAACTTCTCCTCAGAAACTATTGACTGGATTTTTACCAAATTTCACAGGAATGTTCCTTTGGTGGCCCTCTTTCAAATTCCTTCAAATAATTGTGTTCCATGAAGAATTCTGGTTGCCATGGCAACCAAAGTAAAAAACCTTTAAAAATCTTCTCCTCCCAAACCGCTATTTGGATAGCATTATTATTTTGCAGGAATGTTCCTTAGATACAGGTTTACAGAATTCCTTAAAAAAAAAAATGATCTGTCAAAAAACATGGCTTTTATGGGAGACTCATTTTCCTTTTATGGTATAAAGTAAAATCTTTGAAAAATTTCTTCTCTAAAACTATTCATTGGATTTCATTGTTGTTTTGCAGGTAAGTTCCTATGGTGGTTGTCTACCAAATTGTTTCTATGGTGGTTGTCTACCAAATTCCTTTTAAAATCAAAGTGCTGTAAGCACTGTAATCGGTCGTCACTGAATGATTATTGGTTGGTTGGATGTATTGGAGTTTAACGCCACTTTAACAAGCAAGCTATTGTCATGGCATTGTGTCCGTCCGTCCATCCGTCCCTTCGTCCGTGTTTACATGCGTATACATTGGTGGCTACGATTCTGTAATTTTAGATACCTAGGTGACTATATTCTCTTAGGTGACTAGCCACCTAAGAGACTGAAATGGACACCAGATTTTGAATAATGGGTCTTAAACAAGACACTTTAAAATTGAAGACACTTTAAAGTCGGAAAAAAATCGTCCGATTAAACGGATGTCCAACACGCAGTTTTTTGAGTTACTCCCCTTACATGCTTTATATCATTTGAAAAACGCGCTGTAATTTGGGGGTTACACACTTCCGGTTAAGAAAGACACCTCAACACTCCGTGACCTACTTACGGCGATTGTAATGAAAGAAATTGCTAAGTAGTATTCAAACCACCTATTGGTTAAAAAAAAAAGCAGATAACCCATTTAAAAATGAAATTAAGTGTACAAATGTCTTGGAAAAGAAGTGTTTATATAAACGTTATTCTGCCTAACATCCTGTAGCCAGAATTTGAGCCGGTGCAAAGGCAAAATAATCTCTGCAAATTTGTCATGCGACATTCTTTTTAATTTCTGAAAATTCTGATGAGTGTCATGAACAATTTATCGTACTTATGTAAGAAAGTATTCAAAAGTGAAGCTACAATGACTGTTTTTTTTTTTTCCCACATCAGTTTAAGTTTTCCTCGTTTCGTTAGCCATATTACACGATACACCGGTTTGTTACTTCCTTTGCGCCAAAATATTGAGCGGGTACAGCCACCGGAGTTGCTGAAGGATGGAAAAACGGAAGAGAAAGTAAGTACTTTTATGGAATTAATAAATGCAAGGTACTTAAGATGCTTCAATTGAATGTCTTTGACGATTGAGTGCTTGGCTGACATAAAAAAAAAGTTATCAGATTTCGCGACTCGAAAGGTTGGCGGGATCCTGATCATGCCCAGATTTTTTTCTTTTCGATAATCAATAAAATACCGGATTGACAGAATACAAACAAATCGATCATTACAGTGATGGTGATCTGGTATGTTATTATGACTGGGGCGAATTTTTGGTAGAAAAATTGATGCTTGAAGTCCAAGAAGCGTCATGAACTCTCTAAATCAGTTACCGGACACGCAGATATTCGGATGTGATACGTCCATAATTCACTGACAAAATCGTTCACCATTGTAATTTTTATAGAAATTTAACTTGGTTTGAGAACAGGAATTCAACTGGAATTGAACTTAGGGTTGCAAACCAATTATTGTCTCATTTTTGTTAGGCTGTTGTCTCTAACTGACAGGTTACATAGGGTGACACGATGTTTCGGTAACATGAGTTCGGTAACATACACTTTTAGAGTAAATCGATTGGATGTTTCAGTAACAAAGCAATTATATTGTGTTTTTTGTTCTGTGACGTTCGTTACACCTAATGTATGGCTTTGTTTTGTTCAAACCTTTTACTTGTGCACTTTTCACCCATTTATCCCTTAATAGATAGGTTCAAATCCTTTATTTTTTTCACTTTCAATCCTTCTTGCTTGATAGATTGGCAATCCACATGGTCAATACATACAGCATGGAATGAGGTTTATAACAAAAAATTATTTATAAAACATAGTGGAAATTACAAATTAAGATTTTAATAACGGTTTGAATAAAATAAAGTCATGTGTTGGGTGTAAAGAACGCCATAATATCTAGACACTATATAATTGCTTTGTTACTGAAACATCCAATTGAATTACTCTGTAAGTCTATGTTACCGAACTTGTCTGTTACCGAAACATCCATAATTCGTTACATAATAGAACTGAACAGTTTGTATCGGCCATTCATTCTTTACCATTGGTAGGCAAGCTCAGCTTAAAAAAAAATGCGAGTCTAATTTTAATATTGCAAGTGGAAATAAAAGCTACTTGCAAAAATTTGCAAATGAATAAAAAATGAAATATGAACCCTCTATACTGTTAATAATATTTTCATTAGCTGTAGGTCATGAGTGAACTACATCAAAACTATTAGGATTTTTTCCCCTTCTTTTATATATATGCCAGGTTGGATTAAAATGAATTTGAGGATTATCTGCAGCCAACACCTTTTTATGCATGTCAACATTATCAATTTATCTCCTATTAACACCTTTTGATGACAGACATACGCAGTATACTGTCATTCTAATCCATTTATTGACAGATTGAAAAATCGTTTGGGGGGCAAAAAAGCTTCGACGACTGAGCCTTGACAAAAAAGCCCTGAACACTGAGAAAAAGGTTGGAACAAACAAGCCCAAGGACGAAAACGCCTGTTGCCGTTTATAGATCTATAGATTAATAAAGAGATTCAAATTTACATTTAAAAGAAAATGTGTTTTTTTTTTTATTGCGGATTAATTATCATTTGTACTTATAGCACTAGTGCACTTCTATAAGAGCAAATCCGACAAATGCAACATTGTGTTAACCATAGGCCTATAGCCAGTAAAAATCATGCAGGCTACTTATTAGTATTAACCCATTTCCAAACGACAGTATTTTTGGCCTGTCCAAATTGAAAGCATTTGCAGGCGACAAAATAAAAGTGACTGAAAATTTGTAATTTATTTTGTGAGGAGCAGAAAACATTGTGGGAAAAGGAGAAAATGCTGGTTACCAGCATTTTCTACTTTTCCCATAATGTTTTCTAAAGGCTTCTTTCTCAGAGGCATCAAAAGTAGGGATTGTGGGGTAATGGTTAATATCATGATATTACGAAAAGGTATTTAAATACATTCTTTGGGTGAAGGAAACTGAAATTGATTTCCTATGGAAAAAGAAGGACTAGGTCACTATCTGGTATCTAAAGTACCAACAGTTGCTCACAATCAATTCACAAATACAAATCCAATAACAACCCATCACAAATCCTTTAACCCATTACCACGCACCCCTACTATTGACGCCCATGAGAAAGAAGCCTTTAGAAAACATTGTAGGAAAAGGAGAAAATGCAGGTAACCAGCATTTTTTCCTTTCCCACAATGTTTTCTACCCTTTCCAAATATACTCCCAATTTTTGATTCACATTTATTTTGTCGTCTGCAAATACTTTCCAATTAGACATGTCCAAAATTTTGTAAAATGGTAGAGAGTTAACATCGTCCAGAAGAGATAGATATGAGTAAAATTTCTGAAGAGCAATCAACAGAATTGAACGGCTGGGTCAAACTAAACTTCTTGGAATGTTCCTTGCATTGTCCCCTCATAAAGGTTTTATTTAAGAGGGTAAAAAGAAAATTTTATTTGATGTTGAAAATGCGTAACTTTTCAAATAGTATTTAGATAGTAGTAAATCACAGGTAGTCAATGGTTACTTGTAGTGCCTGTAACATTTTTTCTCCAGGATGTCAAGTTCAGCCAAGGTAAAGAAGCAAAGAACCATGCATTCTAACTCAAGGTATGTTGTTTCTCAAATTGTTGAATATTACAATTAACCCATTACCACACAATCCCTACTTTTGACGCCCCTGAGAAGGAAGCCTTCAGAAAACATTGTGGGAAAAGGAGAAAATGCTGGAAACCAGCATTTTCTCCTTTTCCCATATTTTCTACCCTTTACAAAACAAATTTCAAAATTTCAGTCACTTTCATTTTGTCGCCTGCAAATGCTTTCAATTTGGACCAGTCTAAAATATTGTCGTTTGGTAAAGAGTTAAGTGTCTTTCACTAGGTGGTTTGTTTCCATCCTTTATATTTCTTACTGGGTCTAAGAATTAGTGTCTTTTGTCCAGGAATATGTGTCTTTATACAAAATTTTGTTTATTACCTAGTTTTCCCAAATAGCATATTCTAATGTGCCTAACATGTTCCTTTGTTTATTGCCTTGCTTCCCATGTTAATCTGGTCTAAATCAGACTAAATGGAAATTTCTTTTGCTTAAGGAAATGCATGTTTTGAGCCCCAAAAGCTCAGTACATCAGAGCTAATAGCCTATACATGTAATATGCATTCTTTGAGTTTGAACCCTAGTTCAGCCAACCTTCTTGCATTTCAAAGAAGTCAGTGTACCTAAACCTAGTTATTTGTTTCCCATTTCTTAACTACAGACTAGTAGTCACTTCCTAATGCTGGGTACATCCAGGAAAATACCATAATATACCAGTTTTGTACTACAAACCATGGGTTTATACACCGGTACAAAATTATTTTGACCATGCGTAGTTTTGTGATGTCATTAAAAAGATTCTTGGAAAGACGGAATCTGTTAATTGTATACCAGATATGCCTCGTTTGTTATGACCTTGGGGTTGAATTCCTCTGAAATACTTGTGGGAAAATGAGGAAAGTCTTGTAAAGAGAAGAGATAGCAAATGACATGCATGCTATGTGCCATGGAAATCTTAGATAATAATTTTTGATATTGAAATTATCATTAGACTTTGAGCATTTTGTTTTACCTGAAAAGTGATATTGACCCAGGAAATTTATATAGAAAGTCCAGAAATTGCTTGAAAAAAATTTATGGAGTGTACAGAATGTCAAGGGACAATAATGATGTAAGATAGCTCAGATATTGAAATAGTGTTTAAAATTGCTTTAAACTGAATTCAATCAGTCAGTTAAGGTAAATGTGCTTTTAAACAAACCGTCATCTATATCTGGTGTCTCTACAAGTTTGAAGCTAAAACCAATATGCCAGAGACTTGGTCCATCTTAAAGTGTCTTGTATCCATCCTTTATGTGTCTTGGCATGTCCAAATATAATGTGTGTCTTTTGTCCAGAAAAATGTATCTTTCTATGACCAGATCTTGTGTGCCTCGAGTTGTGAGTCCACCACTAAGTGTTTTGTTTCAATCCTAGGGATGGGTTGTTTAGAAAAACTGTACTTTTTTAATTGTTGATCTTCATGGAAATCTTAGATACTACTTGTTAAATTGAAATTGTCATTAGACTGAGCATTTTGTTTTACCTGAAAAGTGATATAGACCCAGGAAATTTATATAGAAAGTCCAGAAATTGCTTGAAAAAAATTATGGAGTGTACAGTATGTCAAGGGACAATAATGATGTAAGATCGCTCCGATATTGAAATAGTGTTTAAAATTGCTTTAAACTGAATTCAATCAGTCAGTTAAGGTAAATGTGCTTTTAAACAAACCGTCATCTATATCTGGTGTCTCTACAAGTTTGAAGCTAAAACCAATATGCCAGAGACTTGGTCCATCTTAAAGTGTCTTGTATCCATCCTTTATGTGTCTTGGCATGTCCAAATATAATATGTGTCTTTTGTCCAGAAAAATGTATCTTTCTATGACCAGATCTTGCGTGCCTCAAGTTGTGAGTCCACCACTAAGTGTTTTGTTTCAATCCTAGGGATGGGTTGTTTAGAAAAACTGTACTTTTTTAATTGTTGATCTTCATGGAAATCTTAGATACTACTTGTTAAATTGAAATTGTCATTAGACTGAGCATTTTGTTTTACCTGAAAAGTGATATTGACCCAGGAAATTTATAAAGAAAGTCCAGAAATTGCTTGAAAAAAAGATTATGGAGTGTACAGTATGTCAAGGGACAATAATGATGTAAGATCGCTCCGATATTGAAATAGTGTTTAAAATTGCTTTAAACTGAATTCAATCAGTCAGTCAAGGTAAATATGCGTTTAAACAAACTGTCATCTATCTCTGGTGTCTCTACAAGTTTGAAGCCAAAACCAATATGCCAGAGTCAGTCCATCTTAAAGTGTCTTGTATCCATCTTTTATGTGTCTTGGCATGTCCAAATATAATATGTGTCTTTTGTCCAGAAAAGTGTATCTTTCTATGGCCAGATCTTGCGTGCCTCAAGTTGTAAGTCCACCACTAAGTGTTTTGTTTCAATCCTAGGGATGGGTTGTTTAGAAAAACTGTACTTTTTTAATTGTTGATCTTCATGGAAATCTTAGATACTACTTGTTAAATTGAAATTGTCATTAGACTGAGCATTTTGTTTTACCTGAAAAGTGATACTGACCCAGGAAATTTATATAGAAAGTCTAGAAATTGCTTGAAAAAAATTATGGAGTGTACAGTATGTCAAGGGACAATAATGATGTAAGATCGCTCCGATATTGAAATAGTGTTTAAAATTGCTTTAAACTGAATTTCAATCAGTCAGTCAAGGTAAATGTGCTTTTAAACAAACCGTCATCTATATCTGGTGTCTCTACAAGTTTGAAGCTAAAACCAGTATGCCAGAGTCAGTCCATCTTAAAGTGTCTTGTATCCATCCTTTATGTGTCTTGGCATGTCCAAATATAATATGTGTCTTTTGTCCAGAAAAATGTGTCTTTCTATGACCAGATCTTGCGTGCCTCAAGTTGTGAGTCCACCACTAAGTGTTTTGTTTCAATCCTAGGGATGGGTTGTTTAGAAAAACTGTACTTTTTTAATTGTTGATCTTCATGGAAATCTTAGATACTACTTGTTAAATTGAAATTGTCATTAGACTGAGCATTTTGTTTTACCTGAAAAGTGATATTGACCCAGGAAATTTATAAAGAAAGTCCAGAAATTGCTTGAAAAAAAGATTATGGAGTGTACAGTATGTCAAGGGACAATAATGATGTAAGATCGCTCCGATATTGAAAAAGTGTTTAAAATTGCTTTAAACTGAATTCAATCAGTCAGTCAAGGTAAATATGCGTTTAAACAAACTGTCATCTATCTCTGGTGTCTCTACAAGTTTGAAGCCAAAACCAATATGCCAGAGACCCAGCCCTATGAGCGAATAAAGTAACATTGCTGACATAAAGTAATAAAGTAACAGCTCTGCCTCTGCTTTATTTAAGTCTTGCTCCTTTTCTGTTGTCCTCCGTATGTTAGGTGAGTGCCCAAGGGCTAAATGTCCCTCTTGTTTTTGTTGTGGTAATGTATAATAACAAAATTTAATACTGCAAACCATCATTTGATAATATGCCAACCCATCACAAATTCTCATTCCTTAAGTCTTTCCTTCTGACATTATTGAATTGTTGAACAGTAGACACATGTGTATTTAAAGCACCTGAGATATTGTTAAAAACTGAATAACTACAGATTACTTTTCAGAGTGGGTAGAAACACTGTGGCAAAAGGAGGAAATTGCTTGAAATAATCAATTTCTTTTTTTGTCACTGTTTTCAAAAGTTGAGTCCTGCAGAGACATTTATTTGTGATCTGTAGAGAGGAAAGAGATTAATAATGAAAACATGTTGTTTAAGATATTTAACATTTTTATCTATATAGACATTGTCTTTCCTGATAAATCGGATGAAACTGATGATGACGACAATAAGTTGACAGATGCTATTATTGACGATTTCCCAAAACAGGAGAGGTAAGTGGTAAAATGCTAATATAACATGAATTTGATAACTGGCTGCCAGTGTCAAAAAAATGTGACTGGTCAAGTACTGGTTAAAATAACTCCAGGAAACATGGATCTGTGAAAGGTCACCATTAAACAGCTAAAATACTGTTGATATGCATCACAACGCCAAACAAACAAATATTATTGTAGTATAGTCAAATAAGCATATCTGTTTGTTTTATTTCCTTTATAGACTTGAACCTCTCTGCCATATATTTCTGTTCAGCTCAAATTTGAAGGTTTTTCTTCATTTACCTGCCTAACTGCTGATTGTGGTTGATTGAATGTGCGTTTATTTAACATTGCCACTGGTTGCCCATATGGGCGATGCCCCCTGAAGACGGTTAGTTTTGTTACAGGAAATAGTGCAAGATAAAGGACAAAACCCATCCTACTTTACACCTGTTTCTTTAACATGCTTGGTGTATAGCACTGTCACATGGGACCTTGGTTTAACATCTTATCGGAAGGACTTAGTAATTTTAGCTTACCAGCCTGGGAATGGAACCCACAACCTGTAGTGACAAAAAACTTCATGTTTACATGTCCTACACTCTACTGACTGAGCTATGGGGGCTGGTGTATGGTATTACAAGGTATCCTTTTTATGCAGCTAGTTTTTAACAAGGTGATGAGTTAAACAATTCAGTATTTGTGTATAATTTAATTGATCAATATTTTGTCTATTCACAGATGGCATAAGGTGCAAAGAGAACTTTTTTTAGCTCACCTGAGCAAAACATGCTCAAGGGGAGCTTTTAGGGTGACCCTGTGTCCTCCTTCCTCCCGATTTGGACCAAACTTAGCTGGAATGTCCTTGTGAGGTCCTCTGAAAATTGCCCACAGAATTTGATTCCATCAGGAACTGTGGTTGCCATAGCAACAAAATGGAATTTTCTAAGATATTCTTTAAAAATCTCCTCTGAATCTGCCCATCAGATTTTGAATAATTTCAGACATTTTCCTTAGATGACTTTTTCCAAAAGTTTTTCGCAAAATTAAGGGGGGGGGGGGTAAGGAGGCTCTTTGCCCTGTAAGGACTTGAGGAAATTCTTTAAAGAAAATCATCTCCTCTGAAACCAGTCGTCAGATTTTCAAATAATTGTGCAGGGATGTTCCTTGGGTGACCCTTTTCAGAATTTGTTTGTGAAATATTGATCACGAAAAACATGGCCATGGTGGAGTGGGGGGGGGCGTTGCATGGAAGGCTCTTTGCACTGTATTAACTTGAAGAAATTCTTTAAAAGTTATCTCCACTGAAACCAGTAGTCAGATTTTCAAGTAATTTTTATACGCCCGTCGAAGACGGGACGTATTACGGGATCACCCGTGGCGGGTGGGCGGCGTCCAGTTCTTTGTCCGGAGCATATCTCCAAAACTAACTAGGGTTATGAAATTTCATGGGTGGATAGATCTCATCGAGTGGGAGTGCAGTGCACAGGAATCATAACTCTTGCTCGCTTAATTTTTGAGTTATTGCCCTTTGTTGTTTTTCATACTTGAATTTTGTCAGGAGCATATCTCTAAAACTATACTAGCTAGGGTTATGAAATTTCATGGGTGGATAGATCTCATTGAGGGGGAGTGCAGTGCACAGGAATCATAACTCTTGCTCGCTTAATTTTTGAGTTATTGCCCTTTGTTGTTTTTCATACTTGAATTTTGTCCGGAGCATATCTCCAAAACTATACTAGCTAGGGTTATGAAATTTTATGGGTGAATAGATCTCATCGAGGGAGAGTGCAGTGCACAAGAATCATAACTCTTGCTAGCTTAATTTTTGAGTCATTGCCCATTTTTGTTTTTCATACTTGAATTTTGTCTGGAGCATATCTTCAAAACTTTAGTAGCTAGGGTTATGAAATTTCATGGGTGGATAGATCTCACCGAGGGGGAGTGCAGTGCACAAAAATCGTAACTCTTGCTTGCTTAATTTCTGAGTTATTGCCCTTTGTCGTTTTTTATACTTTAATTTTGTCCGGTGAATATCTCCAAAACTATACTAGCTAGGGTTATGAAATTTCATGGGTGGATAGATCTCACCGAGGGGGAGTGCAGTGCACAGGAATCATAACTCTTGCTTGCTTAATTTTTGAGTTATTGCCCTTTGTTGTTTTTCATACTTGAATTTTGTCCGGAGCATATCTCCAAAATTATACTAGCTAGGGTTATGAAATTTCATGGGTGGATAGATC
The DNA here is from genome assembly GCA_946811185.2 of Hippopus hippopus. Lineage (NCBI taxonomy): Eukaryota > Metazoa > Mollusca > Bivalvia > Cardiida > Cardiidae > Hippopus > Hippopus hippopus. The sequence continues at coordinate 20,371,749 of OX328109.1, read as the reverse complement.
TCATTGAGTGGGAGTGCAGTGCACAGGAATCACAACTCTTGCTCGCTTAATTTTTGAGTTATTGCCCTTTGTTGTTTTTCATACTTGAATTTTGTCCGGTGCATGCCCCAGCCTTACAACTTGGGATAAGACGGGCGTATCTTGCGACAATTTGCCGCTCTTGTTCAGTGATGTTCTTTGGGTGACCTTGTTCAAAAATCGTCCTCGAAATTTTGGGAGACCCTTTTCAACAATTGTATGCAAAATTTTGATGTGGCAAAAAACATGGCAGTGGTGGTAGGGCGTGGTTCAGACAGGCTGGCTCTTTGCACTATATTGACTTAAAGAAATTTGTTAAAAATCTTCTCCTCTGAAAGGGGGGGGGCCTTTATTTGCACTGTTTGGCCTTAACACATTACCAAACAATCTCTACTTTACACCCCTGAGGAAGAGGTCTTTTGAAAACATTGTGGGAATGGTGAACTTCCAAAATAGCTTGGCAAAGTATCAATTTGGTTTCCGAATTTCAATTGTCCTCTCAAAAAATTCAGGTAAGCGATCCAGGGCCATCTCTGCCCTCTTGTTTGAAAATACATGTAGATTCAACTTGATCTGATCCAATGCAACATATCGTCACAAAACTTTGTTGTATCTAGAAAACAAAAAGACTGACCCAGTCAGCGCATATTGAGATAGAGCAATTAATTTATAAGCCATTTCAAAAGTATTTCCTTATTTCAGGGCACAGGATGTTGACGAGTTGGTTTTTGAAAATGCAGAGTCTGATTCAGAGGATGACTTAGAGAATGACTTAAAGAATGTAGAGGATAGTCAAGAACAGCCTAGGCAAAGGCCAAAAAAGCATGAGAAGACTGTTAGGAAGAGGTGTGATGAATTTGAAATGGAAGAAATAAAAAAATATTTTAGCACTTTCTTGGAATGCCAAATATGTCCAAGAACAAAAGATGTAGAAGCAGCCAAAAAGAAGAGCCAAAAAAACAACGGAAAGATATGGATGAGATCCAATGATAAAATTGTGAAAAAAATAAGCAACATGAACCACAAGAGACAGTAGAAACAAAATGTAACAAAAGTCAGTAAAGGATTTTGGGACTGAATATCCAGTGATCGGGAAAGAATTTATTTCAATGAGACAATGTCTTCAGTTTTTGAAAACCAAAGAGACATTTTCAAAAGTAATAAGACATTTTTATTTTCAGATGAGACATTATAAAGAATTCAAGTAAAACACTTTATTCTATTTTATTGCTTTAACACAGGAATAATACCATTCATTTTTCCATATATTTTTCATTTCATAAAACATTTTTTTCACACATGAACGGCAATTTAGCTTCCAAATATTGTTTTATACAGAGATTCATGTAAAGTCACTGTTTGAATTCATTATTAAAGACGAGAAGACAGTTTGAAGTCCCTCTGATGGGACAATACCACGCTGCTCATTGTAGTGTCATTGGTTTTCAGGCTTTTTTGGCGATCTATTTCTTTGTGACAATTAATTTTTGGAAAAGTATTACTACATGATTTGACATCAGTTAGTCAGTTTAAATAGCAAGTAACTTAAAAATCTGTCACTTTACACTAGATAAGAGGAATAACACCTTTGATAAATGACTAGCCAGCTTTATTATCATGTGCATGTCCTTCACATTTTATACTGATCATGTTTAACCCAATTTTCTGCCAGATGCAAACAAGCTTGGTTATATGAAGCTTTAGACGATAAGTCATATTGACATTTTGGCAGATATCTTTAATCCTCAATGGTTCATTTCAGATTTCCATGTGTCAAAACCTTGGCTCAGGGATCAAATAAGAAACGTACCGAGTTGTCAAGTTTTGTCAAGACATCCATTTCTTTCTCATTTTTCTGGCCAATTTTCTTGTTTGCTATCAACTATGTTTAATCAAGGACTGGGATCAATAATAGTTACAAAACCAAGAATTCAAGCTTAGGCACCAAGCGAGTTCAGGAGCCAACTACAATCGATTCCGGGATTTCTAAATGGATTATCGGAATCGGAAGCCAAAACCAACTGACTTTCGACTGAAGTCAATCATTGGGCCCACCACTAAGTGATAGATACAAGGGATTCCTGTGATGAGCAGAGGTTTAATTTACGGATCAGACCCGATGATTCAATAGCAATATCTCGGATATAAAGTCACACTTTATCAATGTAGTATCAAGTAACATTCCCTGTTACAGATGTTGAAATCAGATTCTAGATAGCATATACAATCGATAATAATATTCACAAAATAGGAGAATACTTAAGTTAACTTTTCTTTGTTTGAGTTTTAGAAGATTTGCCAAACATACAGGCGCAGCTTCCATAATTGAGACAGTTGGGCACATTTCTAGGATTCTGAATGAGACATTTTTGGTTTTTATGTGCCTATGGCGCAGGGGTTTCCCGATCACTGAATATTGTGTCTATAAAGCTGTTCCTGGTAATGTTTATCAACCTATTAAGTACTACACACATACATATTTTATGACTAGCAAATATGTTGCACTGGATAATTAGTTTATTTGAAAATTTTAACTATTCAGGTTTAGTCTTTTTGTCAGATTTCATTTGATATATTGATGTGATCTTTTGTGATCATTACATCCGACTTAAGAAAAACATAAATTTCAGCTTAACTCTTTACAAAATAGTGTGAGCTATACTGATCATGTTTTCTGTAGCTGTTAACAATTTCTTGTCTTGGCCAGAAAATTGGTCAGAATGTTTGCTTTGATGATATCTCAGACAAGTTTGAAAATGAATTATGTCAGGTCACCAAATAGGTCATTTGGTCAAATCTTAGAAAAACATTGTTTACGCACTAGAAGCCACATTTTTAGGGTAATACTCTTGAAAGTAAGAATGTTTTCTTGGTGTCTCTGTTCAAAAATGGGATATGTTGGGTCAAAAACAAGGTAAAATCTTCAAAAATGGTGTGTATGCTCTGGAGGCCACATTTTCAGGCCTATACTCATGAAAGTTAGTCATGATAAAAGCTTAGATTTTTTAGCTCAACTGAGCACAACGTGCTGAAGGGGAGCTTTTAGGATCACCCAGTGTCAGTCGTGCGTCAGTGTGTCAACAATTCTTTCAACATCAACTCCTCCTAAACCGCTGGGTCAATTTGGACCAAATTTGGCTGGAATGTTCCTTGGAAGGTCCTCTTTAAAAATTGTTCACAGAATTTGACTCCAAATTCTTTAAAAATCTTATGTACACTCTTGAGGCTAAATTTTCAGTTCAGTACTTTTGAAACATGATCCAAAACTAGGTCACTAAGTCAAATCATTACAAAACCTATGCTTGAAACCAAGGAGTTGATTTAAATCCTTGCTCTTTAGTGCTATACCATACAATCCAAAAGGCTCGGGTAAGCGACTCCAGGGCCATCATGGCCCTCTTATTATTTGAATACATTCATGAAAAAAGTATTTGTATTCTGTAATTGCAGCAGGCTGGGTAGTTCTTGTTCCAAATCCTATACTTTTTTTCTCGATGTAAATAGGGGTTGGAATGGGTATCAATTGGTTTTTTTTTACTGTATTGAATAGAACATCGGCCTTTCTCTATGGCGTGTCATAGAAGGCCACTAAAATTAGAGACAAACGGCTGCTTTCCTTGTAGTTTGTAGGATTGCAGCAGGCTGGGTAGTTCTTATTCCAAATCCTATATTTTTTTTCTCGATGTAAATAGGGGTTGGAATGGGTATCAATTGGCCTGTGGGACCCCATGTGGTTTAATCGGGGGTATAAGAATAAACCACTGCAGTCCCGCGATTGTCACATCTGCCATTTCAACAGGATTTGGAATGGGAATCAATTGGCCTGTGGGACCCTGGGTTGTTTAATCAGGGGTATAAGAATAAACCACTGTAGTCCCGCGATCGTCACATCTGCCATTTGATCTGGCGGAACAAACGTGACAGCATGCATGTCGTAAAAGGCGACAAAAGGGGCATCATTTTGTGTTTTGTCCATTCCTCATTTATCATGTTTGTCTTATGTTGTTGCACATGTTTCTTATTTTCACTTCGCATTATTGTTTACTAAGTAAGTGCGCCTAATATGACCTAAGTTGTCAACGGGCCTTACAACGCTATAAGTATTTGTATTTGAATACTTTTGAAAGTATTTGACCCCAGGTCTGCATTTTATACAGATGCCTGTGAATGGTTTGTCCCATTTTACTGATATGAAAACATTTATGAAGTTACAATAAGCTCACCTGAGCATAACATGCTCAAGGGGAGGTTTGAGGATCACGTGCTGTGCGTCATCAAGATCTCTTTAACCCTTTACTGCACAGATACTCATTTCTAGGCATGGCTTGTAGGAGCCTTTGGAAAACATTGTGGCAAAAGGTGAAATTGCTCATGACGAGCAATTTCACCTTTTGTCACAATGTTTTCTATGCTATCAAAAGGTGTCATATATACAAGAAAGGGCTTCATCCTTGCTGTTATTTAGGGTCAATTAGAGATACCATAGAAATGCCCTATGGGGTAAAGGGTTAAACATCAACTCCTAAACTTCTGGGCCAAATTGGACCAAACTTGGCTGGAATGTTCCTATGGAGGTCCTCTTTAAAACTGTTCACAGAATTTGATTCCATGTAAAACCCTGGTTTGCATGGAAACCCAATGGAATTTTCTAAGAAATTCTTAAAAAGTCTTCTCTGAAACGGCTGGTCAGATTTTAGATTAATTTCACAGAGATGTTCCTTGAGTGACCCTTTTCAAAATTGTTTGCAGAATTTTGTTCTGTCAAGAAACATGGCTTTGGTGAATGAGGGCTAATTGCACTATACAGAAATAAAGCATTCTTAAAAATTCTTCTCTGAAACCGCTGGTCAGATTTTGAAATAATTTCACAGAGATGTTCCTTGGGCGACCCTTTTCAGAAATTGCTCATGAAATATTGATCAGTTAAGAAACATGGCTCTGATGAATGGGGGCTACTTGCACTATACAGAAATGAAGAATTCTTGAAAATTATTCTTCTCTGAAACGGCTGGTCAGATTTTCAAATGATTTCTTAGATGTTCCCTGGGTGACCCTTTTAAAAAACTGATTGAGAAATGTTTATCTGTCAAGACACATGGCTCTGGTGATGGGGGGCTTCTTGCACTGTACAAAAATGAAGAAATTCTTAAAAATTCTTCTTCTCTGAAACTGCTGGTCAAATTTTGAAATCATTTCACAGAAATGTGCCTTTGGTGACCCTTTTCAAAAAGTGTTCACAAAATGCTGATTTGTCAAGAAACATGGCTCTGATGGGTGGGGGGGTCCACTTGCACTGTGAAACGGCTGGTCAGATTTTGCAATATTTTCTCAGAAATGTTTCTTGGGTGACCCTTTTTGCAAATTGTTCGAGAAATTTTGATCCATCAAGAAACATGGTTCTGATGGCTGTGGGCTATTTAAACAAAATGGACATGAAGAAATTCTTAAAAATTCTTCTTCTCTGAAACCGCTTGTCAGATTTTGAAATAAACGCACAGAAATGACCCTTTTCAAAAATTGTTAGGAAAATTTTTATTCATCAAAAAACAACAGCCAGTTGTTGGCACCTCTATGTGGTGCTGTTGTTGACTTGTGTTTTTAGTCATTATCGAGCATGTGCTGTACTTCAAGAAATTGTCCTTGGGTGATCTATCCAAAAATTTATTTGCAGAGTTCTTATTCATCAAATTCATTGCTGTGGTAATAATTGTAGGGGTGGTGACAGATTTTTAACCCTTTCCCAAACAAGCCCTTGTTTTTACGTGTCTGTAGTACAAGTCTGTTGAAAACACTGAGAAAAGGAGAAATTGGACATAACAAGCAATTTTTCCTTTTCCAAGAGTTTTCTACCCATTTTGAGAACTTTCTACCATTTATATCAAATTTGAAATTGTCGTCTGCAAACTCTTTGAGTTTAGAAGAGTCTAAAATTTATTGTTTTGGAAAGGTTTAAATGACTTTTACTGGTGACCTTTTCAAAATTGCCTGGCAAAATAATGATTTTGTTTCCAAAGTTTCAATACCTCACAAAAAAATGGCTATGGTCCTCTCAAAAATTCAGGTGAGCGATCCAGGGCCATCTTAGCCCTCTTGTTTTGTGTTGTTGGGTTTAGACAAAGCCTTCATTTTCAATGAAATTTTGAATAAAATTATAAAATTTCTTGATGTTTTTCTTTTAAATAAAATGAATGGGGGGTAATGCTATTTTCAACAGTACTGTATTGAACCTTTATTAAGACCACCTGCTCTAAGATAACAATTTTCTAGCTTCCCATTGGGTAGTCTCTTAACTCTACCAAATGACAAAATTTTAGTCTGGTCCAAATTGAAAGCATTTGCAGACGACAAAATAAAAGTGACAGATTTGAAATTTGTTTTGTGAAGAGTAGAAAACATTGTGGGAAAAGGAAAAAATGCTGGTAACGAGCATTTTCTCCTTTTCCCACAATGTTTTCTAAAGGCTTCTGTCTCGGGGTCGTCGAAAGTAGGGATTGTGTGGTAAAGGGTTAATACAGGTTTGACTATGTATCATTTGTATCCACATCTGCATCTATCCATGTTGTCTTGGAGTTTCCTCGCCAGTACTTTTCCAATTCATACTCACTTTCCTGCTTTGCTACTTCCAGAACGGTCTCCCATGAAAAGATAACTGAATCAGGATAAAATGACTCATGAATTTAAAAAAAAAAAACCTTTTTGTCATCGTCTGTGGTGGTCTTGTGGTTGATCACCATCTTCATGAGCAGAAGTTTGTGGGTTCGACCCCCGACTTTTAAATTGGTATAAGTGGCTTTCCTCTTTTGCCCTCAGGATTATGGATGTTTCTTCTTTTTTTTTCTTAACAAAACAAATTTCTAATTTTCCGTCACTTTTATTTTGTCGTCTGCAAATGTTTTCCATTCGGGCAAGCCTAAAATTTTGTCATTCGGTAATGAGTTAAACACCAAACAAATTAAAAAACAAAGGCTGTGATGCTACAAACTGAGCTAGTAGGGTCCTTTGGAAAAAGACAACAATGCCTTGACAAATGTGTCGAGCAATATCATTGTGTTACTTTTTTGTGATGGCACCTGTGAATAAGGACTGGGTATTAACCCTTATCCTCGTCTACAGCTGGCATGATTCATAAAGTCTAAAACTAACAAATGATAGTTCAGAGGGTGGAATACATGAAATTATGAGAAATTTCTTCATATTTTTTTATCACAAATTTTCAATCATGCTGTGGCACAGAGTTTATGCTTTGAAATTTGTGTTAGCGAAAGGGTTAGGAAGATTGTATTTAAAGTGTCTTATTTTATTGTAGCCACATTGGTAATGGAATTAACCACTTAACACATGGATTGTAAGACACCTTAGTGTCATTTGTAAGAACTCTTTGAGATGCCACATAAAAATTACAGCCACATAGCTCATTTAAGCCACATAATGTTTAGCCACTCAAGTATCAAATGTTCGTCCGTGCATGCGTCTGTAATTTTTTTCTTTAAAAAACTTCTCCTCAGAAACTATTGACTGGATATTTACCAAATTTCTTAGGAATGTTCCTTTGGAACTAAGAAAATGCTGGTTACAATTTTTTTCTTCTTTTCTCACAAGTTTTTTCCATACCCTTTTTCTTCAGTGAGCTAAAATGCAGGATTGAATGATAATTGTTAAAAACTTCCTTTCGCCATTATAGAAATATCAGGCCTGTGGAGCGATACAGGCGCTCAAGCACCTCTAGTTTTCCTACTATGTTTTTCAAAAATACTATTCTTCAGGGTCATTAACACTTTACCGCACAATGCCAACTTTTAACAACCCTGGGAAAGAAGCCTTTTGAAAACATTGCAAGAAAAGGAGAAAATGCTGGTAACCAGCATTTTCTCCTTTTCCCACAATGTTTTCTACCCTATTAAAGAAAGATTGCACCATTTGAGCCACATGGTGATTGTCGTCTGCAAATTCTTTCAATTTGGATTAGTCTAAAAATTATTTCGTTTGGTAAAGAGCTAAATCATGGGATTATTTGGTAAAGGAGCAAGGAAGGAAGGAAGGAATTCACAGTGTAAATGTTGAGAAAGGAGATTAAGATGTATATACTTGAATTAGTCTTTACCGTTTGAAAAAACAAAAGCATATGATTTTAACCCTTTACCACACAATCCCGACATTAAAAGACCCTGAGAAAGTAGGATTTTAAAAACATAGTGGACAGAGGAGAAAATGCTGGTAACCAGCATTTTCTCATTTTCTCACAGTGTTTTCTACCCTTCCAAAAACAGATTTCAATTTACAGTCACTATTTTGTCGTCTGCATAATTACGCTTTCAGTTTGGACTAGTCTAAAACTTTGTCATTGGTAAAGAGTTAAAAGATGTATCCTTGTAAATGAGTGATAAATAATTTGAATAAAGGTTTTATACATGAACTTTAAAGGGTAGAAAACATTGTGGGGAAAGGAGAAGAAGTTAGATACCAGCATTTTCTCCTATTCCCACTATGTTTCTGAAATATTTTACATAATTGTTTGACACTGGATGCTCTCAGTTGATAATTATCTTGTTCTTTAATTTAAAGGCTCTTAACCCTTTACCACATGACAAAATTTTAGACTGGTCCAAAGTGAAAGAGTTTGCTGACCACAAAATAATTCTTGCTCATATAGTGAGATTTGTTTTTAATAGGATAGAAAACATTGTGGGAAAAGGACATAATGCTGGTCTCCAGCATTTACTCCTTTTCCCACGATGTTTTAAAAAGGCTTTTTCCTCAGTCTTTAAAACTTGGGATTGTGTGGTAAATGGTTTAGGCCATGTGAAAAAATGGTTACAAAGATTTTCTCCAATTTTCACTATGTTTTAAAAGTATTTTACAGGATTGCTTGATAAAGGCTTAAGCATGTTCTCAGTTCATAATTATCTTGTTCTTTAATTTTAGGGCTCTTGAGATCATGTAAAAAGTATGATGTTATGAGGAAATTTGTCAGCGTCATGGAAACAGTAAACAAACTGTGCGAAGAAGAAACAGTCAAGGTATGTATGACACATTGAGTACCATTATACTTTTTGAAGTATAAAAGTTATTTTAGACATCTGTTTATGTAGCACAATCAAAGAAGAAATATTTTAACTTTATGCCAAACAACAAAATGATAGACTTGTCCTAATTGAAAGCAGTTGCAGACGATAAATTAAATAATGCTGAAATGCTGGCATTTGTCTTCGATAGGGTAGAAACATTCTTGGGAAAAAGAGAAAACGTTTGGTTACTAGCATCTTCTCCTTTTCCCATAATATTTTCAGATGTTGTCTTCATCAGGTTTGTTGAAACACAGGATTATTGGTTAAAGGGAGCTAATCAGATTTTTCTAACCTCACCAAACTTCAAAACTATTTTGGCACAGAATTAAGTGATAGCTGGCAAACTGTCGGCAAAGAAAAAAGAAAAAAAAATTTGGTGGTATTTTGGAGCTATGTTGCCTTTAAAGTATTTGCAGATTTCGAGCCAGAGTTTCACAAAGGTGTGTGGGAATGTCATGTGATATATAACATAGTGGGAATAAGTACAGTGATGTTATATTTGATTTCATAAGAATAAGTGGAGTTTATCTTGTTAATTTTGACTGCTAGTGGGCCTTTAACCCTGTACCAAAAAACAAAAATTTAGACTTGTATAAATCGAAAACATTTGCAGACGACAATGTAAATGTGGCTCCAATGATGGAATTTGTTTATGATAGGGTAGAAAACATTGTGGGAAAAGGAGAAAATGCTGGTTACCAGCATTTTCTCCTTTTTCCACAATGTTTTGAGTAGCTTTCTTCCTCATTGTCCTTAAAACTGGGGATTTTGTGGTGAAGGGTTAAGGCAGATGCTTGCTCAATACAGGTATCCTCAACATATTTACTTTATATAGGAGGCTTGTTTGAAAGAGGTGGCCTTTTATACAGGCTTTAGTGTTAGAAAATATCTGAAGTAGAAATGGCTTCCATTTTGTTTTATCTATTACAAGGATTTGTTCAGTTTTTCTCTTGGTACATGACCTTGTCTTGGTGATAGGTGATTGCATGTACCTGAGAGCCTCTACAAATGGGCCATGTAAAAGCTATGAAATCTGATTTATTTTCTGAATATTTTAATCTAGAGAGATATATTGGTGGATCAACTATTTATAATCTATGACTTAAGCAAGGTGGGACTAAAACATTTGTATAAACCAGGTATTTTTATTTTCACCCTGACTGCTACATAATACTGGTTGTCTTAGTAACTGGATGTATGCATAGTGACAAAACCTGTTATTGTTGCTATGTAAAGCATGTATGCTAGGATATTTGAGTATCTACCTGTTCTTTGTTGCTTTATACTTTACCCATAGATCAATAGGCATGACTTCATTCGTGGATGCAGGCAATGAAGATCAAGATCAGATTGCACAGAATGTGTAGTCTTATCTTGAATGTGTATGTGCGCTTTATGAGATTTTTTTCAGATATTCAGGTTAACTCTTTCATTACTGAATAGATAACTTGCATTTTCTCAAAGGCTACAAATACAGTTTCGCTGCAAGGTCAAGAGAGTTAAGTCATAATCCAGAATAAAGCAGTGGACAGTGTAGATCAGAGATTAGACTGCACATTCTGTGCAGTCTGATCTTGATCTACACTGTCCACTAAAGCTTCTGGTGTCGTCTAAGGTATGGAAAGAGTTAAGACAGCCTCAAAGAGTAGCATTTGGATTTTTACTGTCAGACTGATATGTTCCATTTTACATGTTGATTCTGTACCAGACGACAAAATTTTAGACTTGACTGAATTGAGAGAATTTGCAGATGACAAATTAAAAGTGCGCCACATAATGCTTTTTTTCTGTGATAGGTTAGAAAGTATGGTGGGAAAAGGAGAAAATGCTGGTTACAGGTATTTTCTTTTTTCCTACCATCTTTTCAAAAGCTTTTTTACTTAGAGTGGTTAGAACTTGGAATTGTGTGGTGAAGCATTAAATGCTTTACCATTAACCCTTTATCACACAATTCTGAGTTTTTAATGACCCTAAGAGATAAGACTTATGAAAATATTGTGTGAAAAGGAGAAAATGCTGGTAACCAGCATTTTCTCCTGTTCCCACAATGTTTTCTTCCCTTTTACTAACATATTCTATGATTTCAACTGGGTTCAAGTTGGCTACTGCAAATGCTTTGAATTTGAACAAGGCTAAAATTTTATTGTGTGGTAAAGAGTTAATTTGTCTATATTTTTCACTAACTGCTAGAAGGATCAATGCTTGCATCCATTCTTTAACCCTCTAAATGCCTTTCATGACTTTATTTGCCTTTGTGGGCAGTTGTAGCCAGTGTAAATCGGGATAAGACAGCACAAAATATAGAGTCTGTGACTACACTGTTCACATTGCCGAGACATTCTGGACAAAAGCAACCTTGAAATTTCACTAAGTTAAGTATTATTTCCTCTTTACACAAGTACAAAAATCTAGACCCGACCAAATTGAAAACATTTGCAGAAGTTAAATGAAATATGGCTCTAGTAATTCATGGGACTTTTCTTTAAAAGGGTAGAAAATATAATTGAAAAAGGATTTTCCTCATTTCCCACATTGTTTCAGAAGACCTGTTACAGCAGGGTTGTTAAACATGGCATTGTTTGGTAAAGGGTCTAATACCTAACTGTTTAAATTTGAATCACAGATACAGCATGGGAGTTCTTTTAACCCTTTACCAAACAATCCCTGGTTTTTATGACCCTGAAATAGAAGCCTTTTGAAAACATTGTGGGAAAAGGAGAAAATGCTGGTAACCAGCATTTTTTCCTTTTCCCACAATGTTTTCTGCCCTTCTGGAAACAAATTTCAATTTTTTAGTTACGTTTATTTTGTCGTCTGCAAGTGCTTTCAATTTGAACTAGTCTAAAATTTTGTCGTTTGGTAAAGAGTTAAGCAGCTGTGGTTTACAAGTTTTGAAAAACATTATTGTAACTGGAGTAATCACAGATCTGTATTTGCATCAACTCTTTGTCAAACAGTTCCCATACTCAACAACCCTTGCGAAGAAAGCTTTTGAGGGAAAACATTGTGGGAAAAGGAAAAGAGAAAATGTTGAAGGCCAGCATTTTCATCTTTTCCCACAATGTTTTCTGCCCATTCCTAGATGATCTTCATCATTTGAGACACTTTCAATTTGTTGTCTGCAAATACTTTCAATTTGGATAAGTCTAAAATTTTGTCTTGTGGTAAAGATTGAGATTTTTCCCAGCTCATCTTTATACCTGGCCATATTTGTTTTATTTAATTCTGAGAGCATTGTATAAACCGAACAAACATTTTCAATCAAGAAATAAGGCCCAAATAGTTACAGTACCATAGTTGTTCTAGGTGAGAATGTCTCAGATAGTGGACAGTGCACGTTCAGTGCAGTCTTATCTTAATCTACACTGGCTGCAGAGCAACCATGGTTGTGGTAGGGGCTATGAGTGGTTTTATGAGCACCTTTGATTTAACACTTTGCCAGACAATTCCTGTGTCTCAATAGCCTTCAAATAGAAAGCTTTTGAAAGCATTATTGGAAAAGGAGAAAATAGCCTGACCCTTTACCACACAATGCTAGTTTTTAACAACACTGGAAAAGAAGCCTTTTGAAAACTTTGTGGGAAAAGGAGAAAACGCTGGTAACCAGTATTTTCTTCTTTTCCCACAATGTTTTCTACCCTATCAAAGAAAAATTGCACCATTTGAGCCACACTGAAATTGTTGTCTGCAAATGTTTTCAATTTGGATAAAGCTAAAATTTTGTTGTCTGGTAAATGGATAAATTTTATTTTCTAGTGAAGAGTTAGTTGCACTCTTCCTGCCTGCTTATAATCATGTTTCTCTCACTCCTTGGTTTTTTCCATTTCTAGGCTTTTTCACAGATGATTGACTTAAATGTCCCTATACTGAATTTAGAGTATTGTGACTGCAGAGCAAGTTCTTCTTGAAATCATCATACAATATCTGCCTGTTTCATAGAATTGTCTTTTTATGAATTCTGCAATATTTCTGTAGAATACACTAAACAGAATTCAAGGATAAGGCTAAAAAGCTCTCCCCCTCCTTTCCCTAGCCCCAAACTCCCGAAGAAAAAAAAAGATTATAAGATAATTGCCACTTGTGGCTTCATACTATATAGTATCATTGAACTGAAGAGCTTTGATTTAATTATGTTTTATGCCACTGTCAACATTATTTTAGTTATACCACCCAAACACTTTACTAGGCCAGGAATCCAAAGTGTCTTGCCCAAAAACACCCGCACAAAATACAGCTGGAGGCCATTTTACATGAATTGAGAAGATTTGATGAAACAATTATGAAAAAGAAAAAAATTTGATGCTCAAACTGTTAGCTGGTTTTATCGCAGGCCATTTTACATGTTCTTTTATAATTTACATCACTGCTTATTTATTACTCGAAAGTCCTCAGCTAGTATTTACTCTGAACTTTTTGTCACTGTCTTGTATCCCCATGTAGACACACACTGTAAGTCTGCAGAAAGTGACTTTTTAATGCCTTGTTTTATAATGAAAGTATAACTCTTTACCTGAAGACAAATTTTGGACTTGCCAAATTGAAAGCATGTGCAGACAACAAAATAAATGTAACTCAAATGATGATTTCTGTCTTTGATAGGGTAGAGAACATTGTGAGAAAAGGAGAAAATGCTGGTTACCAGAATTTTCTCTATCTCCAACAATGTATTCAAAAGCCTTTCTTCTTCAGGGTTGTTAAGTTTCCTGATGTGCCGTAAAAGGTAAAATCATAACTTCACAACAAGATTTAATAGTCACCCAAATTAAAAGCATAATTATGATAATTACATGTATAATGTGACTTAATGAGTGAATTTGTCTGTGACAGGGTAGAAAACAATGTTGAAAAAGGAGCAAATGCTGGTTACAGGGTTTTCTTTTTTTTTCCACAATTTTTTCAAAAGCCTTAAGGTCATAAAAACACAGAGTTGTTTGGTACAGGCTTGATCAGAAATATCAAATTCTTTTTTAGGCCAATGTGATTATATTTGATTATAAGGCCATATTAGCTTATAATTGCAATGTCTATTCTAATTCCAAGTTCTTACACCTGCCATTTGAATGAATGAGACAATTCATCTTAGCAAATCAGCCAATCAGATGGCAAGACCTTGCATTTAGGGTTGTAAAAGGATATGGCCCACAGTTTTATTATTTGTATTTATATAGAATCCGATAAAATTGTTGCAAATATATCAAGGAAGATTACTTGGACTGCAAAACTTTGCTATCTTTTGCATTTTTTTTTTTTCATGAGCTTGATCAAAATGAATACATGGTAGTTAGTTCGTGTTTTGTACAGAAGAGCTAGATGGATAGATAAACTGTTAACTTTTTACAAGACCAGAAAATTATATGCACGTCTAAATTGAAAATTTTTGCAGACCACAAATTAAATATGGCTCATATGATGGAATATATCTTTCAAAGGGTAGAAAACAGAATGGGAAAAGGACAGGACGGAGGTTATCTGCATTTTCTCCTTCTCTCACATTTTTTTTCAAAAGTTTTTTTCCTCCGCATCCTAAAATTTGGGAATGTTTGGAAAAGGGTTGAAACCCTTCTCATGGATACACAGTAGAATTGACTCAATAACAAATAGCAAAGCAATGGAAGCTTTGTATTGATTGCTATTGTTACAATTTTATGTGAAATACCACTGGTAAAAGCATTCACCTTTTACCAAATAATCCCAAATTTTTATGACACACAGAAGAAAGCTTTTGAAATTATGTTAGGAAAATGAGAAAATGCTAGCTAGCAGCATTTTTCTTTGTCCACAATGTTTGACAAAAGCCTACTTCATGTTTTCTACCTTTTCAAACACAGATCATGCCATTTGGGTTGCATTTAATTTGTCGTCTGCAAATCCTCCCAATTCAGAGATGTCTAAAAAAAAAAATGTCTGGTAAAGGCTTAAAAAGGTAAATTCAGATCTTTATTTTGCTCTTTTTGCTTCAGAGAGGTGAACATGTAGATGAGATGCTACTTATCTATGACTTGAAAGGCCTTGGTTTTAGGCATTTGAGTCGAGATTGTATGTATAATGATGCAATAATGTAGTTATAGTGAAACTGTTCTAAAGCACAGCTAATTCACGCAGCATACTGCACTTATGGATGTATTTTTAAGATTTTAGCCTAGCTGTATGGGAAGAAAACTTCAAGGTTTTGTCTTTGACCTATCAATGTCTATGTTGCAGTGGTCTTGCAAAATCTTTCTCTTGATCTCATATCTGTGTCATTATTGTAGATATTTACTTCAGAATTGGTCTGGTCTTTAACTCTTTACCAGACATAAGAATTTAAAAAAAAAAAGGAAAGAAAACATTGTGGGAAAAGGAGAAAATACTGGTAACCAGCATGTTTTCCCACAATGTTTTTATAAGCCTTCTTCTTCAGGGTTGCTTAAACATAAGCTTGTTTGGCAAAGGGTATACTATCAATAGGGGAACCTGTACCAGATATCAAGTGTTCATAAACCTGAAGAAAAAGGCTTTTGAAATCATTGTCAGAAAAGGAGAAAATGTTGGTAACCAGCATTTTCTCCTTTTTCTCACAATGTTTTCTACCTTTTATTTAAAAACAAATATTATTATAATGATTTGAGCAACATTTAATTAATTGTCTGCATATTTTGGTTTTGAATAGGACAAGTGTAAAATCTTGTGGTTTGGTAAAGAGTTGAGCACCTTTGTAGTTGATAGCTTTTTAAAGTATTGGAGGAGAAGGAGCAATTTCTTGTAGAAAGTTACTGCTTCATCTTCGTTTCAATAATATTTCAGCCGACAGTTTTCTTTTCTTTCAATACTTTTCCTTTGTGTTACAATTACTAGTTAGTGGTGTGTCTTGACAAATTATTCATTGCAGGCAGGTAGCTAGTCAGAAGCTGGAAAACTGGGGCTTCAACATTGGCCCTTAATCCCTTACCACACAATCCCTAGCATTCTTTATTATTGATAGGATCCTGAGGATAAAGGCTTTTGAAAACAATGTGGGAAAAGGAGTAAATGCTGGTAACCAGCCTTTACTTCTTTTTCCACAATGTGTGCTACATTTTCAGAGGCAAATTTATTCATTTGAGGAATATTTAACTTTTCATTTGCAAAGTCTAAAATTTTGTTGTATGGTAAAGAGGGCCAGAAAAATAGGATGCTCTTCTTCAATCAAGAAAACAGACCAAGTTACTTCGATTGCAATTGGTGTTTTTGCCAGAATATTAAAAAAAAAAATAGTAGAAAGGATAGATTATAGATCAGACTGCACATTCTTGATTTGCACTGTCTGCAAGATACAGTCTGATCTTGAACTACATTGTCTGCACAGCAAAAGTTGTACTGGGCCTTTTGACATTTTTCTGAAGCTTAAGCTTTGTCTACAATGAAAGTATTTGCATATTTTCATACATCATTATTCAATGTGACAAAAATGATGGGAATTGACTTTGAAAAATTAGAAAACATTGTGAGAAAAGGAGAAAATGCTAACTAGCATTTTCTCCTTTTACCACAATGTTTTCCAAAGGCTTCTTCCCATGGGTCTTCTAAAGACTTGTCTCAGTTGGTGATTATGGATCATTCTTCTTATGGGTCAATTAAACTCAGGATTGGTCGGTAAAATTTTAAGTGTTGCTTGTAAAATTAAAAAGGCGGAATAAAAGAGAGAAAAGAAAAAGCGGAATTTAACAAAACTGGCTCTAGTTTTTTCTGTATTCCTGGTTATGCTCCTGTGTGATAAAGGGTTCCACTGCAAGCACTGCATACCTTTTGCTCTTCTTGCTTCAGAAAGGTGTACACATAGATGAGATGCTTCTTATTTATGATTTGAAAGGCGTTGGGTTTAGGCATTTGAATCGAGAGTGTATGTATAATGATGTGACAATGTAGTAAACACTTTGATTATTAATAACACTGCTGAATTATGTAGCCTAATGCACTTTAACTTATTTTAACTCTTTACCAGATTACAAAATTTCAGATTGAATTTTGCATTTGGGGACAATGAATTTAATGTTGTTCAGATTATTGGATTTATCTGTAAAAAGGTATAAAACATGGTGATAAAAAGAGAAAATCTATAAATTGTTTCCAAAATGCCTTCCCACACAAGGTCATAAAAACATGGGAGCATGTGGTAAAGAGTTAAAATAGTCAGTCTTTAGCCTATTTCGATTAACACTATTAGCTCTGAAAATAGTTTATACCAAGATCAGACTGCTTTGAATGTGCAATGCGATTTTGATTTACTCTATCTATAACCTGTGGAGTATTCTTGTCAGAAATAGTTTGAACATGCAAAGCTTGGGTCTTTGCACTTGACTTAAACATGATCACCTCATTACTGGGTGCTCCCCAGTCTAATTGCTTAGCCATTACCACACTGGGCTGGTATTTTTGGTTGTTGCGGGTTTGAACCCCAACTTGGCTGAATACTTTTTGTGGATTCAGGATAATCCTAGGGACAAGATTCAGCCCTCTCGTAACTCAGGGTTATTTTGACTTTGTTCATGTGGGAAAGCAGCTAGTGGCAGGGACTGCACAGGCTGACCTTGGTCAATACTTTTTTTCAGATGCATTAAGCCCCCTTTTCACAGAGCATGGCTCATCTATAAATGATATCTCAAAAATAGCAACTTTTGAATTAAAGGAGAAAACTCACACTACAAGTAATTCTCTATTTGTCTATAATATCTTTATCTACAAAAATCTTCTGCTTTATACTCTAGGTGCTTGGTATATGCTTCCTTTTGTTTGCATAGATCTGAATCAACCTTTGTTTCTAGTGTAGTAGTTTTCTGTGAGGAATAGAGAATTTTACACAAAAAAAATAAATCTGGAGGATGAAAGTGAAAATCATAAGCTTTAAATTTCCTGTAAAAACCTCTGTAAGTCTCTTACTGCCTTTTTGTTAGCTCATCTGAGCACAAATTTCTCACGGTGAGCTTTTGAGATCTTGCTGTGTCCTGCATCTGTTGTCCATCATGCTTTGTGTGTCCTCAACTTTTACCTTGCATACTTGCTAGAGGCCACATTTTCAGTCCATTACTCTTGAAACTTGGTCAGAATATTTGTCTTGATGATATCTGGGTTGAGTTAAAAAATGAGTCACATTGGGTCTAAAACTAGGTCACTAGGTCAAACCTTAGAAAAACATGTGTACTCTCTAGAGAACATTTTCTGTCCTATACTCTTGAAATTAGAATGTTTGTCGTGATGATATCTCAGATGAGTTTGAAATGGGCCATGTTGGATCAAAAACTAGGTCATCAGGTCAAATCTTAGAAAAATCTTGAGTTCACTCTAGATGCCACATTGTCAGTCCGATACTCATGGAACTATGTCAGAATCTTTGTCTTGAATATATCTTGGAAACTTTCAAAAATGGGTCATGTGGGGTCAAAAATTATGTCAATAGGTTAAATCTTAGAAAAACCTAGTGGACAGTCAAGAGGCCTCATTTTCAGTACAATACTCTTTTGTATTGGTCAGAATGTTTGTCTTAATGATATCTTGAATGAGGTTGAGAATGGGTCACATGGATCAAAAACTAGGTCAAAGGATCAAAATTTAGAAAAACCTTGTGTACACTCTAGAGACCACATTTTCTTCCCAATACTTATGAAAGTTGGTCAGAATGTATGTTTTGATGATGGATGAGAATGAAAATTGGTCACATTCGGTCAAAAACTAGGTTGCCAGGTCAAATCTCAGAAAGACCTTGTGTATGCTATAGAGGCCACATTTTGTTTCCAATACTCATGAAAGGTGGTCAGAATGTTTGTTTTGATATTTCTGCAAGTTGGAAAATGGGCCATGTTGAGCTTAAGAGTAGATTACTGAGATGAATTCTAGAAGGAGCTTGTGTACACTCTAGAGGCCTCATTTTCAGTCCAGTTTGTACTTATGAAAGTTTGTTAGAATGTTTGTCATAATATCTTTGAAGAAATTTGAAAAGGGTCATGTTGGTCAAAAGGCTCAGGTGAGCGACTTTAGGGCCATCATGGCCCTCTTTTTTTTCATGCTTTTACCCTTTACTAAAGACAAAACATTGACTAGTCCAAATTGATAGCATTTGTAGACAACAAAATAAGTGCTGCTCAAATTATGAAAATTGTATTCTGGTCTCGTCCAAATACAAAGATGTTGTCATCTACAACATCTTTGTATTTGGGTGAGTCTACCATTATGTTATTTGGTAGAGTTATTATTGACAAATTCTATTGATAACAGATAATGATGTATTGCTCCTACAGTAATTAAACATTGTACATGTATTATTTAAATGATAATACATAACAACCTGAAAATGATAATAACATACCTGAAAATGATAATAACATACTCAGTATTACCTAGATCTATAATTTCTAATGATTTATACACAGATAATTCTTATTCTCAATTTGTATAGTCATCCCCATTCTAACATTATCAAAAAGAAGCTTCTTTTTGCAGTGTTACACAAATATAAGGAGCTGTAGTAAGTTTATCAATCCTTTACCACATGATCCTGTCTTTTAACGATCCCAAAAGAAAAGCCTTTTTAAAACATGGTGGGAAAAGGAGAAAATGCTGTTAACCAGCATTTTCTCCTTTTCCCGCCATGTTTTCTACCCTTCCCAAAGCAAATTTCAATTTTTCAGTCACATTTATTTTGTCATCTGTAAATGCTTTCAATTTGGACTAGTCTAAAACTTGGTCATTTGGTACAGTGTTAAACAATTGTTTTTCTGTACAAAATGTAATAAAACTCAAATATTAATGCTTTCCTACTTAGCATAGACATAATCCTATATAGAAAAAATACTTGAGGTTTGTATGTCAAAATAAAGTGTCGATGCATTAAATCACATGCCCTTGAAGCTCCATTGGTCTAGCTTTAAACACCAAAATTTTATCAAAATTTGCTTTATCTTTAGTTACTGGTCCTAAAAATAGCACATATGCCCATTGCCTATATGTATCCTTTTAAAGACAAATCCCGTCATTTGAACCAAATTTAATTGTCATCTTGACATGTTTTCAAATTAAACAAGTCTAAAATGTTGTGATATGAAATATCAGCATGAACCAAGATGGAACAATTGAAAACATTTAAAAACAGTATGAAAAAAGGAGACATGGTTTAGAATTTTAGAATGTTTAGACTACTTCTCCATTAGTCAGTTTTCCGAAGTTGTCTGCTGCAAGACAGAAAATGGCATCTTATTATAATTTTTTATGTAAATTTCATCAAGTTTCAGTTCTCATGAGCGTTCTATATTTACCTGTTTAACTTTTACAGGTGTTGATATGTATCTCAACATTGTGGATGCGGCAGAAAGCAGATATCCAGAAACGTTAAGAAAAGTGTTTGTGATCAACAGTAAGTAAAGCAAAGTGTTGTCAAAATAATTGATATGACTACCAATAATATTGTTTTTTGTGAAGAAAATACTGAATTTAGAATTAGACAATAATGCACAAAACCTGAACCTTCCAGGAGATGACATGGTAACTTAACTCATTACCAAACAACAAATTTTCAGACTGGTCTAAACCAAAACCACCTGCAGACGACAAATTAAATGTGGCCATTAGGATGAAATTTGTTCTTGACAGGGTAGAAAACATTGTGGGAAAAGGAGAAAATGCTGGTTATCAGCATTTTCTCCTTTTCCCACAATATTTTCAAAAGCAATCTCCCTCGGGGTCGCTATAAGTTGGGATTGCGTGGTAAAGGGTTAACTCATTACCAAACAACAAAATTTTAGACTCTTCCTGTTTGAGAGAATTTACAGACTGTGAAGGCGTAGAAAACACTGTGGAAAAAGAAAAAATGCTTGAAACCAGAATTTTCTCTTTTTTTAGCATTGTTGTCAAAGGTTTACTTCCATAGGTTCATTGAAGCACAAGACTGTTAAGTTGAAAAGCTATAGAAATACAATGTGAGCACTATAAAAGATATGTACAAAATACACACACTGTTAACAAACAATGTGAAAAGGCGCCATTTTAACCCTTAGAGCACCAAATAAACCCAGCAGACATTTTTAATCTAGAAAAAAAGACCAAATAAATGTAATGTCAAGATCAATTTCATCCAGAATGTCTCAGCAAAGCAGACAGTGTAGATTGAAAATTAGACTACATTTTTTTGCCATCTGACCTTATCTACACAAGCCACAATAGCAACTACGGTTGTGAAAGGCTCTTTAAGGATTAATTGGAAAAATTGCTTTTGTTGTGCAGTTTTTTTTCTACAGTGCTTTTTTGACATGGTGTATTTGTCATTAGTTTTTTGTTCTGTATCCATATTTTTACAAGGATATCATCATAAATTATCTGCAGCAAATTTTCAGAAGGAAGTCTGAGAAATATCAAACTCAAAACTGATTGCATTATTTTTTATTTATTTATTTAATACTGTACCACACAAATTTACAGTCCTGAGTTTTAAAGACAATGTCAGAGAAAGCTTTTGAAAACATTTTTGGAAAAGGAGAAAATTCTGGTAATCATTTTTTTTCCCTTCTTCCCCAATGTTTTCTCCCCTTTCACACACAAATCTCATCATTTGAGACGCATATAATATATTGTCTGCAAATGCTTCCATTTTGGCAAAATCTAGAATTTTGTCACCTGGTAAAGAATTAAAGTGAAAAAAAAAAACTTAACATGTGCAGTTCTTAGCTTGCTATATAATTTGGTTGAATGGTGTTTTATGCTGCTTTCAACATTATTTCAGTCATATCACTGCAACAGCTCACATATTCATGTTTTCCTGGGTTTTACCAGTACTAGGCTAGGGCTCTGAAGTGTCTTGCTCAAGGACACTCCCACGAAAAACCCAGTGGATCCAGTGGGGCTCGAACCAGGGGCCTGCAGGTAACAAGTCCCACACTTTTACCACTGAGCCACGCAGGACCCTGCTTGCTATATAAAATGTTATGTGCTTTGGGAGACAGAGTAAATGAAGATCAGATTGCAAAGTCTAAGCAGATAAAGACTGGACCGCATATTACATAATTATGACACATGATTTGTGAAAAGGGGCTTCAGTGCATCTGCAAAAAGTATTGATCCAGGTCAGCCTACGCAATCTGTGCAGGCTGATCTGTGTCAATGCTTTTTGTTTTTGGTCAATTTTCTGCATGTCTATGGACCATTTTATCTCTTGGGTCGGTCAGTTATTAAATAAAATGGATTTTATGGATCTGTAATTATTAGGGATGGCAACTAGTAACCGGTTAACCGAGTACTCGATCGAATGTCCGAGTATCGGTTACCAAAATTGATACTCGAGCACTCGGTAAAATTTTTAAAAATGTACCATTTTGCTTCCGGAGGAAAATTTCTTTGCAAAACAAACACTGCAGGTGATTAAATGTAATCAAAACATCGTTGCAAAGGTGCAAAAGTTACCGAAAGTTAGCCAGACAATTCACAATTTGACATGTGTTTGTAATAAACAACAATTATGTCACTTATATCGTTATGCCGCTTACGTTATTTAATTGCTAATCATTAAAGTTTGCGTAAATTCGGTTAATCAAAGGCCGGCTAATATGAACTAATTAGTGAGGAAAATAATTATCCTGTGTAGTTTTCACAGTTTGACTATGACACTTATTTCGGGGTCGCTTTATTGAAGAATTGCCAAAGATTTCATTGCCTGTAAAACTGTGAAATTAAAGAATAAATTGGACCCAGTTCAAAAGTTTATTTTTTTTACTCACCGCAAATAGAGTTACTCGAATTATTCAAAAGCCCCATATAAGGGTCTCAAAAATATTTATACATGACAACGCACGAAATATGCAAAGTGCTGGTAAAAAATCGTTCCAGTAACCGAGTACTCGATCGGAAGAATTACCGAGTACTCGAGTATTAAAATCGATACTCGTTGCCATCCCTAATAATTACATAAATGTCTTCTTTGATATAATGCATCATGATATAATGCATCATGAAGATGCATTAACTCTTTACCTCACAACAAAAGCATTTCCAAAGGACATAGTAAATGTGGCACAAGTAATGGGATTTGTCTTTAAAGATAAGAAAACTTTGTGGGAAAAGAAGAAAATGCTGGTTACCAGCATTTTCTCCTTTTCCCACAATGTTTTCAAAAGCTTTTTTTCTCAGGGTCTTGAAAACTTGGGATTGTGTGGTAAAGGGTTCAACTCCGTCTCCCAGAGCATGGCTTATATATATTCTGACCCATACTTCTATAGATTTTCATTACATGTATTTTGAACTTTCTTGCAAAGTATAATGCCCATGTCACTGTTTTCAGGAGTCAAAGTTAACTTTGTAGAAACTGTCACAGTAATTATAAAATTTCTCTCTTGTCTCGTTCATACAGGTCCCAGGATTTTTCCTATTATTTGGCATATAGTTAAGCCGTGGTTACACGAGAATACTGCCAAAAAAGTCAGTGTTTTCTCAGGTAAGTAGATTGAGTTATTTTGATTTGGTTTTTTTTTTAAAGCTTTCTTCAACCTCATGTAGAATTAATAATTATTGTCTTTCCAGTTTAAAGATACATTGACTGTTGAAATGTAAAAGAAAAAAAAAACAGTAAATATATTATGTTTGCAACCTTTTAATACACAATCACAAGTTTTAACGACCCTGAAAAAGAGTGCTTTTGACAACATGGTGGGAAAATTGTTAAAGATTCTGAATTTTTGTAGATGAAAAGTTTTGTATGCCTCAAGTTATTGGGATTGACTTTCATGGGTTAGAAAACATTTAATGGGGTAGAAACATTGCAGGAACAGGAGATAATGCTGATGTCATGCAGTTTTAGCTTGGCTGTTTTCAAAGCCCTGGCATCATCACATGCGTCGTTGTCCTTGTGCGAAAACTTTGATATTTTCTAAAACATTGACATTTTATAATTTCTCTGTAATTACCAAAGATATTTACTTCAAACTTTGACACGTTGTTCAGAATCAAAAGTGGAATTCATACAATAAATGCAGGTAACCATCAAAGTATTTTTGATGGAGTTATGCCCCTTTCTGGACTTTGAATTTTCACCGAAAAGCAAGCACCTGCAGCCAAGCATTGGCACCCACATGCAGTGATCTTGTTTCCTTTTCCCACAGTGTTTTCAAAAACTGTCTTTATTGGGACTGTTAAAACTGGTTATTGTTTGGTAAAGGATTAACACAGAGAATGTTGGAGAACAAGATAAATACAGAAATTTGTCATTTCTAAATTCAGGTAACTATAGGGAAGAGTTGCTCAAGGAGGTAGATGAGGACCAGTTACCCGAGTGTTATGGGGGTACTTTGAAAGGTCCAGATGAGGACCCTAGATGTGGGACTTGGGTATGATTATACTTTGCTAGATCTGTTTGCCAAAGGCTGAATTCTTTGATTCACATAGGCTGAAGAAAAGCATTGTGGGATATTATAGCCTGAAAGGGACAAAATTGAGACCTTTTATGGAAAGGATTGATCAAGAAATAGTTTATCTTGGACATGTGGCTTGAAATATTGTGAGATCTTCTGTCACAGTCTGTCTTCACCTTGAAATCTGCATGATTAGGGTTTTGACATCTTTTTGTTTAGGCGTCCTGTATGGTTCTGTGGTAAAGTGTAGGACTTGCAATGTTGAGGCTCCGGTTTCAAGCCTCACTGGATCCATTGGGTTTTTGGTTTGAGCATCCTTGGGTAAGACAGGTTACAGCCCTAGCCTAATACATGTACTGGTGAAACCAAGGAAATAAATGATCATGTTAGCTGTAGCTGACATTTGACTGAATTGATGTTGAAAGTGGCATTAAACACCATTCAATTAATTAATCAATTTTCATCACCACAGATTTGTCAAGGAGGAATGATCCCAAAAGAATACTACAATCAAAACTCACCAACAGCTGATATGACCACAGCCACAGTAGGACGTGGTTCTTCACTACAATTAGAGTATGAAGTTTTGAAGCCTGGAAGTTTATTACGGTAGTGAATTATGCTTTTATGAACAATCCTGTGTTTTGATAAACCCGAGGAAGAAGTGCTTTTCAAAACATTTTGGGAAAAGAAGAAAATGCTCGTAACCAGCATTTTCTTCTTTTCTCACAATGTTTTCTACGGCCAAAGACAAGATTCTAAAATTATGTTAAGAATTCTTGACTAAACAACACAATTTCAGAAAGGGCCAAATGGGAAGCATTGACAGACAACTTGTAAAATTGTAAATGTGTTTGGAACCTTTAGAAAACATTGTGGTAAAAGAAGAAATTGCCTCCTTTTCCCACAATGTTTTCAAAAGCCTTCTTCTTCAAGGTCAATAACAGTGTATTTCGCAATCCTATGTATAAGCTTTTACCAGAAGACAAAAATGTAGACTTACCTAGATTGATAGCATTGGTAGACAACAATTTAAATGTGATACAAATAATGGAACTTGTCATTGATGGGGAAGAAAACATTGTGGGCAAAGGAGTAAATGCTGGCTACCAACATTTTCTCCTTTTCCCACAATGTTTTCAGTCCAACACAACCATTTCTGCTAGCAAAGGCTTATTTTATTGTGATACGGTATCTAAAAACTATATAAATGCTTTCATTTCTAACCTTCTTTTTCGTTGTGGGTTAGTTAACAATTTGGCTACATTAATGGAATTGTTTAGATTCTGATAATAATAGTACCGTCTTGCAATCTTCTTCATTTTCTTACCATATATACACAAGAGTGCTCAGAGAGCAATAACTGGATTGGATAATAAGCATCTGCACTAGTCTGAACTATTGTGGTTAAGTAAAAAGAGTTAGAATACAGGATTGTATGGTAAAGGGTCTGTAAAGCCTCTTTCATATTGATCATCCAACTTTGTCTATTAAGGCTCTTTCATATTGATCATCCAACTTTGTCTAAAAAGCCTCTTTCATATTGATCATCATACTTTGTCTATAAAGCCTCTTTCATATTGATCATACAACATTGCCTATAAAGCCTCTTTCATATTGATCATCCAACTTTGTCTATTAAGCCTCTTTCATATTGATCATCCAACTTTGTCTATAAAGCCTCTTTCATATTGATCATCCGATTTGGCAAAACCGTATCATGCAAAATTATATCAAGAAGAAATAAATTATTCTTTTTTAATCTGTTCTTATAAAAAGATATTGTCAGTTGAAAAATCTAGGATTACCCTTTGATGGTTTGGGTTGCTTAACCTTTTTCCGAACAACAAAATCTTAGACTTTTCCAATATGACTGCATTTGCAGACAGCAATTTGATTTAGCTAAAATGGTAGGAATTGTCTTTGGGAGGATAGAAGTTCTATGGAAAAGGAAAAAAAGCCTGGTTACCAGCATTTCCTGCTCTTCCCACACTGTTTTCAAAAGCATTCTTTATCAGTGTCATTGAAGCTCTGAATTTTGTGGTAAGGGAATAACTAATTACCAAACGAAAAAACTTGGTCTGGTCCAAATTGAAAGCATTTGCAGATAAACAAATTTATATGCCTCTTTGTTTTGGTCAATTACAGGTATGAATTTCATTCAGAGGGTTTTGATATAGGATTTGGTGTTTTTAGAAAAACTGCCACAGAACGCCAAAAAGCCGGTGAAATGGAAACTCTCCTAACAAGCAAACGGACCAACAGTCAGCTGGTACCTGAGGATGGTGTTGTTGAATGTCCTGAGCCAGGAACCTGTGAGTGGTGTTAATTCTTCATGAAAATGATTATAATTATGATAAAATCCCCATAGAATTACAGGACTATTTGTGAAGAGATGCATGTTATCATGTTGGAAATAATATACTCATTCAATTTAAAGACACAGGAAATGCTAAATGTAAAGAGTTTGTTGATCAAGTTGCTGAAAATTAATTGTTAGTGCATTTACCTTTTACCAAACAATTCAGTATTTAATTAACCCTGAGCTAGGAAGGATTTGAAAACATTTTAGGAAAAGGAGAAAATGCTGGTAACCAGCATTTTATCCTTTTTCCACAATGTTTCCTACCTGTTTGAAAGACAAATAATTTTGTCCACAAATATGTAATTGCGTTTCCTTTTACCAAACAATTCAATATTTTATTAATCCTCAGATAGGAGGGATTTGAAAACATTTTGGGAAAAGGAGAAAATGCTGGTAGCCAGCATATTATCCTTTTTCAACAATGTTTCCTACCTACCTGTTACAAAGACAAATGATTTTGTCCACAAATATGTAATTGCATTTACCTTTTACCAAATGATTCAGTATTTTATTAATCCTGAGCTAGGAAAGATTTGAAAACATTTTGGGAGAAGGATAAAATCCTGGTAACCAGCATTTTATCCTTTTTCCACAAAGATTCCTACCCATTTTTAAAGACATAATTTTGTCAGCATTTATATTGACTTCTACCTTATTTAAAGACAAATCATATTGATCCACAATGGAATTGTCAACTGCAAATGTTTTTGGTTTAGACGATGACTTAATTTTGTCTTCTGGTAAGGAGTTACATGTTTTTTTGCTTTCTTATTTCATAGACGTGGTTAGATTTGACAACACCTATAGCTGGACCAGAAGCAAAAAAGTTCACTACGCCATTGAGATACTAGAACCTGAAAAAAACAACTCTGAGCAAGATGACGATGAAGAATTCTTCCTGGCAGAAGAAACTGTCAATGATACCTCTTAACTTTTACTATCATATGGCCTGCAACATGTGAAAAGGGGCATTCGGACATTTGCATAAAGTGTCGTCTCGGATCGGCCTGCGCAGTCCGCGCAGGCTAATCCGAGACGGCACTTTCCGTTTTTATGTAATTTTTTGTTTTGCGCAAGTCTACTTTAGCACAAAATCTAATGTAGTCGTAAAGTGCCGTCTCGGATCAGGCTGCGCGGATTGCACAGGCTGATCGGAGACGACACTTTATGCAAATGTTCGAATGCCCCTTTTCGCGTGTTGCAAGCCATATAATATGTGTTTTGACATATCAAATTTCAAAATAAATTGTCCTTTACTCTTGACCCTTATCAGGAAGCCTTTGTAAAGCATTTGAGGATAAGGTAAAAATGCTGGTAACCAGCATTTTTCTTCTTTCCCCACAGTGTTTTCTGCCTATTCTGTTACAAATCCCATCATTTTAGTCACATGAAATAATAATAATTTCGTCTGCAAATGCTTTGATGTTAGACCAGTCTAAAATTTTGTTGTTTGGTAAAGTGTTAAAGGAATTATGGCCTTTTGAATTTATTTTTTTATCCTAATAAAGGGCTTTTATGTTATGTTATTTTATGAATTTCTTTTTTTTTCCCAATCCAGTGACAAGGAATTTATCTGTTATACCTACAGATATGTCTTGATTGCTTTTGCTTCACTTTAAGTATTTTACAGCTTGTACACTTGTAATGTTACTTTTAACTCTTTTCCACACAGTCCTATTTTCAACAACCTAAGGAGGAAGATGTTTAAAAACACTGCAGCTCACTGGTTGGATTTTCTTATCTCCACTTGCCAAAGGCCAGCAAGCTTATGTTATTCATGGGCCTGTGTCCTTCATGCATCCGTGCATGTTTCTGTCCACGTGTGCGTGCAATAACTTCTATTTCAGGCATCTTCTTCTCTGAAACTATCCATCCAATTTTGACCAAACCCTACAGAAGTGATACTGCCATGGTCCTCTTCAGAATTTGTTAAAAAAATTTGATTCCTTTAAAAACTCTTGGTTTTAAGGTAGTGGACCCTTAATGGAAAACAGCTGTTTCCACTATAATATTATCCTAGAAAATTTGCTATGATTAAAAATGAGTATAATTGTACTACTTTAACTGAGTCACTTTTTCCTTTTTTTCCTTCTTAGAATTATCATTTATAAATCTAAAACCATTATATTCTCATTACAAAGGGAGATAATAATTACCTCCCTTTTCAGGAAACTAACAAAAGTATCAACAAATAATTTCAAGATAGACATCAAAGGATTTTCTGGTCGGTTAAAAATGTGCAAAAATATTATATCAGTATAAAACCTTATTTATCAATTAACAAGGAATTTTATTCCATGTTGCACTAGAAGCGTTACAGGTCTACTACATTAATGGTAGCAAAACTGACAAATATTGAAAACTTCTGATAATCTTCTTGTCCTAAACCATAAGGCCTAGAGTTACCAAGTTTGACACGTAACTTCATCTAATGGACTAATGGACCTTTTCCAAGTTTCATCAAATTTTATTCTTGGCGTCAAAATTGGCCCCACCCCAGAGGTCACACGTTTTACATTTGCTTATATATTGCAAGCTTAATAAAATCGTCTGGTTTTAAACCATAAGGCCTAAGGCTACCAAATTTGGCATATAGATCTAATGTACCTCCACCAAGAATCTTGAAATTCTATCCCTTGGGTCAAAATATGCTCTTCCCTGATTATTACAAGTTTTACATTGGCCTATATAGTGAAAACTTGCAAAATCTTCTCTTTTCTAACCATAAGGCCTAGGGCTACCAAATTTTGCATTTAGCTTTATCCATTAGACCTCTCTCAATAAATATTATAGCCTTTATTATAGCCCTGGGGTCAAATTTGGCCCCAGCCGTGCAGTCACAAGTTTTATATGAGCCTACAGAGTGAAAACATTAAAATATTTTTGTTCCTAAATCTGAGACCTAGGGCTACCAAATTTTGAATGTATGTCTATTTCATGGATCTTAACCAAGATTGTTCAAAGCATAGCCCAGGGGTCAAAAGTGCAGTGGCCGTCAAAAGTTTTACCTAGGCTTACATAGTGAAAACTTTTAAAATGTTCTTCTTCCTAACCAGAAGACATAGGGCCACCAAATTTATCCAATGGACCTCTACCAAGATTGTTCAAATTTTAGCCCTAGGGTCAAAATTGGCCCCAACGCAGAAGTCACAACTTTTACATAGACTTATATATTGGAAACTTTAAGGATCTTCCTGTTGCTGATCTTGTTTTTAACCACACAGCCTAGACATGTATTATTTGGCATGTGGCTTTATCTTGTGGATCTCTACCTGGATTGAAGTAATTACAGCTCTGTGGTCAAAAATGGCATCTCCCTGGGGTCACAACTTTCACATGGACTTTCGCAGAGAAAATTTTATAAGTCTTTGTGTTCGAAAGCATTTGTCCAAGAATTGTAATGTTTGGTATATAATTATGGTTTGTACTTATAAGCCAGTGGAGCAATACAGGCTATCATGGCCCTCGTTTGTTTGATAGGGTAAAAAAGCATTGTGGGGAAAAAGGACCATTGCTTGTTACCAGCATTTTCTCCTTGTCTCAAAAAGTTTTTCAAAAGCTTTCTTCTTCTTCTCAAGGGATTGTGTGGCACAGGGTTCAGTCACCTTTTGTAACGGTTCAGGTATCTTACTGAGGATTTTGTATTTAATCAGATTGTTAAATATTTCATTTCTGCTCTTTCGGAATGCTTGTACTACCACATTATATTATGTTTTACTATATACCTACAAATTCTTGGCTGAAATACATGCATTGCTTGCAGACACAACTGGAACAGGATCAGGATCTTCAAAGTGTCAAACACGGCCCAAAATATGGTATGATTACATATCCAACTTGCAGAGTACTTTCAGTTTCCAATTTGCTTGGTTAAACAGTTACATTATATTCATCTGCAATTCATGAAAAGAATTTAGTACCCACTAGACCAGAATTTGTTTTAATCTCTTCATGTTTTGGAATAACATTGGTAATAATTGCAACACAGGTACTTTGTTGTTAAATTTTTTAGCTGTATAATAAAGGGACACTATGTTGTAGAAAATTTCCTGGTGCTTGTACTGCTTCTCGTTATATAAGAAATTTTGAGATGTCGCAAGACCTTCAGTCTTGATGTTCAATTTTCCAACACAGCTTAAGACAATACAGGCACCAGCAAAGTTACTTCAGCATAGTATTCCATATTGAGTATTGGAACATCTGGGTTAAGTTAGATTAAGCTTGTGGCTTTTTATGTACAACACTCTCTAACAGACAAAGAAACCTATGACTGTCCATTTTGAAAACATTTGCAACTGACAAATTAATATGGCTAAATTAATGTTGTAAAGATAGGAATCATGGTGGTTACCAGCCTTTTCTTCTCCCACAGCGTTTTTTCTTCTTCAGGGTTTTTGAAACTCAGGATTGTGTGGTAAAAGGTTAACACAGTAATGAATTGACCATAAGATATATACATATGAGTCATGCTCTGTGAAAAGGGGGCTAATGCATTCACAAAAAGCTTTGACCCATGTCAGCCTTCATGGTCTGCCCAGGCTAACATAAGCCAAAACTTTCTGCTACTTGTAAATTTTCTCTATGTACAAGGACCATTGTACACCTTGATTTAGTTGGTTGTAAGACAGAATGGACATTATGGATCCATAATTATGTGATGTCTTGCTCAGCATATTGCATCACAGAGATACATTAAACCTCCCTTTGCTAGAGGCCCACTCATATTTATTTCACTGGTTAAGCCAATCTCAAGATCACATGAATTTTGCCTGTACTTGCCATGTCGTGTGTGATATTTTTTATTTTGCATAGTATGGTTATTCCACTACCTCAAAATCAATTTATTAGCCCTTTTGACCAACTTCTCTAAAATCTTGGGATCTTGCATGGCGCAGTGAGGAACATGTGGGAATTGCAATCTGGAGGCCCAAGATTTGATCCTAATTCCAAGCATTTTGCTTTTCATGGTAGTGTCTTTTGGCAGAACACTCAAGACCCCTGGTCTTGCATTGCTGAAACCCTGGACACTCATGAGTATGTCACTAGTCACTGTGATGTGTCTGAAATAATGATGAAAGTGGCATAAAACTGAATTCAATCAATCAACCTAAATTGCTGGGTCAGATGCTTCAGTGGTTAATGCCTGAACATTGTTTTAACTCACTGTGGCAAAAGGACACTCGTTCATTGCCTGCATGTGTTACTTGTTTGTCTCTTTACTTGCTTTTGATTGGTCTTAACTCTTCAGCATATGACAAAATTTTGGACTTTCCATCCAAAATTCAAAGCATTTCTAGAGGACAAACTAACTGGATTTCCTCTTAAGATGTAAAAATTTTAGAAAACATTGTGGGTAGTATAAGTAAAGAGAAAATAATGGATCTGTGAACTGTCACCATGAAATAATTGAAATACTGTTGACACAGTGTTACACGCCAAGCAAGCAAACAAAAGCAGGAAATTTAAAGCTGTGGAAGTAGAGCTGTTTATACTTCGAAAATTATTGTTGGAAAAGGAGAAATCGCTCTTATTGAGCCATTTCTCCTTTTCCCACTATGCTGAGCTTTTATCCTATTTTTTTCCTTGAAAAAATTAACTTCCACAGAGACCTTCATCCTTGTTTTTTGACAAAATAAACAAGGTGCGATTTTTATTTTTTATTTTTTCTTACTGTTTGAAATTATAAATACTACAAGTGTGGAAATTTTAAGAAAAATCTGTCCGGTAGAAAGTATGTAATTATTAAAGATTAACCCTTAATTCGGTCAAACTGTCTCCCATCTTAACTCAGTGGTCTATAAATAACATGCATATTTGATATTTTTTGTGCAGAACTAAATGAATCTTCATTAGAAAGATGTATATTTGTATATTCTTCCGGTATTTTCCTGTTTAACTGACTATTCAAGAAAAACATGTTTATTCCAGTATAAGCTGAACTTTGGAAGTGTATATACCTTTTTCAAAGGCAAATTTCTCAGAAACAAGCACAGTGACCCATATCTTTTTTTACTGTAATCTCCTAGCGATATGATGAGCTTTGTATGTGCAAAGTTTTAAAATTATCTGTTTGTTAGAAAAATTTGTGATACACGTCATTAGGCTTTAATTTTTATTTATTTTTTTGGTCCTGATACACCATTTTTTTTTTTTTTTCAGATTTCTATCTTATTCATGTGATCATGAATGGTAATTCTATAGAAAACTTCTGTTTTCATTTATTCATATCAGGACAACTAGGGCTGAACTCTAAAAGCACTTTTTGCAACTATAGTTGCCATTGCTGCCAGTGTAGATTAAGATTAGACTGCTGAAAACATGCTGCCTAATCTTTAATCTGCTTTGTCCTCCATACTGAGGGCACTCTAAAAAAGAGCAACCTTGAAATTTGCAAATATTTTGGTCTTAACCCTCTACCTCAAAATCACAGGTCGTAACGATCCTGAGGAGGAAACCTTTTGAAAACATTGCTGGAAATAAGAAAAATGCTTTTAGCTAGCGTTTTCCTCTTTTTTCAACAGTGTTTTTAACCTTTTACCACATGATAAGATTTTAGAGTAGGCCAGAACGAAAGCATTCACATATGACAAAATGAATGTGACTCAAAAATTTGAATTTGTTTTGGGAAGGGTCAAAAATAATGTTTTCAAATGCTCTTTTCCAAAGGGTCGTTTAAAGTCAGGATTGTGTGGTAAAGGGTTAAACCTTTCAAAGACAAATGCAATGATTTGAGTCACATTTTTAGCTCACCTGAGCACAACGTGCTCAAGGGGAGCTTTTAGGATCACGCTGTGTGCGTCGTCCGTCGTGCGGTGTCAACAATTCTTTAAACATCTTCTCCTCCTAAACCGCTTGGCCGATTTGGACTAAACTTGGCTGGAATGTTCCTTGGGAGGTCCTCTTTAAAAAATGTTCACAGAATGTGATTCCGTCAAAAACTCTGGTTGCCATGGCAACCAAATGGAATTTTCCAAGAAATTCTTTAAAAATCTTCTCCTCTGAAACCGCTAGTCAGATTTTGAAATAATTTCACAGATATGTTTCTTGGGTGACCCTTTTCAAAACTGTTCACGAAATTTTGATCCGTCGAAAAACATGGCCGTGGTGGTGGGGGGGGGCTCTTTGCATCCAGCAGTGTCAACAATTCTTTAAACATCTTTTCCTCCTAAACCACTGGGCCAATTTGGACCAAACTTGGCTGGAATGTTCCTTGGGAGGTCCTCTTTAAAAATTGTTCACAAAATTTTATTCCATGTAAAACTAACGGAATTTTCCAAGAAACCCTTAAAAAATCTTCTCCTCTGAAACCGCTGGTCAGATTTTGAAATAATTTCACATATGTTCCTTGGGTGACCCTTTTCAAAAATTGGGGGCGGGCTCTTTGCGTCCAGCGGCATCAACAATTCTTTAAACATCTTCTCCTCCTTAACCAGTGGGCCAATTTGGACCAAACTTGGCTGGAATGTTCCTTGGGAGGTCCTCTTTAAAAGTTGTTCACAGAATGTGATTCCATCAAAAACTCTGGTTGCCATGGCAACCAAATGGAATTTTCCAAGAAACCCTTTAAAAATCTTCTCTACTGAAACTGCTGGTCAGATTTTGAAATAATTTCACAGATATGTTCCTTGGGTGCCCCTTTTGAAAATATGTTCGCGAAATTTTGATCTGTCAAGAAACATGGCTGTGGTGGGTGGGGGCTATTTGCACTATACGGACATGAAGAAATTCTTAAAAATTTTCTTCTCTGAAACCACTAGTCAGATTTTGAAGTTATTTCACAGAAATGATCCTTATATTATACCCCTTATTTAGCTTAGCTGTTTTCAAAGAAAACATCGAGGTATTGACATAGCCCTGTTGTCGTCATCTGCGTTGTTGTCGTTGTGGAAAAACTTTGACATTTTGTTATGTCTCAGCTTCCACTCAACACATGTACTTGAAACTCGGACTAATTGTTCACTAGTGAAAAAGCAACCCATACAACAAGGGCAGGTAACTCCAAAATTGTTTTGTCCGAATTATGCCCCTTTTGCTACTTGGAATTTTAACTTACTATCCAGCAACCAACAGCCAATCATTGGCACCCTCATGAGGTGCTCTTGTTCAACTTAATATTTTTAGCCACTATCAGGCATGTGCTCTTGTTCAAGAAATGGTCTTTGGGTGACCTATCCTAAAATTTATTTGCAGAATTCTGATTCGTCAAAAACATGGTTGTGGTGGTGATTGTAGGGGTGGTGACAGATTTTGAAATGATTTTTACAGGTGACCTTTTCATAATTGCTTGACAAAATAATGATTTTGTTTCCAAAATTTCAATACTTTGAAAAAAGTTGGTTGTGGTCCTCTCAAAAATTCAGGTGAGTGATCCAGGGCCATCTTGGCACTCTTGTTTGTCATCTGCAACTGCTTTAGATTTTGACAAGTCTAATATTTTGTTGTCTGGTAAAGAGTTGTTTCCGCCTTGAAGGTGTTTATCTGCTTTATTCAGCACTCTTATTGTTAATGATAGTTTTAGATTTGCGCTCATTTAGAAGTATTTCTGAATAAAGATATTTAAGTATAAAATAGTGAGCACTTCAAAGACTTTTCTTTTCATCCAAAGAAGGGCCTAGGAAACATCATAATGAACAATGACATCGATGTCTCTATTTGTTGACTGAAATGTCGATATTGTGGCACCTGAATGTACACAAAAAACACCCATAGCAAAGCAACAGAATTTCGGAGTAATTATATGATGTATATCAGGAATAGAAAAAAGTTTTATTATACATAAATTCCATTTCATATAATTACTGGCCAAAAACCCTTTGGTTTAACCTTTACCATGTGACTTACTCTCTCTGTTATACTACAAGACTGGAGATGTAGGTTAAGTAAATAATCATAGGTTTTGATACAGCGATCTCTAGGAAGAAGGCTTTTGAAAACATCGTGGGAAAAGGAGAAAATGCGAGAAACCCAATGCTGACTCAGCGTTGGGTTTCTCGTGAGAGTGTCCTTCGGCATGACACTTCAGAGCCCTAGCCTAGGACTGGTACAGAACAGGACCTAATGAATAAGTGAGCTGAAATAATGTTGAAAGCAGCATAAAACGCCACAACAATCAATCAACATGAGGGCCATCTGATTTGGCTTTCTTTTGAATTAGCTGTATATTTAAAGGTAGCCTGTTGTGTTTGCAGACTTTAAAGAATTAAAAAGGGACAGAAAGAAAGAGAGCAATAAATAAAGAAACAAGAAGGCCATTGGCCCTAAAGCGCTCACCTGAATAACGTCATCTAGGGCTGATAGAGCTGAAGAGATCCTGATTTTAATGATGTAAAACACACGAGTGTAACTGACCAACTTTTTGACCGATAGTGACCTAATTTCAAAGTTGTTTGAGAAAAGACAACCATTCTGACCAAGTTTCAAGAGTATCAAGCTGAAATGTGGCCTCTAGACTGCACACAAGGTATTTCAAAGATCTGGCCCAGCGATCTACTTTTCGATCTGACATGACCCAATTTCAAAGTTGTTCCAGATATCATCAAGATAACCTTTCTGACCAAGTTTCAAGAGTATCAGGCTGACAATGTGGCCTATACTGTGCACACAAGGCTTTTCTGAGATTTGGCCCAGTGACCTACTTTTTGACCCCATATAACCCAATTTCAAACTTAACAGATTTATCATCAATCCAAACATTCTGACCAAGTTTCAAGGGTATCAGGCTGAAAATGTGGCTTCTAGAGAGCACACATGGTTTGGCCCAGTAACCTACTTTTGACCTGACAAGACCCAACTTCATACTTGTCCGAGATACCATCAAAACAAATACTATCACCAAGTTTCATGACTATCAGGCTGAAAATGTGACCTCTACAGTGCACACAGGGTTTTCTGATTTGGCCCTGTGGCCTCCTTTTTGACTCCAAATAACCCAATTTCGCAAATGTACAAGACAAACCTCTTGATTGAGTTTCAAGAGTATCAGGCTGAAAATGTGGCCTATGGCGTGCACACAAGCTTTTTCTAAGATTTGGCCCAGTAACCTATTTTTTGACCCAATCTGACCCAATTTATACCTTGTCTGAGATATCATTAAGACAAACATTCTGATCTAGTTTCATTACTATCAGGCTGAAAATGTGACCTTTGTAGTGCAAACAAGGCTTTTCTAAGATTTGGCCCAGTGACCTACTTTTTCACCCGACATGACCCAATTTCGAACTTGTCCAAGACAATATTGAGACAAAGATCCTGTTTGAGTTTCAAGAGTATTAGGCTGAAAGTGTGGCCTCTGGAGTGCACACCAGGTAAATGTTGACGACAGACGACACACGATGGACAATGAACGACGGACGACGGCGCGATCCCAAAAGCTCACCGTGAGCACTTCGTGCACAGGTAAGCTAAAAGCAAATCACGCCATTTGAGTTACAGGAAATTTTTTATGTGTAGGGCTTTCAACATGGACATACTTGGAATTCTATCATCTGGTGAAGCATTAGGTTCTACAATCATAAGTTTTTTACGCTTCAAAATACTTAGTTTAAATTTTTGAGCCACATTTGTTTTATTGCCTGCAAATGCTTTCAGTTTGGCCAAGGCCAAAAAAAGTGTCATTTGGTGAAGAGTTTACTCTTTATCAGACAACAAAAGAATAGATATAACCTTTTCAAAACTGAAGCATTTGCAAATGACAAATCAAATATTACTTAAAATATGAAAATTGTCTTTCAAAGGGTAAAACACATGTTTTGCAAAGGGAGAAAATGCAGGTTGACAGCATTTCTCCCAATACAAAACTTTTTTTTAAAATCATTCTTCCTCGGACTCGTAAAAAAGGCATCGTTTGGTAAAGGGTTAACTCTTTACCACTCAACAATACTTGTGGCTAGTCCAGATTAAAAGCTTTCCTGGATGACAAATGCATTGTTTAATGACTCAAGTGATGGGCTCAGATAGAAGTGGTCCTACTAAATACATGTACCACAAAGACACTCTGAATACCACAAAGACGCACAAAGACACACAAAGACACTACAAAGACACAAAAAGGTGCTAAGAACATGAAAATAAGATACACTTGTATGGCAGTATAGCCATCTTTTTGTGCCACAAATAAATTTTACATTTAAGCTTGCGTTAAGAGAAACGGGGACTTAATCAAACAATAAATCTTTCATATAAACTTTATCATTAAAACTTGTTCGAAACATAATCAAATTTTTATATACATTTTCAATTTTCCACTGTAGATAAAACATTGAATTCAAAAGTATTGTCCTACGTTGACTTTTGATGCCTTTTATCTGGTCGGCACCGTAAAACTTCTGTTTGATAGCAAATGGCATTGTCTTTTCTTTGACCTTTATTATCTGAATAATCTCTTCTCACATCGATGGTTAACAGTTCGACAAATTATTAGAATATCTTGACTGGTTTGCTGCGGCAAAGTTCAGTTGTCAATAAAAAGTTACTTTTTACATCTCGGCGTGTTCTGTGCGTATTTCTGTTTGTTTGAGGCTAGTGCCCCACTCAACAGCTAAGGTCATATCAGGGCAGTCAGTTACCTAACAAAACTTTTCATTGGCAGGCATAGACCTTCTAAACGGGTAACCAATACTAAGTACACATTCTTTCACCAGTAACTGACAACTGCCTTCTTGAATCAGGCGAAAGGAGAAAGATCGCAGCCTGACCCGGCGGAGGTTCGAACCCACGTTTGCTTGGCACACTTTTTTTACTTAGCATAATGCAAACGATATTTCTTTCCACGTGTTTGCGCGTCTTCGTACATCTTTGTGGTGTCTTTGTGTGTCTTTGTGCGTCTTTGTGGTGTCTTTGTGTGTCTTTGTGGTATTTAGAGTGTCTTTGTGGTGTTTAGTAGGACCCGATAGAAGACATTGTGAAAAATGGAGAAGATGCTGGTTAACATTTTCTCCTTTTCTCTCTGGATGTTTTCAAAAAATTCTTTTGCGGGGTCATTAACATAGATGGGAATGTCAAGTCCCAGCCTGGTAACGGTGATCATACCAAAGAAACACATATAAACGTCTAACTTTTGTAGTTATATCAGAAAAGTCATGTTGACAGTGATGGTTAATGCCTGTTAAAACATAGCCTGAGAGAGATGAGCATTGTCAGAAAGACTTCAGCTGTATGAGGAGGGGGGGACGAAGTAACTTTATAAGCTGGTACAGGGACAATCGGTATAGAAAAGCTTCTTTCCATTCAGATGTAATATATATTGTTATGATAGCATCGTTTATTAATACTTCTATGGAAGTTATCCTATCTACATTAGACTAAAATAGATCACCAAAACTTCGGCAGATAAGTAAGGAAATCCTACCGAATTTCTTGTCAACATTTACCAGGTAGATTTAGTTCCTGAGAGGTATCATTTTTAACAAAATAACAATTCCCAAAGATTTTTGATTCGTCACATTAAGGGAGGACTCTCTTCACAGTAGGCAGGTTGAGTTTGGTCCCTCAGACCCTTAAATGGTTGAAAGCCATGTGTGTAATGATTGATTTACTATAATTATATCGATAATTATTTGGAATTAATGCAACATGATAATTTTCACACTAAATACACGGCTTTGAGCACTTTGTGAGTAAACCTAGATCTAGCTAGTTCTAAAAGGTAGAAACTTATTTTACTATTTTTAATTTTTTTAGTGATCAAAGATTAATGAGTTTCAACCCGTAACCTGCTAAATAAGTTAAATGAAACCTTCAAGGCGGCAGTAAAAACTCAAATATTGCTATTTCTACATGTTATTACTTGGAGAACACTCTTTCCTTATCGGACAGGGTAGATCCAGGATCGGACAGCACATCCTGTGCAGTCTAATCTTGATCGATACTGTCCGCTAGAGGCCATTGATTAGCGCTCAGCAGCCCATGGGTTTAAGAATGAACATGTCGGTGTCAGGAATTGACCTTTCTGCAAAATTTTACCCGAACCTCCGATCGATTTACTAGTAGTCCAATTTACCGGACATGTCTGTTACCGAAATCCCGAAGGGAACCAGTCGACATTATCTTCTTTTTGACAGTACCACGTAACTGTTTTGCCAGGTGTTTACAGGTATTTATGTAATTTCAATTACGCTTATCTGGTTTCAATTGCCATTTTAAATCTTTAAAGTGTTTACGCTCCATTAGTTGCCCGAACACTTTCGTTTTGCCCAGTGACAGACGTTAATTTTTATTCATTCGTACCAATTTATTTTCGTTCCAAACAGAGCGCAGGAAAAGAGTAGAACTTTGAGGGTCTCTCTTTGTAGTGGTTTTGGTCTACTGTTAGTACCTTTTGCGCACTTTGATGCTGGCAAAAGACATAAATCTCAAACTAATTTGTAATGTTACTATTTTGAATACAGTTTCGGAACACCAAGTTAAAACAGTCAATTGTTGATGACAAGCCATTGCTCCTCTTGGACAATGTCTTCTCATTCACTTAACTTTTTACGACACGACAATATTTTAGACTACTCCAAATTGAAGCATTTGCAGATGACAAAATAAACGTGACTGAAAATTTAAACTTTGTTGTTGTAAAGGGTAGAAAACATTGTTGAAAAGGAGAAAATACTGGTTACCAGCTTTTTCTTCTATTCCTGTAATATTTTCAAAAGTCTTCTTTCTGGGGGTCGTTAAAACTGGGTATTGTTTTGTAACAGGTTGAAGGTAATATGTCAGATTTCAATTTCCAGTATTTTCAGCAAAGCATTTTTACAGAATTATCACTCGAACTAGTTCGAGATACTATGATATTAACCATCAGATAAATGGGTCCTGCATGACTCAGTGGTAAAGTGTAGTACTAGTAATCTGGAGGCCTCGGGTAAGAACCTCACTGGAAGCACTAGATTGTTTTGGGAGGGTCCTTTGGCAAGACACTTCAGAGCTGTAGCCCAGTACTGGCAAAACCTGGAAAATACTGAAATATTTGAAGCTGTTGCTGTGACTTGTTTTCAAAAGCTGTATTGGCCAAGGTTATTAGAACACAGTTTGGTTTTGTAAAGGGCTAACTGACTTCATATGTACCTTTTTTTCTTTCAGGGTTGAGAGATTAGAACTTCCCAATATGTGAATATTGAATAGAGTAAAGTAAATACAGCAAAAATTCCACACCATGTCGAAACACAGAGTGAAATATTCAAAGGTTGAAAGTGGAGGTGATGGTAAGTGCATGTATCAAGTGTTTGTATGAAAACAATGCCACTTACAGACAACTCTTTAGTCTGCAGCAGACGGCAGACAACTGATAAAAGCATAGCCAAAAGAGAAACAGTCTTTAACAAGCAGTTTTTCGACACAATGTTTTCACATGCATTCATCTCAATGGTTGATTTTTGTGTATTTAACATTGCCACCACTTACCCACAAGGGCAACACACCCAGAAGACTGTTAGTTATGTTACAGGGAATAGTGCAGGATACAGGACTAAACCCGTCCTAAGTTAGACCAGGTTCTTCAACATTCTCTGTATAGCACCATCACACAAGACCCAGGGTTAATGTCTCATCTGAAAGACCTTTAACCCTTTCCCAAACATTCCCTTGTTTTCACGACCCTGAAAAAGAAACCTATTGAAAACATTGTGGGAAAAGGAGAAAATGCTGGTAACTAGCATTTTCTCCTTTTCCCACAATGTTTAAAACCTTCCCAGAACAAATTTCAATTTTTCAGTCACATGAATTTTGTCGTCTGCAAATGCTTTCAATTTGGACCAGTCTAAAATTTTGACGTTTGGTAAAGAGTTAAGT
This sequence comes from Hippopus hippopus, assembly GCA_946811185.2. NCBI lineage: Eukaryota > Metazoa > Mollusca > Bivalvia > Cardiida > Cardiidae > Hippopus > Hippopus hippopus. Next base: position 20,330,185 of record OX328109.1, on the reverse strand, counting down.
AAGTTTAGGTAGCTAGCAATGTAGGATTGAACTCACACCCTCAAATGGCCTGAGATTTGAGGTCCACAATTCTCATGCTCTACCACCTTGACTATTTGGAGCTAGGTAGTGCCGTCTTTGCTCATATCAATAAACCATGTATTGAAACAAAAATAAGTTGTTCCTGATGTCAACATGATAATATTGCAGACTATTTACTCCAGGATTGTTATTTTCTATTTCTAACTACATTGAGTTTTATGTCTGTCCAATCAAAATTGCTCCATAGTCTTTTCTGAATGTTCAGATTTTTTTCAAATTGTCATCTACTCACATTATTTGGTATTTCTATTGGACAAAGAAAGTTATTCCATCTTTTGCCAATTAACCCTTTACCAAACAACGCACTGTTAGACTTGTCCAAATTTAAAGCATTTGCAGACAACGAAATAAATACTACTCAAAAATTAAGATTTGTCTCTGGAGGGTAAAAAACAATGTGGGAAAAGGAGAAAATGTTGGTTAACAGGATTTTCTCCTTTTTCTCACAATATTTTCAAAAGCCTTTTTCCATATGGCTATTAACCTTTGGCCTGCTAGCGCGACTCACTGACCTTTTGCGGACAGCGTAGAACAAGATCAGACTGTACAAAACATGCAGTCTAATCTTGAATCTACACTTTCTGATAAGGAGATATCTTTCCACCAGAAATACTTTTGAAATAGAAAAAATTGTGGTTTTACTATCGGCTTGAAAGTTTTACTTCTTTTATTTAGCAGGATAGGGGTTATAAACTGGCATGGTATTGAAGAAGTTTAAATTTGTAGATTTGGAAACTGTGCAGTTAATGGATGGATTTTCAAGCGATGATGATGTTGAACACTACAAACAAGTCAGTGGTAAACCTGCAGCCCAGAGCCCAACTTTTACAGCTGAAGAAGGGGTGGAGGCCATAGGTTTTGGGTTTTTCCAGATACGCCTGTATGTCATATGTGGTTTATTTACAGTAAGTCTTACAAAATCTTTTCTTGGTCCTTAATTCATTTGCAAAAATATTGACCTGGGTCAGCCTTCTTAGTCCTTGCAGCCTGGGTTGAAACTTTTTACTATTTGTACATTTTCTGCTTGTCAAGGGACCATTCTACCTCAGGATTCATTTGGTTGTTAGACTAAATGGATTTTATGGATTCATAATTATGTGATAACTTGCTTGGCATCAAAGAGATGCATCAAACCCCCTTTTGCCAGATGCATTGAACCCTGTTTTGCCAGAACATGGCTCTAATCATTGTTAATAATTTGATAAATACATCTACTCTGTTTCCATTATCAAATAAGTAAGGAATTACTGACCTTTGGGGAAAATATACAAAAACACAAAGAATAATCAGTTAAAATGAATTTTACAAAAAATTCAGTTAGTGAAAATAAGGAAAAATTGCAGCTCTATTTTTGTTCATTTATTGGATAAGGTATAATTTATTACATAATTGGTCCAATAACATTACACATTCCTTACCTTAAACCTTTACCAAACAATCTTGACTTTTAATGATCCTGAGGAAGAATGCTTTTGAAAACATTGTGGGAAGTGGAGAAAATTAATTTTTTTTAACCCTTTAAAAGACAAAATCACTTGAGCCTTATTGAATTTGTTATCTACAAATATTTTTAGTTTGGAGAAAGCCAAGTACATGTGTTTTGGTCAAAGCCCGTTTGTAGTGCTTTGAATTCTTATTTTTAATCACAGGCTGCAGATTCCCTAGAGATGATGCTTCTTGCAGTTCTCTCCCCTGTCTTGAGGTGTGAGTGGCAATTGGAACAAACCCATGTTGCCTTTATAACTACAGTATGTTCCATCTTTTTTTTTTTAACTCCCATCTTCATGTAGACTGTGGCGCATCTATTGCAGGTGTCCTATAGAAAAATTGTGCAAATGTAGAAAGTACATGTAATATATTTTTATCTCTCTCTACACCATTGTCATCATAGCCCCCGCTATGAAGTTGGGGGTGGGGTGTACATATATACAATGTACTAGGTTGTCTATCTGTCTGTGGGTAGATGCAATTTCTCCTACAGTTTTCAGCTAATTTGGCCTATTTTTAACTCTCTACCAGACAACAGACTTTTAGACTGGTGCAAATTGACAGCATTTGCATACGAAAATATAATGATACTCAAATGATGGAATTTGTATCAGAAAGGGTAGAAAAACCATCATTTTCTCCTTTTCCCACAATGTTTTAACTCAGGGTTGTGTGGTGAAGAGTTAATGGAAACCTCTCAACCATATGAACTTGTGCCCCAGCAATTTTCATTATGTTTGGCTGACTATGACAGGAGTTATGCGCCTTTGAATTGACATTTCTGCAAACACGAGTTTGGCATGCCCCCCATGGCAATGTGAGATTTTGGTTGCCATGCCTGACAAGTGCATTCCAAAATGGTGTCGATCAAGGAAGGGAGGAATGTCTATTTGCGTTGCATTCAGTCAGATTTCTCTTTAATGCATCATCGAGACAAGAATATTTGGCGAAAGTCGAAACAGTAATGGTATAAATTAAAGTTATATTAATGGACGAGAACACGATATTTGATAATGGAAAGTGTCAAAGTCAACCAAAGTCTGTTTTGGCGTTTCATTCTTTTTCATTGAAGTTCAAAACTTTGCTGAAACATGAAAATCTGTTGCATTGTCCTTAGCCCCGAATTTGTCCTTATCCTTGTGTAAATTAGTTAAAGCATCTCTAAAGTTAACAAGGAAATGGGTTTATCTAATCACCATGGATCCATGTATTCTGGTTACCAGTATTTCCTCCTTTTCCCATAATGTTTTCAAAGCCTTTCTCCTGAGGGTCTGTATTAAATGGTTTAGCAAAATATAATTGGTAGGTAGTTATCCAATAGCCCTTGTTGGAGATAGAAACAGCAGTTTCTTCTCTTAGATGGTTTTTTTCTGCTTGACTTTGGTTGTGGGGTGTATGGGTCTGCTGGGAGAGGATCTGCAGGAAACTCCTTTGTTTGCCACATACCATTCACAAAATGATGAAATACAATGGACATTGTTAATACCATTGTATGAGCTGGTGGAAAACAGAATGACAAAGTAAGGAAAATGCATGGAATCCATATATGTTCGAATAACGTATACATGCACAACATAATTATGACGCTAGACAAAAATGAAAACAAATTGACCCAGCATCAGTAACAAATTAGACATGCCATTCGTAAAATAATACATATGCAAAACATCCTTCCAAAAATACTACAAGAAAATATAGGAAAGGGCTTTTTTGTAAGTGCCAACAGTCTTATCACTGTAAATAAGAAATGTTTTGTCTTGCTACTTGCTTCTTTTTTATTCTTTATGAAGCATAGCAGGAACCTAGTTATGAGCTCTTTACCACTCACTGTTGATATTAATATCTATGCCTATTTTTTTTTTAAAGTACGAGGGGTGATCAGAAAGAACGTGGACCAAAGCCTGTATCAGAATATTGTTATAAAGATCAACTTTGAATGTTTACTTTTCTTGAGAATAACCTCTTCTGAATTATATGCACTTATTCATTCTTGATTCCCATGCAGGAAACACGTGGTTGAGCGCGTCACGTGACATTACTCTCAAGGAGCCGGTCATAGTGAGGGTTAGTTCCTCTCTGCTCTTGTTGTGTCTGCCACATAGAGAACCTTTCAAAACAGGAACTAGTCAGAGGTCACAAGGGGTCAAGACTCGATTATAGGGAGGGTTGGCTAGTGTTTCTATGTTGAGTTTTTGCTAAATCTCCTGTACAAGTGTGGCTTTGTGAGCTAGCGCGTTACCTTGGTGTAAAGTGATGTCACTCTGCAGGACTTCCTGCTGTTTTTTTCATAAGGTGTTCGTGAAATTTATTTGAATAGTTTGGTCATAAAACTCAACATGGACTGTAGCTTATAATAGATACAACATGACTTAGAAGAAAAAAGGAGAATAGAAAAACATGGTGCACATACCCTTACCAACTGACTTGGAAAGTTTGGCTTTAAGGGCGGAAGGCGATGTTGTATAATCCATACACTGCTTTGTTGTTTAGATTCACTCTTGTTAAAGTGTGCCGGTGTTTCATGGCATATCATAATTGGATCAGTTAAGTTTGACCCCTCTACCCCAAGGCGTTCTGAAATTTCTTAACAGATTTCGACCTTAACCCCCACTGGCTCAGGCGTCAGTAGTTGAGGTAGCCACCTTAAGCAAACACTTGACATTCCATGATTGGCCGTCAAAATCTCTTGTGCACTTCTATATGAAATGCTAAATGTGTCGACTATTTTCCTGGCAGTATCTCGGTGATCTTGTTTTACATGCTGCTCTACATCCGTGATGATTTTGTCTGTGACTGATGTTAATGGACGGCCAGATTTAGGGTCATCTTTAACATAATCGCACCCTTCTCTAAATTAGTCTGATCCATGTACGAATATCAAATTTTTTTAGTGCAAAGTCCCCTTAATATTTTTCTGAATCGGTTTTGATTTCTGATAAAAACTTTCCGAGATTGAAGTAAAACTTTACGATTAGTCTCGGCTCAAATTATACGTAGTCTGGTATTTTGGACCACTAATGTAGTATATGACGTCATCATAATGATGTCACACTTCAACTACTTGAATTAGACAACATTTGAAAGCTTAAGTCAGTTACCAGATAATTAATGGTCATCAGTGCAAATTTTTGTAATCCAATGTGAAGTAGTTCTTTATGATCACCCCTCGTACCTCCTAAAATGACATTAATACATACCTTTCTGCATACATAACGATTCTTATTGATCTATTTATCTGTGATGGATTAATAGTTTTATCCACCAAAGACAGTTTTTGAGATGTGTTTTCGACATTGGAAATGGAACGAATTTAACTCCCCCCCCCCCCCCCCACCCACCCCCCCCCACCACCCCCCCATTCAATCTGGATAACGGTTATAGATACGATCAAAATATCTCGTGTTTATAACAAATTGTGTCTAACCTTTTTGTATACATGATGCCCAATGCTGCGTTTTGATTGGCCGATAAAACCTGTCAATTAAAATCGGCAGAAAGGTCAATTGTTTATCCTGATCCAGTGACAAGGCAACCAATAGTGGGGCTATAATTGTTAGCCAGTGTGACAGTTCTTGTTATATCTGTTTAGACTTTGTAAGGTTACCAATCAGCATAGAAACACAACTTGTGTCCCTCAAAGGAAATTATTATAGAAAACATGATGGAAAATTAGCTATTGTTGTATTTAGAGAGGGAACATAGACGCATATTAACTGGAACTAGCAATGGACATATCAGAATGGAAAATTTTCTGTATTGGTCGTTGGTTTTTCATATGCAGATGTAACACATGAGTTTCTTTTTTCCTTATTTTCAGGTTGTGTTTATTGGAATGTGTGTCATGGCACCAATGTGGGGTTTTATGGGTGATAAATATGGACGACAAAAAGTAAGCTGGCTCAGCAAACGAAACTTTCATGTTTCTTAACTCTTTACCAAACAACAAAATTTTAGACTAGTCCAGATTGAAAGAATTTGTAGACCACAAAACAAATGTAATTGAAAAAATGAAATTTGTTTTGGAAAGAGTAGAAGACTTTGTGGGAAAAGAAGAAAATGCTGGTTACCAGCATTTTCTGCTTTTCCCACAATGTTTTCTAATGGCCTCTTTCACAAGGTCTTTGAAATTCAGGACTGTGTGTTAAAGGGTTACAAGTTTTTGTCATTATACTAGCTGATAGGAATTAATTAACCTTCTTCAATTTATAGTGTTAAATTTTCAATTCAATGTTGTTAATAACAGGAGCACATGATTTATCCCTTTTCCACACAATTCTATGTTCTAATGGAAAAAAGCTTTTGCATACATTGTGGGATATAGCAGAAAATTCTGGTTGCCAGCATTTTTCTACTTTTCCAGAGTGTGTTAAAGTTTCAGAAGCATATTACATCGTTTAAGCCACATATACTGTGTCATCTGCAGAAAATGTCAACTTGTACAAGTTTAAAATTTTCTCATTAGGTAAGTAGTTAACTCTTTACCAAATGACGAAATTTTAAAATTGTCTAAATTGAAAGCATCTGCAGACGATAAAATAAATAAGACTCACAAATTGAAATTTTTTTGGGGACAGGTAGAAAACGTGGAAAAAGGAGAAAATGCTGGTTACCAGCATTTTCTCCTTTTCCCATAATGTTTTCAAAAGCTTTCCTTCTCAGGGACGTTAAAAGTCGGGATTGTGTGGTAAAGAGTTAAATCTATTATTATGCAAGTTACTTTGGTAAACTGATATTCCTATTGAATTGTGCATACCATTGTTTTAAGACAGATGTAATGAGTTTATTGGATAAACAAACGGGTGGATTGATCAATGGACAGCACCAGAGCCTTGTCATTTCTGTATAATTCATTTTCAAAGAAGGAGCAGATGCTTGTTTTCCTTGATTGATTGCTTTTTATTTTCATCATACAATTCTAGACAGTTGTTTTCTTTTCTATCCGATGCTTCTCTTTTGATTTTTGATAAAGCAGACTTGCTCTGGCAAAAGGGAGTTAATGCATCTACATGATGAATTATACCAAGCATGTCATCACATAATTATAGATCCATTAAATCCATTTTGTCTAACAACTAACCGAATTATGAGGTAGAATGGTCCTTGGAAACACCGAAAATTTACAGATAGCAAAAAGTTTTGACTGCCCAGGCTGACCTGTTACGATACTTTTTGAAGATGCATTAAATTCCCTTTTCACAAAGTATGACTCAAATATTTCAGACATTGTATATGGTGTCCATTTGGATTGGATATTTTGGACTCCTGACAACTTTTAGTCCGTCCTACATCTGGATTCTGATTTTACGAGGTTTAGTTGGCGGAGGAATGGCTGGTTCCCCTCAGTCGTAAGTTCAACTATTTTACCCCTCTACAGATTAGTAATTTTGTATTTTTGTACCAAGATAGATTTTGAAAATACCATGTGAAAAGGACAATTTTTTCTACACTTTAAAAGATAGTTTGTCTGTAAGGCAAATTTCTGATATTTTGTGATTTTGCAGGGCTCACCATGTTGATAGCTAAGTTGTCAAAGTAGAGACTTAACTTTTTCTCTGTTAACCTTGCACTAAACAATCCTGAGTTTTCACTACCCTGACAAAAAAGTCTTTAAAACATTTTTGGGAGAAGGAAAAAATCAAATAAAGAGTCATTTGAGCCATATATAACATGGGTATGCAAATAGTTTCAATTTCGACAAGACTAAAATTTTTTTTGTTAGGTAAAGAGTTAAACCTATAAATGCATGATAAATTCAGACAGTGAAAGGACCTTGGTGTAGCAATTTGAAGGCAATTTTGGCCAGAATACTTTACAAACTTGGACAGTGTAAAATCAAGATTAGACTATTTTCAGTGTAGTCTGAGTCCAAGTGATTCATTACTTAACACACATGGTTTCTATACACTGGTTGCAAGTTTGAATTCCAGCTCAACAGTCATTATTTCCTTATTTTTGTGATATTTATCAAGGAAGCATCATCATATACTAAGACAAACACAAATGGCATTCAGCTGAACATATACTACATGATCTCCAACTTTCTTTAAATTTTTTTTTTCAGGTTTACCTTGTTGACAGAATATCTGCCGTCCAAGTACAGAGCTAAATTGTTAAATGTTTCGTTTGTAAGTTTCTTTCTTTTCTTTTGTTTTTAGTTGTGTAAGCCAATGGGTTGCCATGACGGACATTTCTCCCTTTCTTTCAACGCTTTAATCCTTTACCAGACAATCCCTACTTCTAACGATCCAAAGGAAGAAGGCTTTGGAAAACAATGTGGGAATAGAAGAAAATGCAGGTTACCAGCATTTTCTCCTATTCACACAAGGTTTTAAAAGATTTTTTTGCCAGAGTCATTAAATCACAGCATTGTTTGGTAAAAAGTTAAAGGTGAGAAAACATAGTGGAAAAAGGAGAAAATGCTGGTTACCAGCATTTTCTCCTATTCACACAATGTTTTCAAAAGATTTTTTTGCCAGAGTCATTAAATCACAGCATTGTTTGGTAAAAAGTTAAAACAATAAAATTATTCCATATGTCAGAATACGTCTGTATATAGAAAGATTTACGATATGTTTGGAGGGAAAAAAGTGTTTGTCAAAATATTACCTAATCTGCCACTCTTTGTTATTTAACACATTGTCAAACACATGTTTTTAAGACTCTTGGAAGAGGTGTTTTGTAAACAGCATTGGTAAAGGAAAAAATGCTGTTTACCATTTGCATTATTATTTTCTGCTTTTCCAGCAAAGTCCCACAATTTTAGACTTGCATAATTCTGATGCACTTTCAGACAACAAATTAAATTTGGGTCAAATAATGGACTTTGTCTTTTATTAGTCAGGAACCATTAGTTGAAAGGAAAAAATGGTGGTTACTAGCATTTTGTTCTATTTTCACTATGTTTTCACAATGTTTTCAAAAGCAAAATACCGTATTCAGGCAGTTGGGGCCCTCATGTGCCTCTTGCTACAATGTTTTCAAAAAAAGTCAAGATACAAGATGGAAAAAATCATCTACAGGAGGTACTGAGTTTAACCCTTAGATGGCTAAATACACCAGACAAACATTTTCTGTCTAGAAATAAGACACAAGTGGTTGCAATTTCATTGTGGTTTTCGTCCATGTTGTTTGACCGAAGTGGGCAGTGCAGATCAAAGATAAGTTTGCATATTTTCTGCAGTCTGATCTTGATCTAAAAAGGCAACAATAATTGTGAGAGGTGCATTTTACGGTTAACGCATAATGATTAAATTGTTTGATTCCAGATAAGCTGGGCATCAGGTACCATGTTCGAGATTGTCCTAGCTTCTATTGTGATACCAAGGTTGGGATGGCGCTGGCTACTGGCACTCTCTGCCATCCCCTCTTTCTTGATTATAATCTTGCTCAAGGTGAGTTCTTTATAATTTGTCCTCAGATTGATTGATTGAAGGATTTTTAAGCCACATTCAACATGGTTTCATTCGTATCAAGGTGGGTGACATTTTTTTCTTAAGTAACCACCTTGGTTATCATGAGGCTAGAGTGCGAGCATGGAGAGTGGAAAGTTTATCTCTTTACCACACAAATCAGTCTTATAACATACCCTAGGAAGAAGGCTTTGTAGACCATTGTGAGAAACAGAAAAAATGCTGGTGACCAGCATTTTCTCCATTTTCCACAATGTTTTCAAACTATTCAAAGCCAAATCATAGCCCTTGAGACTCTTTAAATTTGTTATCTGCAAATGCTTTCAATTTGGAAAACACTAAACTTTTGTTGTTTGGGACTGGGTTAACACTTTACCAAACGACAAACTTATAGACTAGTAGTAATTGAAAGCAATAGCAGATGACAAAATAAAAGTGCCTGAAAAATTGAAATTTGTTTGGGGAAGGGTAGAAAACATTGTGGGAAAAGGAGAAAATGCTGGTTACCAGCATTTTCTCCTTTTCCCACATTATTTTCAAAAAGCTTCTTTCTCATGGTTGTTAAAAGTCGGGATTGTGTAGTAAAGGTTTAAACTGCATCTGTCTGTGATTTATGATCTTAATCCTTTAACTGCTTGCTAAATCATATACATATTTTCCAGCCAATAGTACAGATCAAAATACTGAAATTTCATAGATTTTTGCAGGAGAAATTTGGCTGTCAACATTTCTTCCTTTTACTACTTTGTTTTCTACTGTTTCATAGACAAATCCGATCATTCAGAAAGATTCAATGTTTCATCTGCAAATACTGTTAATATAGACAAGTCTGACAACTTTTTGGGTGGTAAAATACTGAAAACTCAACTCTTGACCATACGATGGAATCATAGACCTGTCCAAATTCAAAGCGTTTGCAGACAACATTTTAGATGTGGCTCAAATGATGAATTTGTCAGTGATAGGGTACCTTCTTCCTCAGCACTGTTATAATTGTGTTACAAGCAACTGCTTTTTTTTCCACATTCTCTTTCTCATAGACATGCCTAGTTTGGATTGTGGTCTTGGTAACTAGCAAAAAATAACCCTGCTTTTGCTAACTGTTTAACAAACAGTTCATTTTTGTAGCAAACCTGAGGCAGATGGTGTTTTAAAACATCATGGTAAAAGGAGAACATGTTGCTTCTTTTCCACCGTGTTTTCTATACATACCTGGAACAAATTCAATCAAATGATCCAAAGTGAATATGTTGCCTGCCAAATGTACAAGTATAAAATTTTGTTGTCTAGAACAGAACCAAATAATGTTGTTCAGTGCTATTGTAGATGTAACATAATCATAATCTAGTCTTTATGCATTTTTTCCTCCAGTTTTTACCAGAATCAGCACGTTACCTAGTGGCTGCAGGCAAATCAGAGGAAGCTATGGATATACTACATCAAGCTGCAAAACTGAATAGATCGAGTCTCCCGAAAGGGGATATAGTTGACACAGCAGCTGTAAGTAGCAGAATTATGATTAGATCTGTATAATTGGCAATTTCTTTTGTTCCTCCACCACACAGTGAGATTTTAGGCTTGTCCAGCTTAGACTAAAGAGGTAACTCTTTACCAAATGATAAAGTTCTAGAAATGTACAATAATTTATTAGGAGCATTTGCAGACAGCAAATCAAAAGTAACCCAATGATGATTTCTGCCTTGAAATGGGATAAAACATTGTGAGAAAAAGATAAAAAGCTGGTAACCAACATCTTCTCCTTTTCCCCCGATGTTTTTCTATGTTTTATTTTTTAGGGTCATTAAAACTCAGACTGTGTGGTAAAAAGTTAAATACATAGCTAAGTAATGTACATGTACTTGTATCTTGGAACTATATTTTAGGCAGCCAGAGGTAATCCTAGTGACCTCTTCTCTTCAAAATATCTCCGGACCACTCTCATGTTGTGGACTCTGTGGTTTGGTACAGCCTTGTCATATTATGGCATGGTGTTGGCTAGTGCAGAAATTCTACAACTTAGGAATACAAAGGACTCAGGTAACATGTGTGTTGTAACTTTTAAACTACTAAGTTTTTATGTTCATCTTGTACTAGTCTAATCTGAAGGAATCTGATAGAAAGAATGTACATTTTTTGTCACCAAATGAATAAATATTCCACCTACATATTTGTTTTATATTTATCCAGTATTTTACACTACTTATGGTTAATTCAGGAGAGAACAAAATTACTAACCCTTAACAACATAATTCCAAGTTTTAATGACCCTGAGAAAGAAGCCTCTTGAAAACGTTGTCCTCTTGAAAACGTTGTGGGAAAAGGAGAAAATGCTAGTGACCAGCATTTTGTCATCATTTTTTCTCAGTGTTTTCTGCATTTCAAAAGACAAATTTTGTGGACTGAATAGCATTTGATATGTCATCTGTGAATGGTTTGGATTTGGACAAGGCTAACATTTTGTCATTGTAAAAGGTTAACAAGCTGTAAAGTAATGTAATATTAATATAATGTTGAAGTTAGGCTATTAACTCTTTACCAAACGACAAAATATTAGACTTGTCCAAATTGAAAGCATTTGCAGACAACAAAATAAACATGACTCAAAAATTTAAACTTGACTTTAGAAGAGTAGAAAACTTTGTGGGAAAAGGAGAAAATGCTGGTTACCAGCATTTTCTCCTTTTCCCACAATGTTTTCAGAAGGCTTCTTCCTCTGGGTCAAAAAAAACCGGGATTGTTTGGTAAAGAGTTAATTTGTGATTCTTTATTCGTGACTATTGTAAAACCACTTTTATTCTCTCTTTTATTCTATAACTCATTTGTCTTTGATATTATTTTGGCAGGTGGACAGAAATGTAAATGTAATCTACTGAAGAGTGATGATTATAACAGTATGATTTTTTCCACACTGGGTGAATTTATTGGTATGTTGATTACTGTATAATATCTGACCTATAATGCTAACCAGTAGGGTTTGAGGTTAAGCAAATAATTTCTACAATTGTTAAACTCTACCAAATGACAAAATCATGGTCATTTCCAAATTCAAGGCATTTTGCAGACGAATTAGATATGGATCAAATGGTGAAAACTGTCTTTGAAAGGGTAGAAAAAGGTTTAGGAAAAGGAGAAAATGCTTGTTTCCAGCATTTTCTCCTTTTCCCACAATGTTCTCATGCCTTCCTGAAGTTTCTAGATCAGAATTAGGCAAGATTATCTGTCCAAGCTGCTGGCTACTTTCTCACATCAACTAAGTTGAAACAGATTTTAGCCATGGGAAAGGATATAATTTTGACAAAATGACTTTCATTAATCTTTTACCAATCATAGGGGTCCGTAGTTTGACTCCTGTCACCCATAGTCTAAAACAAGGGATTTAACTGTATGCAGCCTGTTACTCGCCCCCGGTTTCAAAAAAACAACGTATCTTTTCTACCCCATCAGTTATTCTCCTAATTTTTTCTACAGCTGAGAGCTAAAACATTTTTCTACCAGAAAAACACAACTGTTTGTCAGTGGCTAATGCAGTCTGGCTGATACATTCGCTCGAACTTTTAAACTCGCTCAAAAATCTTTGCCATTGACACGGGTTCGTACATTCGGTACTGACGTTCGCGCATATAAACCAATGAAATTTCTCGTTCCAAACAGTGTTACCGTACTGTCACATGACAAAAAGGTATGAACAGCTGTACGAAATTTCATTGGTTGAATTCACGACTGTTAGTACATATCAACTGATGAAATTTCTCGTTCCAAACAATGTCACATGACAGAAGATGGCTGCAGCTGTTCGAAATAAGAACGTAGATCACAAATTCAACGAATTCTGAGGCGTTTCGTTGTTATTGAAGATAAAGACTATAGGTCAGTAGTATTTTTAAACATGTTTAAAGGGTGGGTGCCGCTAATGCTGCATTTCATTGGATCTAAAGTGCATTTTATATCTTGAAAACGGATGTACGAACCCGTGTCAATGGCGCAGATTTTTGAGCGAGTTTGCAAGTTTGAGCGAATGTATCAGCCAGACTGCATTAGCCACTGACAAACAGTTGTGTTTTTCTGGTAGAAAAATGTTTTAGCTCTCAGCTGTAGAAAAAAATAGGGAGAATAACTGATGGGGTAGAAAAGATACGTTGTTTTTTGTAACCGGGGGCGAGTAACGGACTGCATACAGTTAAATCCCTTGTTTACAATATATAGTCTGTGGGTGACAGGAGTCAAACTACGGACCCCTATGTTACCAATCAGTGTTGAGTTTATACAGCAGTAGGGATAAAGGCTTTTGAAAATAATTTGGGAAAGCTAGAAAATGCTGGAAACAACTATTTTCTCCGTTCCTAGTGAATTTTCTCCTCTTTCAAAGACATAATATCTATAGTATCATCTAAAACTGCTTTTGATATTAACTAGTCAAGAAATTTGTAGTGTGATAAAGATTTAATACCTTAAATGAGTTAAGACTTGGCCTAAGTTCAAAACAACAGCCTATGGATTTCTATCCCTTGACATTACCTTTGAGACAGCTGGACTGGGCCAGTCAGAAGAAAAGACTCGCAGACAGTCAGTTCAACAGTACCAAGCGCCTGTAGCTTTATATGACTTATTAGATATCTGGCTCAGCTGTTTTCTGCTACACAATACACAGGAAGGTCAACATGGTGTTCATGATAGAGTATTGGGGTAACTCTGGGAGACAGACAGACAGACAGAGATTGTATAGAGATATTTTTTTACCAGTATCGGTGCTTAAAAAATATAACCTGGAAAAGTGTCTTAATTAAAACATGTCTATTAAAATCTCAACCCAAGATTTGATACATGTTTTATATAGTACAATGAAGAAACTTAGTCTAAGTCCACAACAACATCAGGTAGCGTTAAGGGAAACAGTCCCACTTTACAATGTCTAAAGAGTCTTTCTAAATCAGACGAAGGTTACATTTTATCAAAATATATTTCTTTACACAATATGCCATCTCCTACCCACAGACCCATTTGCTACAGCATGATGAGAAATCATTCTGTGCCATTTCGTTGACCATTTTCCTCCAAACAATGAGTAAGTCATCAGTTTTAAACCTGATATCACTCAATTCTGGCTTCAATACTGGATACTGGAGCCAGTTCCTAGTCCAGAAAATATGCTTTACAGTCCCAGTCAACAATTCCCGATGTGTTGCTATAGTCATGAAAGAAAGATGTGACAGGGCATTGAGTAATATGGTAGATGTATATGAAAAATTAATATATTTTAAGAAAATTAAAGAAAAGACACTTTTCCAGACTTTCCTGGTCAAACAGCCCTCATAGATTGAAGCATGCTAATATCAGACACCATGGCATTTGAAGATTGTGGATTTGTCCTTTTGTGTTTTTCAGCTCTTCCTCTGAATATATTTTTAATTGATCTGGTTGGACGCAGATGGACAGGTGCTACAAATCTTTTTGGTTGTGGGTTGTTCTTCATTTTACTACAATTACCAGTTCCCCAGGAATTACTTACAGTATTTATTTTCCTTGTACGGGGTTTCTCAGCAGGAATGTTCAATTTTGTATACATTTATACTTCAGAGGTAGGTACATTGTATATCAGAGTTTTACAGCAGATTTACTCATTACCACACAGGCTAATTGTAGACATATAAAAACTGGCAAAAATTAAAGAAAGGACATACATCTTATTTGCGTAGGCAATGGCTCCTTTCCCCACTGTTTATGGCTAAGGTGTGAAGATTTGAAATTAATATGGTTAAGATTTTCACAGAAATGAAAAGTCTGAAAGAGCTTGCTTATACGGTTATTTAACATCCAGTGTTAATTTCTTCATACCCACTTGTAACAGAGTTGGGGAGAGGGGATGTTTCTACTTCAGCCTGCCTGCCCTGCCATGCCGTTCCTGCAATTTGTATCTGTTTCACCACCTACTTTTTTAAATCAATTTGGCTGATTTTTAATGGAAGCTGTTTGCCCATGGGAGCTTATGGATATGCTATTGTTGTTATGATTTGTCTGCTATAACAGGATTTTTTTCTTGACCTAGTTACAAGGCAACCCCATGGGGATATTTATCAGCCTGCAACAGTTCTGGTTTGAGGAGGTATTAGGCTAACATCATGTTGTTTTCATTTGTTAAGGTTTACCCAACAACGATACGAACACTTGGCATTGGGACTGCCTCAGCCTGGGCCAGAGTGGGAGCAATGATCACACCTTTCTTAGCTCAGGTAAATAATAAGTTTACATGGGAGGTAATTGATGTTTTGGCCTGAGATCAACATATAGTTTTACTTGGTGAACACTGAAATCAATATATTGACAGAAAATGAAGGTCAGAATGATGATGTTAAATTTGAAGTCCACCAATGAATTAACCTATCCTGATCATAGAACAGACAAACAGTTTTCCTTGTCTTCAATTTTTTTAACTCTTTACCGAATGACAAAAATAGCGACTGTTCCAAATTGAAAGCATTTGCACACATCTTAAATATTGCTGAAATGATGGCAATTGTCTGTGAAAGTGTAGAAAACAGTGTGGGAAAAGGAGAAATGCTGGTTATCAGCATTTTCTCCTTTTCCCACAAGGTTTTCAAAAGGTTCTTTCCTCAGGGTCATCAAAACTCAGGACTGTGTAGTAAAGAGTTAAGGTTTTTAGTTGCTCTTGAAATAACTTATACCATATTGGTAATTGACCTCTTTTTAGCATGGCTATTTTTGAAGAAATTATAGAGATGTTGTCATAGCCCTGTAGTCATCAACCTTGTTGTCATTATGCAAAAACTTCGGCATTTTCCGATATCTGTCATTTCTGAAGAGATTTAAATAAATCTTGGGGTAGCTATCAACTTTCAAATGGGGAACCCATACCAGAGGGGCAGATAACTCTCAAATATTTTTGACACAGTTTTTGGTCCTTTTTCAACTTTAGATATTCACTGAAAAAAGCAATTGAGCAATGATATGCTCTTGTTCCAGGTTTTGCTAGATGCATCTCTCACAGCTGCTGTCTTGGTGTATGGGTCCATTGGTATCTCTTGTGCCATCTGTGCTGTTCTATTACCTATAGAAACCAAGGGAAGAGAACTGCCAGTAAGTTAGATAACATATTTTTTTCTTACTCGGGTTTATTGTATCTGAGCTAACCCATTCAGCATTAAATATATAAACTCAACTTCTTTTAAAAGCTTTTATGGATGGCATAGGTCAAGATTTGACTGCATGGAACGTGCAGTGTAATCTCAAATGTACACAATCAATTTGTTTAGACAAGTCATTGTAATAAAAATCTGAGTTTCAGTGGACTGTATTTTCAACTGTTGAGAGAGATTTAAATATTTGGCACTGAATTTCCTAAGTCTCTTCAAACTTCTATTTGCAGTAGCCCAACACTTTGTGCATTGTTAGTGTAAGAGCTTAATTTTATATTCAGTCAATCATTTCTTTAACCCTCTATCAAACAATCCTGAGTTTTAACGACCCTGAGAAATAAAGCTTCTGAAAAGATTCTGGGAAAAGGAGAAAATGTTGGTAAAAAGCATTTTCTCCTTTTCCCAAAATATTTTCTATCCTTTTAAAGATACTTTCCATCATTTTAGGCCATTTAATTTCATGTCTGCAAGTGCTTTGGATTTGGACGAGTCCAAAATTTGTCATTGAGTAAAAAGTCAGGGCTACTTGAAGTACTCACATTCTACATTCAGTCAATCATTCCTTCAAGTCTTTGTTTCTATTTTTCTTTGCAGCAAGAAGTTGCAGTTGGTCATTAGAGTTTTTTCATCTGATGTTTAAACTTTCTACATGTAAGACTCTCAATATCAAAGCATTATTTTGGACTGAAGTATTTCAACACACTTGCTGAGTGACAATCATGAATCTACTAACATGGTGAATGGATGGAAGCCATGTTTCTTTCACTATTTTTCAGTTTGACCCAATGTATACCTTTACTATGCATGCTAATTTCTGTCAAAGCATGATCTGGAACAAGTAATAAGAATAAAAGCATGGAAGAAATACTTAACTCTTTACCACACAACAAAATGTAGACTTGTCCAAGTTGAAAGCTTTTGCAGAAAACAATTTAAATGGGCGTAATTGATGGAATTTCTCTTTGATAGTGTAGAAAACACTGTGAGAAAAGGAGAAAATGCTGGTTACCAGCATTTTCTCCTTTTCTCACCATGTTTTCAAAAAGCTTCTTCCCCAGGGTTGTTAAAACTAGGAATTGTGTGGTAAAGAGTTGAAGGAAGAACATTTTGAAGTAATTTTAACCCTTACCTGGAAACAAAATTTCATTCTTTTCTGAATTGAAAGCATTTGGAGATGAAAAATTAAATTTGTCTAAAATGATGGGATTTGGCTTTTGAATGGTAAAAAACAACTGCGAGAAATGAAGGAAATGCTGGGTATCATTTTCTCCTTATCCCACATTGTTTTCAAAAGCCTGTTCCTCCAAGTTGCATAAACATTGGATTATTTCGTAAATTGGTGGGGGGAAATTACAATGAACTGTAATCGCTCATTTTATTGCAATGGATTCAATACCTCTCTCAGACGGATGTTAAAGAATTTTACATGATTTAATGTGGTAATGAAATAAGAATAGTAACATGCTTCCAAGTTAGCTGTGACTTTCGACATATCTTTATAATATCATCAGCTTGGATTCTGCTTTTCTTTAATTATTTTTAATAGAATTTGTTTAAACCACTGTAAGCAAAAAAAGCATGGGATTGTGATATTTTACAAAAGAAGCAATAGTATTATATTTTGATGAGATTATCCACCTTGATATATACATATCTTTGTAATATCAGTTGCTTTGATTCTATTTTTTTTTTAATCATTTGAAATGAATTTATCCGAACTACTTTTAGCAACAAAAGGTGGACATGTGAAAATGAAATTGTATGGTAGTATCTTGTGGAGATTATCCAATTTAACTTTTTAGCCAAGGACAAAACTTTTTGATGTGTCAACATTCAAAGTTGCTACTGACAACAAATTGAGTGTCTCAAATGATAAAGTTTGTGAAAAGATAAAAAACTATGTAGGTAAAGGAGAAAATGCTGGTTAACAGCATTATCTCCTTTTCCTACAAACTGTTTTCTCAAGGGTTGTTAGAACAGGGGATTGTTTGGTAAAAGGTTAACTGTTGATCTGTCAGGTATGAGATTGGTCAACCTGTCTGTTAGTCAACATTCTCAGTATACCTGCAAAGTTTTCTTCCGTACCCCTCGACTTTCAGTGAATTAGAATGATAACAAAAAGGTACTTGTGCAATACATGTGAGCCATGTTCAGTGAAAAGGTATCGATCTGTGTCAGCTTGGATGTCTGCTATTCAAAACAAGATTATCTCCACTTGAATGTTGACTTTTGTTTTTTTTTTTGCAAAATGAGTATTAATTCTTATCATCTCTTCTCTTTCACAGCACTTGGACAGGGTACATAGTTACGCTTTGAAAAAGTCCTAGTTATTTTTGCAAGTATGCATCCATTTGGGAAAACATCTATCCAATCATCCTTCATTTTGTATTCTAAAGGGGACTTTGATTGGTTGTTTGCTGGTATATATGCTTGGCTGATAGGCATCAGGGTATTTATCATTTTTACCAGTGATATTTTACTCTGTACAGAAGATATAGAATATATTTTTATAGTTTTGGTTCATCGATCAAATGAGCCTATCACCTGATATGTACTTTTTTTGACAATTTCTTGTAAATACTTCGGGGGGGGGGTGTTTTTTTACTTCAAAGAAAATTAAACAAGAATACATGTAAACCGATGGATGCTTTCAAATGTGCAAGAAAATCATGGATGCAGAGACAGAGTAGTGCACTTTAACCAAGTTTGTTCAAATAGCCCTAGGGTCAAAATTGGCCCCACCCCAGGGGTCACAAGTTTTGTAAGGGCTTTTATGTTGAAAACTTTAAAAATCTTCTTGTTTCTAACTGTGAGATTTAGAGCTGTAATAATCTGTGTGTGTTACCTTCTGATGTGCTTCTACCAAAAGTATTCAAATTATAGCTCTCTAACCCTAACCTAAAAGGTGTCATCACACAGGGCTTACAACACTTTTATTGTGAAAACTTAAAAAGTCATCTTGCTCCAAACCATAATTACCAGGACAACTAAATTTGCCTGGTTGCTTTACCTGGTGGATCACTACCAATTTTTTTCAAAATTTAGCCCTGGGGTCAACATTGGCCCCGCTCTGGGGCGGTCACACCTTTTGCAGGGGCTTTATGTCATGGAACTATTTAGTCTAAACTGGTATTATACAGTATATAGTTTCATCTAGTGTACCTCTAAAAGGATTCAACTAACTATAGCCCTTGAGTCAAAAATACTCCCACCTCGGGAGTCACAACTTTCATTTAGGCTTATATAGTGAAAACTTCTAAAATCATCTTGTTCAAAACCAGTTAGCTTAGAATTTTAATGTTTAGTATGAAACATGGTGTCGAGGGCCTCTACCAAGATTGTTTGAATTATTTCCATGGGGTCAAAAATTGGTCCCATCAGGGGAGATGGGGTGGCACAAATTGTGCTCTCGTGAATGATTAAGGGCGATTCATGCCTTTTTATTAGGAATATTTTAGTCAGATACTCTTTGTTAGAGTTCATTGATATTTTGTATGAATGACACTTGATCAGACCTGCTTGTATTCATCAAAGTTATCATTGCAGCATATGAAATAGACATGACTTTTTTCGGGGGCTAAGCTTATTTTCTCTATGGACTTTTGTTGCAATATAGATTTCTAACAATTTGATGACTGTCAATGCCAATTATGTGTTTGGCACATGCAATTAATTAGGCAGTGGAGCAATGCAGGGCCATCATGGTCCTCTTGTTAAGGTATTTTATCCAGGCTTTTTCAAAGTTAGCATGGAGGTATTGTCATAGCCCAAATTATCTTTACCATGCAAAAACAGTAAGATTTCTGATATCTAATTCATTAAGAACATTTATCATTTCAAACTGCAGCTAGTTGATAACTTTCAAATGGGGAGTCCATGGTAGACAACCCTAAAAATATTTTTGTCACAGTTATGGCCCCTTTTTCCAATGTATAATCTTTGCTAAAATGGGGAAAAAACAGCCATGCATTGGCACCTATATGAAAGGCTCTTGTTTACTTTATCATCGGTGAATATACCTTATTTTTAAAATTGCGGAGCAACATTATAACGTATTGGATATTATATGTTTTTATCAAATAATGAGATCTACTACCTTTAAGTTTAATGGTATTTTAGGTTGATAATCCCTGTAACTCAAAGTTTACGTTGTGATACAGCGGTTTTTAACCCTTTATCAAACAATTCTAAGTTTTTAAGACCCCGAGAAAGAAGCTTTTTGAAAACACTTTGAGAAAGGAGAAAATGCTTGTAACCAGCATTTTCTCCTTTTTCCACAATGCTTGCTACCCATTCAAAGATAATCCCATTATTTGAGCCACATTCAATTTGTTGTCTGCAAGAACGGCCAGTTTGTGAAAGTTTAAAATTTTGTCATTTGGTAACAGGTTGATAGATATTTACATACACCCTGACATGTGTAGAAATTACACCAAATGAGCAGCTTCTGTATTTTCTGTTGAATGTTAATATTCTTGTATCTTGCATTATACTCACAGTTTATGATTTGTCTTCAGAATCTCTTATTGCCAAAAGGTGTTGCAATTTGAAAAGGAAACAAAAAAAACAACATTTTACTGTATATTAATGTCACCCATTGTTAATCAGATATAACCATGTGCATGCCAAGAGTTGACAGCTTTGGAAAATATAGTGGAAAAAGGACAAACTACTTGCTAACTCTTTACTAGAAAATAAAATTTTAGACTTGTCCAAATTGAAAGACAAATTCAATATAACTAAAATTATTGGACTTGTCTTAGGAAACATTGTTGGAAAAGGAGAAAATGTTAGTTTCCAGCATTTTCTTCTTTCCCCACAATGTTTTCAAAAGCTGTCTTTCTCTCAGGGTTGTTAAACTCAGGATTGTGTGGTAAAGGGTTAGAAGCAATAGTTTTATACTGCTTGTTTTCCTACAATGTTGATCTTTGTGTAATTTATGATAGTTTTTGTTAGGTGTAAGCTGTAGCCAGTACAGCGATGAGTTAACTTTCAACACTGAATATATAAAGTAACCCTCCTTTGACTGCTGAAAGTACAATCCACGCATACTCAGAGGATTTTTGACAATTCCTTTTCCTTCATAAATTTCTCATTCGTATTGTATAGTTGTAATTGTATATCTAGAATTACATACAATATGGTTGTAATTGTATATCTAGAAATTAGCCAATTAGCTAAATTAGCCAGTTAGTGCTAAAAAGTATTTGGT
Source organism: Hippopus hippopus (assembly GCA_946811185.2). Taxonomy (NCBI): domain Eukaryota; kingdom Metazoa; phylum Mollusca; class Bivalvia; order Cardiida; family Cardiidae; genus Hippopus; species Hippopus hippopus. The sequence goes on along the minus strand of OX328109.1, from coordinate 20,308,844 downwards.
CAGAATATATTGCATATACAACGCTTTGTCATTCCACTTGGTCTCAGTTGAATAGACAAAAACTTGTGGGGTTGTCTATCTGATAATAGACAAGTTGTCTGTTCTATACCTGTTTCTTTTGTTTGGTATTTACTGACATTTTATACACTTTCAGTGCAACTATCCATACCTCCCTGTAGTGTCTATAAAGAATACTTCTCACAACATTCTTTCTGAGCCACAGGCTGCTTTCCCAACATAAACTTTGTTGAAACAATGTATAGCAATGAGAGAGAAATGAATCCTGTCAAAATGACTATCACTGATGCTTGTAATGAACATGGCAGAGTTGGGAATCAAACCAGAAACCCTTGGATTTAAGCTCTGTATGTTACCACTTGGCTGGATATGTGTCTTTGATATGTTAATGAGAATGAGATCTACATGTATATTATTATCAACAAACTGTGAACTGTGAATTCAGTTATCTGTAAATACTGTTATCATTTGCCCTGGATAACCTTGTGTACTAAAACAAACGTTTTGAGGGAACGTTTCAAATAGAAAATTTGTGATAACATTGTGCTTGTAACTAAGATTTAATGAATGAAAAGGTGAGGCAAAAAGAGATTTTGCTCATCACGAGCAATTTCTCTTTTTGCCACAGTGTTTTCACAGGTAGCCTGTATGACAAAAAAAGTCATAATTATGTAAATGAAAATGAGGGCATAGAGTGTTGTTCTCTATCAAGGTAATTACAGTACATCATCCTGACTACCCTGTTTTGGATCATATCATGTTTTCCCGCATTCAAAGGTATCCTTGGATAATTATACTTGTACTTATTGTTAAGGCGAGATTGCTTGTATTGGAAATAATACTTTATTTTGTCACAACATTGTTTGTTTTTATGTGTTCCTCTTGAGAAACTGGTGTCACTTCCCGCCAGCTGTCAATTTTTTGATCCAGTGTGAAAAAATGCCTCAAAATCTTACCTGTTTACCAGACTGCATAGTTTTTGATTTGTCCAAAGTGAGAGCTACCGGGCAACATGATTAATTCCTTATTAAAATAGATGATGCTATATACAAAATAGATGTCAGTCAGGGAGAGAAAATAATTGTAGCCAAACAAGGTCTTGAACACAGGCAAATAGTTAACCCTTAGCGCGCCCATTATACTCAACAGACAGTTTCAGTCCAGACATAAGACTCAAATAAATGTAATACAGATGGTTTATTTTGTCCAGAATGTTTCAGAAAAGCAGACAGAGTAGATCATAGATCAGGTTGAGTAAAAAAGTTCTCATGTTTAGATCTATTTGTTGCTATATAGTGTATGATGAACTGTGCAGGCCATTCTTGGACTCCAACCTTTGCAAAAGACTTCAAACGTTGCGATTAGCAAGGTGTTGACTTAAGCAATTTTCGAAATCGATTCACTCACATGACGATCAGTACTCCATTCTATGCGTTGATAGAGTTCTTTTACCAGTATAAGTACTTAAAACTTTCCGAGTTTCAGTGGACTGTATTATCAGCTGTCGCCTGTCATACTGTCCACAAACATATTTCATTTCAATGGGAAAAATTGAAAATGTGTTAACTTTTACGTTTTATCTTTATTTAGTATTTGTAATAACACTATGAATTCATCAATTTAAACATTAGTCCATACTTCACGAATGTTAAATCACCATTTACCAGTACGTTACGTCAACGTCAATTTTTAGCTGAGGTCAGTAGCGGTCAGGATTGTATGGTTCTCACAGCGCGCAACACAGAGACGTCCCAATGAGACGCTCTATAGTATTCTGTGGGATATGTTGCCATTCCTCTTGCAATGCTGTACCGAGCTTACCCAACGTCTGCGGCGGTGGATTACGCCTTAACCTTTATGCTGATAAACGCGACTAATTGACCTTTTGCGGACAGTGCAGATCAAGATCAGACTGCTCAGAACGTGCGGTCTGATCTTGGATCTACACTGTCCGATAAGGAGATTTTAATCTCCAAAACATAAGTTTAAAATAGCAATGTACAGGCTTTTACTATCGGCTTGAAAGTTTCAATTTACTTTTTTAGCAGGATAAGGATTAATTCTTATACGTTTTCCAATGACATCCCATAGACGCTCGATAGGTGATAGGTCTGAACTCATCGCTGGCCGCGGCAAATGTCAAATACATATATTGATCCAGAAGATATTCTTTTACAAGCATTGTACGATGAGTTCTTGCATTATTATCCTGGCAGATGTACACCGGCCTGTGTCTGAGAGCAAAATGGAAAACGTAAGGAATTAAGACGTGAGCTCTAACGTACTGTGCAGTGACTCTACCTTGACACACATGCAAATCTGTTTAACCTGTCATTGTTACTCCAAACAATTCCGTAACAGTAGCGTCATCATCCTTCACAGAGCTGGGTACAGCATTACAAGAGGAATGGCAACGGTTTCCACAGAATGCTATTGAACGTCTCTTTAGCGTTTAGAGAGTGCAGTAGATATCCTTAGGGTTTTCTTTTTTATGCACTGGCTTTTGACCAACTTCTTGGTATAATAGAATCAAATGAGTAGACGGTAATTTGCGATTGGTAAAAGATGTGCACATGTTTATTCGGCGGAACCCTGCTGGCCTATTTGCTCGCACAACTATGACAACCTGTAGTTCCGCTAATCGGTACCGTATGGCCTTTATTCAAACCATAGTAAACTAATATGAGAGAGGATGATCTTTCTCTTGTATTCTTTGGTAATTTAATGTTTTTCTAAGCGTTACCAAATAACCCAATACCCACTATATGTCTAGAGCAATTCGACCAACCTCGTTAGATTTCGGAATAGGCCCAATGCGTATACGTAAAACGGTCATCTAAATCTGTATAAATACCTAAAGTTCTGCAAAGACTTGATTGACTGTAACAGTGATGCGGTATGAAGCGAGTCTATCCGGTAAAGTTAAGCGTCGTGCATCAAAGTGAGTCCTATGATGGCAATACGACATTGAAGTGAAACCGAATATTTATTTTCCTTTTTCAATGATGACTAGGATTAACCTGTAATCTTGAAATGTATATCTAATTAAAAATTCAACATTTCAACAAAATGAAAATCAATGAGGAAAAAGAGGCAATGTTGCTATCATGGTTATTTTTTACTGTTTTTCTTCATATTGAGCCACACACACACACACACACACACACACACACACCACACACACACACACACAAATTAGATATGCATTTTCAAGTGCCTCTTTCGCCATCTATCATTTTTAAAGATATTTCCTTTCAAAGTATTTTTGTAAGACGGTAGATTATATTGCATACATGAGAGGAGCCTTTACTGTCGACGGTGTCTTAATGTTAAAAGAAAATGATAATGACCTCATCCATTTTACTGATGCAAAAAAAAAAAAAACAAAACACGTTTAACCCTTTACCATACAATTCCGAATTTTAACGACCCTGACCAAAACGTTTTTGAAAATATTGTTGAAAAAGGTGACAACGTTGGTAGCCAGCATCCTCTCCTTTTCCCACGATCCGCTCTTCAAAGACAAATCCCATCATTTGATCCTTTTCCACTTTGTTGTCTGCAGATGCTTTCATTTTGGACAGATCTAAAAGTTTGTCGTATGGCAAAGACTTAAAGATAAGGCATAAGTAGCCTAATGGGATACAGCTTTGTCTATCGTAACGACATCCTCAAGGTGATTTTTTTGAAACTGGGAACAGTTGTATGGACTTATTTCTGAGCCACATTTTTTTGGTATGGATTTTCCAGAAATCATCGTTTATCATTAACTATGTACTCTACTTGTATTTTCTTTATATCTTAATAAGGAATTACCTCCTGTGAAAAGCGGGTTTAACTCTTTACCAAACAATCTTGACTTTTAACGACCATGGGAAATACAGCTTTTGAAAACATTGTTGGGAAAGAAGAAAAGGCTGATAAACAGCATCCTCTCCTTTTCCTATAATGTTTTCTACCCTTTCATAGACAAAATTCATCATTTTCTCAACATTTAATTTGTCGTCTTCAAATGCCTTCAACTGGTGTCCAAAAGTTTTGTCGTTTGGTACAGAGTTAATGCATCTTCGTATATTTTTTATTATACACTATAGTACGCAAGTCGTTGCATAATTCATTTAGGGACTCGTTTTGTCTAAGAAAGGCCTAATCATGAAGTAGAACGATCCTTTGACATAAAGAAAATTTACGCATGGTAAATGTTTCGAGCCAGAATGGCCTGCGTAGCCTGCAGGCAGACCTGAGTCAATACTTTTTGCAGATTCATTAAACCCCTTTTCACAGAGTTTTGTCCGAGTATATCAACTACTATGCTAGTGCGCATGCCCTACCTTAAAGACATTTCAATTTTCGTTCTTTTTTGTCTTTAGCATACAAACGCTTCAATAATCTTTTGCGTAAATGTTTTCCATTTCTCAAGTAACATACGTCAGATGTGTGATCTAAAATATAATAGTCGGACTGTGAATGTACACTAGTATTGCTGTCTGCCAGACTAATCACGTATGAATTAATCGTGCACATGTCATCAAATGCTTCGTCTTCGTCAGTCCATTCATGAACATAATCGTAAGCAACTATCACTTTGATATTTTCTTTAGTTGCATATTTGCTGATTACTTGGGCACACATATGTGGCATCACGGTACACGGGATGTAGTACGAATAAATCAACAGCATGAGATCGTGATCGTCACCGAAACGTTGTAGATATCTCCATTTTATTCCCGTTTCTCCTTTCATATAACCCGTTTCAGTTCGAGACTCTGCTGTATCCCAGCCCATTATTTTTTTCCGCAATCGCCCTGTAGGATCCAATAACAAACCTTCACCATGTGACTTTAACTTCAATGTACTAGTACTGTCATTTAGTAAAGTTACAAATCTCTCATTTTCAAAAGCGACAGAGTATTTTTTGAAAGAGCCTTGTTCAGCCACTTTATATTCTCAGCAAAAATGAAAACTTTACATACTAAATACCCCATTTTGAACAGGCTATTGTTCTCATTGATTAACCTTCACTACACTTATCGACTGGCCTGTCAATACACTCCCAATATTGATAATCCCGTTCAGGCGTACCGCGCACGCTTTGCTCGATCCTCGATTTCCGGTTTTCAACACTACCCAAGTGCTGAAACATCGCTGTCTGTTTCAAGTAAGATCACTTACAGAGAAACACTAAGTGTTGATCACAAACAAGAAAAAAACAACATTTTCAGTATTTTCGATAGTTCTTAGCGATGCCACGGCTCTCTGAAAATCAGAGAAATCAGGCTATTGGCATGCTGATTGCCGGTGCTAGGGTAAATGATGTTGCACGGTAATTTGGGTGCTCTCGCCAAAACATTCACAACCTTGTAACTCGCTATACAGCTACTGGTTCCGTCCGCGACCGCCAAAGACCAGGTAGAGAGCGTTCGACGTCACGTAGAGACGACCGCGCTATTACGTTAGCTCACTTACGTAATCGTTTTATGCCAGCCACAGTAACTGCTCGGCAGCTAGGGGTCACTGCTCAGACAATCCGAAACCGTCTGAGGAGATTAAATTTTCCACTTCGTGCTTGCAGACCTTACACTGGACCGATTCTAACGGCACGTCATAGGGCTGCAAGATTGGCTTGGTCAAGACGTCACCGCCTTTGGAGGCGAAACCAATGGAACAATGTCATTTTCTCAGACGAGTCACGCTTCAGGGTCAGCTTTGCAGATGGTAGGGTGAGAATTTACCGCTGCAAAAATGAAAGATTTGCCCAATGTTGCATCAGGGAAACGGACAGGTTCGGTTGCGGCAGCGTCATGGTCTGGGTAGGAATCAAGGGCAACCAGAAGACAGAACTTGTGATTGTTGAGGGAAATTTCAATGCACAAGGTTATATCAATATTCTGCGCAATCATTTGCTCCCATTTATGTAGAAGCATGGCCCTCAGGCGATCTTTCAACATGACAATGCTAGACCCCATACTGCCCGAGTAACCAATAATTTCTTGGCAAACAATAATGTGAACGTCTTACCCTGGCCTGCAGTCTCCCCGGATCTTAACCCCATTGAGCACATCTGGGACGAACTCGGGCGCAGGGTACTAACAAATCACCTAATAAACAACATCGATGACCTGAGACAGGCTTTGCTGTTAGAATGGCAGGCAATTCCAAATGACGTCATTAGACGTTACGTCAACTCCATGAGGAGGAGAATACTGTCTTGCATCAGAAGAAATGGTGGCCATACACGCTACTGAGAAGCTCCCGTCAACATCTGACATTCAATACCAAAATTTACGCAGAGTCCAATTTTTACCACTTTCGATATTTTTTTAAATTGACCCTTACGTTATTTGACTTCACATTTAAAAATCAATCTTTAAGAGAAAATTAATGAAAATCACAAAACTTACAGATATTTGATCAAGGTAAAACATGGTGTCATTATGTTTATGGTGCATTTTACAAAAGTAAAAATATGCAGATTCAAAGTTCGTGTAAAGTTTTCATTTTTGCTGAGTAAAGCTTCCAACGCTTTTGATATCATTCTGTAGTCCTGTTCAATGACTTCATTAACAGAAATGGCGGCCGCAGCGATGAACTGTTTTGTATTAGTAGTCTGTATGAACTCACCGCCGTGGTCTCTGTGGGAACACCTCAATAGGTGCCTCGCTTTCTCTCCCAAATCTTTCAACCTTCGAAAATATTCACGTAATTTGTATTCCCCGATCATTTGAAATATTATTTGTGTAAGACTTTTCCGTTGAAACACGTCTCCATTTTCAAAAGGAAACTTGTAATTAATATCCATATTTCACGTATTAAAAGTAACCTAAATACATAACAATCTCATAACATTTATTTTTATTGCAACAGACTCATGTAGACAAAATTGTGACAGGTGAAAAAATTGTTCATAACCGACAGTATCTCCCTTTACCGCAATGCTTCAGCATGTATTCATGTATCAAACTTTGATTTTCGATTATTATCTATATTTTACAAAGATGTTTTCAAAGTTTTCTGCTGCGAATATTATTCACGAGGTAAGCAGATAATTGATATTTTTCGAAATCGAAACTAAAACTACCCATCTACATGCGCCCTTAAATCTTTACCAGACGAGAAAATTTTAGACCCGTCAAAATTGAAAGCATTTACAGACGATAATATCAATGTGGCTCAAATTGATGCAATTTTTCTTTGATAGGGTAGAAAACATTGTGAGACAAGGAGAAGATGTTGGTTACCAGCCTTTTCTCCTTTTCACACAATGTTTTAAAAAGGCTTTTTCCTCAGGGCCATAACTCGTTAAGGACAAATTGGCCTGCAACACGCGAAAAGGGACTTTCGGACATTTGCGTAAAGTGTCGTCTCGGATCAGCCTGTGCAGTCCGCGCAGGCTAATCCGAGACGGCACTTTACGACTACATTAGATTTTGTGCTACAGTAGACTGGCGCAAAACAGAAAATTACATAAAAACGGAAAGCGCCGTCTCAGATTAGCCTGCGCGGACTGCACAGGCTGATCCGAGACGACACTTTACGCAAATGTCCGAATGCCCCTTTTCGCGTGTTGCAAACCAATTACCAGTATTTAACCTTGATATGAGCAGTGCTCTGGCAAAAGAGGATGGTGCATTATATCGAGCTAGTCATCATATAATTAGCGATCCTCAAAATCCATCTGGTGTAACAACCGACTGAATCTGGAGGTAGAATGATCCTTTGGCACGCATAGAATTTACAAATAGCAAATGTTTCGACGATGGTTATGTGGAAAACCAGCCAGTGGCTTGAAAAGAATATTGTGCAAAGTACTGGTAAAAGTAACTCCAGGAAAGCATGGATAGGTGCACTGGCCACCGCGATATGACTGAAAAAATGTTTAAAATGCGTTAAACACCATACAATCAATCAATAAACAAACAGCCAAAAGTTTCGATCCGTGTCCGCCTGCGCAGGCTGACATGAGTCGATATTTTTTCTTTTTTTTTTTTGCAAATTCATTTAAATGCCCTTTCCACAGAGCATGATTCATATGGGAGGGTATCTCATAGACTTGAATAATTCTTTACTAGATGACAAAATTTTAGACTTGACCTTTTTGAAGTTATATGCTCATAACAAATCAATTATGACTTAAATGATGGTATTTGTTTTTAAAAGAGTTAAATACATTGTGGAGAAAAATAAGAAAATGCTGGTTACAACCACTTTCTGCTTCTCCCGCAATATTTCCAAAAGCCGCTTCATTCTGAGAATCGATAAAACTCGGGACCGTTGAGTAAAGGGATCAGGCTGACGATCTATATTCAAGATTAGATTACACATTCTGTGCAGTCGGACCTTGATCTGTCGCGGCGAGCAAAAGCCCTTGTTTTCGAAAGGGTAACAAAGCAAACCAAATGGATTTGATATCCCGAAGCACCCAACAGGTAGCACAACTGTCATTATTTGTGTAGATAATGTCGATCAAGATCAGATCAGTTGTTGCAGACAGTGCACGACCATGACAAGACTGTAAAGGGCGTGGAGTCTGGACCCGCATTCACCAACCAATCTTAGTTTCATTCTCGGTATTAATCTATAGATTCAGAAAGTAACGCAACTTTGGATTGGCTAAACCAAATGGTTTACCGTCTGTCACTTGCTGCTAAACTATGACCAAATGATCTGTTAGTGTGGAGGGCAATTAGCTCTGAGAAAAAGACAGATTGGTTCATTTTCATGATTTAAGATTACTAGAACCCGATTTAAAACTTGACTTTGGGAGAATATTGTTCTAAGTACTAGTAAAAAAAAACCAAGAAAGCAATGTTAGGTGCTCTGTATGCCATGATATAACTGAAAATATGTATTGTACACAGCATTTATCACATAATATACAAGCAAATGAAGCAGATGCTAGTTATTACTGATTTATTCAATGTTTTCTATAATGATGAAAGACTATAAGTGTTTTCCTTTCCTTCAATTTTTTTCACTCTTTACCAAACGACAAAATTATTGACTGTTCCCAATTGAAAGCATTTGCAGACAACATACTAAATACTGCTGAAATGATGGCAATTGTCTCTGAAAGTGTAGAAAACCTTGTGGGAAAAGGAGAAAATGCTAGTCACCAGGTTTCCAATAGGTTATTTCCCCAGGGTCGTTAAAACTCAGAATTGTGTGGTAAAGAGTTAAGGTTTTTGGTTGCTCTTGCAATAACTTGTACAAATATTGGTAACTGACCACTTTTTAGGATGGCTATTTTTGAAGAAATTATAGAGATGTTGTTATAGCCCTGTAGTCATCTTTCTTGTTGTCATCAAGCAAAAACTTTGACATTTTCTGATATCTGTCAGTTCTGAAGAGATCTAATTTAAACTTTGGGTAGTTGTCAACTTTCAAAACATGAACCCATACCAGAGGCGCAGATGACCCACAAATATTTTTGACACAGTTTTTGGTCCTTTCTCAACTTCAAATTTTCATCGAAAAAGCCATTGAGCAATGATATGCTCTTGTTCCAGGTTTTGCTAGATGCATCTCTCACAGCTGCTGTCTAGGTGTATGGGTCCATTGGTATCTCTTGTGCCATCTGTGCTGTACTATTACCTATAGAAACTAAGGGAAGAGAACTGCCAATAAATTAGATAACATTTTTTTTTTCTTACTCAGATTTAACTGAGCTAACTCATTTAGCACTAAATATATAAACTCAACTTCTTTTAAAAGCTTTTATGGATGGTATAGGTCAAGATTCGACTGCATGGAACTTGCAGTGTAATCTCTGATCTACACAGTCAACTTGTTTAGACGAGCCAATGTAATAAAAATCTGAGTTTCAGTGGATTGTATTTTCAATTGTTGAGAGAGATTTAAATATTTGGCGCTGAAACTCTTGAGTCTCTTCAAACTTCTATTTTCAGTAGCCCAACACTTTGTGCACTGTTAGTGTAAGAGCTTAATTTCATATTCAGTCAATCATTTCTTTAACCCTCTATCAAACAATCCAATTGGGGTTTAACGGCCCTGAGAAACAAATCTTCTGAAAAGATAGTTGGAAAAGTAGAAAATGCTGGTAAACAGCATTTTCTCCTTTTCCCAAAATATTTTCTATCCTTTTAAAGATGCTTTCCATCATTTCAGGCCATTTAATTTGTTGTCCGTAAGTACTTTGGATTTGGACGAGTCTAAAATTTGTTATTGAGTAAAGAGTCAGTGCTACTTGAAGCGCTCACACTCTACATTCAGTCAATCATTTCTTCAAGTCTTTTGTTTCTGTTTTTCTTTGCAGCAAGAAGTTGCAGTTGGTCATTAGAGTTTTTTTCATCTATGTTTAAACTTTCTACACGAAAGACTCAATATCAAAGCATTATTTTGGACTGAAGTATTTCAACACACTTGCTGAGTGACAATCATGAATCTACCAACATGGTGAATGGATGGAAGCCATGTTTCTTTCACTATTTTTCAGTTTGACCCAATGTAAACCTTTACTATGCATGCTAATTTCTGTCAAAGCATGATCTGGAACAAGTAATAAGAATAAAAGCAAGGAAGAAATACTTAACCCTTTACCACACAACAAAAATGTAGACTTGTCCAAGTTGAAAGCTTTTGCAGAAAACAATTTAAATGGGCGTAATTGATGGAATTTCTCTTTGATAGTGTAGAAAACAGTGTGAGAAAGGGAGAAAATGCTGGTTACCAGCATTTTCTCCTTTTCTCACCATGTTTTCAAAAGGCTTCTTCCTCAGGGTCGTTAAAACTAGGGATTGTGTGGTAAAGAGTTGAAGGAAAGAACATTTTGAAGTAATTTTAACCCTTACCTGGAAACAAAATTTCATTCTTTTCTGAATTGAAAGCATTTGGAGACGAAAAATTAAATTTGTCTAAAATGATGGGATTTGGCTTTTGAATGGTAGAAAACAACTGTGAGAAATGAAGGAAATGCTGGGTATCATTTTCTCCTTATCCCACATTGTTTTCAAAAGCCTGTTCCTCCAAGTTGCATAAACATTGGATTATTTCGTAAATTGTTGGGAGGAAACGACAATGAACTGTAATCGCTCATTTTATTGCAATGGATTCAATACCTCTCTCAGACGGATGTTAAAGAATTTTACATGATTTCATGTGGTAATGAAATAAGAATAGTAACATGCTTCCAGGTTAGCTGTGACTTTCGACATATCTTTATAATATCATCAGCTTGGATTCTGCTTTTCTTTGATTATTTTTAATAGAATTTGTTTAAACCACTGTAAGCAAAAAAAGCATGGGATTATGATATTTTACAAAAGAAGCAATAGTATTATATTTTGATGAGATTATCCACCTTGATATATAAATATCTTTGTAATATCAGTTGCTTTGATTTTTTTTTTTTTTCAATCATTTTGAAATGAATTTATCCGAACTACTTTTAGCAACAAAAGGTGGACATGTGAAAATGAAATTGTATGATAGTATCTTGCGGAGATTATCCAATTTAACTTTTTACCCAAGGACAAAACTTTTTGATGTGTCAACATTCAAAGTTGTTTCTGACAAAAAATTGAAAGTGTCTCAAATGATAAAGTTTGTGAAAAGATAAAAAAACAGTGTAGGTAAAGGAGAAAATACTGGTTAACAGCATTATCTCCTTTTCCTACAAACTGTTTTCTCAAGGGTTGTTAGAACAGGGGATTGTTTGGTAAAAGGTTAACTGTTGATCTGTCAGGTATGAGATTGGTCAACCTGTCTGTTAGTCAACATTTTCAGTATACCTGCAAAGTTTTCTTCCGTACCCCTCGACTTTCAGTGAATTAGAATGATAACAAAAGGTACTTGTGCAATACATGTGAGCCATGTTCAGTGAAAAGGTATCGATCTGTGTCAGCCTGGATGTCTCGCGATTCAAAACAAGAGTATCTCCCCTTGAATGTAGACTTTTTTTTTTTTGCAAAATGAGTATTAATTCTTATCATCTCTTCTCTTTCATAGCACTTGGACAGGGTACATAGCTACGCTTTGAAAAAGTCCTAGTTATTTTTGCAAGTATGCATCCATTTGGGAAAACATCTATCCAATCATCCTTCATTTTGTATTCTAAAGGGGACTTTGATTGGTTGTTTACTGGTATATATGCTTGGTTGATATCCATCAGGGTATTTATCATTTTTACCGGTGATATTTTACTTTGTACAGAAGAGATATAGAATATATTTTTATAGTTTTATTTTGGTTCATCGATCAAATGAGCCTATCACCTGATATGTACTTTTTTCGACAATTTCTTGTAAATACTTCTGAGGGGGCAAAAAAAATTTTTTTTTTACTTCAAAGAAACTTAAACAAGAAAATATGTAAACCGATGGATGCTCTCAAATGTGTAAGAAAATCATGGATGCAGAGACAGAGTAGTGCACTTTAACCAAGTTTGTTCAAATAGCCCTAGGGTCAAAATTGGCCCCACCCCAGGGGTTACAAGTTTTATAGGGGCTTTTATGTTGAAAACTTTAAAAATCTTCTTGTTTCTAACTCTGAGATTTAGAGCTGTAATAATCTGTGTATGTTACCTACTGATGTGCTTCTACCAAAAGTATTCAAATTATAGCTCTCTAACCCTCACCTAAAAGGTGTCATCACACAGGGCTTACAACACTTTTATTGTGAAAACTTAAAAAATCAACTTGCTCCAAACCATAATTACCAGGGCAAATAAATTTGCCTGGTTGCTTTACCTGGTGGATCACTACCAATTTTTTTCAAAATTTAGCCCTGGGGTCAACATTGGCCCCGCCCTGGGGGGTCACACCTTTGCAGGGGCTTTATCTCATGGAACTATTTAGTCTAAACTGGTATTATACAGTATATAGTTTCATCTAGTGTACCTCTAAAAGGATTCAACTAACTATAGCCCTTGAGTCAAAAATACTCCCACCTCGGGAGTCACAACTTTCATTTAGGCTTATATAGTGAAAACTTTTAAAATCATCTTGTTCAAAACCAGTTAGCTTAGAATTTTAATGTTTAGTATGAAACATGGTGTCGAGGGCCTCTACCAAGATTGTTTGAATTATTTCCATGGGGTCAAAAATTGGTCCTATCAGGGAAGATGGGGTGTCACAAATTGTGCTCTCGTGAATGATTAAGGGCGATTCGTGCCTTTTTGTTAGGAATATTTTAGTCAGATACTCTTTGTTAGAGTTCATTGATATTTTGTATGAATGACACTGCTTGTATTCATTAAAATCATCATGGCAGCATATGAAATAGACATGAGTTTTTTCGGGGGCTAAGCTTATTTTCTCTATGGACTTTTGTTGCAATATAGATTTCTAACAATTTGATGACTGTCAGTGCCAATTATGTGTTTGGCACATGCAATTAATTAGGCAGTGGAGCAATGCAGGGCCATCATGGTCCTCTTGTTAAGGTATTTTAGCCAAGCTTTTTGGAAGTAAGCATGGAGGTATTGTCATAGCCAAAATTATCTTTACCATGCAAGAACAGGGAGATTTCTGATATCTCAATCATTAAGAAATTATATTTCAAACTGCAGCTAGTTGATAACTTTCAAATGGGGAGTCCATGGTAGACAACCCGAAAAATATTTTTGTCACAGTTATGGCCCCTTTTTCCAATTTATAATCTTTACTAAAATGGCAAACAACAGCTATGCATTGGCACCTATATGAAAGGCTCTTGTTTACTTTGTCATCGGTGAATATATCTCATTTTTAAAATTGCGGAGCAACATTATAAAGTATTTTATATCATATATTTTTATCAATTAATGAGATTTACTACCTTTAAGTTTAGTGGTATTATAGATTGATAATCCCCGTAACTCAAAGTTTACGTTGTGATACAGCACTTTTTAACCCTTTATCAAACAATTCTAAGTTTTTAAGACCCCAAGGAAGAAGCTTTTTGAAAACACTGTGGGAAAAGGAGAAAATGCTTGTAACCAGCATTTTCTCCTTTTTCCACAATGCTTGCTACCTATTCAAAGATAATCCATTTATTTGAGCCACATTTTATGTGTTGTCTGCAAGGTCTGCCCATTTGTGAAAGTTTAAAATTTTGTCATTTGGTAACAGGTTGATAGATATTTACATACACCCTGACATGTGTAGAAATTACACCAAATGAGCAGAGTTCTCTATTTGCTGTTGAATGTTAATATTCTTGTATCTTGCATTATACTCACAGTTTATGTTTTCTTCAGAATCTGTTATTGCCATAAGGTGTCCAAACTTGGAAAGGAAATAAAAAATGAAATTTTACGGTAGATGAATTGTCACCCATTGTTAATCAAATATAACCATCTGCATCCATAGAGTTGACAGCTTTGGAAAATAGATCAGAAAAAGGAGAAATTACTGTACTTGTTCACTCTTAACCACACTGTAAATTTTTAGACTTGTCCGAATTCAATGTGACTAAAATTATAGGACTTACCTTTGAAAGGTTAGAATAAATGGTGAGAAAGGAAGAAAATGCTAGTTTCCAGCATTTCTTCTCTCCTCATAATGTTTTCAAAAGCTGTCTTTCTCAGTGTTGTTAAAACTCAGGATTGTGTGGTAAAGGGTAATAAGTAATACTTTTGTACTGCTTGTTTTCCCACAATGTTGATCTTTGTGTAATTTATGATAGTTTTTGTTAGGTGTAAGCTGTAGCCAGTACAGCGATGAGTTAACTTTCAGCACTGAATACATAAACTAGCCCTCCTTTGACGGCTGAAAGTACAATCTACGCATACTCAGAGGATTATTGACAATTCCTTTTCCTTCATACATTTCTCCTTGGTATTGCATGGTTGTAGTTGTATATCTAGAATTAGACCATACTTCCGATAAATTAGCCAATTAGTGCTTAAAAGTATTTGGTCAGGACATATTGCATATACAAGGCTATGTCATTCCATATGGTCCAAGTTGGATAGACAAAAACTCGTGGGCTTGTCTATCTGATAATAGACAAGTTGTCTGTTCTGTACCTGTTTCTTTTGTTTCTTGTTTACTGACATTTTATACACTTTCAATGCAACTGTCCATGCCTCCCTGTAGTGTCTATCAGCAATACTTCTCACAACATTCTTTCTGAGCCACAGGCTGCTTGCCCAACATAAACTTTGTTGAAACAGTATATAGCAATGAGAGAGAAATGAATTCTGTTAAAATGACTATCATTGATGCTTGTAATGAACATGGCAGAGTTTGGAATCAAACCAGAAACCCTTGGATTTAAGCTGTGTATGTTACCACTGGGCTGGATATGTGTCTTTGATATGTTAATGAGAATGAGATTTACATGTATATTATTATCAACAAGCTGTAAACTGTAAATTCTGTTATCTGTAAATACTGTTATCAGTTTCCCTGAATAAATTTGTGAACAAAAGCAAACATTTTTAGGGACCATTTCAAATAGAACATTTGTGAATACATGTGCTTGTAACCAAGATTTGATAATGAAAAGGTGTGGCGAACAGAGATACATGTATTGCTCGTCACAAGCATTTTCTCTTTTTGCCACAGTGTTTTCACAGGTGGTCTGCATTACCAAAGAAGTCATATGTAAATTTTAGTACATCATCCTGACTACCATGTTTCGGATCACATCATGTTTTACCGCATTCAAAGGTATCCTTGGATAATTATATTATACTTGTACTTATTGTTAAGACGATATTGCTTGTATTGGAAATAATACATTATTTTGTCATAATATCGTTTGATTTAATTTGTTCCTCTTGAGAAAGTGGTATCACTCACTATAAATTGTTAATATCTCCATCCATTGTGGCAAACTCTTAAAGACCCTATAGCTGCCAAAAGTATACAATGCGGGTGTTAAAATGCATTTCAATTCAAATCATACCGCTTAAAAGTAAATCTGTGTAAATTATTGTGAATATGACAATCTATAGTTGTGTGGAAAGTTCATGTGTTAGTCGCTGGTAGAAAAATAAAATCTATAACTAGGTAAACATTGCCATTTCGCTCTATCTTTTGTTTACAATTTACCTGATATGAACTTTTTTTTGTCTGCCAGTGACTATTTCTTTGACCGACCATACTGTAGCAGATTGTCATCTTCAGAATAATATCCATTCTTTTAAATGGCATCATTTAAATTGTTACGGGAGACCACTCCTTCATGCATGGCTTCGTCCCGATTTAAATACAATATCTAACAACTGCGTTAGGGAGATATCTCTTTGGCTCAGTGGTTAAGGTATTGGTCTTTTAAACCTCAAAAAACGAGGATCTTGTCCGCCATGGGTTCGAATCCCGCCAGATGCGGTTTGTATTTCAGCTATGCATTTGATTCTTTGTTGCGAACTTTGTCCGTAAAAAAATCTAAATGCATTTTACTACCTCATTGTGTACTTTTGGTAGCTACAGGGCCTTTAACTGTTTACCAAACTACATAATTTTTGACTTGTCCAAATTAAGAGAATTTGCAGATTACAAATGAAATTTAGCTCAAATGATGGTGTAAATCTTCGAAAGGGTAGAAAACGCAGTGGTAAATGGAGAAAATGGTGCCTTGTATCATTTCTCAGTTTTTTCAGATGCTTTTTTTGTCGAGGGTGTGAGACCTTGGGATTGTTTGTTGAAGGGTTAACTCTAACTCTGAAGATACTAGCTGCTGGTTTGTTGAAATTTTTACCAAGGGAACTATTTAAGCAACATGGTTTATTTCTTATTAAAATACATAATGCTATATTCAAAATAGATTTTCAAACAGGCACAGAAAATAATCGTAGCCAGACCAGGTCTTGATCCTTTACAGAATAATACCAAGTTTTAATGACCCTGAAGAGGTAGGCTTTTGAAAACATGGTGGCAGAAAATGCTGTTAAGCAGCATTTCGTCCTTTTTCTACCCCATGATAGACAAATGATGCACAAATTTCTTATCGTTAATTACATTTAATTTACTGCTTGTATTTAAAAGTCTTAAGTTTTTAGCTTACCTGAGCACAAAGTGAGCTTTTGTGATCATGCTGTGTCTGGGGTCCGTCGTGCATGTTTGTCGTCAACTTTTATCTTGTGTACACTCTAGTGACCAAATTTTTATTCCAATACTCTTGAAAGTTGGTCCGCATGTTTTGCTTGATGATATCTCGGACAAATTCGAAAATGGATCATGTCAGGTCAAAAACTAGGCCACTAGGTCAAATCTTAGAAAAACCTTGGGTACTCTGTAGAGTTCACATTTTTATTCCAATACTCTTGAAAGTTGGTCAGAATCTTTGTCTTGATGATATCTCGAAAAATGGGTCATGTCAGGTAAAAAAAACTAGGTCACTAGGTCAAATCTTAGAAAAACCTTGTGTACACTCTACAGACCACATTTTCAGTCCAATACTAATGAACCTTGGTCAAATGTTTGCCTTGATAATGTCTCAAACGAGTTTGAAAATGGGTCATGTCAGGTCAAAAACTAGGTCACCAGGTCAAATCTTAAAAGGACCTTATGTACACGATAGAGGCCACATTTTTAGTCCAATACTCATGAAACTTGGTCAGAATGGGTCAGAATGGGTCATGTCAGGTCAAAGACTAGGTCACATCTTAGAAAAACCTTGTGTACACTCTACAGGCCACATCTTCAGTCCAATACTCTTGAAAATTGGTCAGAATGTTTGTCTTGGTGATATCTTGGACTAGTTAAAAAATGGGTCATATAGGGTAAAAAACTAGGTCACTAGGTCAAATCTTTGAAAAACTTTGTTTACGCTCTTGCGGCCACATTTTTTATACAATACACATGAAAGTTGGTGAGAATGTTTGTCTTGATAATGTCTTGTACAAGTCAGAAAATGGGTCATGTTGGGTCAAAACCTAGGTCACTAGGTCAAATCTTTGAAAAACCTTATGTACACTGTAGAAACATTTTCTGTACAGTACACTTGAAAATTTGTCAGAATGTTCTTCTTGAAGATGAGTTTGAAAATGGGTCATGTTGGATCAAAAACTAGGTAACTGGTTTAGATCTTTGAAAAACCTTGTGTATGCTGTAGAGGCCACATTTTCAGTCTCTTACTCATTAAACGTGGTAAAAATAATTCTTTTGATGATAACATGGACAAGTTTGAAAATTGGTCATGTCAGATTAAAAGCTAGGTCACTAGATTAAATCTTAGAAAAAACTTATGAGCCTACATTTTCAGGGCAAGTTTCTTGTAAATTGGTCAGAATGTTTGTCTTCATAGTATCTTGTATGAGTTGAAAATGTGACATTGGGTCTTAAACTAGGTCACCAGCTTAAATTTTTGAAAAACCTTGTTTACACTCTAGAGGCCAGATTTTCAGTCCAATAATCTTGAAAGTTGGTCGAAATGTTTGTCTTGATGATATCTCATATGAGTTTGAAGATGGATCATGTTGGATCAAAAATCAGGTCACCAGGTCAAATCTCGGAAAAACTTTGTGGACACTCTACAGACCACATTTCTCTCAAATACTAATGAAAGGTGGTCAGAATGCTTGTCTGGATAATTCCTACAAGTTTGAAAATAGGCAATGTTGAGCTAAGAGTAGGTCATTGGGACAAATTCTAGAAGAAGTTAGTGTACACTCAAGAGGCTGTATTTTAAGGCCAATACTAATGAAAGTTTGTCAAAATGTTTGTCATTATATTTCAGAACACTTTGGAAATGGGTCACATTTGGTCAAGAGGCTCAGATGAGCAACTTTAGGGCCATATTGGCCCTCTTGTTGTCATTGAGTAAAGCGTTAAGTCCAGGCAAGTAGTTAACCTTTAGGGCGTCCGATATACGCAACAGACAGTTGAAGACAGGAAATTAGACCCAAATAAATGCTATATCAAGGTTGACTTTATCTATAATGTTTCAGAAAAGCGGACAGTGTAAATCAAAGATCAGACTGCAGATCGTCTTGTGATTTCGATTGTTAATTTAATGGGCAGTGTACATCTTTTGTTTCGTAAATACTCGTACATAGATGAGGATCTGTTAAGTGTTTAAAACTATTTTCAACATTATTTTAGTCATACTATTGCAGCCAGTGCTCCTATCCTTGCATTCATGAAGTTTAACGGTGCTTTGCACTAGACTCTTCACATATCCGTACTACTGGCTACTTTCCGATAAAAATATGGTCAAAACAATGTTCAGCAGACATGAATTAGGAAGCTTATTGAATAATTATACCTATACTCCTACATAAACATAAGACGTTTGAGAGAAAAGAAAATGCTTTTCTTTACTGGGTGCCTCCTTTTGTCTCAAAGTTTTGAAAAGCTGCAAAGAAGATGTATGATAGGAGACTGCTGTCTGACAGTGAAAGGATCTACTTTTTCTCGAATCACTCATTTACTTTAAACCAAAAGATGATAAAATTTTGGACTTGTCCATCTTGAATGCTTTTGCAAACAACAAATCAAACCTGGGCTCAAATGATGGGGCTTTTGGTATATGATTGCTTTTTTTTTTTTTTTTTTGGAAAAAGGAGAACATGCTGGTTACCAAAATTTTCAGCTCGTCCCATGTTTTCAAAGCTTTTTTCATCGGGATCTCTATAACACTGGAGTGTCTGTTAATCTGAAGAAGAAAAGCAGTAACTTTTATTTGTTGTCAAATAGGGCATTCAAAGGCCAGCATGCACAGAATGTGCTGGCCGATCTGGGACTCCACTCTTTTCCAGACTTCAAATGCTGCAATTAGCAGGATGTTGGTATAGGCAATTTTCGAAATCAATTAAGTTATATTGTGGCGATCAGACCTCCTTTCTATGCGTTCATAGGGTTCTTTTACGGTGTGCCGTAAAAATGCCATAGGTAATAATGTCGTAGGTAAAAACGCCAAGAGATATTAACTATTTTAAATATGTGGGGGAAAAAAGTACCCCTCACCAGATGTACATGACATCATAGCATCTTATTTTGATAACAGATAACTTGTTTAAACTGTTGTAAAATGAATAAGGAAATATTGAAACAAAAGTGAAATTGCTCATCATGAGCATATCATGGGCAATTTCTTGTTTAGTCACAAAGTTCTTCAAATTTCCTCTGCTGTTGGACACAAAAAGACTGTTGTGTAATTTACATACATGTAAATGAATTGTAGCAAAAGTATAATTTTTTTCTTATGCCACAATGTTTGATGATGTATAAATAAATGGTAGATGCTAGATATAACATTTTTATCCATGTCCTTGCTTTTCTATTGATGTTTGATCACATTTTTTCCAATTAAAATTGAACAAAAACAACTAGTGCTATCACTAAACGTGATCATACCCCCCACCAGCTCCTTGTCACAAAACAGCTCTTTGTCACAGAATGCAGAATGGTTTAGTACAAATGTAAGAGTTGAAAAAAAAAAGACTAGTGGGAATAGAGTTATGATTTTTGTACACTGCACTTCTTGTTATTGTGGTCTATCTGTATATGAAGTTTGAAGTCACTAGCTTTTATACTTTGCAAGTTATGCCCCAGATAAAAATCCAAAGTTAAAATTTAAAAAGGGCAATAACTCTAAATAAAGTGGGAATAGAGTTATGGTTTTTGTATACTGCACTTCTTGTTAATGTGGTCTATCTGTATATGAAGTTTGAAGTTACTAGCTTTTATACTTGGGAAGTTATACCCCAGACAAAAATCCAAAGTTAAAATTTACAAAGGGAAATAATTCTAAAAATAGTTGGAATAGAGTTGTGGTTCTTGTACACTGCACTTCTCCTTAATGTGATCTATCTGTGTGTATAGTTTGAAGTTACTAGCTTCTATACTTTTAAAGTTATGCCCCGGACAAAAATCCAAAGTCAAAAATTTACAAGGGGCAATAACTGTGAATATACTGTAGACAGGGTAATGTTCTTGTACACTGCACTTCTTGTTAATGTGGTCTATCTGTACATGAAGTTTGAAGTTACTAGCTTTTATACTTGGGAAGTTATGCCCCAGACAAAAATCCAAAGTTAAAATTTACAAAGGGAAATAGTTCTAAAAATAGTTGCAATAGAGTTATGGTTCTTGTACACTGCACTTCTCCTTCATGTGATCTATCTGTGTGTATAGTTTGAAGTTACTAACTTCTATACCTTTAAAGTTATGCCCCAGACAAAAATCCAAAGTTGAAAATTTACAAGGGGAATAACTCTGAATATACTGTAGATAGAGTTATGGTTCTTGTACACTGCACTTCTTGTTAATCTGGTCTATCTGTATATGAAGTTTGAAGTCACTAGCTTTTATACTTTGGAAGTTATGCCCCAGACAAGCTTTTCATGACGCATGGATGGATGGACAGACAGACGGACAAGGTGACTCCAGTATACCCCCCCCCCCAAACTTCGGTTGTGGGATGTATAATGACGTATCTGTGCAAAATTGTTCATGAATTGCTATAGATGGGCATTTCAAAGAAATTCTCCCAAATACACTGTTCTTTTGCAATCCTGAAAAAAACATCTGTGAAAAAGTATCTTAGATGATTGTATGCAGTCTTAGTCCACACACTTCTTCTATTTGTCCATAATCCAATCTTGATTATGACTGCATGCTTTCTCAGATGATTCATAGGCCAGAAATAAGTGCATTCTGACCAGGTTTCAAACCTGCTACCCCTTGACCAACTGAGCTAACCCGAAGGCTACTGCTTTTTCCCCCCATATATATATACGACGGTTGTTCGATATGTAATGTGTATTGTACGATATCTCAAAAGCATTCGACTCAAATAGTGAAATGAACATTACATCCCTTCAAAGTATTCTCCGCGGTTTGAAATACATAATTTCAATCTCTGAATCCATTTCTGAAATGCGTCACGGTACGCTGATTTAGGTAGACCTCTGAGGCACTGACTGATGGCTGAGCCAAGGGCTTGTCGGGACTTGTAACGACGACCAGATAAGAACTTTGTAAGTTTTGGAAAAAGGAAAAAGTCGCATGGGGCTAGATCTGGAGAGTATGGTGGGTGTGGCAAGACGGTAACCTTCTCCGACTTCAAAAATTGCTTCACAAGCTCAGATGTATGTGATGGACCATTATCATGAAGTAGACGAACATGCCTAAATCCTGACACAGGGCGTCGATTAAGATAATATTTCTTCACCTTTTTTACTATAACATCTCGGTAATACCGACCTGTAACAATTTTGCCCTTCGGCACCGGAATTTGTACGGCTATACCATCACATAAGAAGAATATGCAATAAAGAACCTTCCTTGTGCTTATGCTTCTTTTGGCAACTACAGGCCTTCTACCGTGTTTAGTTAGCCATATTTTGTTTCCAAATTTTCTTACTGGTTCAAAATAGTGAACCCATGTTTCGTCACCACTAACAATGTTTGCAAATTGTCTTTGATTGAATTTGGGAAACATTTTGAGCAATTGCTCAGCGGTTTGTACTCGTACCCGTTTTTGGTTATCTGTCAATATATGCGGTATCCATCTGGCAGAAATCTTTCGTACTTTCAAAATACGCTTCAAAATGAAATGCACCCGCGATAGCGATATGCCAACAGCGTTGGCAATATCACGAATCGTGTATCTGCCATCACTTTCAATTATTTCCCTGACTTTTGAGACATTTGCCTTGCCTGTTACAGTCACTGGTTGGCCAGATTTTGCTGCATCTTTGACGGACTCTGTGCCAGTCAGAAATTTCTTTCTCCACCAACGAACTGTCTTATAAGTTACCTTATCAGACCCATAAACTTCCCCCAATTCAGTAAAAATCTGCATTACTTTTATGTAAGCTCTAATTTCTTTAATATACTTAATCCATTTCCCAACCATTTTTACAACAGTGGTCAACGACTAGCTCTATTGAAATGACTATAAGTTTAAAATCATGTGGAGCTGAAGGCTCGTGTTTATACCGTTGGAAAGGTATTGAATAGAGCTATTCAAGCATATCATCATCCACGAAATCGTGCAAAGCGTTATGGCGCTGTGGTACAATACACATTACATATCGAACAGCCCTCGTATACTAATCTATAGATAATACATCTGGCAATTTTACCTATGACATTATTTCCTCTGGCATATTTACCACTTTGACTCGGTAACTTCCCATTTCGTCTACTTCCCATTTCGTCTACTCCCATTTCGTGTAATATTTCTGCAATTGTTCCCATTTCGTCTACTCCCAATTTTACATCCATTTCGTCTACTTCCCATTTCGTCTACTCTAATTTTTGGGTAAAATTTAAATGCAATAATTTAATTATTACTACTTTTTTGACTTTTATTTACTAAATGACAACTTTTTGACAATAATTTAGTGAATTTTACCACATTTTTTGTCATAATATTCTTTTTCAAAGTCTTATTCAAAAGTACTTTAACAACCAATCTCAAATTACATCATCATCTTCATCATTACCTTTAGATTCAATCAAATCAAATAAATATTGATATTTATGTCAACATAAGAGAATTGGGAATTTAAATTTAATTAAATAAAAAAGGAAAAGTGAAAAAGATCTATACATTATTTTGATATAAAAAAGCATGATTATTTGCTTTCTTGAATTGAAATGTGCGTATACCATGATAAAGGGAGAAGGAATGTAATGTTCTTTAATCTATAACTATTGACACGGTCAAGCAATTACTCTTTACAAAAGTGTGAAAAACCTGGATAAAACCTATTTATACGTGTTTCCTGTGATCTAGACAATGGGGCTCTTTATAAAAGGATTCAAAAGATAAAAGCTTTGATGATAACTTTAAAATTATAACAGTAGACGAAATGGGAACTGAGTAAAATTTTAGAGTAGACGAAATGGGAATGAAATACAGTAGACGAAATGGGAAGTAGACGAAATGGGAAGTAGACGAAATGGGAATAAACCTTTGACTCTGACATTTTTACCTCTGGTATTTTTACCTCTACCATTGTAGTATCTGGCATTTTTACCTACATTCTCTTTTACATGTACTTCAAACTTTCTGAGTTTCAGTGGATTTTATTTTCAGCCGTCCACAGCGGTCAGTATGTATATACATATGAACCATGCTCTATGAAAAGGGGGCTTAATGCATTTGCGAAAAGTATCGACCAGGCTGACATGGGCCGAAACTTTTCGCTATCTTTAATTTTTCTGCATGTCAAATTATCATTCTACATCATGATACAGTCGGATGTTCGACAAAATGGATTTTATGGAATTATAATTAGGTTATGTCTTGTTTTGTCTGATGAATAACGGAGATGCATTAAGCCCCCTTTTGCCAGAGCATGGCTCATATATATATATGTCGTAGGCCAGATTGGAATCCAGGCAGATCCGGAATCTGCCTAGGCCAAATTAGAATTCTGATCTGGTCTAGACCAAAATAGAATTCCAATTAGGTCTAGGCAGATTCTAGATCTGCCTGGGCCAAATTAGAATTCCAGTTTGGAAAGGCAGATACAGGATCTGCCTAGTCCAAATTGGAATCTACTTTTATTTTAGAGTCTTTGTAGTGGATACCCATTTTAACACAAAAAAAGCAAACTATATCGTTTGAATTTTGATGTTTAAACTTTTTACCATAAATGTAACATTAATTAAACTCATTTATATAAAAGAGAAGAAAACAAAACAAAAAAAAAAAAAAAAAACAATTTATGAATTTACCTATATTCTTCAATTTGAAAACATTTACATGTGAGGCCAAGCATCTTGAAATTCTAGGTTAATAAAAACTTATCCTTACCTAGACACAATTTTCCATTGTTTGAATACAGCCACTTTCATGAAACATTCCCGTAAATTCAGAATTGAACTTTACAGGTATACCTTCTCTGTTTTGTTTTGGGAATAATATTATCAATTCTCTTAACAATATATAATTATGTATTGCACCATTTCAGTTGGGAAGATTGATAATATAAACTTGCTATGGTTTACGACAAAAGAACATTCAGCCGCATTTCGCAGTCAGGAGACTGAAAGAATAACCTCGTCTCTTTTTACTACCATGGTTTGACAAGTTGGTCATCCCTCACTTTTATATTCTATTTCTCTTCATATATTCACTTTTTACTTGTCTTGTTTCAGATCTTTTTCCCGCTATTATTTCTTCTTCTGATTGGTAACTATAGGTACATGTAAACACTTTTTCAACAGTTTTGTTACTTTATCTTTGATATGTATTTACACATGTGACATTATTCATTGAAAACTTTATATTTTGACAAGACAATGTATACATCTGAATAGAATGTTTGTTTTGTTCTGTTTAAAGGGTGAATAAATTTATAAAGATATACAATGTGTACATACTCCAATATTTCTATTAAATGGCCTTAAGGTGAGCATTGTAGAGCATGAAAGTAACTTAATTGGTTATATTCTTAGGCTATTTTTGTACATAAAGTTAATTTTGAATCTAAATACAGATGAAATTACTACAAAAGCACATGCTTTTACTACGATACATTGTTGGCTGATCTCCAACCGTCCGTTACGCCTCTGTGGCTAATATCGAAAAATGTTAAAATATCACTATAGACTTTAATAGTTAAAAACTTGAAATATAAAATGAATAGTTGTGAAAATTTCGATTTCTGTCTGGATTTTGATAATGATTATCACTGTAATAAAGAAATATTGAATAAGTTGTTCCATTTGAATGCATTCGACCTTTTATGCAAACCCCATGGACTATATAAGAGTTGCAAAACAGCATTTTAGCTAAATAGAATTTAAGATTTTTGAAGAGTAATATTTTCTTTTTTAGTTCTTTATAAACGTGCTCAATTTGAGAATGCCAGTTTAATTGATATCTATATAAATATCTTATCCGAGAATCTTATATTTACAGACATTTTCCAGCGATAAACCATTAATTTTGACATTATTACTTTAAGCTTTCGTCTCATGTTTTGAACCAAGTAACTTGCATTTCGTTTTTGAGGGATCCAAAGACATGTTATTTATCATACACTACTCTTCTACTTCAAGACATGTAAATGCTCTATCATTTATGTAAATATGAAATAAGAGAGGTCTGCATATAAATCTATATCTACTTCAGGACATGTAAACGCCATGTCGTTTATATAATAAGAAATAAGAGAGGTACAAGGATCAAGCCTTGAACAAATTCCAGATTTAAAACTCCCAACCTTTACTGATAGTCTCATGTTAGACAGATATGACTGGAAGAGATTGTGTGTATTGCCTGTAAAATAATGTAATTTGAATTTGTGTAACAGAATTTTGTGATCAACTAGGTCGAAAGCCTTCCTAAGGTCTAAAAGAACCGTTCTAATGGAACTGCTCTCGGCTAACCAGACCGAGATCGATTTATTACATTTGTGTGTTCAAAGAAAATTTGTATTTGCGAAACAATGTTACGTTTAAAGATTTTCGATATTGTAGGTAGAATAGACACAGTTATAGATTTATTACGAATTGCACATACAGTACATAATCACAAAAATAAGCTGACATATAATAATAATAGTCACGTTCGATCATGGGTTGATTCATAGGTATTGTAAAACAGATTTGCAAAGAAAAGGAATATTGAATGTTACAATAAATATGAAACACGTGTCGTTACATGTTGACAAAAACATGTGCACAGAAAAACATCAATCATATCGAAAAAAACAATGGAATAATACTCAAACGGAAGTTAAATTAACGCAAGGGTTTTCTGGTGACATTAGATAACAAGATTTTAAAAAAACTTGTTTTTTTTTTTGTGTAGTATTTTTTATATATGTCTTTCTTAAATCCGGGTAGAAAAGGCAGATTAAAATAAAATGGTGCTCATCCTCAATATCATGGCTATTACATTTCAAACAATACCTTTCAGAGATGGGCCTGTAATTATTAGGATATTCTCTTCCGCCAGTCTTAAATATTGGTATCACGCAAGCCAATTTCATCTCATCGGATATACCGGTATCCAAGACGCAGTGTTATTGCTCATAATTAATGCACTTACCGGAGTTATAAAACATCCACACTGTTTTAATATTTTTAAACCGTCTAAACTTGTAGCTTTGCTGGAGTCAAGTTCACGTATAATGTTTTAAAATTAATGTAATAGTGAATGTATTTTAACCTAATCTTTTGCCAAGAATCTTTTTCAAGAGATCGAAAGTTACTTTTTGAAAACGTTGTCTTAGTCACAATATTAGAAGTACTTACAAAATGCGCATTTCATTCATTGATCTATGAAAATACAGACTACCTTTTGAACGTTTTTTTTTTTTTTTTTTTTTTCTTCTTCTTCTTGGGATCAAATTATAATCTTGAAATATATATCTAATTGAAAATTCCACTTTTCAACAAAATGAAAAATAATGAGGAAAAAGAGGTAATTGCTGTCCAGGTCATTGTTTACTGCTTTTCTTCATAGAACAAGAACAAGAACAAATTTTATTTTATAACGAGTACAAAGTCGTACATAGTTTATGAAAATACATAAATAATATATATGAAATTTCACCAGATACCAGGCGAGCATGACAGTACCAGTTGCATACCAGTACATAACTAGTATTAATCGGACAAAATGACCTGAAATTGACCTTTATGCAAAGAACAACCAAAGGATGAATATTTGCATCATCGAGTACTATCGGACGACACTAAAATTCCGTCAACGGTAAATGTCGAGTTTGACCCTTATCGTGCCACAATCAACCCAAATGTACAGGGCTTTTGAAAACATAGATAAACAAGGAGAAGTTTACGGATGACATAGACCAAGACCAGACTGCATCTTAGATCTATGTAACCCGCCATGTATTATCATTTTAAACCGAAAAATTCATGCTTACATATATTTCAAGTATTATAATAGTATTCATTAAAACAAAATGAATCTATAAGCAGCATAAAGAGTTGAAAAACGTGCACATAGCTCCGCATGCAGACGACACCAGCCGAAGCCAAGCTGGGACAACAATTCAAGCATGCAACATATGGCAACAGAGGTCATTCATTTCATATCAATTTGTTCGAGTAATATTCTCGTCTCACATGAAATAAAGTTTATTCAACAGCACCGAACATTTATTTGCCTACTGTATAGAAAAATGCCGATAGAAAGGTATCGAACCTGAAGACATTACATTTAATGAAAAATAAATACCAAGAAAATTATATATTAAAAAAAAAAGAAAAAAGTTATATACCAGCTTAAACATGAATATAAACCTTTGGGTGCAAGCCTTTGAAGCGCCAAACCCAATAAATATTCCTGCATGAAATACAAATTAAAACTAAACTGTCTTTTGCTGGCAAAGAAGATCAGGATCGGACCGCACACATTATGCATTATGATCCCAGATCAACGCTATCCAAAACGTGCGAGAGCGTTTCAGCAGACTTACAAAATGAAGGATGATTGGATATAGCCTTTCCATGATCTCCTATCTATGAGTATAAGCGCTTCAAATGCTTAACGAAAAAGCAATTATACAAACACAATGTCATTCAACGAAAAATGCATAGAAAAAAGCAAAATTCAAGTATAAACTATCGTCGCCTAAGTAACAATATCCTTTGAGCAGATGCTTCTTTTATGTACTGGGCAAGTTTGTAGATTGTGCTCTTGTCCGGTTTAGATAATAAATTTATGAATTTTAAGACGCTTGGACGTTTTGTATAAAAGTCGTTTACATATTTCTTTCGGATTTCGTTAAAGCAAGGACAAATTAAAATGAAATGATATTCATCCTCAAGATCGGAGGAGTTGCAGCAACGACAATATCTTTTTTCGCGTCATATTCTATTTCGAGAAAAACGACCCGATTGTATTCTCAAATCATGTGCAGACATCCGAAGTCTTGATAAGTGATATCGCAATGATCTGGGAATGTAATTCAAGTAGTCTTCGCAACAAAAGCTTGTTTTCACATGACTGTAGAGTTTCAGTGTTGTTGAAGACTCGATACCATTAAACCAATTCTGTATAAAATTATCTTTAACAGTTTGTGCAAACTGTCTCAGAAACAATTTTGGATCTATACAATTTGGATCATTCCATACATAGTGAAAACCGTGATCACATAGAAGGGTTTTAATGCTTGACACCCAATTAACTAAACCCTTTTCTGCATCAATACGGCTGCTGCGGTATATATATTGTACAATAATGTTTTCAGAATTAATAACTTTGAACCAATATTTAACGATGCTAATATACCGTAATACATATAAGGGGTATCTACCCAACTCTCCATAAACTGCCAGTGAACTTGTAGAATTTCTTACATTTAGAAGTCTCTTACAAAAGTTTAAATGAATTCCTTCAACCTCCTTATTTTTGGTAAATCCCCAGATTTCGTTGGCGTATGACAGAACTGAACCAACAAATGCATCAAAGAGTTGCATTAAACAACTCGGTTTAAAGTTAAACTTTTTACATTTATATAATAAAAAATTTAGTGCCTTTTTTGCTTTACCGCTTACGTATTTAAAATGAAGGGAGAATTTACCAGTAAAATTCAAAACGACTCCAAGGTAATTGAAATCATTTACGACTTCTATTTTTTCGTTATTGTAGGACCAAGATTCACATGGTTTTAAAGCGCCGCGTTTGCGGAATACTACTATTTTAGTTTTTGATGTGTTTACCTGAAGACCCCAATGCGAACAATAATCATACAAACAATCAAGTTTATTTTGTAACTCTTGAGGCGTTTTGCCGACTATAACCATATCATCGGCAAATAGTAAAATAACCAAACATAAATCTTCACTGTTAATGCCGGTGTCAGTAAACGATTGTAAAGACAACTCAATATCCTCCAGGAACAGCGACACCAAGATTGGAGAGGTTATCTCCCATTGACGAAGTCCCACCGCATATTCGAAGAAATCGGAATATTTGCCGCCACTTCGAACACACGATTTTACTTTGTCGTACATACTGCGAAAAATCTGTAGTATTTTACCTCTAATATTATATTTGTGCATTTTAAACCATAAGCCTTTTCGATAGATTGTATCAAAACATTTTTTAAGATCGATAAAAGCACAGTAAAGTCTTCGATTTTCATTTAAGAATTTTTGCACTACATTTGTTAAAACAAAAAGAGCATCTACTGTAGATTGTCCTTTCCTGAACCCGAATTGAGCATCTGAAATAGTATGGTTTTCGTCACAAAATGACGAAATACGTTTATTCAAAATGGAAGTAAAAAGTTTCGCTAAACAGCTTAATAGTGTAATACCACGATAATTATTGGAAGCCGCTCGAAAGCGGCTTCCAGTAGGAATGTACCTAAACTATTTACCATGTAGATGATCAGTAATTATTCGATTGGTTGTTATTTTTGGAAATTTTCTAATAATGTCGTGTTAGTGTTACAAAATTACTCCACATTACTCTTTCTTAAATATTCAATCAGACCTACATGAACATCAAGTCTGGTTTTCTTGCAATATAAGTTCATTCCCAAATAACAACGAAAATACAGAAAAATAAACTTCCTTTTATTGGCTAGTCCCCCGAACTTTTCCAACTTATAGGATTCCTTCCTTGTTCCCAAACGAAATTGTAATGTTTTCCGTTTATCACTGGCTCTCCCACCTCTAAACGGTTTTCGCATTTGTCTACTTTTTTACAAGACAAAATAATGATAATTATGAGATGGAGAGCATCTTAGAATATGATAATCAGAAGCAGTTTTATGTACAAGTGTTTCGTCCAGTTTTAATCTGTAAAGATAATAGGACGGTTAACCTTTGATCAAGTTTAAGACATTGTAACCTCCCTACACAGTTAATCGTATAACAAAGAACAGTCTACATTAGCTATTTATAGAATGCTTGTGAAATGATAACCCTTTTTCTTCCCTTCGTCGACACTTTAGGTGAATGCAATTTTGTTACATGGACGATCTACCTTATGAGCCCTGTAAAATTTAGCATTTAATGTATTGTGTGTCGAAGCTGTTATGATCAGACTATAAGTTCTGTACAGTATGGTCCTGATCTACAATACCCGTGAAAAATGTATGGATCGTGATGTACATTGTCCACAAAAATTACCAAAGTGGTGCATAATGCTGTCAGGGTTGAAGCTGTTCGAAAATGACAGAAATAGATCGAGATCAGACAGTACATAGCCTGTTTAATTTTTTTTTTTTTTTTTTTTTTTTTATTGTACAAGTAAAAATTTATTGTTTCTTTTTCCTTACTGAGTATACTAATTTCATTCGGTGTAGCTGAAAGGATAAAGTTATTACCGAACCTATCACTGTGCATATACAACTTTTTACGTCGCTGCTGGTCAAAGGGACCAGGGTTTGGAATGGCTCTTGAAGTTTACATTAGAAGTTTTATAGGTTTGTACAAGGCCTATGCAGAAAATGGTTCAATTTAATTTTTATTAAATGATATATAATAGTTACTATGTTGTTGTTGAATAAATCCAGATCCTTAAAGACTTCAAAAACTAATTTTTTTTTTCAGTGGTTTGCGCCAACTGTGAAGGCTATGATCAGAAGAATTTTGGAGATACTATGCAAAATTCTCTAATTCTGGAGTAGAAATGTAAAGATTAACTTTGTTACAAGCAGGCTAAGATACTTTTTGACAAGCAAAAAGATATAATGTTTTAGAGGAAAGTTGTTGAATATTTTTTTCTTTTTTCTTTTTGTAAAACATGCTTTTACATATTTTCTCACATACGCATTATCACTTTAAATGATAATGATGATTATGATGATAATAATGGTACAAAATAATTTAAGATTCCTCTCTTAACTTCTGCCTTTTTTTCCCCCCTGCATTTAAGTATCATTTGTCATGATCTTCCGTTTTGGGGGGAAAAACAGATACAAAAATGTCATCACATTTTTTCTAGAAAGTCAATATTTCTGAAATTGTCCACCAAAAGATTGCGGCTTCTATGATGCCATGCATCATAAATTTGTCTTGTTTACGTCTTGGACATTTCCTTTTTTGTATAAAGGAACAATAATTCCCTCTGCCCATTTTTCTGGAAAAATACCCGAATCTAAAATATGATTAAACATGTCGCATAAATGTGAAGAGAGAATATCACTGCTTTCAATCAAATACTCATTGAGTATCTGATCACAGCCGCAAGCTTTCCCACGCTTGAGCAATTTGCACGCCTCAGTAGTTTCCTGAACCGTGATTGATCTATTCAAATAATCGTCTGCAAGTGAAGAATCTTGACTGAAACTGCTATTGCAAAATAACTCTGATTCTTCGTTTTGAAATTTAAAAACATCATTGCTAATATCTTCGAAATATTTTGCAAATTCATCTATCTGAATATTATTTTTCGAAAAATCATGTTTTTTAAAATACCTCCAAAAATCTTTCGGTTTAGAAGATTTTAAATTTTCTATTTCGATCATCTTTTGTTTTCTAAAGGCACTTCGTTTTGATCTACACAAGTTTTTATATTTGGTTTTTAATTTTATAAAGTTTTCTCTGTTATCAGTTGACATATTATGGTGATAATGATTTCTGGCCGAAATGAACGCTCTTTTGGCCGCAGCGCATTGTGCGTCAAACCATTCCGCGTCGTGACAAATGACTTCCTCAGAAAAACGTGTCCCTATCTGATTTTCACTTTTACTAAATAAAGGAAAAGCAACTTCTGTCAAAGTATCCGAAAACATGTTAACCATATTGTTGATAGAACTTTTACTGCTATGGTTTACATTACTGGTTATAGAGTTAAATTTAGGTAACAATGCAATTAACCTATGTCTGAAAGTAACCTTTTGGCTGGGATTCCATGAAAATTTAACGTCTTTATTTTGTTCACATTCAAGAACGTAAGAACTTTTGGAACACAACGAGAAAGAAATGGATGCATGGTCACTAAATTCAGTAAATGGGTTAACCTGAAAGTCAGAAATAATTGAAAAGTCGGCCTCACGTGCAAGCAACATGTCAATCAATGAGGCACCCTGGGTACTTGCGTATGTAAAAGTACCGTTATTTCTATCGGAAAACAAACGCCCATTCACAATGCGCAAGTTTGTTGATCTACATATGTCAAGCAAAGCCTGACCGAAGTGATTACAAACTGAGTCCATCGAGGCCCTGCTAGAGGCAACGTCAGGAACATAATCATTCTTATGTTTGCAGATCGTATCGTAACACTGGTTATGCGCGAAAGAGTCTTGGTACGAAACCGATTTGTTTCAGGGCTCTTCCTCACGTGGCCAGTCACTTTCCGGCGGACGCCATGTTCAGAAATCGACAGAGATCGACAAGAAAGATTCAACTTGCATCAAGATTCTCCCATCACCAGTGCTTTTACCAAACAAGATTTGTCAACTACATGCTGTTGTTATACTGACATGTATGATGATTCATGGTATTAAACTGATGCTACTGAAGAGGAAATGCTTTTCTTCCTTTCATGAGGCATTACAGTAAAAGCACTGTAGGGAAAGTACCTTACAACATTTCATCATGGCAGAGCCAGAAATAGAAACAATGGAGCAAGAAACTACGGTTCACAGAATAAGAACCTTGACTGAGAAGGGTCAAGATGCCTTTGAAGAGCGACTACATGAAATGTCCATGAAATTGATGAACATTAGTAAAGATATTGATCATTGTTACAAGGTCAAAGGTGATCTTGAAAAATGTCAACAGACAATTATGAGTCTTTATGAACAGTATACAGAACTTTCCATTAAATTAAAGAAGTTTTTAAGGGATACGAGAACCCAAGAAAGCCTGAACGAAGAAATGGCCCATAAAATTATCTCCAATTCAGTAAAAATGAAAGTATACTCCATTTTGGAGGAAATTGAACAGGAATTGATGGAAAGACGTTCAAACAAATCATTTCATTCAAGTGTTCAAAGTTCAACGCTTCTACAAAAAACAAAGTTAGAGACTGCTAGGGTGTCTTTGGCCTATGCTGAAAAAGAAGTCAAGTTAAAACAGGATCAGGCCTTATTAGAAGAGAATGAGAAAATCATGAAGGCTAAATCTGATCGACAAAAGAAAGAGATTGAGACCAATCTAGAGCTTTTGGAGAAAAAGAAGCAATTAGAAATTTCAGAAATAGAATGTAAAAGAGAGCAAGATACATTGAATCCTAGACAATCCACACCAGAAGTGGAACCAGAACAGTTTCAAGAAAAATACCTCCCAACTCCCTATCATGACAAGCAAATGCCATTGTTTGATATTAGGTCATGTGAAAATGAACATAGGGACCCAATACATCAAAGTGTGTTAAACCCAGAGGTTGAACCCTTTATCCCTAGTGACAATTACAACCAATTATCAAACTTTTTACTGAAGAAAGATCTATCCCTTCATAGATTCATGACCTTCGATGACAAACCAGAAAACTTTCCAATATGGAAATTTACATTTCAGGCGATAGCAAGAGAAATCTCTGTTAAACCAAATGAAGAATTTGACCTACTTATCAAATATTTAGGCCCAGAGTCAAGACAATATGCAGTTAATATCAGGGCTGCTAATCCTAACAACCCGCTCAAGGGCTTAGAACGTGTTTGGAAAAGATTGAACGAGCGGTATGGCCACGTTTTCAGTATAATCCACCTCTTGACCAAAGACAAAAGAATCCTGCTAAAAAGACTGTGTTCAACAAGAAAACAGGTGTGACACCACCACAGCCATGTTTTATTCATAACTCTGACTCGCATTCTATAAACAGTTGTAGACAGTTCAAAAGAAAACCAATTTCGGAAAGAAAGCAGCTACTTAAAGAAAACAAATACTGCTTCAAGTGTTGTGGCTCAACCACCCATATTGCCAAGAATTGCAATGCTGAAGTAAGGTGTTCGCACTGTAACAGCGAGAATCACCCATCAGCTTTACACCCAGTAGACAAGCAGTTTACATCCAAGAATATGTCAACTGCGTCAAATCAAGGTGGGGAGTCCATTCAAGCCAAATGTACTCAAGTATGTGGTGACCAGAACTTTTTTGGACGTTCATGCTCAAAAACTGTGCTTTGTTCAGTGCATTCCATTTATAATCCAAGCAAGACTCTGCAAGTCTACGTAATGATCGATGATCAAAGTAACAGAACACTTGTGAAACCCGAACTATTCGACATGCTTGATTTGAAAGATGAACCAAATCAATACGAACTAACTTCATGCGCTGGAAAATCAACTGTTTCTGGACGACAAGGATTCAATCTCGTGATAGATGCCATAGATAATAGTGCTTCATTCACGGTGCCAACAGTAATAGAATGTGATGAGTTACCAAATAATAGGCAAGAAATCCCACATCCCAGTATGTTAAAGCATCACAAGCACTTAAGTCATCTCAGCAAAGAAATTCCAAAAATTCGCGAGGATGCCCAAATCATGATACTTCTTGGACGTGATGTGCCTGAAGTTCACCACATTTATGATCAAATTACAGGACCAGTGGGGTCACCGTTTGCCCAAAAATTACCTCTTGGCTGGGTCGTTGTTGGCGACTTGTGTTTGAGTAAAATGCACAGACCAAATACAGTGAAGGTCATGAAAACTTATGTTCAGCAGAATGGAAGACCTTCGATATTCTTACCATGTGAGAACTCATTCTATGTTGGTGAAGATGTATTTCATACTACAAAGGATGACAACAAAATTGGGCTGTCCAAAGAGGACAGAGAGTTTTTAAAATTGATGGACAGTGAATTTAAGATGCAAGATGACGGGAAGTGGTCAGCTCCATTACCCTTTAGGGAACAAAGATTAACACTCCCCAATAACTACCAGCAAGCATTAAATAGGGCTCTCTCCCTAGAAAAATCATTAAAGCGTCATCCAGAGAAACAAGAACATTTTAAGATATTTATGCAAACAATGTTGGAAAAGGGCTTCGCAGAAGTAGCTCCACCTATTAAGTCCAATGAAGAATGCTGGTATTTACCAATATTTGGCGTGTACCACCCTAAAAAACCTTCTAAAATAAGGGTAGTTTATGACTCTTCTTGCAGATTCCAGGGGTTGTCACTCAATGACATTTTGTTGCAAGGTCCAAATCTTACTAACAGTCTTTTAGGTGTGTTGATAAGATTTAGAGAATATCCTGTTGCGGTAGCAGCTGACATTGAACAAATGTTTTATTGTTTCAAGGTCAAGGAGAATCACTTGAATTATTTGCGGTTCTTGTGGTACAAAGATAACGATTTGAAGAAAGGTCTTATTGAGTATAGGATGACTGTGCATGTTTTTGGTAACAGCCCATCTCCTTCTATTGCCACTTATGGTCTCAGAAAGGCAGTAGAA
Source organism: Hippopus hippopus (assembly GCA_946811185.2). Classification (NCBI taxonomy): domain Eukaryota; kingdom Metazoa; phylum Mollusca; class Bivalvia; order Cardiida; family Cardiidae; genus Hippopus; species Hippopus hippopus. The sequence goes on along the minus strand of OX328109.1, from coordinate 20,272,645 downwards.
AATGCTGAGCAGAAGGTCAAGGACTTTGTTAATGACAACTTTTATGTCGATGATGGCATGACATCTGTCAAGGCACCAAATGATGCTATTAATCTTCTTAGAGACACCCAGCGTACCCTAGAGCAAAACGGTCACATAAGGTTGCACAAAATTGCTTCCAACTCAAAAGAGGTGATGAATGCATTTCCTCAAGATGATCTGTCAAAAGAGCTACTAGAAATAGATTTATGGTCTGATGACATTTTGCCTGTGCAAAGCACGCTAGGGTTAAGGTGGGATTTGAATAATGACACATTCACCTTTGAGGTCTCGAGCAATGTTAAGCCTTACACTCGTAGAGGAGTGTTGTCCACCATCAATAGTCTCTATGATCCTTTAGGGTTTATTGCTCCTGTGGTCTTAAGAGGTAGGATTATTCAAAGACAGTTGACAGAATCATCCGTAGATTGGGATATGCCTTTACCCAATGACCTCCATAGTATTTGGAAAAAATGGAGAAACTCATTATCGGATTTAAGTCATGTGGAAATACCAAGAGTATGCATTCCAAAGCATTTGATTCAAGACAATACTCTGGCAAGAACAGAAATTCATGTGTTTTCTGATACGTCGGAATTAGCCATTGCTTCAGTTGCATATTTGAGAACAGTCGATAAAGATGGAAATTGCTTTTTGGGTTTCCTTATAGGCAAGTCCAAGGTTGCCCCTAGTCACTGCACTACTATTCCAAGGCTTGAGCTATGTGCAGCAGTTCTTGCGTCGGAATTGTTTAGTGCAGTTACTAGCGAGTTGAGCATTAACATAGATCAAGTCAAATTTTACACTGACAGTAAGGTTGTCTTGGGGTACATCAATAATCGTAAAAGAAGGTTTTACACATATGTCACAAATCGCGCTGAGAGAATTATGAAATATTCCAGTCCAAGTCAGTGGAACTTTATCCCGACAGATCAAAACCCAGCCGACTCTGGGACACGATACGTTTCAGTAGACCATATGCAGTTTGATCTTTGGCTCAATGGTCCTAGCTTTTTGACAAAGGAAGTTCAAAATGAGAAGGAAAGGTTACCATGTAGCTATGAGTTAGTGAATCCTGAAGACGACAAAGAAATACGACCAAATGTTTCAACACGGGCAACATGCATAGCGCAATTTGCCAGTCTTGAAACAAAGAGGTTTGAATGGTTTTCAAATTGGCAGACTCTTGTCTGTGCAATAGCATTTCTTAAGAGAGTTGCAAGATCAAAGTGCAAGGGTGATGATGTGTTAGTGTCAGAATCTAGATTAGATAGCTTTAACAGAGTGAGGTCTTTATCTTAAGGTTAGTGCAAGAAGAGTCATACAAACAAGAAATTGGTTGTTTAAAGGCAGGTAATCCAATTTCTAAGCAAAGTTCTTTAAGAAAACTTGGCCCATTCATAGATAACAGTGATATTTTACGTGTTGGTGGTCGGCTGCGGAAAGCAAATGTTTGTGAAAGTGAAAAACACCCTATTATTGTGCCAGGTCGAAGCCATGTTGCATCATTGATCATTCATCATATCCATACAAAGGTGTTTCACCAGGGGCGCCACATAACAGAAGGTGCTATTAGATCAAGTGGGTATTGGTTGGTAGGGGGGAAAAGTGTCATATCCTCATTTATATACAAGTGTGTTACCTGCAGGAAACATCGTGGACAGTTATCAATTCAAAAAATGGCAGATTTGCCCAGTGATAGACTGACATCAGGACCTCCCTTTTCTGCAGTAGGTGTCGATGCATTTGGACCATTCGAAGTAGTAGGCAGAAAGACTAGGGGAGGGCAGGCTAATTGCAAACGCTGGGGGATTCTTTTCACATGTCTTACCACTAGGGCTATACATATTGAAGTTGTTGAAAGTATGAGTAGTTCATCCTTTATAAACGCACTCAGACGCTTCATGGCAATTAGAGGCAAAGTAACTCTATTTCGCTCCGACAGGGGCACCAACTTTGTTGGTGCAACTGAGGGAATGAAGATCGACGCAATTAATATTGAAGACAAACAAATTGACCAGTTTCTCTTTAATCAAGGTACTGTGTGGAAATTTAACCCACCACATGGGTGGAGCTTGGGAGCGTCTGATTGGCGTTGTTCGTTGTATTTTAGATGTTATGCTCTCAAATGTGTCAGGCAGATATTTAACACATGAAGTGTTTGTTACCTTTATGGCAGAAGTTATGGCTATTGTGAATGCTAGACCATTGACAGCAGTTTCCAATGATCCTGAAATGCCAATGGTGCTTTCACCATCCATGTTGTTAACTCAGAAAACTGAGGTTGATATGTCTGAGATTGATATTGACCAAAAGAACATGTATAATGTTCATTGGAAAAGAGTACAGCTATTGGCAGACTTATTCTGGAAGCGCTGGTCAAAAGAGTACCTTCAAACACTTCAGGCTAGGAGTAAATGGTTTAATGATAAGCCAAACTTGTCATGTGGAGATATTGTATTGGTTAGGGACAAATCAATGCATAGAAATAATTGGCCTCTTGGAAGAGTTGTTCAAGCCTTTGAAGATGATGATGGAAGAGTGCGGAAAGCTGAAATAGAAATTGTAAAAAATAACAAACTTTTAAGATACATTAGGCCATGCACAGAGTTAGTTTTTCTGCTGAATGATGTATAAGTCAGTAGTTAGTACAATTTCCAGCTGGTTAAGATATTTCGGCATGGATTGAAGTCGGTTCTTAATGACCAAGTTCACTCTTTGCTGTAATACCTGTTTATAATAAAGGCATAGTTGATGCAGATCTAGTTATTGGTTTGTCAAATCAATTTTGTAGACTATTACTCTGAAAGTTTTATAAGAAGATCATCTTAAACTGCTGAAGTCTTCTAATGGATCTCTGATTGTTGTTGTTTGGAATAAGCTTTCAGTTTTCATTATGATAGTCAATGTTTAGTAGGTGATATTACTTAAGTAATTAATATCAGGTGGGGAGTGTTATGTTTGCAGATCGTATCGTAACACTGGTTATGCGCGAAAGAGTCTTGGTACGAAACCGATTTGTTTCAGGGCTCTTCCTCACGTGGCCAGTCACTTTCCGGCGGACGCCATGTTCAGAAATCGACAGAGATCGACAAGAAAGATTCAACTTGCATCAAGATTCTCCCATCACCAGTGCTTTTACCAAACAAGATTTGTCAACTACATGCTGTTGTTATACTGACATGTATGATGATTCATGGTATTAAACTGATGCCACTGAAGAGGAAATGCTTTTCTTCCTTTCATGAGGCATTACAATCATCGTCATCTAAAAGGCTATTGTTCACATCAAAATCTATATAATCTTTTTGTTTACCTACTCTACTGTTCCAATCACCAACCAAGTAAATATATCCAATGTTTTCAAAGTCGTAAAAGTCGTACAATAGTAGTTCGAAGAGATTTACATTTACCACGTTATATGCTGGTGAATCCTCGCACCATATATACACGCCACAAATGTAAACATCCTTTTCAAAGTTAAAGAACTTCTTATCTAACTTCATCCACACAATGGAATCATAATGTGACTTTACAATTTCTATACCATCGGCTAAATGGTTTCTGTAATAAAGAAGTAAGCCTCCGCTGTGTCGTTTTGCAGATTTGTGTTGAAATTTACGATACAAATTATGACAAAAGTAGCCATTTAGATCAACATTGCTAAATTCTGCGGTCCATGATTCTTGCATGAAAATAATGTCATACTCTGATAAAAAGCGCTGTAATTCAATGGAAGATTTTTTATTTTCAGTTAGTCCATTTATGTTCCAGGAAAGAATTTTCAAGTCATCCTCGCCAGTTTCCTATGGTTTCAAAGTGACTGGTTTACCGTCGATGTACAGCTTGTCAAACGATAGCCATGCCTTTTTACCCTCGCGTTTTGCTGCCGGTTTCAGCTTACATCGTTTTTCCACGATTTCTTTTGGAAACTGTTCATACATATAATAATCGGTTCCTTGTAGGCACTTCCACTGTCTGCGCACAAGCTCTCTATCCTTAAATAATGTGAACTTAGCGACCATATTGCGAGAACAACTAACACTTGGCTTGTGCCCCATTCTGTGAACACGTTCAAACTGAATCTTATCAACTAGACCCTGTGCTAAATGTAATTATCAACAATAAAGTCGCGCACTTTTTTCTCTGAATCCTCCGGCGTCTCTGTCGGGGCCTCAGGAATATTTACAAACACGAGATTGTTCCGCATGGATTGCGACTGTATGTACACCAAGTCATCTTTTAGAGCGCTCCTCTCTTTCTCTAGTTCTATCACTCTATCTTGAATTTCGTTGACCGAAAATTCGTTGCTTTCTGATTTCTGCTCTATCAAATCAACACGATCTCTTATACGACCAACTTTGTCCTCAACAAAATTCCAAAGTTTTGTAATATCTTTCTCTACTTTGTCTACCTTATTTTCCAAAGTCTCAAGCTTCTTCAGGCGAGTATCGATCCCATCAAGTTTTTTAACCACATTTGATAAACATTTCATTATATCAGAATTACTTGGATCTGAGCTAGAGAGAAGTTCCATCTGCACACCTTCCGCCATTTTTTCCGCCATTTTTTCTTGGACCGTACGACCACGTTCAGCTGATTGCATAATGTCAATGTCTTTGTTTTCAGAAAAAACCTCACCTTCATTCACCGTGTTATCCTTATCAGTCTCATATAATATCGAATTTGCCTCTGACAAAATCTGGCTAACACTTATTTCACCTTCCATACTACTTAATAATGAAAAACGTCCAATCTTCTTAGCGCCGCCATTGTTTTCACTAGAATAACTCTCTTTGCTTATCGCTCTCAACCGCTTCTTTCTCCTTCCCATTTATAATAAACTACCCACAAGCTGCAATTACACCTTAATGCTATGTCCGAGAAATGCTTTCTAACTGCCTAAACCACAATAAAGAACTTTAAAAGTCCAAAATTATCCTTCATTTTCACCAGCTGATAAAAAACACGTCCGCTCCATATCTAGTCACTCAAAAAGGAAGTTTGAGTATTCATTTTCTTGTTCTTCTTACGCTACCTAGCTTTTCTTTTTATACAAGGTATTTCTTGTTTCAAGTATTTTTGAAAGATGGTTGATTCTATCACACATAAGAGAAGTTAAAACTTTTACTGTCTCCAGTGTCTTCCTCAAGGTCGTTTGTGGTAAAGCGTTAACAGAACCGAATTTTTTAATTTAGGTTTCCTTTCGTTTATCGTTTGTCATTAAAAACTCACTTTACAAGTACAGCCCATATGTCCAAGCAGCTGTGACATATCCATTTTTGCCTGCCTATTGCCTTGTTATAGATTTGAGAATTTATAATTTTATCTCTCGCTAACTCGAGCACTTAATTTCCATCGATTGGTAGATTGATTTGCTGGTTAATTCTTCTATAGATTTATCCACTTGTTCACGCAGTCAATGGATTTATTCTATGCGTCTGCTCATTAATGCATTCCTTGATTACTATGTTCCTAACTATTGTTTGGTCCATCTATGCCTTGCATTTTCGTTTTCGTTGCGAGGTTCCCATACTTGATTCACATTTTTTTTTTGTCTTTTCACTCTTCTGTTGTACTTTTGGGTTTGAACAATTTGCTCCCGCGTTCTGACCAGGGAAGGGGCTTTTTGCATTTTCGTCTTTTCTTGCAAGGGTCTTTATCGGGTTAGAGTTTGGTCGTACATTGGTACTCCTAACCATTTTCATTCTTTTTGTGTTTATTTTATTATTATTGTATAATCCTCGCCATTTTGGCGGGAAAAAATAAAATTATAGTATTTTAGAGAAAAATAAATAAATAAATAAATAAATATAAATAAAAAAAGTAAAACGAAGATTAAAATGATTTTTTTTTAAATCTTCGTTTGAAATTAAGTAAACGTCACACTGCTAGAGCAATAGATTTTTCTGTTCATTATAATTACAGTCATTTATGAGCGGCGCTCTGTGTAAAGAGGGTTCAATGCATCTTAGTAATTATGCACTTTACCAAGTCAGTCGTTGCATAATTAATTTATGAGTAAGTGTTATCTAAAAACGATTGAATCATGAAGTAGAACGATCCGTTGACATCCAGAAAATTAACCCAAGGTAAACAATTTCAACTCAAGTCAGCCTGGGTGGACTGTATACTGACCTGGGTCGATACCTTTTGCATGTGCATTAAAACCCCTTTTGACAGAGCCTGGCCCACGTGCGACATAAGCTACTATGCTACTACGCATGCTTTAATGACATTTCAATTTTCGTTCTTTTTTGTCTTCAGCACCCAAACGCTTCAATAATCTCTTACGTAAATGTTTTCCGTCTCTTAAATAAGATATGTCACATGAGTAATCTAAAATACAACAGTCGGGCTGTGAATGTTTCCTAATATTGCTGTCCGCCAGACTAATGACGTATGAATTAACCGAGCACATGTCATCAAATACTTCGTCTTCGTCAGTCCATTCATGAACATAATCGTAAGCAACTATCACTTTGATATTTTTTTTGGTTGCATATTTGCTGATTACTTGGGCACACATATGTGGCATCACGGTACACGGGATGTAGTACGAATAAATCAACAGTATGAGATCGTGATCGTCACCAAAATATTGTAGATATCTCCATTTTATTCCCGTTTCTCCTTCCATGTAATCCGTCGCAGTTCGAGACTCTGTTGTATCCCAACCCATTATTTCCGCCCGCAATCGCCCTGTAGGATCCAATAACAAACCTTCACCATGTGACTTTGGCTTCAACCTTTTATCATTTAGTAATGTTACAAATCTCTCACTTTCAAAAGCGACAGAATATTTTTTGAAAGACCCTTGTTCAGCCACTTTATATAGAGCTTCCATCGCTCTTGATATCATTCTGTAGTCCTGTTTAATGACTTCCTGAACAGAAATGGCGGCCGCAGCGATGAACTGTCTTGTGTTAGTAGTTTGTATGAACTTAACGCCTCGGTCTCTGTGGGAACACCTCAATAGGTACCTCGCTTTCTCTCCCAAATCTTTTAACCTTCGAAAATATTCACGAACTTTGTATTCCCCGATCACTTGATAAATAATTTGTGTAAGACTTTTTCCGTTGAAACACGTCTCCATTTTCAAAAGGAAATTTGTAATTAACATCTATATTTAACAGTTACCTCAATACATAATACATAACCTCACACCCTTTATTTTCTTTGCAGCAGACTCCTGTTGACAACATTGTGACAGGTGAAGAAATTTTTCATAATGGGCAATATCTCCTTTTACCGCAATGTTTCAGCATGTATTTATGTGCTAGACATTGATTTTTGATAATTATCTATATTTAACAAGGACCTTCTTCAAAGCTATCTGCTGCAAATGTTATTCAGGGGGTAAGCAGATAATTGACTATTTTTCGAAAACGAAACTAAAACTACCCACCTACATGTACTTTTAACTCTTTACCAGACGACAAAATTTAGATCCGTCCAAATTGAAAGCATTTGCAGACGACAATTTCGATGTGGCTCAAATCATGCGATTTTTCTTTCATAGGGTAGAAAACATTGTGGGAAAAGGAGAAAATGCTGGATACCAGCATTTTCTCCTTTTCACACAATGTTTTAAAATGGTGTCTTCCTCAGGATCGTTAAACGTCTGCATTGTGTGGTAAAAGGTTAGGTCGTTAAGGACAAAACACCAGTATATAACTGACATGAGCAGTGCTCTGGCAATAGGGGATGATGCATTATATCGAGCTAGTTATCATATAATTAGCGATCCTCAAAATCCATTTAGTCTAACAACCGACTGAATCTTGAAGTAGAATGATCCTTGGATATGCATATAAATTACAAATAGCAAAAGGTTTCGATCCATGTCCGCCTGCGCGGACTGCGCAGGCTGACATGGGTCGAAACTTTGTCATATTTGTGAGTTTTATGCATGTCGCGGACTGCGCAGGCTGACAAAGGTCGATACTGTTTGCAAATTCATTGAATACCCCTTTTCACGGAGCATGAATCATGTCTAATGACGACTGAAATACAGTCTACTGAAACTCGCGGGAAATGGGTGGGGGGTTATCACATAGACATAAATAATTCTTTATTAATTGACAAAATTGATAGAATATATGCTCACGACAAATCGATAAAAGGTAAAATGTTGGGATTTGTCTTTGAAAGAGTAAAAACCAGTTTGTGGGAAAAGAAGAAAATGCTGGTTATAGCCATTTTCTGTTTTTCCTACAATGTTTTTAAAATCCTTCATTCTCGGGGTCGAGAAAAAACTCTGGATTGTTTGGTAAAGGGATCAAGAGGACGATATATATATTAAAGATTAGAATACACCCTCTGTGCAGCCTGATCTTGATCTGTCGCGGGTAGCAAAAGCCATTGTTTTCGAAAGGATAACTGAGCGAAGCAGATGAACTAGTTTTCCCAAAACACCAAACAGGTAATTGTCCGTGAAAGTGTATAAAACCTTGTGGTAAAAGGAGAAAATGCTGGTCAACAGGTTTCCAAAAGGTTATTTCCTCAGGGTCGTTAAAACTCGGGATTGTGTGATAAAGAGTTAAGGTTTTTGGTTGCACTTGAAATAGCTTATACAGAAATTGGTAATTGATTTCTTTGTAGGATGGCTGCTTTTGAAGAAATGATAGAGGTATTTTCATAGCCCTATTGTCATCTACCTTGTTGTCATCATGTAAAAACTTTGACATTTTCTGATATATGTCATATCTGAAGAGAACTAATTTAAACTTTGGGTAGTTGTCACCTTTCAAAATGGGAACCCATACCAGAGGGGCAGATAACTCTCAAATATTTTTGATGCAGTTATTGGTCCTTTCTCAACTTCAAGTATTCACTGAAAGAGTCTTTGACCAATGACATGCTCCTGTTCCAGGTTTTGCTAGATGCATCTGTCACAGCTGCTGTCTGGGTGTATGGGTCTATTGGTATCTCTTGTGCCGTCTGTGCTGTTCTACTACCTATAGAAACCAAGGGAAGAGAACTACCAGTAAGTTAGATATATATTTTTCTTCTTAATCAGGTATATTGTATCTGAGTTAACTCTTTTTGCACTGAATATGTGAACTCAACTTATTTTAAAAGCTTTTATGGATGGCTTAGATCAAGATTTGACTGCATGGAATTTGTAGTGTAATCTCTGATCACAGTCAGCTTGTTTAGACAAGCCAATGTGATAAAAATCTTTCTGAGTTTCAGTGGACTGTATTTTCAGTTGTTGAGAGAGATTTAAATATTTGGCGCTGAAACTCTTGAGTCTCTTCAAACTTCTGTTTTCAGTAGCCGAACACTTTGTGTCATGTTAGTGTAAGAGCTTAATGTTATATTCTGTAAATTATTCCTTTAACCCTCTATCAAACAATCCTGAGTTTTAACGACCCTTAGAAATAAAGCTTCTGAAAAGATTGTTGGAAAAGGAGAAAATGCTGGTAAACAGCATTTTCTCCTTTTCGCACAATATTTCCTATCCTTTTAAAGATACTTTCCATCATTTGAGGTCATTCAATTTGTTGTCTGTAAATGCTTTGGATTTGGACGAGTCCAAAATTTGTTATTGAATAAAGAGTCAGTGCTACTTGAAGCGCTCACATTCTACATTCGGTCAGTTATTTCTTCATGTCTTTTGTTTCTATTTTTCATTGCAGCAAGAAGTTGCGGTTGGTCATTAGATTTTTTTTTTTCATCTGATGTTTAACTTTCTACACGTAAGACTCTCAATATCAAAGCATTATTTTGGACTGGCGTATTTCAACACACTTGCTGAGTGACAATAATGAATCTACCAATATGATGAATGGATGGAAGCCATGTTTCTTTCACAATTTTTCAGTTTGACCCAATGTAAACCTCTACCTATGCATGCTAATTTCTTTCAAAGCATGACCTGGAACGAGTAATGAGGAAAAAAAAACAAGGAAGAAATGCTTTAAGGGAAGAACATTTTTAAGTAATTTTAACCCTTACCTGGAAACAAAATTTCATTCTTGTCTGAATTGAAAGTATTTGGAGACGACAAATTAAATTTGTCTAAAATGATGGGCTTTGGCTTTCAAATGGTAGAAAACAATTATGAGAAATGGAGGAAATGCTGGGTATCATTTTCTCCTTTTCCAACATTGATTTCAAAAGCCTGTTCCTCCAAGTTGCATAAACGTTGGATTATTTCGTAAATTAGTGGGACAAAAGGGCAATGAACTGTAACTGCTTATTTTATTACAATGGATTTAATACCTCTCTCAGAAGAATTTTACGTGATTTTAAGTGGTAATAAAATAAGAATAGTAATATGCTTCCAAGTTAGCTGTGACTTTTGACATATCTTCATAATATCATCAGCTTTGATTCTACTTTTCCTTAATTATTTTAAATAGAATTTGTTTAAACCATTCCAAGCAAAAAAATCATGGGATTGTGATATTTTACAAAAGAAGCAAATGTATTATATTTTGATGCGATTATCCACTGTGATATATACATATCTTTGTAATATCATTTGCTTTGATTCTGTGTGTGTGTGTGTGTGTTTTTAATCATTTTGAAATGAATTTCTCCGAACTACTTTTAGCAACAGAATGTGGGCATGTGAAAATGAAATTGTATGATGGTATCTTGCAGAGATTATTCAATTCAACCATTTACGCAAGGATGAAAAATTTTTGATGTGTCAACATTCAAAGTTGTTACAGATAACAAATTGAAAGTGGCTCAAATGATAAAGTTTGTCTGGGAAAAGATAAGTTAACCAGCATTTTCTCCTTTACCCACATTGTTTTTTCCCAAGGGTTATTAAAATATGGGACTGTTTGGTAAAAGGTTAACTGTCGGTCTGCTGGGTATAAGATTGGTCAACCAATCTTTGGTCAGCATTCTCAATATACCGCCAAAGTTTTCTTCCATAACCCTCGACTTACAAGTTATTAGTATGATATTCAAAACAAAAGATTATCTCCCCTTGAATGTTGACATTTTTTTTTTTTTGCAAAGTGCACATTAATTTTTATCATCTCTTCTCTTTCGTAGCACTTTGCGGGAGTACATAATTACATTTTAAGAAAGTCCGAGTTGTTTTTGTAAGTATGCATCCATTTGGGGAAAATATCTATCCAACCATTGTTCATTTTGTATTCATAAAGGTACTTTAATTGGTCGTTGACCAATATGTTTATATGTATATGTACTTGGCATATATGCATCAGGTTTTTTTTTTATGGGTTCATCAATCAAAAGGGCCTATCACCTGATATCTATTTTTTTCGACAACTGCCTCGGAATACTTCTGAAAAGAAACTTTATGACAGAGATGATTAATGTAAACAAGAATATTGGTAAACCAATGGATGCTGTCAGATGTGTAAAAATCTCATGGATGCACAGGCAGACTTAGTGCTTCTCTACCAAGTTTGTTCAAATAGCCCTGGGGTCAAAATTGGCCCCAGCTAGGGGTCACAAGTTTAACAAGGGCTTATATGTTGAAAACTTTGAAAATTTTCTTGTTTCTAACTGTGTGATCTAGAGCTGTTATGTTCTGCATTTTTTACCATCTGATATGCTTTTTCAAAGATTATTTAAATTATAACTCTCTAACCCTAACTTCAAAGTTCTCAACATACACGGTTCACAATGCTTTTATAGTAAAAACTTTAAAAATCTTCTGGCTCCAAACCATAATTACTAGGGCTACTAAATTTAGCTTATTGCTTCACCTAGCGGACCACTACCAATATTTTTCAAAATCTAGCCCTGGGGTTAAAATTGCCCCCGCCCTGGGGTCACACCTTTTGCAGGAGCTTTATGTTATGGAACTATTTAGTCTAAACTGGTGATATGATTTCATCTAGTGGACCTCTAAAAGGATTCAACTAATTATAGCCTTTCTGTCAAAAAGTACCCCCACTCTGTGGGTCACAACTTTCATTTAGGCTTTTCTGTTCCAAACTGTTTACAACTAGCTAAGAATTTTGATGTTTGATATGGTATCTGGGACATCTACCAAGATGTTTAAATTCTTTCCATGGGGTCAAAAATTGGTCCCAGTAGGGAACACGGGGTGTCATAAATTGTGCTCTTGTGAATGATAAAGGGCGATTCATGCCTACTTTTTGTTAGAAATATTTTTGTCAAAATACTCTTTGTCGGAGTTCATTGATATCTGGTATGAATGGCACTAAACTAGACCTGCTTGTATTCGTTAAAATCATCATAGCAGCTTCTGAAATAAATATGACTTCTTAAGGGGGCTAAGTGTATTTTCTCTGTGGAATTTGGTTGCAATATAGATTTCTAACAATTTGATGACTGTCAATGCCAATTATGTGTTTGACACATGCAATTAATTAGGCATTGGAGCAATGCAGGGCCATCATGGTCCTCTTGTTAAGGAATTTTAGCCAGGCTTTTTCGAAGTAAGCATGGAGGTATTGTCATAGCCAAAATTATCTTTACCATGCAAAAACAGTGAGATTTCAGATATCTCAATCATTAAGGAAGATATTTCAAACTGCAGCTGGCTGATAACTTTCAAATGGGGAATCCATGGTAGACAACCCTAAAAATATTTTTGTCACAGTTATGGTCCCTATTTCAATTTTTATTTTTTTCTAAAATGGCAAAAAACAGCCATGCATTGACACCTATATGAAAGGCTCTTGTTTACTTTATCATCGGTGAATATATCTTATTTTTAAAGTTGCAGAGCAACATTATAAAGTATTTTATATTATATGTTTTTTATGAAATCTTGAGATTTACTACCTTTAAGTTAAATGGTATTTTAGGTTGATAATCCCTGTAACTCGAAGTTTACGTTGTGATATAGCACTTTTTAACCCTTTATCGAACAATTCTAAGTTTTTCAGACCCCAAGGAAGAAGCTTTTTGAGAACACTGCGAGGAAAAGGTAAAAATGCTAGTAACCAGCATTTTCTCCTTTTTCCACAATGTTTGCTACCCATTCAAAGATAATCCAATTATTTGAGCTACATTTAATTTGTTGTCTGCAAGAACGGCCAGTTTGTGAAAGTTGAAAATTTTGTCATTTACATTCACGCTGACATAATCAGAAAGTACACTAAATGAGCAGCTTCTCTATTTGCTGTTGAATGTTAATATTCTTGTATCTTGCAATATACTCACAATTTATGTTTTGTCTTCAGAATCTGTTCTTACAAAAAGGTGTTACAACCTGGAAAGGAAGTAAAAATTGAAATTTAACGGTAGATGAATTGTCACCCATTGTTAATCAGATATGACCATCTGCATCCCTAGAGTTGACAGCTTTGGAAAATAAATCGGAAAAAGGAGAAATTACTGTACTTGTTCACTCTAAACCAAGTAGTAAATTTTTAGACTTGTCCGAATTCAATGTGACTAAAATTATAGGACTTATCTTTGAAAGGCTAGAATGAATTGTGGGAAAGGAAGAAAATGCTAGTTTCCAGCATTTCTTCTTTCCCAATAATGTTTTCAAAAGCTCTCTTTCTCAGGGTTGTTAAACTCAGGATTGTGTGGTAAAGGGTCAAAAGCAATAGTTTTATACTGCTTGTTTTCCAACGATGTTGATCTTTGTGTAATTTATGATAGTTTTTGTTAGGTGTAAGCTGTAGCCAGTACAGCGATGAGTTAACTTTCAGTGCCGAATATATAAACTATTTGAGGACAAAAAGTACAATCCACGCATACTCAGCGGATTTTTGACAATTCCTTTTTCTCCTTGGTATTGCACGGTTGTAGAGGTAGATCTAGAATTAGACCACGTTTCTGATAAATTGGCCAATTAGTGCTTAAAAGTATTTGGTCAGGATATACATGTATTGTATATACAATGCTTTGTCACTACACATGGTCTACGTTGTATAGACAAAACTCGTGGGCTTGTCTATCTGATAATAGACAAGTCGTCTGATCTATACCTGTTTCTTTTGTTTGGTGTTTACTGACATTTTATACACTTTCAGTGCTACTCTCCATGCCTCCCTGTTGTGTCTATCAACAATACTTCTCACAACATTCTTTCTGAGCCACAGGCTGCTTTCCCAACATAAACTTTGTTGAAACAATGTATAGCAATGAGAGAAAAATGAATCCTGTCAAAATGACTATCATTGATGCTTGTAATGAACATGGCAGAGTTGGGAATCAAACCAGAAACCCTTGGATTTAAGCTGTGTATATTACCACCAGGCCGGGCAATTGTCTTTGATATGTTAATGAGAATGAGATTTCATTATCAACGAGCTGTAAACTGTAAATTCCGTCATCTGTAAATACTGTTATCATTTGCCCTGGATAACCTTGTGTACAAAAACAAACGTTTTAAGGGTACGTTTCAAATAGAAAATTTGTGATAACATTGTGCTTGTAACTAAGATTTAATGAATGAAACGGTGTGGCAAAAAGAGATATTGCTCACCATGAGCAATTTGCTTTTTACCACAGTGTTTTCACAGGTAACCTGTATGACCAAAAAAGTCATAATTATGTAAATGAAAATGAGGGCATACATTGTTGTTCTCTATCAAGGTAATTACAGTACATCATCCAGACTACCTTGTTTCGGATCATATCATGTTTTCTCGCATTCAAAGGTGTCTTTGGATAATTATACTTGTACTTATTGTTAAGGCGATATTGCTTGTATTGAAAATAATACTTTATTTTGTCATAACATTGTTTGTTTTTATGTGTTCCTCCTGAGAAACTGGTGCCACTCACTGCAAGCTGTCAATTTCTTGATCCATTTTGGCAAAATGCCTCAAAATCTTATTTGTATACCAGACTGCATAGTTTTTGACTTGTCCAAAGTGAGAGTATTTGAAGATTACAAATGAAATCCAGCTCAAATGATGGAATTAATCTTTCAAAGGGTAGAGAACACTGTGGTAAATAGAGAAAATGCTACCTTGTATCATTTCATACCGTTTTTAGATGCTTTCTTTATCAAGGGCGTTAAATCTTGAGATTGTATGTTGAAAGGTGAACTCAACTTCTGAAGATATTGGCTGCTGGGCTATTGAACTTTTGACCTGGGGAACAACCCGGGCAACATGATTAATTCCTTATTAAAGTAGATGACGCTATATACAAAATAGTTGTCAGTCAGGGAGAGAAAATAATTGTAGCCAGAAAAGGTCTTGAACCCAGGCAAACAATTAACCCTTAGCGCGCCCATTATACTCAACAGACAGTTTCAGTCCAGAAATAAGACTCAAATAAATGTAATAAAAATGTTTGATTTTACCCAGAATGTTTCAGAAAAGCAGACAGTAGATCAAAGACCATGTTGCACCTTTTGCGACATATTGAAATCTTTTGCAGACAACAATTTACACTGACTCAAACAATGGAATTATTGTTTTCTTTTTTCATTTATTTATTTTTCTGAATGGGTGGAAAAAGGAGAAAAGGCTGGTTACCAGAATTTTCCCTTATTTCCTGTCGTTTTCAAAAGCTTTTTTAAATCGGTATTGTTAAAAAAACGGGAGTGTTTGTTAATGCTTTAAACTTGAGTAAAAAAGTTCTCACATTTAGATCTATTTGTTGCCATATAGTATATGATGAATTGTGTAGGCCAATCTTGGACTCCACTCTATGTACAAGATTTCAAACGTTGCGATTAGCAACATGTTGATTTAAGCAATTTTCAAAATTGATTCAGTTGTATCATGACGATCAGTAGTCCATTCTATGCGTTGATAGAATTTTTTTACCAGTACAAGTACATTTACTTAAAAATTTCCGAGTTTCAGTGGACTGTATTATCAGCTGTTGCCTGAGGTCCAGTTTACATTATACTGTCCACAAACATATTTCATTTCAATGGGATAATTCATTTCAATGGGAAAAGCTTAAAACGTGTTAACTATTACGTTTTATCTTTATTTAGTATTTGTAGTAACACTAGGAATGCATCAATATACATATTAGTCTGCACTTCACGTATGTTAAATCACCATTTACCAGTACGTTACGTCAACATCAATTTTTACCTGAAGTCAGTAGCGGTCAGGATTGTATGGTTCTCACAGCGCGCAACAAAGAGACGTCCAAATGAGACGCTCTATAGTATTCTGTGGGATATGTTGCCATTCCTCTTGCAGTGCTGTACCGAGCTTACCCAACGTCTGCGGTGGTGGATTACGCCTTAACCCCTATTCTGATAAGCGCGACTAACTGACCTTTTGCGGACAGTTTAGATCAAGATCAGACTGTACAGACCGTGCAGTCTGATCTTGGATCTACACTGTCCGATAAGGAAATTTTTATCACCAAAACATAAGTTCAAAATAGCAATGTACATGCTTTTACTATCGGCATGAAAGTTTCATTTTACTTTTTTAGCAGGATAAGGGTTAATTCTTATACGTTTTCCAATGACATCCCATAGATGCTCGATAGGTGATAGGTCTGAACTCATCGCTGGCCCCGGCAAATGTCGAATACATATATTGATCCAGAAGATATTCTTTTACAAGCATTGTACGATGAGTTCCCGCATTATTAGCCTGGCAGATGAACGCCGGCCTGTGTCTTAGAGCAAAATGGAAAACGTTTAAGACGTGAGCCCTAACGTACTGTCCAGTGACTCTACCTTGACACACGTGCAAATCTGTTTAACCTGCCATTGTTACTCCACACAATACCATAACAGAAAGCGTCATCATCCTTCACAGAGCTGGGTACAGCACCACAAAGAGAATGGCAACGGTTTCCACAGAGTACTATTGAACGTCTCTTTAGCGTTAAAAGAGCGTAAGAGATATCTACAGGTATTTTTCGCGTAGCTGAATGCGCTGGCTTTTGACCAACTTCTTGGTATAATGGAATCAAATTAATAGACGGTAATTTGCGATTGGTTAAAAATGTGCATTTGTTTATTCAGCGGGACCCTGCTGGCCTATTCGCTCGCACAACTAGACATTTAGACACATAAGCTTTGGTATCGCTAATCGATACCTTATGGCCTTTATTCACACCATAGCAAACTAATATGAGAGAGGTCGGTCTTTCTCTTGTATTTTTTTGGTAATTTAATATTTTTCTTAGCATTACCCAAAAAACCCATTTCCTACTACTAGTATATGTCTAGTGCAATTCGACCAACCTCGTTAGATTTCAGAATAGGTGGAATGCGTATACGTAAAGCGGTCATCTATATAACTACCTCAAGTGCTGCAAGGACTTGATTGACTGTAACAGTGATGCAGTATGAAGCGAGTCTCCTCGGTAAAGTTAAGCGTCGTGTACCAAAGTAAGTCCTAGGATGGCAATACGACACTGAAGTGAAACTGAATACTTATTTTCCTTTTTCAATGATAACTAGGATTAACCTGTAATCTTGAAGCATATGTTTAATTAAAAATCCAACATTTCAACAAAATGAGAAACAATGGGTAAAAAAAGGCAATTGCTGTCGTGGTTATTTCTTACTTTTTTTTTTCAAATTGAACCACACTCACACACCAAAAAAAAAAATCAAGTATGCATTTTAAAGTTCATCTTACGCCATCTATTATTTTTAAAGATGTTTCTTTTTCCATGTAACTTTTGTCAGACGATAGATTATGTTGCATATATGAGAGGTGCTTTACTGTCGACGGTGTCTGGAAATGATAATGACATCATCCATTTTACTGATGCAGAAAAAAAAACAGTTTAACCCTTTACGGTACGATTCCGAATTTTAACGACCCTTACCAAAACGCTTTCGAAAATATTGTTGGAAAATGAGATAACGTTGGAACCCAGCATTCCCTCCTTTTCCCACGATATTATACACTCTTCATGGACAAATCCCATCATTTGACCCTTTTCTACTTTTTGTCGCCTGCAGATTCTGTCAACTTGGACAAATCTAAAATTTTGTCGTATGGCAAAGACATAAAGATAAGGCATAAATAGCCTAATGGCATATAGCTTTGTCTATCGTAATGACATCCTTAAGACGGGGATTTTATTGAAACTTGAAACAATTACATGAACTTATCTTTGAGTAACACTTTTTAGTTTGGCTCTCTTTCAATAATTATCGTTTATCATTAACTATTCAGTCTGCTTGTATTTTCGTTATAACTTAATAACGAATTACTTCCTGTGAAAAGCGGGTTTAATTCTTTACCAACCAATCTCGACTTTTAACAGCCCTGGGAAATACAGCTGTTGAAAACATTGTGGGAAAAGGAGAAAATGCTGGTAACCAGCATTTTCTCTTTTTCGCATAATGTTTTCTACCCTATCAAAGACAGAATTCATCATTTTCTCAATATTTAATTTGTCCTCTGCAAATGCTTTCAATTTTGTGTCCAAAGTTTTGTCGTTTGGTATAGAGTTAATGCATCTCCCTAATTATACACTAGAGTACGCAAGTCGTTGCATAATTCATTTAGGGGCTGGTTTTGTCTAAGAAAGCTGAATCATGAGGTAGAACGATCCTTTGACATGAAAAAAATGTTTGCATGACAAGTTTTTCGAGCCAGGATGGCCTGCGTAGCCTGCAGGCAGACCTGGGTTAATACTTTTTGCAGGTTCATTAAACCCCCTTTTCACAGACTTTCGTCCTAGTATCAACCTACTATGCTAGTGCGCATGCCCTACCTTAAAGACATTTCAATTTTTGTTCTTTTTGTCTTTAGCATACAAACGCTTCAATAACCTTTTGCGTAAATGTTTTCCATTTCTTAAGTAACATATGTCAGACGTGTGATCTAAAATATAACAGACGGACTGTGAATGTTCCCTAGTATTGCTGTCCGCCAGACTAATGATGTATGAATTAATCGTGCACATGTCATCAAATGCTTCGTCTTCGTCAGTCCATTCATGAACATAATCGTAAGCAACTATCACTCTGATATTTTCTTTGGTTGCATATTTGCTGATTACTTGGGCACACATATGTGGCACCACTGTACACGGAATATAGTACAAATAAATCAACAGTATGAGATCGTGACCATCACCAAAACGTTGTAGATATCTCCATTTTTTTCCCGTTTCTCCTTCCATGTAATCCGTTTTAGTTCGAGACTCTGCTGTCTCCCAATCCATTATTTCTGCCCGCAATCGCCCTGTAGGATCCAATAACAAACCCTCACCGTGTGACTTTAACTTCAATGTACTCTCATTTAGTAACGTTACAAATCTCTCACTTTCAAAAGCGACAGAATATTTTTTGAAAGACCCTTGTTCAGCCACTTTATATAAAGCTTCCATTGCTCTTGATATCATTCTGTAGTCCTGTTTATCGACTTCTTGAACAGAAATGGCGGCCGCAGCGATAAACTGTTTTGTGTTAGTCGTCTGTATGAACTCATCGCCGTCGTCTCTGTGGGAACACCTCAACAGGTGCCTCGCCTTCTCTCCCAAATCTTTCAACCTTCGGAAATATTCACGAAATTTGTATTCTCCGATCACTTGACAAATAATTTGTGTAAGACTTTTTCCGTTGAAACACGTCTTCATTTTCAAAAGGAAACTTGTAACTAAGATCTATATTTAACGTGTTAACAGTAACTTCAATACGTAATAGGCCAATATAATCTGGAACCCTTTTATTTTTTCCTTGCAGAAGACTCCTATTGACAACATTGTGACAGGTGAGGAAATTGTTCATTATGGAAAATATCTCCTTTTACCGCAGTGTTTCAGCATCTATTCATGACCTTGATTTTCGATTATTATCTATATTTTACAAAGATGTTATCAAAGCTATCTGTTGCAAATGTTATTCAGGAGGTAAGCAGATAATTGATATTGTTCGAAAACGAAACTAAAACTACCCACCTACATGTACTTTTAACTCTTTACCAGACGACAAAATTTTAGATCCGTCCAAATTGACAGTATTTGCAGACGACAATTTCGATGTAGCTCAAACGATGCGATTTTTCTTTCATAGGGTAGAAAACATTGTAGGACAAGGAGAAAATGCCGGTTACTAGCATTTTCTCTTTTTCACACAAAGTTTTAAAAAGGCTTCTTCCTCAGGGTCATTAAAAGTCTGCATTGCGTTGAAAAATCGTTAAGGACAAATTACCAGTATATAACCGTGATATGAGCAGTGCTCTGGCAAAAAGGGTGACACATTATATCGAGCAAGTCATCATATAAATGGCGATCCTCGAAATCCATTTAGTCTAATAACCGACTGAATCTTGAGGTAGAATGATCCTTGGGGACTCATAGAATTTACAAATAGCAAATGTTTCGACGATGGTTATGTGGAAAAGCAGCTAGTGGCTTGAAAAGAATATTGTGTGGAGTACTGGTAAAAGAAACCCAGGAAAGCATGGATAGGTGCACTGGCAGCAGCGATATGACTGAAATAATGTCTAAAACGGCGTTAAACACCATGCAATCAATCAATCAACAAATGGCAAAAAGTTTCGATCCATGTCCTCCTGCGCAGGCTGACATGGCTCGAAACTTTGTCCTATTTGTGAATTTTATGCATGACACGGACTGCATAGGCTGACATGGGTCGATTTTTTTTTTTTTTTCAAATTGATTTAAATGCCCTTTTCACAGAGCATGAATCATGGGGGGGTTTATCCCATAGACTTGAATAATTCTTTACTAGATCTAGATGACGAAATTTTAAACCTGACCTTCAAAAAACCGCTTCATTCTCAGAGTCGAGAAAATTCGGTATTGTTTAGTAAAAGGGTCAGGCTGATGATATATATTCAAGATTAGATTACACCTTCTGTGCAATCGGATCTTGATCTGTCTCGGCGAGCAGAAGCCCGGAAGGGTAACAAAGTGGAGCAAATGAATTTGATATTCCGAAGCTCCAAACAGGTAAGCACAACTATCATTATTTTTGTAGACAATGTTGATCAAGATCAGATTAATTGTTGCGGACAGTGCACGAGCATGACCAGACAGTAAAGGGCGTGTAGTTTTGGCCCGTATTCACCAACCAATCTTAGTTTCATTCTTGGTCTTATTCTAGATTCAGAAAGTAACACAACTTCTGATTGGTAAACCATTTGGTTTAGCCAATCAAAAGTTGTGTTACTTTCAAATTTAGAAACATTTGAGACTAAGACTAAGAACATTCTTAAAAATTATCGGTGAATATGGACCCTGATCTTTGTTATACACTGTCCGCTATTTGTGAACAATTTCTGGATAAAACACCGTTGAATTTGCAACGTCCTGGTCTACTTTCCTTATTCAGTAACTCCACTTTATTTAATTGGTGTTTTAATGGTTAATAGGTCTACCTGCGAAAAAATAGGATGATTAAGAAATAGTCTTCTTTCTATCTTGGTTTATCATTCATTCTAACATGTCCCGTGAATTTAGCTCTAAAAACACAGTGCAACGGAAGCGTGGTAAAATTAAGAAATAATCATCTTTCTATCGTGGTCTATCGTTCAACAAACCACAGTAGTGAGTTATGAGGCACAATAAATAATCCACGAGGGCGATTTCCCGATTGGTTTATTTATTGTGCCTCATAACTCACGACGTGGTTTATTGAACGATAAACCGCGACAGAAAAAAGATTATTTCGATTCTAAATTGACCGACTCTTTATCAAAGGAAAACAAGTTCATACTTAATGTACAAAAGCGGATGCAGATAATATTCCCTTGAATTAACCATGTGTTCCAATCTCTAACCAAAACAAAATCTCACTGCCCGGTCAGTAATTACAAAAAGAACAAAAATTTCAATAAAACCTTAGGCATCGAACATAACATATTTAAAAAAAACGTACCCTTCTACTATTATATTTTCTCCCTTTCAAATGACAAAGAGGAATTAAAGAATGCTCTGAATATTACTCCACCCACTCCCAATCCCATTTCAAATGCAACACCAGCCTATTTTGAACTGCCGTTCACCATGAAAAGACATCTGATTTATATGTTTACTTGTAACATTTCGAATAGTTCCATCGTTGACATTTTTTATCAAGAACAGTTAATATCGGTAAATCCTTTCAAGAGTTTTTCTTTTCTCATTGGCCGAGTAGCGGAAAATGACGATTTGTTTACGTCAATTGACATTCATTGATAAAATATCGGAGGGCGGAGATACGGAAGCCATCGGCGGCTTACTTTACATGGAATGACGTCACTCCATATAGGATGATGTCGATTTTACCACGTTTTCGTTGCACTGTGTTTACAGAGCCGAATTTACGCGTCGTGTTAGAATCGACGTCTCATTCTAGATAGAGTGACGTCATTCTGTATATAGGATCTGACATGAGTTGTCTTTTGAGTTAAAATTTTATTAAACGAGTCTAGGAAAATGTTATTAAGCGAGCCTTTGGCATTTTTCTTAGACGACTTTAATACAATTTATCTCAAACGCCAATGAATGTGAGATTCTTTAAATTATCACATTACGATATTTCAAGAAATATCGTTGTCTTCGCATGTCATATTCTTCGAGGATTCGATCTGTCTGCTATGAAGCATCACCCACTCGATATACATGGGAAAAGTAGGACTTAAATACGGAATGTATTACCCAAGCCTGTAGCGGACCGTTTTAATAAATGGCAGGTGCATAGGTTACATGCTAGCTGATCATAGCTGAATGAATCTCACCAGGTAGCGTTTTATTGAGTAAATGTTTAATTTATTTTGAAATTCAAAGTATGGTTGTCGTTTTAAAAAAGTAATCCGGTTCTGTACCCAGAATGCCCAAATCAGATAGATGTGTATTTGTACAATGCCATCTAGCGGAAGATAATGCACGAAATATAGATCAGGTGATGAAAAACCATTTGTAGATGTACCGACGGTAATATCCATAAAACCTATTTACTTCTATAAAATAACGTACAAAATGACGTCAAAAATGACGTCACACAAATATGATATCAAACTTGATATGAAAATTCGTAATGGGTATATTTCACTGAAAACAAGGGAGGTTATGTGATAAAAGATAAGTCGCCCTCTTAATTGTGCCTCGTAGCTCACAACCGTGGTTTATTGAACAATAAACCACGGTAGAAAGAAGATTATTTCTTAAATGAACCACAGTTGTGAGTTATGAGGCACAGTAAATAAACCACGAGGGTGATAGTCCACATTCATTGCAGTTTGATCTTAATCTATCTGTCTACACAAGCAGATAATGTCGACTCAGCAATTTAGTTACAATGCAGTACTGCAGACTGAAGTGTTTTCTCTTCCCATCTGAAAGGGAATGCACGTAGATCTAGATCTACCTGAGTATTTTAATGCTAGAGCTGAGTTTTAATGACAGAGGTTTATAAAATGTTGCAACGAATGGTAAAGATTTTTTTTTTCAGGAAATATATTTATTCATCTACTTTATTTCATTTTCATTTTATTTATTTATTTCTTCATTTATTGAATAAACTCAGACGAGTCAAAACCGATACCCTGAGAAAAAAAATGTGTGTATAGACCATATGAAGTTTTAGATCTATTGTACTTTTTATATCGGTTGTCGCGAAATTCGATCCTGACCACTAAATATCTTATCAAACTTGGGTCGAGCGCCGATGATTCAGTGGTATTTCGCAGGAGTGTCCGATTTCGCATTATCTTCCGCTAGGTGGCATTTTTCAAATACATACCTATTTGATTTGGATATTCTGGATGCATAACCGAACTACTTTTCAAGACTGATCGATAGATGTAGCAAATTTCAAAATAAAATATAGATCTACATTTATTCAAAGTACGGCTACCTGGTACGATTCATCTAGTCATGGTTAGCTATCATTATAACCTAGGTGAGAGTTATTTATTAACAAAGCCCATATAGGCTTCGAGTATAGCCCCGGCATAAGCCCTGCATGGAAACATTGTTTTTGTTGTCAAAGTTTGTGGGGGAAAAAAAACCTTCGTAAATCGTGGTTTCCCAATGTCTATATAAGAAACTTTAGATACAAAAACTTGCAGAAAGTGTATTTCTCCCGTTTGAAATTATTATAGTTTTCAGAAATTTGGAGCGAAATACTGGCTCGATATTTTTTCATGGACGTATTATATATTGCGATTTTCCGATTGCTACTCTTTAGCGGATGTTTTTAGTATAACGTACCGCGTATTAATATTTACCCAGTTCAGAATAGTGAAGCATCATAGCAAACATATAGGATCTGACATGAATTGGCGTGTGAGGTGAAATTTTATTAAACAAGTCTAGGGAAAATGTTATCAAGCGAGCCTTTGGCGAGCTTAATAACATTTTCTCTTGAGTTTAATAAAATGTTATCTCACACGCCAACGAATGTCAGATTCTTTTTATCGCATAACGATATTTCACAAATTATAGATCAAAAGATGCAAACCATCTATAGCTCAACACGCGGTAATATAAAAAAAAAAACCCATTCACTACTATGAAATATGTACAAAAATGACGTCAAAAATTGTGATATCAAACGTGTATAAGGTGAGAAAATTCGTGATGGGTATATTATACTAAAAACAAATAGAGGTTATTGCAGGGTGATGAGGGCCGGAGAGTGATATCGGCCCACTACTTTGATATCTGCCCCGAGGGCAGATTTCGAGGTGGCTGGCCGATATCACTCTCCGGCCCTCATCAGCCGTGTAATAACCTGTTTATTACATTCATGGATCATTTGCTCGGTATTTTCGTTTTCTAACATGTTTAAACACCTAAATTAGAGGAATTGTTGTCTTTGTTCGACAAAACTTATTTTCCGTGGGTAAACGTCCCGTTCATGACGTAATCATGCATCGTTTATCATGACTATCGCAGCTGTATATGCAGTATAAGAACTTTTTAAATAAAATTTTTCATCTTTATTCTTACTTAAAAATATGTCGATATGTGTGTTTTTTTCCGAACCAATTTTAGTATGATACAGATTATAAATGAGAAACTGGATAAACAGAATAGATGGTTGGTGCTTTGGATTGGGAATCTTTATCCGGCTCGGTTCCCCCGGCTCAATGGATAAAATTCGGAGAACTGGCTTATAGACACCACGCCTTGCCCGATAAACTTTCCCAATACAAGACAACAACAATCTTTTCTCTAATTAAAGTGTCTTTGCTGGTTTTGTGATTCAGTCATCGTCTGTAGTTCCGAAGACTTGTCCGCTCGCGATTGACGAACTGATTCAGCCATTTTTTTTTCAAACTGGATGTTTTGAGAACGTTAGTTCACGAGTGAGTGTTCTGTTGCTATAGATTAAGAACAAAAATTTTGTCAACGGGCAGGTTATCAGATATCAGCCCGTTGCCCCGCCATATCTGCCCTCGCGTGACACTGATATTACACCATTTTCAGTAGAAAATGTTATTATTATTAGTAACAGAATGTAATAAGGAAGGTTATGTGATAACTTGGTCAATCTTCGAAGAATGTGACATGCGCAGACAACGTCCTATTCCGTAACTGCATCAACGGATCACCAGAGGTTTCCCGTATAATCACTACAGCTAATGATGATCTCGTAAGGCTACCATGCAACTAGTATCGCCAGCGGTTTGCCGAATAATCACCCCAGCTAATAATGATCTCGTTAGGCCATCATGCAACTACTCGGTATTATTTTGTTGACTCCTGTTAATACATGTAACTTTCCCTTTCGAAAGAAATTTGCTTAAGTTACCTGATACGTTTTTTTTTTCAAACCAGTCCTTTTATTTTGTTGAATCAATACCTCTCTTATCATTTCGGAATAGAATACTGTTTTAAAACGTTCACTACGCACTAAAACGTTTTGACATTTTTAGAGGTCTGAAAGTAGATTTTCACTGCAGTTGAAGATTTGGTTGTAGATACGTATCAGACAGTAGCCGATGTAGATCAAGATCAGACAGCACTTTCAATGTTGTCTGATCTTGGTTTACGCCTCTCGCAAAATCTACTTAAATGCCAAGTGGTATTGAAAGAGTAAAATTGATTTCGTTCCTACGTTCGTTCGTTTGTTTGTTTGTCTGTTTAGTTTTACACCATTTTTAACTTTATTTCAGTTATATCGCGGCGGCCACTACACCAATCCATGCTTTCCTATAGTTTCCTTTTACTAGTACTTAAACCAATTATCTTTCCAAGCCATTTACTGCTTTGAGTGCTTTCCCACAAAGCGGTGAGAGATGAAAAACTCCTGTTGCAATGGCTATGATCAATCCTCAGAAAGAACTTGGCTGAAGTGGGAGATTCGAACCAGCAACCCTTTGTATATTACTAAAACGAAACAGAAAAAAAAAGCAACCGGGCGCGCTACACATCTCTGTGTCAAACTAAGGCGTGATTATTTGTTCATACCTTTATCAGCAAAACAAATAGACACAACCGCTTCAGTATGAATTGTCGTTAAATTTATTTATCAAAAAAAGAAGCGAACACACGAAACTTATAAAAGTCAAAATTACATTTGCAATCTATCACAGAAATAACTTTTCACATGGTGACAAAATTTTATTCTCTAAAAAACATTTGCTGACGACAAAATGAATATACAAGTTTTTTTATTGGTTGGAATGTGTAGAAAACATTGTGGGAACAGTTGAAAATGCTGGCTAGCAGCATTTTCTCCTCTTCCCACGATGTTTTTCCCGCAGAAACTCGGGCTCCTTTAGAGGGCTGATACACCGCTGTGATAGAGAGATTTTCGGAGAGAGAGAGACAGAGAGAGAGAATATCACCGTGCTCTGTGAAAAGGGGGTGTAATGCATCTGCCAAAAAGTATCGATTTAGGTCAGCCTGGGCAGTCCGCGCAGGCTGATCTGGGTCGATACTTTTTTATATTCTTCAGTTTTCTATATGTGAAAGGACCAGTCTACTTCATGATTAAGACGGTTGTTAGACAAAACGAATTTTATGGATCAATAGCTATGTGATGACAGCTTGGTAACATGCATAACGAAGATTAATTAAGCCTCCCTTTTGCCAGAGCAATCATTATATATTTCCTCCTCAGATAACAAAGTCCGGCTAGCCCTTTGTAGGTATGGCTTTGTCTGTGGCTTGCTGCATATTAACACTTTGCACAGGGGGGTAAGCCGGCCCAGCTTGCCCTGGTTGTTGGTAGAAGTTCGGGTTATAGGCTGGTGGTGGTTGATGGGCTTGGTTGGCGTGGATTGGATATGGTTGGTACTGTGGTTGGTACTGAAGTTGTTGTTGTTGTTGTTGGTTTTGCATACCCACGACTGAAAAACAAATAATTCATTACATACCTGATGATTTTCCGGCTCAAATATATGTGTCTTACGTGCATGAAATATCACACAAGACAGAAAAAAAATCCATGTCCACAGTGTCAAATACGGTTCCAAATACGGTATGACGACCTATCTCACGTGCGGAACACGCACGTATCGATTTGCGATTTGGTTGGTCAAAATTTTATGCTACAGTATTTATTCCTCATTCATAAAAACAAAGTTATGTTACCCTCTACACCATTAGTTGTTTCATTTTGTTAACCGTTTTCGAATGAAATGTCGATAATTACAAAGTTTTGTCGTTAACAGTCGTTGGTATGTAATAAAAGGAATATCAAGTTGTAAAAACTTTTCTGGTGCAGGTATTTGCTTCTCGTTGCGTAAGAAAATTTTGACATCTCGCCCGACCTTCGGTCTCGCGCGCTATCAAATTTTCTCACACTACTCGAATCAATTGCAAGCACCAGGAAAAATACTACAACATAATATTCTTTGTGTAGTTACTTTTTTGAGCTTGTATTTACTTCAAACTTCAAGGGAAAATATGAAATCTCCCGAAACCTCGTTTGATCTCGCGAGATATCGAAATTTTGCTAGGTAGTGAGAAGTAAATACAAGCATCAGGAAAGTTACTGTGACAATATTAGGCTCAGTTTGTAATAATATACACAAACCTTTATACAACAAAACTATTGCGATTATTGACTAATGTCATTCAAGAACGGTTAGAAATTATGACACATACTGGTTCAGTTGACACTAACTTTTCTTTTAAATGAATGGCGTAACATTTTGAACTTTCAAATCATATACTAAGCTGAAAGCAGCCGGCGGCACACACGGGATACGTCATACCATATTAAGGAGCGTATTTTACACTGTTAAGATACGATTTTCCCCGTCGTGTCTGACTTTATAGATCTGCGCGCCATAAATGTATTAAAAAGACGGAAAATTTATAGGTATGTAAAGATGTATGTATTTTGAAGTAGAGATCAATTGAACATACTTTAATTTACATATATCTAATAATTCGAAGTTTTGTTAAAATATGAATGAGTCATGCTCTTTGAAAAAGTAGTTTAATGCACCTCTAAAAACAATCGACCAAGTCGACCTGCGTCGAAATCTTTGCTTTTGGTACATCTTCTTTATGCAAAAGTATATTTTTTCTCGCGGTTCAGCCGGTTTTTTTCACAAAACCAGCGTTTTACCCTTTTCCCACAATGTTTTCTAGCATTTCAAAGATGGAAAATCATCATTTGCTCCACTTTTAAATTTCTGTCTTGCTATATGGTATGGACAATGTCTAAAATTATGTCACATATATAGAGGTTACTTTTAAAGCATTATTAGAGTTACCTGCGATTGTCTGTGCACCAGTCGCAGGTTGGATAACCTGTCCGTGGGTTCTTTTCTGGGATTGAACAATGCAAATGCAAACCCCAACACAGAGTGACACGAAGACAATACACCCAATGACGATGCCAATAATTGCGCCAACGGCCAAGGCAGTTTCTGAACTGAAATGATATCAAGCAATAGTACATGTTTATTGGTGTGTGTGTGTGTGTGTGTGGATGGGGGGGGGGAGTTTATGGGGAGAGGGGGAAAGCTAATTGAATGCTGAAACTATGGTGTAGATATGCGGTGGGAGGGGGGGCGGAGATAGGTAGGTGATATTCGAGTCCTCAAAACTATTATTTTTCACCAAAACCTACATTCTATGTAAACTATTCATCTGAAAGCGCCTTAATAATGATAATTAGTGCCTGAAACAGACATTTTTAGTGAAGAACTGAGGTGATTTTACTGTCTGAACCTCCAAAATACTCTCCATGTCTGTATAGATGTTTTTACAAATGAATTTTATACATCTTCACCAAAAAATGTAAATCTGACTTTTCAAAAATAAAAGAAATTGCAGAAATAATTTAAAACCAAATTACAGGACTTGTCTTTCGTAAAAGAGGAAACATTTGAGGAAAAGGAGAAATTGCTGGTCACTGCATTTTCTCCTTTTCCTAGAATGTTTTCAAAGGGTTTCTTTCTAAGCGTCATGAAAAAAACTATCGTCCGCGTACTTCTCTGAATTAAAGTTGTGTGATGTTTCGATCACAGGGGGTATAAAAAAAATCTTATTGAATAGTGTTGTATTGAATGGTGTTTTTACGCCGCTTTCAACATTATTTGAGTCATACACTACGACAGCTCACATGTTCATGTATGTCCTGGGTTTCATCAGCACTAAACTGAGACTCTAAGCTGTCTTGCCCCTAGACACTCACACGAAAAACTCAGTACTTCTAGTGAGGCTCGAATCCCAACAAAAATCTTTTAACGTTGTTGTTGATGAAAGAAAGAAATTTGAAATTGTGAAAATAACACGTAGGAAAATAAATGAAGATCAAGTGAAACAAATGGATTCAACTTAAACGGCAAACTCAGGATGTGTGCTGGATTTAATGTTGTTTGTGAATGTTAAAGAGAGGATATGATTTCTACAGTAGATCAAGGCTTTTAATTCTTCCCAAGCAGAAGGAGACATGTGAAATGCTGACATTGACAGTGTAGATCAAGATCAGACTGCACAGGATGTGTAGACCGTTCAATGATCGACGGTGTCCTATATTTGGTAGAAACAGCCTTAGAACTGTACTCGAATGATTTCCTTTACACATTGCAACGTTCCTTCTACCACTTAGTAGAAGAGACTTTAGGCATAATTCAACTATCTTGAGTTATTATTTCTTTTTTTTTAAATATTTATCAATCAAAATTCGTTGATGAGACAGTGATATAATTGAAATAACTTCAAAAAATGAATTTCAAAATAGTTTTGTTCCCCATTAGAAGAATAACTTTTCCTTTTCATAAGTACTATCTCCACTAGGCTAATTCATTTAAAATTTCTTTCCTATAAATGTAGTAAGATGTAAGAGCGATAGAGATTGAAATTCTGCAGTAGACAAGTGATTGAAACGTGATAAAGCGATTTATATCTTTACAAATTTCATGCAGTTTTCTCAGTTTTCTGCGTTAGTTCATATATAGCGACCATATCTTCTCACACTTGTTACGTCACGGCAGACTACCGGAAGTCACGATTTTTTCAATTAGCGACTTTCAGACAGGTGAAAATCCAAAGTTTAAACCTTTATATCTCGTGAAGTAACCATCACAGAACGCTAAGATTTTTTTTTTTGTTAACATACTATAGTATAGTTTTATCCGATTTTGAAATAAAAATTTTGGTCTAGACTTACCCTTTAAAGCGACACACAACCCTTTGTATCTTTTCATAAAAATCTCGATTTTTAAACAGTGAGTAACTACTAGTACATAGATGACAATAAATGCTTGAGCCGCACTCTGGAATAAACGGAGTTTAATGTATCTCCGTGATGCATCATACCAAGCAAGCCATCACGTACTTATGGATCCATAATAGCCACTGTTTTAACAACTGATTTAATCAAGAGGTAGACTGGTCCCTGTACATACAGAAAATTAACTAACAGCGGAAAGTGTAGGCCCAGGTCAGCCTGCGCAGTCCGCGCAGGCTGACCTGGGTCGATACTTTTTGCAGATGCATTGAGCCTCCTTTTCACAGAGCATGGCTCCCCCCCCCCCCCACACACACACATTTTTTGTTGTGGTTTACGCAGATGAGACGGTTATAAAAGCATTCCAAATAAACCCAGGAAGTTTTTATTTGAGGAAAAAAAAAATGTATTCCTTTACCCCTTTACCAAACAATCCCACATTGTAAAGATTTTTTTGTTTGTTTAGGAGAAACAGAGAGAGAGAGAGAACTCAGAACTCAGAACACTTTATTCGTAGCTAAGGCCTCCGGCCCATTTTACATGGCATAAAATTTACAAATATATTGTTATCCCCCCTTCTGTAAATATGAAACAGTAGTGTTTTTTTTTTTTTGACAAAAAAGAAAACATCACATACACACGTACATACACATACATAAAACTCATACATACCGATATATACGTATCATATTTACAGAAACAGAGAGAGAGAGAGAGAGAGAGAGAGAGAGAGAGAGAGAGAGAGAGAGAGAGAGAGAGAGAGAGAGAGAGAGAGAGAGTAAGTAGTATATAGAAATGGTGTGATAGAGAGAGGCGGTGAGAGAGAGAGAGAGAGACCTTGACAAATGCTTTGTTATATAAATCATGCAATATTGACTATGTACACTTGTACCCGTCCAACAAAATATCTGTTCTGTTCTGTTTTGTTCTGTAACGACCCATAGGCAGAAGCCCTTAAAAACATTCTGGGAAAGAAGAACAAGGCTGATAACTAGCATTTTCTCCTTTTTCCATAATGTTTTCTACCCTATAAAAATCAAAGTCTTTGATATGAGCAACATTTGATTTGTCGTGTTTAAATGCTCCCGATTTTTAAAAACTTTGTCTGGTAAAGAGTTAACCTTTGTAGACAACAAATAGAATGTGGCTCAAATTGTGAAATTTGTATTCGAAAGAGCAAAAAACATTGTGGAAAAAAGAGAAAATGCTGGTGATCCGTTTCTCAGAATGTTAGGGTTGTTAATATTCATGATTGTCTAGTTCAGAGTTAAGGGGTTAAATTTTCTTATCAGTTCGGACAAATCGGAAAGTGTCGTGTTTCGATTATGTCTAAACAATGGATTGAAATCAATTCTTAGATCTTCTGTATATTGATTTTACTTGTAATCGTACATAGTCTGTTCATGCATACCGCCAACTAACGTTTGTTAGTTTTGTTTGTTTGTTTGTTTGTTTGTTTGTTTCTTTGTTTCTTTCTTTCTTTCTTTCCTCCCTCCTTCCTTTCTTTCTTTCTTTCCTCCTTCCTAACTTCCTTCCTTCCTTCCTTCCTCCCCTTCTTCCTTCCATGTTTTCTTTTCGTTAAAGCCCTCTTCAACATTATTTCAGTTATTTGAGGGCGGTCAATCCAAATGTCCATACTTTCCCGGAGTTCTTCTTCCAGTGCTTAGCAGACACTCTTTTTAAGCCACTTGCTACTTTTCCATCTTCGGAAAAATGTAAAGCAGCGAGAGAGGAAAAGAATCCTGTGGCAATAACTATCACTAACCCTCGAACAAAATATGGCCGACCTGAGTATCAAACCAGCGACCCCTAGGTTTTATGCTCTATACTTGATCAACTAAACTGTGGGCTCCCATTGTTTGTGACACAGAAATCATCCTGATCCTCAGTGAATTCTAATCTCAGTTCTCGCATCCCCAACTTTATCCTGCAGTTCAAGCAAGAATTACTCCCCATGGAATTTATCGATAATCTGGTTCCAAAGGATTTCCGATAACGGCCTGTCATATAGGATTTCAGAAGAGAAAAATTTTTGATCGACTAAAACACGTTTTTTGTCTAAAATGATTAAAATCTATAACTTCTTGAATTATTCCTTAATATCTCTACTTCACTTCAATATAATTTTAATTACAGTAGCAAAATGGGAAGTTGCGTCCATTTTGATTTAAAGTCACTGACCCATTCTCCTTCTTATATCTAAAGAAAGGTTTAAGAAAGAAATTTGCTCTTGCGTCCTTTTTGATGCTAAATAACTTAAAAATAAATTTCTAGAAATAATCTATAACGTCTTGAAGTATTATCTGTTTTATTGTGATTACGATCAAAGTATTCGTTTACATTTCTTACAACGGGAACTTGCGTCCATTTTAGTTTAAAAACGGCACTATCGTTAATTTTTGTTTAAAAAATGCTGTATCGAGTTAAGTGAGATTTTAAGACTGAATGAAAGGATTGTGCAGCGGATACAGAGAAGATAAAACCAGATGACATGACAACCTTGTCTATTGTTTTGTTGAACTTTGGTCCTGTTTTTACACATTGTCCAATGTTATAATATATTTATCATTTTTATACATGTACGTGTATATTATTTGCATCTGTTAAAACTTTTTAAGTGATTTGTAAAAACTGATTTCCTCCCAGTTTTTTTTTTTTTTTTTTTTAATGATTTCATTATATTATTATTATTATTATTATTTTTAAAGATTAATTATGTTACTATAGATTTTTTTTAAATTGCATTTTTTTTTTATTCTTTACTTTTTAAGAAGATTGGGATTGTTGCACTATTGATCAGACAAAGTGGTATAATAATAGACCGATAATAAACTGCACCAAACACGCAGTCAATAGATCAGTAACAAACTGTACAAAACAAGCAGTCTGATATTGGGCCGAACCGATTCTATATGTCGAAATTCTTTTGGTTAAAAAAAAAAATCCTTGACATTACAATATCAACAGGTGACTGAAATCAGCAGAAAATTCGGCATTTTGGGAGTATCGATTTAACCCGTACCACACACTCCCGAGTTTTAACGGTCCTGAAATAAAGGCTTTTGGGAGAAAAAGAGAAAGTGCCAGTAGCCAGCATTGTTTCCTTTTTCCCACAATATTAAACAGCATTTTCTTTTTTTCCCATAATGTTTTCTACTCTTTCAAAGTTAAAAATATCATTTGAGCTATATTTAATTCATTGACTGAAATTGCTATTAATTTGGTGAAGTCAAAAAGGTCTCCACATTGTAAAAAGTTTTGAATTATTGACGGGAAAATTCGATTTATTTGGCAGTCAAGAACTTTAGCAAATTATCCCACGGTTTTACGACCCTGAGAAAGAAAGCTTTTGAAAACACATGAAAGGGAGAAAATGCATGTGATCAGCTTTAAAATAGCAAGGAAACATGAATATGTGAGCTGTCTCCATAAAATACTTTTGATACGGCATTAATCATCACACATTTGAATCTAAAAGCTAAAGAGTGGAAAAAAATAGCAAATGAAGAATTCCTTATTCAAAATCTTGATAAACTTGATTTTAAATCCTTAGAAATAATCTCATAAACATCAAAAGTCTGGTCTTATATCAGATCTATAGGATATTTAATACAAAATCACAGGGATACTGTCATGATCAAACAACCCGGGTATAAACTCCAGTCCATTACTACGTAGGTAATTGTTTGTTTTTGAGATGGAAATCATCCTGATCTTCAGTGAATTCTGTTCTCAGGTCTCGACAGAAGTCAAGTTGATATACATAAGAGATGCTCCTTGAAAATGGGTATAATGCATCTATAGGGTATCGAACCATGTCAACCTGCACAGTCTGCGCAGGCTGGCATGGTCGAAACTTTTTATATATATTTTGTAAATTGTGTATAGGCCTATGTCCGAGGACCATTCTACTTCGTTTTTCAGTCGGTTGTCAAACGAAATGGATTTTTGGATCCATAATTATGTGATCACTTGCTTCAAAACTATTTGATATTGGTAAATTCTCTGCATGCCAAAGGACGATTCCACCTCATGGTTGAGCCGATTTTTACAAAAAAAAAAAAAAAAAATGGAATAATAAGGGAAGACTTGCTAGGTATGCATCATGGTGATGCGTTAAACTCCCTTTTCCCAGAGCGCTTCTCATAATGGCCTGCAACACGCGAAAAGGGACATTCGGACATTTGCGTAAAGAATCGTCTCGGATCAGCCTGCGCAGTCCGCACAGACTAATCCGAAACGACACTTTCCGTTTTTACGTAATTTTCTGTCTGTCGCAAGTCTACTGTTGCACAAAATCTAATGTAGTCGTAAAGTGCCGTCACGGATGAGCCTGCGCTCACTGCGCAGGCTGATCCAAGACGACACTTTACGCAAATGTCCGAATGCCCCTTTTTGCGTGTTGCAAGCCATATGTAGTAACGTTATCAAGCAGTTCTTTATTGTGAACAATATTTTCAACACAAAGGAACATGATGTGTACAACTTCATGCTCTGTAAGCATACCATATTTTTTACAGGTATTTCTTTACGTTTTGAACAAGGACCTTATCATTTGGGCGTTAACTTTCCAAATACTGTATGGATAAAGATTTTGTTTAGGCAAAACCCACGTACCAGTGGGTTCAAACTGATAAAACTTCGGATGAAGTTAAGAATACAATGTAAAGGTACTATTTTCTGTTGGTCTCCTGTAGACGCTATAACTAAAATACATACTTTCATGTCGCATCAGCAGGGGTTTTTTTTTTTTCAGTACGTTTTTAGATGGGAACACGCATGTGTCCTGGCTTTCTCACACCAGCACTGACACGACTTTCTTTCCAAGTCACTGACTACTCTCTAACATGCATCAGAGGTGAGAGGCGAAAAATCGTTGGAAAGAAAGTTTGTCTCAACCGAGTATCGAACTCACAACCACCAGGTCACGAGTCCGATACGCTAACCACTGAGCTATCCCGGCGGGCCCTTTCATTAATAAAATGGAGGCATGCTCGGTGAAAAGGGAGTTTAATATTCTGCAATTCTGCAAAAAGTATCGACCCATGTCGAAATTTTTTGCTACTGGTAAATATTCTGCATGTCAAAGGTCCATTCTACCTCGTGATCTAGTCGGTTATCACACAAAATTGATTTTATGGCTCAATAATTATGTGATAACTTGCTCGGTATCACGCATCACGGAGATGCACTGAATCCTGTTTTCCAAGATAACAGCTCATATCTACATGTCACTTGACCAAGGCCTGTATTCAACAAAGTTTCCGTGTTTGTTTTATTCTGGATTTCGAACGTAACGTAATCATATGGTTGCGATTATATGGTCATATGGCTAGCCAGAAGTTGCGTTACTTTCAAAGTTAGAAAAATCTTGAGAATAAGACTTAGATTGTTCTGAACAATTGTTTGTGAATGCGAACCAAGGATTGTTCCACCTGTTTCTGGATGGGAACACCTATTTATTAGTAAATACATGTATTATAATAGCGTGGTCAGGACCATACTAATGAAAAAGCATGTAGCAGCTCAATTGGAGACTTACATTTAAGTCTTGAAGAGCTAAATAAAGAGCCGGACTTCCCCCCAAAAAAATGCAATTGGTCTTTTTGTGAGTATAGTTGACAAGATAGCGGGCAGGGTAGATTCAAGATCTCAACTTGAACTATAGTGTCTACAAAAGGCAGTCTGTATTATCTACAGAAACAACTGAACTTCTGTAAGGCTAACTTATAAGAATAACTTTATACTCTAAAAAAGGGGGAAATTATCGTCGAGATAAGCGTATATTTATTGTGAGTTTCACGTTTAACGCCCTGTGGTTATTTGAAAATTTGTTGAAGCAAGTAATAATCTCTCGAATACATTTAACCTTATCTTTACTAGACGACAAAATATTACATGTATACCTGTCCAAATTCAAAGCACTTGCTGAAGACAAATGAAGTGTTGTTTAAATGATAGGATTTGGCTGGGAAAGGTTAGAAAACATTGTCGATACCCGCTGAATACCAGCGTTTTCTCCTTTTCAAACAACGTTTTCAAAAGTTTTCTTTCTCATGTTCGGTAAAACTCGAAATTGTGTAGGAAAGTTTAACGTATATAAATCAGATGGACAGACAATGGTTTCAGTTGGTAACACCCAATCTTTATTCGGCAAACCTTGGGTGATCCGCCGATCAAGTGCCTCGGCTGTATTACACAGCATGATATTCACATAAACCCTTACATTTTTTCACCGAAAATTGACCGCGTTACTACTTGTTCAATAAGACTCCGCTAATGATTACATTAATTAGTCACTGTATTCAATCGACACCATTCTCAACACATTTCTGTTGAAAAAGTGCACTTTTTATCCATAATTTATCGATCTCGTGGGCACTTTTCAGTGACGAACTGATGAATCTAAATAACTTAATGTAGTTGTTGTTCTCACTCATTCAACGGTTTTATGAGCGCCGCCATGTTTGAGATCATGTGACTGAAAGTAGTTTGAATGGCATTTTACGTGATACGCAGGAGGTTAAGCTCGATCAGGGTCCGAATTCACCATTTTTCATTTTTAGTCTTATTTTAGATTTAGAAAGTAACACAGCTTCTGATTGGCTAAACCATTTGGTTAAGCCAATTATAACTTGTGTTACTTTTAATTTTAGATTTTTTTAGAATAAGACTATAAATGGTTTTAAGAATGGTAGGTGAATTCGGACCAGGGTAGACCAACCAAATTTTGTATCATGTTTCTCGTTTGATATGACGTCAGATTGCGTCATTTCATATGTCAATTTTGTCATGCACTAGTAAAACTATCGTGCTGTCAATCCAGCGTTTCGCTTTTATAGTATTTTGAACTTTTTTTTTCAAAAGCCTTTATTTGAAAAGTCATATGAATATGGGGTTGTTTGGTAAAAGATTAAGACTGATTTATTACCTAAGATAAAATTTTATAGATTTCCGTGAACAATTATTCATTCTTTGAAGATTTTCTCCCCGCAGACCGTTTTATTTACATAGATAACAAAAAGTATATATTATATATACTTTTATAGTCCCCATTTCGGACACTGTAATGAAATTGACAGCACCCCTAAGATAGTAAAGTGCAAATATTTCCACAAGTATTTTTTTAAATCAAATTTGGTACCAAAAGACTCAGCAAAAATGTTCTGTTAGGAATATCATATTTTTTTACTTAAAATCCTAAATTTAGACAAAATAACAAAACTTTACGAAGCGTAACAGGAATGTTTTCAATTTTAGCCTATTTCGGAGACTTTTTTTTTTTCAAAATAATATCAAGCTTCTACGAATAGGGCATAAACAAACTATACCTACTTCTTTTCATAAACCTATAAGGTACAACATATAAGAGTTTTAGGAACTTTCTCACTACACTTAACTTTAAAAATTTGATTTAGAATATTGACACTTCAATTTTGATATTTCTGTGAAAAATTATTAATAATAATAATAATATCCGAAGCCAGTCAATTTCAAACTCTTGAGTCTAAAACACAGCATTTGCTGGCTTTATTAACAATTGTTGAGAAATTAATTCTAAATAGTGTTTAGATATCTGAATTTACACTTTAAACTCATTTGCTGAAAAGTTTTTGACCTTGTTGAGGAATACTGTTGTACACCAGCATGTGGCTGTGGACAGGGAGACGCATACTAAAATGGATCAGAAGAAATACAAAGAAAATTGTTGGGGGTTTTTCTGTCCTTTAAACAAAATAAGTATTCACATGTTCTATAAGAAACATTGCCTAATTTTTTTTAAAAAAAAGTCACCTATGGAAGGCTAAGCTTCTTTCCTAGCGTACAAGACAAGGTCCAACAACTACCTATTCGGTGGCTATTGAGGAAACCTTTTTCAAAATAGATTTTCACGGTATGGTAATTGGAATAACTAATATTGTAGTGTTTAAATACTATCTTTTTTTTATGTAAAACACATGTATATTGGCGTCATGGGTAGTTGTCGGTTGTCTTGGGGTGTCACTGGGTAAATAAACTCACCGGTTATAATGTCATTACTTCTATAACTGGAAGTGCCCTAAAAGTGCCTTGTTTTGTTTTTCGACTTTTACTTGTCAAATATACAACGGTAGAAATAATACTTCATTTATAGACCATCATTGTATATTTTAAATCAAAGGACTGAAAGTCCTGAAAAGCGGATTTGTTGAACAATTTTAAGCTATGATTCGATGTAATGAAAATAATTCTTTTTTATCACATGTAATACATGTATAATAAGTAAGTAATTAGTAGAGTAAGCAAAGCAATGGGAGTCGAAGTTGTTCTACCATGTGTGCTGCACAGCAACGGTTATTTTACTACTTTACTACTTATTAGAGTAGTAATTTGATCCACCAATTTGATGTTTGTTTTTTTTAAACACGCGTAGGACTGACAAAAAAATAATAAGATGGATTTATGTAAATGAAAGTTATATGACAACTATATAGAACACTTCAGTTGTTGATGAATAAGAATAAAAAAAATATATACAAAATAGGACGATGATATATAATGATATTTCTGTAAAAACAAAGTGTTAAGGTCTACAGCTGTCAATCAGTTTCAGCAATCATGAACAAATTTGATCAAAGAGTACAATATATTGCTACTTTCACATGAATGCAATATGAAATTTTTGTACCTTCTTGTTGAACTCTTTACCAGAGGACAAAATTTATGACTCTCCAAAATTAAAACCAACCAATCAGATTTTCATACTCTCAACAAAATAAAAAATGACTTACTGAATTATAGCTGGAAAAACATTAGTAAAGAAGAAAGATAAGATTTAACAAAAAAAAAAAAAAAAAAAAAAAATCTGAATTGATATTTCCTTAATGAGCAGCCTCTTTGGGCATTATTAGATTTCATGCCACAGTTTTGTAAATCCTTGTGGGAATGGTACTTAATCAATATTATGCGCCGTCTACAAGGATTTATATTCAAATCAGTATCAAGACGTCATATCTGGTGTAATAAAATTAAACAGAGTGACCTACTGCTTAAGTAGCTTAAAATTCCATTAACAGACGCCGAAAATTGCATCATTTTACTGAATTTAACTCTACACTTTATATGAAAAGAAATATATATCTGGTAGTATTTATTGGCCTTTTACAAAATAATTTTGATTTGTGGCATAAAAACTAAATAGCTCCCTATTTAGAGCATTAACAAACAATTCAATAAATACGGAACTTTCAGATTATGTGGTTTGTATTTGTAAAAGGTAGAAAAAATTCTGGAAGAAAAAAAAAAATTAAATACTGATGTCTTGTTTTCCAACACTGTTTCCATATGCCCTTTTACACAGGACTCATAAAACAGAATTTATTGTGTGCTAAAGGACTAAAACAAGAAAAATCCTCAAAAATTCTCCCAATTTAACTTTGTATGACACAGAATTCAAGGGTCAAATACAGGCCATGTTTAGACAAACCGTAAGGTATTCTGATTGCTGATTAGATGTATCTGTAACATTTCTGTTAAATGGCCCCCCCCAAAGGCTGGATTTGAACCCAGAACCTTTAGGTCCCAACTCCCAAGGCAAACGCTCTACCACATCCCTACAAAAGCTAGCTCTATAGCAAGACAGAATAAGTATCCCCTTATACAAACACAAGCTATACATTTATATCAATCTGTGGGATAGACTAGTATACAACATATCCATGTCAGGTTTCCTTGGCATCTGACAACTGGATCTGGACAAAAGTTTGATTGGGGTTTAACACTTTACTGAACACTCATGTTAATAACCCTGAAGGAAATAGGCAATTGAAAGCATCATGGGACAAAGACAAAATTCTGGTAAACAGTATTTTCTTCTTTTCCAACAGCGTTTTCAATAATATGAGTGAACTTCATCTCATTCGTATCAATTTCTGAATTATTGTCTGCAGATACATTTAAAGAGCCTTTAACTTGTTATATGGGGAAGGAAGGAATAATGAAATTGAATCCATTTGACTACCATTTTTTATTAAAAAACAAAAAGTAATTTATACATAGATGGTGGACAAATCTGAACAATCTGACAAAAATTATCTTCCCGCTAAATGTGGATCTGGGATCCTGCATGGCTTACGAGTAAAGTTTAGAACTTGTTGCCCGATGGCCTAGGTTCCAGCCTTACTGGAAGCACCATATTTTTCTGTGGGAGTGTCCTTAGGCAAGACACTTCAGAGCCCTAGCCTAGTACAGCTGAAATCCAGACATACATAAATAAGCTAACTGTAGCAATTATATGACTGAAATAATGTTGAAAGCAACATTAAACGCCACTCAATTAATCAAATGTGGATCTAACATTGGCCTCCTGCCAGGTTAACCTTTATCTGACATTTCTGTCAGCCTCACAAAATGTAGCTTTTAAGTTTTTGAAAGGATTGGTAGTCAAACAGACTTTTTATTTTTTTCATTCTTACAAAAGTCATTTTTCCCCATTCCATAACAGCATAAAGGATACAATGTGTTTTAACTCAGGTAAGTGTGGCTATATTATTCCATTTTGAAGGATGTTCAGAAATTGTTTGAAACAACTTATCCAATTGGCTGAGCTTTATCTAGCTATACAAAAAATCAAGGGTTTTCAGAAGAACTAGTGAAGGCGGTTTTTGTCTGAGATTATTCTTTAAGTCAGATTGAAAATATTAACAGCTCTCCCTAGGGTTTGTAAACATGTGAGCTTAAATAGATACACTAAACATGATAACTATATTTTTCTTTACCATAGCATTTCTAAAATCGTTATTATTCATCATTATTCAAGACTCTTTTAAT
The DNA here is from genome assembly GCA_946811185.2 of Hippopus hippopus. Lineage (NCBI taxonomy): Eukaryota > Metazoa > Mollusca > Bivalvia > Cardiida > Cardiidae > Hippopus > Hippopus hippopus. Next base: position 20,231,352 of record OX328109.1, on the reverse strand, counting down.
ATATTGAAACTTCTGTACTCAGACATCAAGGTCTTGATTTTTAAAACAGCATTTTACAAATCTAGTCAGAACATAAACACAACACTTTCTAAACTTTTATATAGTGAGTATAATCATATATACTGCAAACAATTCAAATCTAAAATAGTGTGCCTATAGGAGTGGAACTTTACTATGTTAGGTGGTCTGATCTTATTCTATTCTTGCTACATTGCAAACAAACTGGCCTCATTCTGGAGTATACAGCATGTATTGTTTTGAATCTAGTATGGTTCAGTTTAACCCCTTATCAAACAATCCAGACTTTTAACAAACCTGAGCAAGAAGGCTTTTAAAAAGAATTTTGGGAATACATGTAAAAGAAAATGTTGGTAACCAGCATTTTTCCTTTTCCCACAATGTCTTCTGACCTTCCAAAAATAAAATTAATTTTTTGAGTCACATTGATTCTGTTATCAGCAAGTGCTTTCCATTTGGACAAGTCTAAAATTTTGTTGTGCGGTAAAGAGTTAAAAAAACACCGGAGTCCTCTCAGGGAAATAGAAACAATGGCATTTTGTATGTAATTTCCTCCTGAAAGCACATTGCCCTTTCCATGATTGTAACATCTAGGAATCCTTTCAAGGGTTCTTCCTAATTACTATACAACTTGATACTATTAATTTCAAAATGAAATACAAAATCCAACTAGAAACAAAAATTTGACTGTTCAGATACAATGATTTCTTCTTTCTTTTGAAAAGAATATTCTTGGTTTTATTCCTGAACTAAAAAATGTTATGTAATAGTCTGAAAAGTGAAAACTAAATGGTGTGTTCAGCATTTTCTAGGATTTAGGCCATGTGTAATTCATGAATTTTGGATATACATTCCTTCTGTTACATAAATGAAAATTCACTTTCTATCATCATAAAGACACAAGTCAAGAAAATAATGATATCACAAAAGGAAAGTAAGGTTAACTGCCATAAAACATGAAATTGACTGTAACTACCTTCAAGAACAATTTGATGTTTGACTAATTTCTGTTGGTTACATTAGTTTCAACACTGTTTCAGTCTTACAGTGACAACAACTCATTTATTTGTGTACCACTTGTGTTTTACTAGGGCTAGGCTGGTTCTCCGCATTGTCTTGTCCATAGGCACTCCTACAAAATCCTGGCAACTTGGTAAGGATAAAAGCCCAGATAACCCATCCTTCTCCTTCACCAATCAGCCACAGTCTAACATAACCTCACTAAATAAATGAATGAGATTATGTCTTTTCACTGCTATATTGGTGAAAATATAAAAACAGATAGATTCAAGCTTAAACCTCATATTCTGTGCAGTCTGAACTTACCGGTAGATTATCATACACAGTTTCAACAAAAAAAAAAAAACTGGTGTTACACTTAACTATACAAATGGACTGATACACATACTTGATAATTTCAAGTTCATTTTATGAGTATCACATAAAACAAAGAGACCTACATGTAATATGCAAACTCACATTCTTGGGTCTACTTCTATTCAGTAAAAAAATGCAGGTGTGAATAAGTACAATGTAAAAAGTGGACTTGAGTTTCACATTATATTGAAAGTTACAGTTAAAGTGTGATGGGATTTTGAAATTTTGTCAGTGATTATGTAAGTTATATTCATTTACATATAGATCTAATTCCTTTTTGAAGTTTTGAGCCACATCTTTGTGAATTTGAGTCATACTACATAATTGAACCATTGCAGGGACAGGTGCAAAAAAAAAACCATGATGTAGCATTATGAGATACTTGACATTCAATAATAACACTGGTAAAAAGGCTATTCATTACATCCAATGCAGTTTTGAGTGAATCCATTTTTCATGGTCTAATGAAAAGAATTAAAATCATCACTCATCACCTGGAAGAACATAGTCTAGAAATTATTTGTTTTTTGATATCTGTAAATCCCTGCCCTGGGTACAGATGAAGGCACTGTAGCAGCCAGAATGGACCAAGATCACACTCAGAGTGACAAGTTGCCATGCAAAGTGAAAATTGACTTTTACATAATTAAAATGCAACTTCCAAATCGATAGTACAAATCCAAGTATTTCTATTTCAAAATTATTTTTTGGGGGAAAAATACCTCCTTACGGGGCAGTACAGATCAAAGATCAGACAGCACATTCGGTGCAATCCGATCTTGATATACACTGTCTGCAAAAGGTCCTTGAGTAGCACTTAGCAGCCTAAGGGTCAAAGGAATTGGTCCCTCTATAAAACTTTAAAAACTATAGGCATAATTTCATTCTGAGGTTTGAATATTACTTGCTGTTTACATGAAGCACAGAACTGTCTCTAATATGGGTTGAGCAGCAGTTTATCATATATATGTACTTCATTAAATAAAGTACAAATATTTTCAATTTACTCTGTGTACATGTACTTCAGTCTTCAAGCATAAAAATATATCAAAGAATTTAAATCTACATGTCCAAATAGTAAGAAGTATAGATGCATTCCTGTGGACCCTTTATCATACATCTATCTGCAAACTCTACATTTTTTTATATTTTTTGCATGAAACGTAACAAAATGTTATTCAAGCGTATTAGAAGAACTATGAATAGTTTTATACCTTGAAGACAACTGAGTCTCTGACTGAGGCTTAAAGTCAAGGATGTTAGGTCAAGTAAGTTGATGTCTAGTTAACTGAGAAGGACACTATTTCCCATCAAAAATCCACAGTATAAATTCATGTCACGGGTTCGTACTTGATTGGGGCTGTTTGTGAACGAGGGCCATCTTTGTCCCATCGATAACTGGAGAGAAATCTTGGAAGCAGTCTAGCATAAATTAAACGTCAATTTTTTTTTTTTTTTTCTTTTTTTTTTATAGACTAGATCTACACGATCTCCATTTAAACGTTTCACAGAAATGTTTCGAACAGTTCGGACATTCATCGATAGTGCTGGACGAAGGGCGACCTAACAAGGTGCCGAATCGACTTTATGGGGTTCTGTGTATTCGTTATCGAAAGGGTTTTAAATTATTTACGGCCAAATTCTAGCTAGCTATCTTAACAGTTAAAGATATTTGATACAATGCATAGTTGAAAAAATGTCATTTCATTAAGAAAATGATTGCTTAATCTCCTTGTTTATTTCGGCAGCGGACGACACAAGTTGTGAATGAACATTTCTTGAATGAAAACGGGGGCAGTCTGTGTAAACAATGTTCATATGCATATGGCAATATTTAATGAGGAAAAAAAAAGGACAAACTTTGTTTAAGTATTTAAAGCATTTCAGACTGACAATTTTTGTAGTTTTGATGAAATTTCGAAAAAGAAATCGAACACAATTTGTATGATTTGTTCAAAGTCTGAGCTGAATATCATTTGTAGATCTGCGTTGTTCGTCCCAACACCAGCCATGTAAAACTGAAAGTGAGCGCGCATGCGTCGTTACGCATGATGTATTTGGTTCCGGTCAAAACGATCACAGTAAGCGGTTTTGCTATATAGCAAATCCGCTAAAATTGGCGATAGATAGTTTGACTGACCATGGTTTTGCAGCTGACGAGATCATCCGATCGGTATGCGTGGAATACAAATATTGACCGACGTTGGCCGATGTTTCACGATTGCAGGTGGTCTACCTTAAGATCATTCCTAGTCTTATCATCAAGAATTATCAAAACTTCTGATTGGCTAAACCAACTAATTGAGTTTTAGTTGGAGGTAGCCAGTGGTTTGGAGAGAATATTGTAGAAATCGCTGGTAAAGGAAACTCCAGGAAAGTACACAGCGGTGCACTGACCATTGCGATATAACCGCAATAATGTTGAAAATGGTGTTAAACACGAAAGAAAGAAACCAACAAACCAGCATCTATCTTCATCACAGCAATAGTAGCCATCATCACAGTATCGGAAATTTGGATAGGAGCTGCATAGTTCGTATGCACTGGTTTCATCTGAAATAGCATGAACATTACGGAATTATGGAATAGAAAAGTAATACATAGGCAATTTGAACACGTATATACTTTGGGTTCATGATACTTGGTTTAATACTTAACTCGTTATCAAACGACAAGATTTTGGACTGGACCAAATTTAAGGCATTTACAGACGACAACTTAAAGTTTGCTGAAATGACGATTTCTGTCTTTGTCAAGGAAGAAAACATTGTTGGAAAAGGAGAAAATGCTGGTACTAGCACTTTCTCCTTTTCCCACAATGTTTTCAAAAGTCCTTCTGGGTCATTAAAAGTCGGGATTGTGTGGTAAAGGGATGCTTTTAGAGACAGTGTAGATTAAGATCAGACGGCACAGAACGTGAATATTGTCTTGGTCTACACCGTCCGATACGGTCAGATTGCTCTGGCGATAAGAGCTGAGCCCTGGGTCTTAGTAAGTAACATGTAGAGCTCGAAACAAATGTGTAAAAAGGACGGTTGATCGATCCCCAAGTGGGCCAAATTCTTTCCGGGGATTGATAATGGTCATTGTGACAGGATTCGCTTCTCTCTCATCGCTGAACATCGTTTCAACGAAGTGTACTTTGGAAAAGCAGCAAGTGGTCAGGAAAGAATGTTGTGCGAAATACCGGCAAAAAAGAAGCTGTAGGAATGCATGTTTAGGTGCACTGGCCGCGGCGATAAAACTGAAATAATGTTGAAATCGGCATAAGCAATGAGATTTGGTGCTTTACGATTTCTGAAAGATCTAGGTCCAGCCATGTTACGAATCAACCTTTAACCTTTTACAAGATGACAAGATTTTAGCCTTGTCCAAATTGAAAGCATTTGTAGACAACAAGTTAAATGTTACTCAAAACATAAAATTTGTCTTCCATCGGGTAGAAAACATTGTGGGAAAAGGAGAAAATGCTGGTAATCAGCATTTTCTCCTTTTCCCACAATGTTTTTAAACGCCTCCTTTCTCAGGGTCGTTAAAACCCGGCATTGTGTAATAAGATGTTAAGTTCAACTTCCCGATGCCCAACCAGCCCTGACTTAAATTTTCCTTTGTAAACGTTTACTTCTTTTGCAAAAACAAATCTTTTCATTGAAGACAAGTTGAATCCGTTGTCTGTAAATATTTTGAATATGGACAAGTCTAATGTTTTGTTGTTTGGTAAAGAATTGAATGTGGTGGTATATTTTCTAGTTCACAAACACGCTTTTCATCCAAATTTCGTTTTGCGACCGTTGATACCGCAATATTTAGTCCACCTACCTTGATCTACAAATGAATAACTGACATCAAACGACTTCAACGTTCATAATTTTTCAAACCATTTAGATATTCAGTTACTACAAGTTATATTTTGCAACTTATCATTGTTGTGACGATGGTTATGTGGGAAAATAGTCAGCGGCTTGGGAAAGATATTATGCGAAGTACTCGTGAAAGAAACTCTAGGAAAGCATTGATTGGTGTACTAGCCGCTGTGATATAAATGAAATAATGTTGAAAACGGCGTTAAACACCGTACAAACAAACAAACACATTTTCATAGTGCCTATTACAACGAAGTCGACGGCTGATGATGATTGTGAAGAAGAAGAAGAAGATGATGATGATGATGATGATTATGATGAACTTACAAATAGTCAAAGCAATTCCGATTAAAAGCATAAACAAAGCTTGTGCTCCCTCCATCTTTCTCACATGTAATCGAAACACAATATGCAGTCTAGTCTACCTCACACACCCTCTATTTGAAAGGGAGTTTCGTTTGAACTTGTCGAACAGCGGGTCTCGATGACTGTTTCGCGGTAAAATTTATTTCTACTTTCGAAAGTCTGTTATCTTTCCTTTTACCCTATACATTCGGTCCTTTCGTCCTCCCTATTCGGGTGACACATGAAATTTTTGTCAACGACTTAGAGATCTAGATCAGACTAAACAAAACTTGTAGCCCAATTATTATTCTAATCCCTAACAGTGTTGTATCCCGGGATAAAGTTGCCCATGCCGACAGTGTAGATCAAGATCAGACTGCACAGAACGTGCAGTCTGATCTTGAATCTACACTGTCAGCAAATTTTTCCAGACAATCTGACAAAACAGCCTTGAAATTTCAATATCCGAATCTTTAGAAATGACTGAGCATTTCCATCTCTTTTTTGCACTTTTAACTTATAACTGCTGTCTAACAGATTCTAAAAAAAAAGAGTCTAAAATTACCCCTTAAACTGCGAAATAAACGAAACGCAAAATTCCCACAACAGTAAAGACCCAAATATTGCGCTTTCAAAGTTGATTTCACCTGAAGGAAAATACCGTATCGGACAGTGTAGACCAAAGATCTGACTGCACCTTTTGTGCAGTCTGATCTTGATCTAAACTGTCCTCAATAGCTTCTCGAGTCGCGCTTAGCAGCCTAAGGGATGAAAGAAACCAGTGTAATTCATTGATTTCTAATATTAGAAGAATTGTAGATTTACATTTTTTTTTTCTTTCATCAGGATCGATAAAGCATAAAATTATTTGAAATATCAATTTTAGAACAATAAAACAAACCCTATAAGGTATTTTAACGTTTGGCGAGACGTCGATCATTCGGTAGCAAGCAGGAAGATAACTTAAAGGCACGTATTGGACATTTTCCGAAAAAGGAAAATGATATAGAAGCGCTGTAGAAAATGGGGCTTTAATACATCTCCGTGATGCATTATACCAAGCAAGTAATCTCATAATTATGGATCCCTAATACTGGTATCCCTTTTATTTAACAATCAGCTGAACCATGCGGTAGGATAGTCTTTGGACATGCTGAAAATTTATGAATATCAAAAATTTTCAGTCCCAGTCAGCCTGCGGACTCCGCATGGGTCGATAGTTTTTGCAGGTATATTTAACCATTTTTCATAGAGCATGGCTCACATATATGACAAATTTTACCGGAGATAGAGGGGTTTTGAGCAAAGAAATAGACAATAAAACATGTGGACAATGATGGGCAATACCCCCCTTCCACCCATCCACCCGGTCCCGCCATTCGTCTCAGTGTTTAAAAAAAAATCAGCAGCGGGAGGTTATCAAATCACATGCAAATGGGAAATACGATCCGGTATTGAACGGCATTGAAGTAATATTGGTTTTGTAATCATGCACGCATTTTCTGTTCAATGAAATTCAATACACTGGGCAATCCATTATGGATTTGTGCGAAAGTACAAGGTATGCATGTGCAGATTTGGAATCTAACACCGAATTCGTAAACCATCGTTAACCCTTCACCACACAATCCCGACTTTTAACGACCCTGAAAAGGAAGGTTTTTGAAAACATTGTAGGAAAAGGAGAAAATGCTGGTAATCAGCATTTGATCCTTTCCCATAATGGTTTTTATTTTACCCTATCAAAGGCAGAAATCACATATTTGTCGTCTTCAAATACTTTCAATTTTGGTCTGTTCCAAATTATGTCGTTTGGTTAAGTGTTGAATCTATTTTCTTCCTTAATTCCAAAACTAGCTTTCTGATTGGCTGAGACAGAATGTCTCAGCCAATCAAATCGCTAGCCTTGGAATTTATCACCAGAACACTTGTTAACCTCTAGGCTGTTAGGCACGACTCAACGCTTTATTGCAGGCAGCATAGATTGAAGTAAGACTGCGCAGAACGTGCAGTCTAATCTTCGAGATACACTGTCCTATACGGTGATATTTCTACGGGAAAAAAAAAGGTTGAAACCGAAAGTTTAGGGTTTCAGCTATTAGCTGGATTTTTTTTTTTATTTTTTTTATTTCTTTAGCAGTTTACGGGAAAAAAATCGCCCTCCTTCAACGGCTTTAAAATATGATCAATTGAAACTCCGACAGGTATTTATCTTATTGGCATGATTAAACAAGCGGACGGTTTAAATCCAAGATCAGACCACGTTGTGTGCAGTCTGATCTTGATCTATGCCGTCCGCAACAACCCCTTTTTTCGCCGTCAGCGCTGTTTAAAAAAGGTCAGCGCTATCGATTGGATGATAACAATGAATCCTATGCGACAAACTTGAGTAAATTTCGATGTAACTTCGGCTTTATTTGAAATGAAAAACTTTCTTATCTCTCTCTATCTGAATAAACGACCTGAAGTCGTATACATCAAAATAATGATATATTTTCCCCTTCTCACCCCTTCTCGCACCGCCCCTCCTCATAATGTTGAAAAATGTTTGAAAGCTTAAAAACTCCTAAGACCCCCACCCCGACCCACCCAACCACACCCAGCCCGGCCGGATAGATCAGTGATTAGCGTACCTGACTCGCGACCTGGTGGTTGTGAGTTTGATACCCGGATGAGGCAAACTTTCTTTCCTGCAATTTTTGTCTTTCATCTCCGTTGCATGTCAGAAAAGTAGTCAATGACTTAGAAGGAATGTTGTGTCAGTAGTGGTGTGAGAAAGCCGGGACACACATGCGTAGGTGCAACGACCGCCATGATATAACCTTAACTGATAGAAAGGCGCTGAACTGCGATACAATCAATCAATAAAACCACCACACCCCGGTTGTGCGTGGACCAATGGTAAATTTTAGGACTCGTAAGCTGGAGACCCCGGCTGGAGCCCCTCTGGAAGCACTGGGTTTTTTCGCAGGAATACCCCCGGCAAGATACTTCGGAGCCCTAGCCTAGAACTGGGACATGCATGTATATGTGAGCTGTCGCCGTGATACGACTGAAATGATGTTGAAAGGGGCGTAAAACACCATGCAATCAATTGATCAAACCCCCGTAATTTTAAATACAAACTGTAATACTACCTATACTGTAATTATCAGGTAAAACTATAAACTAGATTGACAGTAAGACTGAAAAGTATTAACAAGACATCGATCGTTAGCCCGAGAAAAAGTTTTAAGGCTTTATAAAGCATTCAAGATTAATACTGCAGCTTTTTTTGTTTTGTTTTGTTTCATCCCCCCCTCCCATCTGAAAATGCTTTCTACGGACCTACGAATTAGAACCAAACAATTCCGTTTTTTAACGACCCTGAGGAAGAGGGAAGAGGGTATTTGAAAACATCGTGAGAAAAGAAGATGCTGGTAACCAACACTTTCTCCTTTTCCCACAATGTTTTCTACCATTTCAAGGACAGAAATGATCTTTTGAGCTACATTAGAATTGTCGTCTGTAAAATGCTTTGAATTTAGATGGATCCTAAATTTTGTCGCATGGCAAGACTTGAAATGAGTCATGCTCTATGAAAAGGGGGCTTAATGCATCTGCAAAAAGTATCGACCCATGTCAGCCTGCGAAGTCCGCGCAGGCTGACATGGCTCAAAACTATTTGCTTCCTTAGAATTTTCTGCATGTATTCTGCCTTCAGTTACATTCGATTGTAAGACTAAATGGACTTAGTGGGTACATAATCAGGTGATGACTTGCTTGGTATAATGCATCACTAAGATATATTAAGTCCCCTTTTGCCAGAGCATGATTCAATATAACAGAACAGAAGAGAGCTGGAAATGGTCCACAACAGGGAATAGACCTTGAGCCACCAATAGACCCCCCTCCCCCCCCCCCCGGGGGAATTTTCGGCAATATTATTTTCTGAAACCCCAAGGTCTCCTGAGCACTTTGTCAAAGTCTGCCACCTGGCATCAAGTGCACGGTTGCATACGAGATATCAATGAATAGCAGTTCAGGTTAAATTTTCATTTCATTTTCTACATTTAATATGTCAGAAACAAGTTCAGATGGGTTATAAACTCATATCTTTTGTCAAAACAGCTGTTTTACACAAATAGAAGCAATTTTGTTTGAATCAAAGTACTGAGAGAACTGTTCTTGACCAGGTTTGTGAGCGTAAAATGGCTGGTACCCAAAATCATATTCATAGCATACAAAATCATCAATTATGATCTTAGTGATATAGAATAGATTCCATGACAAACATTGTGCCTTACCAATATAATTTATCCTATCTATAAGCTGTGTCAGCGAAGGAAATCAGAGTATTAATAGTTACAAACGTTGAGCTTTTTTTAAAACCTTACGCTATTTGCTGGAATTTAAGATATTTCTTGCTGTTGACCTATAAGAACTCATTGACGTCAGGATTGCATTTATCACTTCTATAATCAACAGTAATTTGCCACATTGATTGGTATTGTATTAAACCCAGTGAATAAAGTTGTGTAGATCTTTTTCTTCATATAGTCCGAGACTAATATGAAACTGCTTTTCATTGAAATGATAACAATGATGTTGACAACAGATCATTCCATATGAAAATCTATCCACTGTCACCCAATTTGACTACATTCATGAAGTCAACATTGTTATATTCTTTCTCATTGCTTGGTTAGAATATATTTCAGTATGTTAACGAAACCATTGCTCTGATTTATACTCTATATTATTCTCTACACGTACTGCATGTCTGTGACATGGGGAAGTACCCAGTAAACATTGTGAAAATTCAATAGCATTTCTCTTCTGTTCACAATATGACAATTTTACCATAATTGAAAAACATCGAAATGTACGCAAAGAGGGCAAGCATAAAACCATTTTTGAAACACTCTAGGTTTGTTATTCTCTAAATGATTCCAAGGTAGCATTTCGCAAAACAGAATCTTCTTTTGTCCAACTACAGAGACTATCCTTCACAGCATAGACTATGCGAATGAGAAATCAGGTCAGAAAAGAAGAAACTGTCTCCCCATTAGATTACTGATAATTTCTTCCTACAGATGGGCAATTATTGGTGCATCACTTATATGGAATAGCACAGTAAAATGAAATCTATCATTTGTAATATGGGAAACAAAGTCCTGGAAATAACAATAAGCACATGATCGTAAAACAAGATGCAAAAAAAAAATGTTCATCTGTTCATGCACAATACTACAGTAGTGCTGATATTAGATGAGGTGGAGCTAAGCATAGTCTTAGTATATTGCAGCAGGCATTTTCTTTTTGACATACGACAGGTACCTTTATTTACATGTTTGATAGAAATAGAGAAAAACAAAACTCATGCATAGGCCTTTGGCCCATAGCAGAAATAAGGAGAGTCACTAATCATCTATCAAACAAGGTAAATGATAACTGGCTAGCTAAAATATCAAAAAAGCTTCTGTCTTAAATGTATACAATATCAAACAAAAAACTAAAAAAAAAAAAATTATTTTGAATTTACACAGATGATAAATCACTAGAAAACAATGTAATTGAGTAAAAGAAGACATAGCCTTAAAGCTATGCAGGTAGAAAACAAGAAGTTATACATATGTAAGAACAAGATAATCTGAGTAATCAAAGGATTGCCATGTGAGTGATGATAATTTGCATGACTTTTACGCCAAAAAATATGTTAATGACAAGAACATTAATAGTACATGGTTAAACAGAAATGGCCTTCATTTCAAAGATGACATAGAAGGGAAACAAAATGGATAAAAGAATAAGGAAAAAAACCAGGGCTCTTCATTGCATAGTTTAAGACTTAAGCATATTATATCAAACCCAATGCAACTCATTTCCAACATTTAAACTTAGCCTTCTGTTATAGTCATGGCACAATGCTTCAAATTATTTACTTGTTTCTTAATGCCAACCAGTTAACCTGGCATAATTCCGAACATGTAAGAACGGAAAAACGACAACCACAGTTTTCATAACAAAAACATAAAGCCACAGATAGGGCGGGTAGGCATGAGAATGATGATGGTGAAGGTTTTACTGAGCAAATACAGGCATGAATGAGCTCTCATTCACTATAACACTATGGTCCTCTGTAAATGAATACTGACCAACAGTGTGAGATAACAGGTGCATCTGCCCTATTGAAATATCAAATCCAAATGGGGAATTCATCTTGGTAACTCAAATTGTTAGTAAATCACCTGGTGACTTAAATGATGTGTGTAAAAATTGAAACAAGATTAACTACGAATAATATATCTCTGATTTTTGGCAGTTAACTCTTTCCACGCTAAATAGTTAATGCCCACCTCTTTCGATGCCTGGAAATAGGCTCCAATGAAACTCAGTAAGAGTTTTATCATATTAGACTAAACAAGCGGACCACAGAGTTCTAAGATCAGACTACATGTTCTGTGCAGTCTGATCTTGATCTATGACGTCCGCAAAGGCCACTGTTTTCGCCTATAGTGTTGAAAGGGTTAAATTCATGCATATGTATGCTGAATTTAAATAAAAAGGTGGATATGCTTGTAGGTCAAACCTTTACTGCTTCATCGCAAGTTTAAATTTTAGTACTTTGATATCATTGTCTGAGAGTACCAAATTGATAAAATAACAAGAAAAGGCACTTTAGATAGCATATGCAATTTCCTCTTAGTAAATAAGATCAAGATATATTTTACTTTTAAACTTTTTTGTCCGTTTTTTTTTAGATACAAGAGTTAAATGGTACACAATGTATCAGTAACTTCAGTACTTTGATTTACACTAAAAGTTTCTTAAAATTTACTGTAATGAATATAATTATTAAGATCATGAAAATAAGCATACCAATAAATTTTAGATTGTTTTTGTTTATCTACAATAAAGAATTGAACCGGACAGTTGTTGAATTCTCAGCAACTGGTATAAAAAATTAAAAAGTATATTAATGAACTTTGGTTAAAGTGCTTCCATTTTATCCATGAATAGGACAAAATGATATACAATAAATCTGAAAATGCCATCTGGGCTGCTTCTAGGATGCACTCAAGGCATTTGTGTTCAAGAAAATGTACTTTATCTGAAAAATATCCTTGTAGTTTCTCAGATTATGATTTTTTTTTAAGCTTGAATCATAAAAAATAGTGCTGTCAGTGCTTTGATTTGCATTAAATGTTCTTTTATTTTGTTAGAAATTCATAGCATTATCTAAATATGAGCTTATTACATTACCTGAGATCATTTGGGACTTTCACAAGGTATAAAATTTCCAAAGAAGTGTCAATTGAAGATCAGCTAATAAGGTTAGGGTTAAAGGTGCACTTGATGACCTTTGACCTCTATAACTTCCAAAAGCCCCACTCGCCAGGTGGCAGACTTTGGGAATGTGCTCAGGAGACCTTGGGGCTCAAGAAAATCTTAGTCCCGAAAATTCCCCCTGGGGGGCAGCAAACACCCTGCTGGCTCATAGTCTAGAAGTCAGCATGCTGTACTTTATTTTTCTCGTTAGAAAATATCACGGTTCCTATATTTTAACCTTTAAACTGCTAAAAAATTAAAGGAACATTTCCACTCGGTAGTAAAAATCCAAATATTGCGCTTTCAAAGTTGACTTCACTAGAAAGGAAATACAGTATCGGACAGTGTAGATCGAAGATCAGACTGCACGTTTTGTGCAGTCTGATATTGATCTACACTGTCCGCAAAAGCGCGCCGTGTCGCGCTAAAGAGCCTAAGGGTAAACATACTGCCACCTGCAGAGGCGATTTCTTCCGTCAATAAGAGAAATTGTGTAAATCACTGCAACAAAAAAAAAAGAGAAATTGGTAGTCTTGTTTTCACATGTTTAAAGGGAGCTAATCAGATCTTTAAAATCTCATTAAGCTTTAAAAAAAGATAAGTTACCGGTATCATTGAATTAAGTCTGATTGATTGATTGATTGGATGGTGTTTTATGATTTCAGTTATATCACGTCGACGGCTCACATATTCATGTATTTCCTGGGTTTTATCAGTACTAGGCTAGGGCATTGAGGTGTCTTGCCCAAGGACACTCCCACTCAGTGGAAAAATCCAGTGGATCCAGTGCGGCTCGAGCACGGGGCCTCCAGGTTACGAGTCCCATACTTTACCACTGAGCCACGCAGGACCCCGAAATCAGTCTGGCGACAACCGGCAAGTCATTAATAAAGAAGAAAGGCAAATGTAAGTAAAACTATTTTTAAATCGTATTTTATCAATAAGCTATGTAGCCTGCATTAAGTGCGGCGATAGCTGGCAAGTGATTAGTAAAGAAGAAAGGCAATCGTAAGATAAAAATATTTTTCAGTGGTATTTCTTTAATAAGCGGCTATGTAGCCTATTAAAGTATTTATGGTTTTCGTGCAAGAGCTTCGCAAAGACTTGTGGATATGTCACGTGATCAACTGCACGCCTCGATTACGAGGATTCGTATTCGAATCAGTATGATTGACCAGCCTGCATTGCTCAGTTGGTTGAGCGTGTGACTCGTGAATGTGATGTTTCGGGTCACTTCAGGGTGTGGGTTCGATTCCCACGACTGGCCATCTAAAATTACTAATAGTCTTTCGGATGAGACGTTAAACCGAGGTCCCGTGTGACGGTGCTAAACACCGAGCATGTTAAAGAACCAGGCGTAACTTAGGATGGGTTTCGTCCTGTATCTGCACTATCCCCCGTAAAATACTAACACCTTCAGGAGGCGTCGCCCATATGGGTAACCGGTGGCGACGATAAATAAAGGCAAATTCAAGAATCAGTATGATGACATCATATCTGATGTATTAATCAAAGCGTTGAGAACGCTGTAGTGGTATTTGTCAAGGAAGCCATCGTGTTGAATTAATAATTTGAAAGAAAAAGAGAAATATTATTCAAATATTGGCTTGAAAGTCAACCTGCAAAGCAAATGAATACCTTTGTTGGTTGAAGGGAGAGTACACATGACAAAGTTGGGATCATTTGTTTGGTGGTCTCCCTTTGATCATTAGGATGAGCCAGGAGTAACGTCCCTTGACAGTAGGATGCATGATGGGTAGAGAGAGAAACCATGTGAATATATCGGATAAAATTAAGTTTGTACCTGAAAACTATGATTTTGAAATATCTTTGGCCGTTAACATTTAATTCCCAACACGACAATCAATTATTTCGATCTATAAATTTTCATGTCCAATCAAATAGAGTAGCACGCAATCATTGGATGAACAAGCCATGGGACGAACTGGTTTTGGAACGAAAAAGCCCAGGACCAATTGATCGGTAGACAAATTTTGTATCATTGCGCCAATAGAAGGCTATGAGCGAGTGAAGCTATTTTCAATCAAAAATTAGTATTTCCAGGATCGATGGCCTCACTTAGTGTATTTTAACATGGCATTTCCAATTACATATCTGAGTGCTCCCGAAAAACTCATTTGTCTGAGAAAAATTGAGTTTAATTGGGTTTTATTTAGAAATAGCAATATTTGGGTTTATTTAATTCGATAGTAAAAACCCAAATATTGCTATTTCTAAGTCATGTTTTGGGGAATAGTATCTCCTTATCGGACAGTGTAGATCCAAGATCAGACTGCGCGTTCTGTGCAGTCTGATCATGATCGACTCTGTCCGCAAAAGGTCAGTGAGTTGCGCTTAGCAGCATAAGGGTTAAGTTTTATGTCGATTAGTTTCTTGGATAAAATAAGTCTACGAATATTTGGATCATCCCTCGTATGTCCTGGATCAGTATTCAACAAACCATTCTTAGCCTCATTCTTAGTCTTGTTCTAGATTTAGAAAGTAACTCAACTTCCGATTGGTTAAACCACTACGCTTAGCCGATCATAAGTTGTGTTATTGTCAAATTTAAAAAATAAAACTGAGAACGTTCTTTGGAAAGGTTGGTGAATACGTTGACGGTGCCTAGCCTTAGAAACCACGTTTCAGACTTTTGCACGAAAGCTGTAACCACTCTGAGCATCATGTAGAAATGCGCGATATTCACGGTCTCTGAATTGCTGGAACTGCAACTGCCGTTTCTGATTGGCTTGAAACGACACTCCCTTCAAAACCGCCTTTCACCTTACAAATTATTCATCCATGATGTAAAACAGAAACAGAGGGGATTGCCAAACATTTGAAAACATTTTCAAAGCGAAAGTTTTTAGCGGTGTTTGTTTGCATGTTTGCTTGAATTGTAAATGAGAACGCTTAAAACAGTAAAAAGTTCTCCCGTTAATTTAGCCAAATACCCATGCAGAGCAGGCGCAACCAACACCGATGTTTACCTTAGGTCGTCGCTAAATACACACTATGTAATGCTAGTCATCGATTCCTTACAGGATGTACACCATATAATGCAGAATCAAGGCGTGACTATAGAACTTATGGGCGGCGACTAAATCTCGTTCGTGATTCCCGATTGGGTCGCAGTGGATATTGTGTATACAGCATTGGATGCTGATGGGGCGTGGTGAAATCGACATTTAATTGATTAGCGTTGTATGGTGTGTATCCACATATGATGTAACTAGACAAAACCGTTTACCTTGTCAGTCGGAATACATGTACAAGTAGGGCAGTTGTTGAGAAGTTGGTGTTTTCCAAGGAGCACAATTATTCGGTGGAGTCTAAGATATGAGTTTTCTTTGGTCATGTTTTACGTTTATACGAGTTTTGCATTTTTGATGAGTCTATTGATTAATACGGTTGACACAATGTGAAAACGTCGCGGGCCCTTGGCGAAGACTGATAAGTTCATACATTCTAATGAACAAGAAATTTTGCCCTCTGGTGGTATAAATCTCGCAGAATTTACTTTTGTAATTGTAGATGATATTTGTCTGTTCGATAACATCATATTGTATTCAAGAGTGTTTGCACTACGCACACATTTTTTTCCTGGTCGACGACAACCGTTCTAGATATTGATCTCACTTGTATGCCATTGACCTACTCTATCATGCGCAGAATTCAAGATGGCTGCTCCCATTGGTAATGGTTAGCGTGTTCCCTTTTGCCATGTAATGATCTATCCATCAATGCACTGTCTTGCATTTAAAAAAAAAACTTATAATGGAAAAGCAGCATTGCTTTTGGATCTTGTGTATCTAATTAACCATTTACCACTCAATTCCAAGTTTTAATTACCGTTAGAAAGAAAGCTTTTGAAAACATTGCAGGAAAATGAGAAATGCAGGTAAACATTATTTCTCCTTCTCTGACGGCGTGTTCTAACATTCCAAAGGTAAATAACATCATTGGAATAAGGTTAAATTCTGCAAGTGGTTTCATTTTGAAAAAGTTAAAAATTGTGTCGGTGATGAAGAGTCAAAAGAAGTCCCTGGTCTTCATTTTGGACTGTTGGAGTTGACAAAATTATACTGCTACAATCTGGTTTATTAGTGTATGGACTGAAATTTTGATGCATAGCACCGAAACGATGTATCAAATTCTTGCTTGTTAATTGCTAAAACCATCAAGATAATAGGCTTTTGATGATTTTTTTTATGAAAAGTCTTGCTTTTGTCCGTACAAATTTTATGTTTAAAGGGTAACTCCAGACCAAAGCTATTTTTGGATATAAGAATCCTTAAATGAAAACAATCTTAAAATTGAAAACCATATTTCAATGTCTTTTGTAAAAAGAGAGTTATAAGGGAAAATGTGGTTTGCACACCTGTGCGAGTTTGTGAAATCTTCGATAAACCGGATGTGACGTAGGAAGTGTGACCCACACATTTATTTTGGCTTCTGTGTACTGTTAATTTGCTCTGATAGTGACTTTTTTCTCATAACCTTATCCTCCCTCATGTCGGGAGACGATTTTTTTTTTTTTTTTGGTCACAAAAATCCCTATCGTAAGCCGGGTGCCGAGTTTAAGCACTATTTCGAGCCAGGAGATGACTATTTATTCGTCAGTCTGCTGTCAGTCTGTCTAAACCGAATGACGTGGCTTAATATCAGATTTACCATTAATCCTCAACAGGTTAAATAAATCTTTATGCCGATTGCAAAAAATCGAATACTGCTAGTTTTTGGAGATAGATATCTCCGTATTGGACACTGTACCTAAGATCAGATTGCACGTTCTGTGCAGTCTGATCTTAATATACATTGTTCGAAAAGGTCATTGAGTGGCGATCAGCAGCCTTGGGGCCACACAGAAATTTAAATGGGGCAAGAAATCAATGGTAAATTCACTGTTGATTATCCATCTCTTTCATATTACTGAGAGAGAGAGAGAGAGAGAGAGAGAGAGAGAGAGAGAGAGAGAGTGAGTTGGAAAGTAGGAAAGTAGTTAAAATAGAAATTCGACAAGCAGATTATGGGATTTTTTTTCTTCTTCTTATTTACGATCGTATGAATGAGGAAAATACAAAAGTTATGACATTCGACTTACCCATTTAACCTGTGTAAAATTCCAAATTCCATTTACATTTTATAAGAAAAAGGGTTCAATATGGTCGTGAAAACAAAAGAGTAAATTTGTACATGACATGTTTATGATACGAGCTTGTTAACCTCCAGCTGCAAAAAATATATGTAAGACCACGACGGTGCGATACCTACATCAAAGAGGCGCCGAATTAACCCTCTGCCCCTTTACATTGATGGAACACACAATTCTTTTCTCAAAATAAAAGGTTGGCGCGCTAAACTTTCGTGTAAAGTTTGTAGTAAATTTTTAATTTACGCTGCATTTTTCATGGTCAGCATCTGTTATCTCGTACATGATTACAGCGAGAAATTCGGAAAAAGAAAGTCAAATAATATTTGTCCGCGTTTATATTTCCTTTTAAATTTACGCCTAACATGTCTCAGTATTTAGGAAATGGACTGACCCTGTATTTTCCGAAAAATCAAAAACGTTTACTGCTTGACATGGAGGGAAGGAAGGCAGGAGGCAATTCAGACAATCTTTCAACGTTGTTGTTGATGAAAGAAACAAATTTGAAATTGTGAAAATAACACGTAGGAAAATAAGTGAAGATCAAGTGAAACAAATGGATTCAACTTAAACGGCAAATTTAGGATGTGTGCTGGATTTAATGTTGTTTGTGAATGTTAAAGAAAGGATATGATTTCTACAGTAGATCAAGGCTTTTAATTCTTCCGAAGCTGAAGGAGACATGTGAAATGCTGACATTGACAGTGTAGATCAAGATCAGACTGCACAGGATGTGTAGACCGTTCAATGATCGACGGTGTCCTATATTTGGTAGAAACAGCGTTAGAACTGTACTCGAATGATTTCCTTTACATATTGCACCGTTCCTTCTACCACTTAGTAGAAGAGACTTTAGGCATAATTCAACTATCTTGAGTTATTTTTTCTTTTTTTTTAATATTTATCTATCCAAATTCGTTGATGAGACAGTGGTATAATTGAAATAACTTCAAGAAATGAATTCCAAAATAGTTTGTTCCCCACTAGAAGAATAACTTTTCCTTTTCATAAGTACTATTTCCACTAGGCTAATTCATTTAAAATTTCTTTCCTATGATTGTAGTAAGATGTAAGAGCGATAGAGATTGAAAGTAGACAAGTGATTAAAACGTGATAAAGTGATTTATATCTTTACAAATTTCATGCAGTTTTCTCAGTTTTCTGCGTTAGTTCATATATAGCAACCAAATCTTCTCACACTTGTGACGTCACGGCAGACTACCGGAAGTCTCGTGAAGTAAGCATCACAGAACGCTAAGACTTTTTTTGTTAACATACTCTAGTACAGTTTTATCCGATTTTGAAATAAAATTTTGGTCTAGAGTTACCCTTTAAAACACATGTGAAAAACCTATTTTTTCCACTCCATAGACACCGCAGTAATTCCACTCTGATGTGTTGGTACATGTAAATGGAAAGGGAGCTATGTTCTTAACGTGCTTCGTTTTGAACCTCAACAAAAAGATGCTGTGTTGTAACGACATTTCAGAGTACGATGTTGTTTGAAATAAAAATGGGAAATGAAAGAGTGCCGGTCATCAGAGTTTTCTCTTTTTATGCAGTTTTTCTACCATTTCATAGGCAATTTCCATCACTGTAGCCATATTTGATTTGTTCTCTGCAAATACTTTCCATTTCGGTAAGTCTAACATCTATTGTAACGTAAAGAGTAAAACTCTTTACCAGAACAAGTTTTGGACATGTCCAAATTTGCAGGCATCAAGTAATGTTTCTAACTTAGAAATATATCTCAACGCCACTATCAACTGTCCTCGGGTACAAGATATAGTAAGAAATTGTTACAGAACACAGTGGTAATAACTACCTTTGTATTCAATCACTAGAATTAATAATGCAAGTGTTTTATTGTATAAATAAATTTTCGAAAAAAATGACTATTCTCCTTATCAAAGGAAAAGCTGCTTCTCCTGTGCAATTTTCTGTTCCCTATTGTGTTGCCAATTTCATCAATATTGCATATTGTTTGGAAAAGGAACCCATGACAGTCAAAGTGCAAATTTTCATTCTATGGATTAACTTAGATTTTTAGCCCCGCTGTTTTCGAGGAAAACATTGAGACATTTTTATAGCCCCGGCACCGTTTACGTCATCTCTGTTATTGTGCAAAACTTGGCATGTTATAATATTTTCGGTTTTTCGACTTACAATTTTCACTAAAAGCAACTGCATGCGAGTATTTGCATCCACACGCTGAGCTCCAGTCTTTTTCTTCTTTTGCAACAGATAAGGGGAAAAAAAGAAGAAGAAGAAGATAACTGGAATGTGAAAAAAAAAAAAAAACGTTTCAAATACCAAACTTGAAATATTAAATAGTGATACATAAAATAAACGTGCTGTAAAACCAGTTTTATTTTTTTCGATCACAAAGAATTTTGTTTTCTGTTTAAAATGTCTTTCATACCTATGTTATTTTTGTTTGTTACCTCCTCATTTTGAAGAGTGATGAAAATCACTGCAACCTGTTTTTCAACTAACTATTACTAGTACTGCTATGGACATGGACGACATAAAATGCACTTGGTGCTTGGAAAAAATGGTATGTGTAGTTATTGTTTGAGTTTACGCAACATGAGGATTCAGCATTGGATGCACCTACTCACTACTTCTAAGCGTTTAGATATGCATGAAAAATTTAAAAAAAAAAAAAAAAGTGCAGCAGTACACAAACATCTTTTTTTAAACTTTTTAAATGGACAGTTCCTGGTTAATACAAATCGCTCAACGCATATGTGTACTTTTCACTTGCCCCTAGAGATCAGTGCTTTCAGCGGTTTGATTATCAAAAAGTTGTTCTTAAAGTCGTCTGCTGCAAGTTTGTTTTTGGAGAAAAAGAGTAAACCCTTTACCAAACGATTGGTGTTCTAACGACCTGAAGAAAGAAGGCTTTTTGAAAAAAAAAAGGAAAAAAGCCGTTAATCAGTATCTTCACCGTTTCCGTCACTGTTTTCTATTTTTGAAGAGCAAATTTCATCATTTTAGCCACATTTAATTTATTGTCTGAAACAACTTTAATTTTAGACCAATCAAAAGCTGTGTCTTTTGGTAAAGATGTTAAACCATCATGCTATTAATAACAGTGGCAAGGTTTCTTTTCCCCTGTAAACAAGAACTGTTCGTATAGTTTAACAACGACGATTTGTCAAATGGTAAGGTTTTTTTTTTTCAACTCTGTAAACAAAAACTGTTCGTATAAATTAACGGCGATGGTATGCCACCTGATGAGATTTTTTTTTCTGTAAACAAGAACTGTTTGTATAACTGAACTGCGATGGTGTGTCACCTGTCAAGGTTTGCTTTTTACCCTGTAAACAAGAACAGTTTGTATAGTTCAACGGCGATGGTGTGTCACTTTCCAAGGTTTCTTTTTTTCTCTATAAATAAAAACTAACTATTATACTGCAAAGAAATTTCTCGTGATCTGATTGGATAATATGCCCCGAACATATATATCATGTCCACTGGCAAAACCAACGTAAAAGCAGTTTCCCTTTCGGGAGCCCCGTATACATGACTACACTTTCAACACGACATCCAAAATGGCGGCGTCGATCAAGATTAACATTAAGATTATGCATCAAACTGCACGTTTTTCCAAGGTTTCAGTGACGTCAGTTCCCAGTGACGTCCTTTTTCTTTGAATTGGGGTACTCAGAAGGGAAATTCTACTCCGTCAGCGTACTCAATTTTTGAAACCAAAAAAACAGGTAAATTTCGCTTAACACACGTTGGAATGGTAAAACTTTGCAGTATAATAAATTCGTTGTACGGTCAGGTGGCAGGGGACTTGGAAACTTGTTCACGGCTGTGGAGAATGATGTCGCCCCGAGCCTTCCTCGCCTTTGGCTTGGGACGACATTATTCTCCACAGCCGTGAACAAGTTTCCAAGTCCCCTGCCACCTGACCTTACAACTAATACCGTATGGTTTAACGTCGATGGAGTATCACCTGCTAAGGTTTCTGTTCTTTTCTTTGTAAATAAGCACTGTTTGTATAGTTTAACGGCAATGGTGTTTCACCTGCCAAGGTTTCCTTTTTGCTCCGCAAAAAAAGAAATGTTCGTAAAGTTTAAGGGCAACGGTGTTTCAACTGTCAAGTTTTTTTTTTGTAAACAAGAACTGTTTGTGTAGTAAACTGGTGATAGTGTGTCACCTGGCAAGGTTTCTTCGTTTTCTCTATGAAAAAAAACTGTTTGTATAGTTAAAGGGCGATGGTGTGTAATTTGACAAGGTTTCATTTTTTTTTCGGAGTAGCTGAATGTGCTGGCTCTTGACCTACTCTTTGGTACTGACAATAAATGAATAAATAGAAATTCGTGATTAGTTAAAAATGTAGACATGTTTATTCTAAGGGCCCCTGTGGTAAAAATTGTGGACATGTTTATTCTAAGGGCCCCTGCGTATTTGCAGCCAAATTTATGTCGTCTATCGTTTTAAAGATAGTTCTTGTTTTTATTTTCTATTAACAAAAATTGTTTGTAAAGTTGAACTGCGCTGGAATGTCACATGGAGAGGTTTCATTTCTCTCTCTCTCTCTCTCTCTCTCTCTCTCTCTCTCTCTCTCTGCTAACAAGAACTGTTTATATAGTTTAACGGCGATGGTGTGTCACCTGGCAAGGTTTCTTCGATTCTTCTGTAAACAAGAACTGTTCGTATATTTTTAAAGGAGATAGGTCTGTCACCTTGCAAGTTTACTTCCTTTTTCTCTATTAAAGAAAAACGTTTGTATAGTTTCAGGGCGATGGTGTGTCACTTAGCAAGGTTTTGTTCGTTTTTTTCTAAAAACAAGAACTGTTTGCACAGTTTAACGGGAATGGTTTGTCACTTGGCAAGGTTTTTTCGATTCTTCTGTAAGTAAAAAACTTTTTGTATAGTTTAACAGTGATGGTGTGTCACCTGGCAAGGTTTCTTCGTTTTCTCTTAAATAAGAAGTGTTTGTATAGCTTAACGGCGATGGAGTGTCACCTCGATAGGTTCTTTCGTTTTCTCTGTAAACAAGATCTGTTTGTATAGTTAAATGGCGATGGTGTGTCCCCTGGCAAGGTTTCCTTTTTTCCTCTGTAAACAAGAACTGTTTATATAGTTAAACGGCGATGGTATGTCACCTGGCAAGGTTTCTTTTTCCTCTGTAAACTTATGAGAACTGTTCTTAAAGTTTAAGGGCAATGTGTTTCAACTGTCTTTTTTTTTTCTGTAAACAAAAACTGTATGTATAGTATACTGGTAATGGTGAGTCACCTGGCAAGATTTCTTTTTTTTTTTCTTTGTAAAAAAGAACTGTTTGTATAGTTTTAGGGCGATGGTGTGTCACCTGGCAAGGTTTCTTTTCTTCACTGTAAACGAAAACTGTTTGTATTGTTATGTAGACAGGATATACAGTGACCTGTTTTCAGAATATTCTAGAAACATGAAGATCATGTATTGGTTTTTCCATTGTGGTTATTTTTAGAAACAGGTTGTTAGTAAACAAGCTGTTTACTAATCGATGATGTCATCTTTCTAGAAAAGACTGATCTAGAATTTTCCAAGCTGATATAAATAGGAGTGACTTACTTGGTGATTTTGGATTTTGAAGTTAGACTTTTGGCTTGGAGGATACAGAATTAGTGAAAAGTGTTGAATTTAACTTGGGATATACATCTGTAAGTTGGAATAACTTTATTTTTGATACAGGCTGCTCATATCTACTTGCAAGTTAAACTATTGTTAATTTAGGTTTTAGGAACCACAAATTTCATTCTTTTTGTAATCTAAACATAATTCTTAATTTTGATGGACTTGTTTTATTTCTTGTTCTAAGATTAGAATTGACAAGATTTCATTCAAACTTAACTCCTATTGTGCTCTTTTGTCTTTGTTCATTAATAAATATTGTTAATTGTTAAAGGCTTGTTGCTGGTTTTCTTTCTCATTACGCTTGGATCGTAACAGTATAGTTTTAGGGCGATGGTGTGTCACCTGGCAAGGTTTTTTTTTCACTTTAAACAAGAACTGTTTGTATACATAAATGGCAATGGTGTGTCACCTGGCAAGTTTTTTTTCCCCACTGTAAGATCTGTTTGTATAGTTTATTGGTCGTGGTGTGTCACCTGCCAAGGTTTCCCTTTAACCCTGTGAACAAGAACTGTTTGTATAGTTTAACGGCGATGCTGTGTTACCTGGAGAGGTTTATCTCTGTCTGTCTGTCTGTCTGTCTGTCTGTCTCTCTCTCTCTCTCTCTCTCTCTCTCTCTGTGTCAACAAGACCTGTTTGCATAGTTTTAGGGTTATGGTGTGTCACCTAGCAAGGTTTCGTCGTTTTCTCAGTAAACAAGAACTGTTTGTATAGTTTAACGGCGATGGTTTGTCACCTGCCAAAGTTTCTTTTTTTCCTCTGAAAACAAGAACTGTTTGTATAGTTTAACGCCGATGGAGTGTCACCTGGCAAAGTTTCTTTTATCCCTGTGAAAACAAGAACTGTTTGTATAGCTTAACGGCGATGGAGTGTCACCTGCCAAGGTTGCCTTTTTACCCTATAAATAAGAATACTTGTATGGTTTAGGGGCGATCGTTTGTCACCTGGCAAGGTTTACCCTTTACCACACAATCCCGACTTGTAACGACCCTGAGATCCAGGCTTTTGAAAACATTATGGGAAAAAGTGAAAAAAATGTTGGCAACGTGCATTCTTCCTTTTCCACAATGTTTTCCATCCTTCCAACAACTATTTCAGTTTTTGGGTTTTATTTATTTTGTTGTCTGCAAGTGGTTTCAACTTGGACATGTATAAAAACAAAATGGCATTCGGTAAAAGGATAAACCAGTAGTACTTTTGATGGAGTAGGTATTAAAGGGAGCCATTTAGATTTACAATCACGATCAAACAAAACTTCTTAAATATTTTATCAGTAAATTTAGTCAGACAATAGATTCTTAACCGCTTAATAGATAAAAGTGAAAAGTATACGAAAAAATATTTTTAATGGTATTTACTTAATAGGCTACAAAACCTCTTAAGTTATATTTTTTTAGCTCACCTGAGCACGTAGTGCTCAGGGTAAGCTATTGTGATCGATCACCATCCGGCGTTCGTCCGTCCGTCCGTCCGTCGGTCCGTCCGTCCGTCCGTTCGTATGTCCGTCCGTCCGTGCGTCCGTCCGTGAACAATTACTTAAAAAATCTTCTCCTCTGAAACCGGCGAACAGATTTCAATGAAACTTCACAGAAATGATCATTAGGTGATGCACTTTCAGAAAACTTCAAAGATTTGAATTCCATGAAGAACTCTGGTTTCCATGGCAACCCAAAGAAAATACTTTAAAAATCTTCTTGTCCCAAACCGTAAGGGCTAGAGCTTTCATATATGGCATGTAGCATCATCTAATGACCCTCTACCAAAATACTTCATATTATGGCCCTGGTGTGGAAATTGGCCCTATGTTGTGGGGTCTCGGATTTCACATAGAAATAAAGAAGGAAATCTTTAAAAATCTTCTTGTCCTAAATCTTCAGGGCTACAACTTTCATATTTGGCATGTAGCATCATCTAGTGGACCTCTACCGAAATACTTCAAATGATGGCCCTTGTGTGGGAATTGGCCCTTTGTTGTGGGGTCACGGAATTTCATAGAGATAAAGAAGGAAATCTTTAAAAATCTTCTTGTCCCGAACCTTAAGGGCTAGAGCTCTCATATATGGCATGTAGCATTGTCAGGTCGACCCCTTCTAAAAGACTTCAAATTATAACCATAGTGTCATAATGTGCCTTATGTTGTGGGTTCCCAGATTATGACGAAGGAAATCTTTTAACTCACCTGAGCACGAAGTACTCAGGATGAGCTATTTTGATCACTCACCGTCCGTCGGCGTCCGTCGTCCGTCCGTCGTCCGTCCGTCCGTAGTCCGTCCGTCCATCCGTCCGTTCACATTTCTTTGTTAATACTGTAGCAACTACAAATATTAACCAATCAGCACTCGGATGAGTTCAATTATGTGTCTAATTGGACCAGAACAACTGGAGTTATTTGCCTTTGAATTAGAAAAATTGCTATATTTGACTTTGTTTACACTCTAGCATCTACAAATATTAACCAATCAGCACCAAACTTGGTCAAAATATATATGACTATAAGATCTCGGATGACGTTGATTATGGGTCTAATCGGACCAGAATAACTGGAGTTATTTGCCCTTGAATTAGAAAGTTCTTTAGAATAATTCTTTTTCTGGAGCATAACTTTGTCATCTCCTGTCCGATTGACTTGAAACTTGGCATTTGTGTTTGTTGGCATAATACGGAGTGCAGTGTGAAAGAACCATAACTCTACCTCGACTGTCTATGAGTTATTTCCCTTTGATTGTCATTTTTACAGCATTTTCTGCTTGTCAGGAAAATAACTTTGTCATCTCTAGCCTGAACATCTTCCAATTTGGTATGCATGATTGTTGAAAAATTACGGAGTGCAGTGCACAAGAACCATAACTCTTCCTATCACAAATTTTGAGTTATTCCTCCTTTGACCTTCATTTTTATAGCATTTCTTGGTTGTCCGGAGCAAAACTTTGTCATCTGAAGTAGGAATGACTTGAAATATGGTATGCTTATTTGTTGAAATATTTGGAAGTGCAGTGCACAAGAACTGTAACTCTACCTCGTGCTGTCTTTGAGTTATTTCCCTGTGATCGTCATTTTTACAGCATTTAGTGCTTGTCCGGAATATAACTTTGTCATCTCAAGTCAGAACGACTTCAAACTTGGTATGCATGTTTGTTGCAATATTACCGAGTTCAGTGCGCAAGAACAATAACTCTACCTAGCGCGGATTTTGAGTAATTCCACTTTGATCTTTAATTTTTTACAGTATTTCTTGCTTGTCCGGAACGGAACTTTGAAGTCTCAAGTCAAATTGACTTGAGACTTGGTAAATATGTTTGTTGCATTACCTGCCCTTTGCAATTATTATACCTCCTTGACAACTGGCGGTGGGACGGGCATATCTTGCGACAAGTTGCAGCTCTTGTTTCATTATCATTTTGCCTTGAACCTCGATATTTAGTATTGATCTTCATTGTAGACCTTTACCGATTAGTACTCAGGTGAGCGATATAGGACCATCATGGTCCTCTTGTTTAGATTTCCCGCCAGTATTTCACAAAGACTGTGTACAGCATTGGATGCAGATGGAGGCGTGGCGATATTAATTGATTAGCGTTGTATGGTGTGTATCCATGTATGGTGTGTAACTAGACAAAAGCGTTTACCTTGTCAGCCGTAATATACAAGTAGGGCAGTTGTTGAGAAGTTGGTGTTTTCTATGTAGTACAATTATATTTATTTCGGAGGAGTCAAAGTATGATTTATCTTTGGGTTGCGTTTTATGTTTATCTAAGTATACTTTTTTTACATTTTTGATCCGTCTATTGATTAGCTCGGTTGATAAAATGTGACAGCGTCCCGGACCTTTGGCGAAGACTGATAAGATCGTATATCCTGACTAACAAGAAATTTTGGCCTCTTGTGGTATAAATCTCTCAGAATTCATTTTTGTAATTGTAGATGAAATTTGTCTATCTGACAACATCATAATATTATATTCAAGTGTGTCTGCACTCTGCACACATTTTTTTTTTCTTGGTTGACGACTGCCGTTCTAGATATTGACCTAACTATTATATGCCATTGACCTACTTTATCACGGGCAGAATTCCAGACAGCTGCCCCCTTCGGGAATGGTAAGCGTGTTCCCTTTTGCTATCTAATGGTCTATCCATCTTTAAAGTTTCATCTTGGATTTTACACTGTGCCTGCATTGAAAAAAAAATAACAATGGAAGAACAGCATTGCTTTTGGATCTTTTGTATCTAAATAACGCTTTTCCAACCCCAAGTTTTAACTACCGTTAGAAAAAAGCTTCTGAAAACGTTGTAGGAAAAGGAGAAATGCAAGTAACCATTATTTCTCCTTCTCTGACAGCGTTTTCTACCTTTCCAAAGGCAAATAACATCCTTTGAATAAGATTGAATTCTGCAAATGGTTTCATTTTGAACAAGTCTAAAATTTTGTCGGTTGGTAAAGAGTTAAAAGAAGTCCTTGATGTTCATTTTGGGCTGTTAGAATTGACAAAATTATACTGATACAATCTCTTTTATAAGTGTATGAACTGAAATTTTGATGCATAACACCGAAATGATATATCAAATTCCTGTTTGTTTATCGCTAAACCCATCAAGATAATAGGCTTTTGATGATTTTTCGATGAAAAGTCTTGCATCTGCCCATACAAATTTTATAGGGACCTATTTTTTCTATTTCATAGAACACCGCAATAATTCCACTCTGATATGCGGGTACATGTAAATGGAAAGAAGGCTACGTTCCTAATGTGTTTGGTCTAAACCTCAACAAAAAGATGCCATGTAGTAACGACACTGTAGAGTAAGATGTTGTTTAAAATCAAACTACTGAAAGTCCTGAAAAGCGGATTTGTTGAACAGTTTTAAGCTATGATTTGATGTAATGAAAATGATTTTTTTAATCACATGTGATACATGTATAATACTAAAGTAATTAGTAGAGTAAGCAAGGGAAATGGGAGTCGAAGTTGTTCTACCAAGTGTGCTGTGCAGCAACTGTTATTTTACTACTTATTAGAGTCGTAATTTGATCCAACAATTTGACGGTTTTTTTATGCTAGTATTATATTTAGGACTGTAAACACACATAGGACTGAAAAAAAAAAACCAAGATGGATTTATGTAAGTGAAAGTTACTTGACAAATATATAGAACACTTCAGTTGTTGATCAGTTAGATTAAAAGAACTATACAAAATAGGATGATGATATACATGTATGTATAATGATATTTCTGTAAAAACAAAGTGTTATGGTCTACAGCTGTCAATCAGTTTCAGCAATCATGAACAAATTTGATCAAAGAGCACAATATATTGGTACTTACACATGTATGTAATATGAAATTTCTGTGCCTTCTTGTTGAACTCTTTACCAGATGACAAAATTTTTGACTCTCCCAAATTAAAACCAACTATTCAGATTTTCATACTCTGAACAAACTCGAAAATGACTTACTGAATTATAGCTGGAAAATCATTAGTAAAGAAGAAAGATAAGATTTAGAAAAAAATTTATCTGAATTGATATTTCCTTAATGGGCTTCACAGCCGCTTTGGGTATTATTAAATTTAATACAACAGTTTTGGAAAACCATGTGGGAATGGTACTTAATCAATAACATGCGCCGTTGACAAGGTTTTATATTCAAATCAGTATCAAGACGTCATATCTGGTGTAATAAAAATAAACAGGGTGACCTATTTCTAAAGTAGCCTACAATTCCATTATCAAACGCCCAAAATTGCATCATTTTACTGAATTTAACCATACACTTTATATGAAAAGAAATATAAATCTGGAAATATTTATTGGCCTTTTACAAAATAATTCGATTTGTGGCATAAAAACTAAATAGCTCCTATTTAGAGCATAAACAAACAATTCAATAAATATGAAACCCTCAGATTATGTGGTTTGTATTTGTAAAGGAAAGAAAAAAAATCTGTAAAAAAAAGGAAAGAAATACTGATGTCTTGTTTTCCATCACTGTTTTCATAAGCCCTTTTACACAGGACTCATAAAACAAAGGATTTATTGTGTATTAAAGGGCTAAAAAAAGAAAAATCCTCAAAAATTCTCCCAATTTAACTTTGTATGACACAAAATTCAAGGGTCACATATAGGCCATATTTGGACAAACCTTAAGGTATTCTGAATACTGATTACATGTATCTGTAACAGTTCTGTTAAATAGCCCCCAAAGGCTGGGATTGAATCCAGAACCTTTAGGTCCCAACTCCCAAGGCAAACGCTCTACCACAAAAGCTAGCTCTATAGTAAGATAGTATAAATGTCCCCTTATACAAACACAAGCTATACATTTATGTCAGTCTGTGGGAAGACCAGTATACAACATATCCATGTCGGGTTTTCTTAGCGTCTGACAACTGGATCTGAAGAAACTTTTGATTGGAGTTTATTTTAACACTTTACTGAACTCTCATGTTAATAACCCTGAAGGAAATAGGCAATTGAAAGGATCATGGGACAAGGACAAAAGTCAGATAAACAGTATTTTCTCTTGTTCCAACAGTGTTTTCAATCATATGAGTGAACTTCAGCTCATTCGTATCAGTTTCGGAATTGTTGTCTGCAGATACATTTAAAGAGCCTAAAACCTGTAATATAAACGGTGGACATAGACTAATCTGAACAATATTACAAAAATTAACACCCCTCTAAATGTGGATCTGGGGTCCTGCATGGTTTACCAGTAAATTTTAGGACTTGTTACCTGATGGCCTAGGTTCCAGCTTCACTGGAAGCACCATGTTTTTCTGTGGGAGTGTCCTTAGGCAAGACACTTCAGAGCCCTACCCTAGTGCTGCTGAAACCCAGACATACATACATAAATAAGCTAGCTGTAGCAGTTCTATGAGAAGTAAGCCTTTTGAAAACACTGTGGGAAAAGGAGAAAATGCTGCTAACCAGCATTTTCTCCTTTTCCCACAATGTTTTCTAGACTCTGATTCAAATCTCATAATATGTGCAATATAAATATTGATGTCTGCAAGAGCTTTCAAATTGGACCTGTCTAAAATATTGTCGTTTGAGAAAGAGTTAATCAAGTGTGGATCCAACATTGGCCTCCTGCAAGGTTAACTTTTATCTGACATTTCTGTCAGCCTCACAAAATGTAGCTCTTAAGTTTTTTAAAACATTGGTAGACAGATTTTTTTTTTCATTCTTACTAAAGTAATTTTTCCCCATTCCATAACACCATAAAGGGTAATGTGTTTTAACTTAGGAAAGTGTGGCTATATTATTCCATTTTAAGGATGTTCAGAAAAACTTTTGAAGCAACTTACCCAATTGGCTGAGCTTTATTTAGCTATGCTAAAAATCAGGCGTTTTCAGAAGAACTATTGAAGGCAGTTTTTGTCTGAGATTATGCTTTAAGTCAGATTGAAAATATTAACAGGTCACCCTAGGTTTGTAAATATGTGAGCTTATATAGATACACTAAACATGATGACTGTATTTTTCTTTACCATAGCATTTTAAGCAATTCTAAAATCATTATTATTCATCATTATGCAAGACTCTTTTGAAATATTGAAACTTCTGTACTCAGACATCAGGGTTTTGATTTTTAAAACAGCATTTTACAAATCTAGTCAGACTATAAACGCAACACTTTCTAAACTTTTATATAGTGGGTATAATCATGTAGACTACAAACAATTCAGATCTAAAATAGTGTGCCTATAGGAGTGGAATTTTACTATGGTAGGTGGTCTGATCTTAATCTACTCTTGCTACAAAGCAAACAAACTGTCCTCATTCTGAATTATAAAGCATGTATTGTTTTGAAACTAGTATGGTTACCAAATAATCCCGACTTCTAATGATCCTGAGGAAGAAGGCTTTTAAAAAGAATTTGGGAATATGAGAAAATGCTGGTAACCAGCATTTTTCCTTTTTCCACAATGTCTTCTGACCGTCCAAAAATAAAATTCATTTTTTGAGTCACATTGATTCTGTTATCAGCAAATGCTTTCCATTTGGACTAATCTAAAATTTTGTTGTGTGGTAAAGAGTTAAAAAAAACACTGGAGTCCTCTCAGGGAAATGGATACAATGGCATTTTGTATGTAATTTCTTACTGAAAGCACATCGTCCATTCCATGACTCTAACACCTAGGAATCCCTTCAAGGGTTCTTCTTGATTACTACACAACTTTAAACTATTAATTTCAAAATGAAATACAAAATCAAACTAGAAACGACAATTTTATTGTTCAGATACAAATGATTTCTTCTTTCTTTTGAAAAGAATATTCTTGGTTTTATTCCTGAACTAAAAAGTGTTATGTAATAGTCTGAAAGGTGAAAACTAAATGGTGTGTTCAGTATTTTCTAAGATTTAGGCCATGTGTAATTCATTAATATTGAATATACCTTCCTTCTGTGACATAAATGAAAATTCACCTTGTACCATCATAAAGACACAAGTCAAGAAAATAATGATTTGACAAAAGAGAAGTAAAGTTCACTCATGCACTGTCACAAAACATGAAATTGATTGTAACTACCTTCAAGAATAACTTGATGTTTAACTGATTTCTGGCGGTTACATTAGTTTCAACACTGTTTCAGTCTTACAGTAACAACAATTCATTTATTTGTGTACCGCTTGGGTTTCACTAGGGCTAGGCTGGTTCTCCGCAGTGTCTTGTCTGTAGGCACTCCTACAAAATCCTGGCAACTAGGTGAGGATAAAACCCGGGATAACCCATCCTACACCTTCACCAATCAGCCACAGTCTCACAGAACCTCACTAAATAAATTAACAAGATTATGTCATCTCACCGCTATATTAGTGCAAATATAAAAAAAAAAACAATTAGGCTGTATAGATTCAAGCTTACACCTCATATTCTGTGCAGTCTGATGTTAGATTAATATCATACACAGTTTCAAAAAAAAAATGGTGTTACACTTAACTATAAAAATGGACTAATACGTAGTAATTTCAAGTTCATTTTATGAGTATCACATAAAACATAAGACCTACATGTAATATGCAAACTCACATTCTTGGGTTTATTTCTATTCAGTCAAAAAATGCAGGTGTGAATAAATAAAATGTAAAAAGTGGACTTAAGTCTCACATCTATTGAAAGTTACAGTTGAAGTGTGATGGGATTTTGAAATTTTGTCAGTGATTATGTAAGTTATATTCATTAACATATAGATCTAGATTCCTTTTTGAACTTTTGATCCATGTCTTTGTGAATTTGAGTCACACTGCATAATTGAACCATTGCAGGGACATGTGCAAAAAAGAGAAATGATGTAGCATTATTAGATACTTGAAATTCAATATTAACACTGGTAAAAAGGCCATTCATTACATCCAATGCAATTTTGAGTGAATCTATTTTCATGGTCTGAAGAAAAGAATTGCAGTCATCACTCATCACCTGGAAGAACATAGTCCAAAAATTGTTTGTTTTTGATATCTGTAAATCCCTGCCCTGGGTACAGCTGAAGGCACTATAGCAGCCAGAATGGACCAATATAACACTCAGTGTGACAAGTTGCCATGCAAAGTAAAAGTTGACCTTTACATAACTAAAATGAAACTTTCAAGTCGATAGCGCAAATCCAAATATTTCTATTTTTAAGTTATTTTTTGGGGGAAAAATACCTCCTTACCGGGCAGTATAGATCAAAGATCAGATAGCACGTTTGGTACAATCTGATCTTGATCTACACTGTCTGCAAAAGGTCCTTGAGTTGCACTTAGCAGCCTAAGGGTTAAAGGAATTGGTCCCTCTATAAAACTTTTATTCTGAGGTTTGAATTACTTGCTGTTTACATGAACCACAGTTACCATCTCTAATATGGGTTGAGCAGCAGTTCATCATAAATATGTTACCGTCTCTAGTATTGGTTGAGCACCACTTCATCATAAATATATACTTTATTTAATAAAGTACAAATATTTTCAATTTGCTCTGTGTACATGTACTTCAATCTCCAAGCATAAAATTATATCAAAGATTTTAAATCTACATGTCCAAATAGTAAGACGTATAAATGCATTCCTCTGGACCCTTTATCATACATCTATCTGCAAATTCTGCATTTTTTATTCTTTTGCATGAAACGTAAGTTCAAAGTAAACTTCAAGCGTATTAGAAAGAATATGAATGGACTTTTACACCTTAAAGACAATTGAGTCTCTGAGGCTTAAAGTCCAGGGCCCGATATCTCAAAGCACTTTAAGTGCTACGATCATCGTAAACCGACCTTAAGCCCCTCGTAAGAATTTTGCCGGCTCTCTCAAAACATCGCAACTTAAGGGCCGATCGTAAACCCGATCGTAACTTACGACCGCTCCGAAGCTACCTTAACGCAATCGTAGGCTGTTTTCAGCAATGCATAAAACATGGTGTTGTGGTTTATTTCTCAAAATGACATCATTTTTACACTTGAGCAGACCTCACAGAAGAAACAATATAGCTCGGCGAGTTTTAGGGACAGAATGAATCCCTTGGATTACATGGATGACATGGAATTAATTAGAAAATACCGCCTCGACCGAGGATCAATTGTTACCCTCTGCAATGTTTTTGGTTGAGCGCTCCAAAGAACAAAAGGGCCATTGGACCTAAAGCGCTCACCTGAATGAAGTCACCTAGGATTGCTAAAACTAAAGAGATCCTAGTTGTGATGATGTAAAACACATCATTGTAAGTCACCTTCTTTTTAACTGACTTTTCCAACTTGATGGAGATATCATCGAGACAAACATTTAGGTTGGTTGGTTGACATTTAACTCCGTTTTCAACATTATTTGAGTTATATCGCGGTGGCCAGCGCACCTATCCATGCTTTCCTGGAGTTTCTTTTACCAGTACTCCGCACAATACTCTTTCCAAGCCACTGGCTGCTTTCCCACATAACCATCGTCGAAACAATGGTCAGCGGTGAGAGAGGAGTGAATCCTGTCGCAATGACTATCATCAGTCTTAGAGAGAAATTGATCGAGCCGGGGATCGAACCAGCGACAAACATTTTGACAATGTTTCATGAATATCAGACTAAAAAATGTAGCCTCAAGACTGTACACAAGGTTTTTCTAAGATTTGGCCCAGTGACTAAATTCTTGATCTGTTGTGACTAAATTTCAAATTTGTCTGAGATATCATCAAGATAAACATTGTGACTATGTTTAATGAGTGTAACACTGAAAATTTAGCCTTTAGACTGAGATTTAGCCGGTGACCAACTTTTGAATCTGTTTTGACCAAATTTCTAATTTGTCCGAGACAGCATCAGAACAACCATTTCGACAATGTTTCATGTGTATCAGACTGAAATGCAGCCTCTACAGTGCAAAAAAGGTTTTCTAAGGTTTGCCCCAGTGACCTACTATTTTAAATGACTTTACTCAATTTCAATCTTGTCAGATATATCATCAGTACAATATTCTGACCAATTTTCATAAGTATCAAACTAAAAATGTGGCCTAAAGAGTGCTCACAAGGTTTTTTCTAGGATTTGGCCTACTTTCTTTACCCCACATGACCCAATTTCAGTCTTATCCGAGATACCATCAAGGCAAAGTTCTGACTTTGTTTCATGAGTATCTGGCTGAAAATGTTGCCTATAGTGCACACAAGGTTTTTCTACGATTCGGCCTACATTTTGAACCAAGGCAACCCGATTTCAATCTTGCTAAAGATACAATCATAACTGTCTGACCAAGTTTAACGAGAATTGGGCAGAAAATGTGGCCTCTAGAGTGCACACAAGGTTTTTCTTAGATGTGGCCCAGTTACATACTTTTTGACAGGACATGACACAATTTCAATCTTGACAGAGATATCACCAAAAAAAAAAGCATTTTGACCCTGTTCGGTATCTGGCTGGAATGTAGCCTCTACAGTGCACACAAGATTTTTCTAAGATTTGCCTCGATGACCTACTATTTGGCCCGACATGATCCAATTTCGGACTTGTCCGAGATATTATAAAGACAAAGATTCTGACCGAGTTTCATGGGTATTGGACCGAAAATGTGGCCTCTAGAGTGCACACAAGGAAATTGTTGACGCCTAAGCGAGACACGATGCACGACGGACACAGCACGATCACAAAGGCTCAAAACTTACCGAAATCACGCATTTCCGGTGCCGATGCAGATTACAATTGCTTTGAGATTTTATGTAACGGGGAGTTTTCAGTCTGTGATCGCAGACAGTCACGGGGTCGGAAATCGATTCAGTATCAAGAAATGATGTCACTTTTAAATGTTACGATCGTAAATAGCGTTTCTTTTACGAGAGTGCTAAGGTCGGTTTTGAGAGATCACTTTAAGAAAATCGTAACGTCACCTTAAAATGATCGTAAAGTTAACCGTAACTTACGAAAGCTTAAAGTTAGTGGATTACTAATTCACTGAGAAGAACACGATTTCCCATCAAAAATCCTCAGTGTAAATTCATATCACGGGTTCGTACTTGATCGGGGACGTTTGTGAACGAAGGATTTCTTTATGTCTCATCGATAACTGGAGAGAAATCTTGGAAGCAGTCTTGCATAAATCAAACGTCAATTTTTTTTTTTTTTTTTTAATAGACTACACGATCTCCATTTCTTTAACCGTTTCACAGAAATGTTTCAAACAATTCGGAAATTCATCATCAGTGCTATACGAAGGGCGGTACCTAACAAGGTGCCGAATCGACTTCATGTGTTCTGTGTATTCGTTATCGAAAGGATTTAAAATTATTTCGGCAGCGGACGACTCAAGTTGAGAATGAACATTTTCTGAATGAAAACGGGGACAGTCTGTGTAAACAATGTTCATACGCGTATGGCATATTTAATGGGGAAAAAAGAACAAACTTTTTGAAGTATTTAAAGTATTTCAAAATGACAATTTTTGTAGTTTTGACGAAATTTCGATAGGGAAATAAAACATAATTTGTAGTCTTCTCTTAACGTACATAAAACACAACGCAACTCTTTGCAATACCAGACGAGGCGTCTATGGATGTATTTGAGCATAGCAGAAGTCAACATGGATATGTATAAATGAACATGGAAAACATAGGCAATATTCAGCATGGCTGTATAAATAAAAAACAGTATGATCTCTTCTAATAAGTCATCTTTTCCGATCCGTGTCGCCCAGGAACAACCAGAGATAAAACCCTTAGGGCAAAAAACTCTGGAAACCTGT
The DNA here is from genome assembly GCA_946811185.2 of Hippopus hippopus. Classification (NCBI taxonomy): domain Eukaryota; kingdom Metazoa; phylum Mollusca; class Bivalvia; order Cardiida; family Cardiidae; genus Hippopus; species Hippopus hippopus. Next base: position 20,194,456 of record OX328109.1, on the reverse strand, counting down.
GTCCATTTGTCAATGACAGATCGAGAATGTTGGACCGCATTCATAAAAATACTTAACGAATGTGACAGAACTATGAATGTTAAACACGAATTTTTGAACTGTCCAGCTTGCTGTCGCCTGGTAGAATGAACCCACAACTACCAAATATACGAAACATGCATGCACGTAGGACATCAAAAACCCGTGCAATCCGCCCCAACCCAAGCCAATAGCATCAGACTATGGGATGTTACGTGAAGACAAATATTTCACGCTATTCTTAGCGAAATTTCTATGATTTGTTCAAAGTCAGAGCTGAATATCATTTGTAGATCTGCGTTGTTCGTCCCATACACCAGCCAAGCAAAACTGAAAGTGAGCGCGCATGCGTCGTAACGCATGATGTATTTGGTTCCGGTCAAAACGATCACAGTAAGCGGACTTGCTATATAGCAAATCCGCTAAAAAAAGGGGGGGGGGGAAGAATGCTGGTGATTATACTTTTCTCCTATTTTGCAATTTTACTACCTTTTCAACCGCAATTTCCATCACTGTAGCCATATTTAATTTGTTCTCTGCAAATACTTTCAATTTTGGCAGGTCTAAAATCTGTTGTTATGTAAAGAGTAAACTCTTTACCAGAATAAATTTTGGACATGTCCAAATATGCAGACAACAAGATGTGTTTCTAAGTTAGAAATGTTTCTCAAAACTACTATAAACTGTCCTCAGGTACAGGTCATGGTAAATCAAAGCGCTGAAAGCACTAATGTCTAGGGGCAAGTGGAAAGTGCATATATATCCGTAGAGTAATTTGTATTCAACCATGAACTGTCCATTTAAAAAGCAAAAAAAAAAACATTTTTTGTGTACTGCTGCACTTTTTTATTTTTCATGCATATCTAAACGCATAGAAGTAGTGAGTGGATGCATCCAAATGCTGCATCCTCATGTTGCGAAAATTCAAATAAGAACTACACATATCATTCTTTCCAAGCTCCAGGCCAAGTCCATAGCAGTACTAGTATTAGTTGAAAAACAGGTTGCAATGAGTTTCATCACTCTTAAAAATGAGAAAATAACAAGACTAAGGTAGGTTTTAAAGATATTTTATATGAAGCAAAAAACACAATTCTGTTGATTGAAACAAATAAAAGTGGTGTCACTCTATATAGAAAGACGCAGATTTCACAACGCTTTCGTTGCACTGTGTTTATAGAGCCGAATTCACGTGTCATGTTAGAATTGGCAATTGGTATCGGTAACTGTCTTGTTTTATTACCCCAGATATGACGTTATCATAGTGATTTGAGTTTGAATCCGCGTAATTGAAGCGAGTTCTTGATCAAGTGATATACCCGTAGGTTTTTGCGAAACTCTGACGCGAAATCTAAAATACTCTAGGAGACTACGTAGCCCATTAAGAAAATGCCACTAAAAACTGTTTCTTTCCCACTAATGTCTTTCTTCTTTACTTGTGATTTACCAGCTGTCGCCTTACTCATCTTTTTCAAGTTTAGTGAAAGTATAAAAAAAAAATGAAAAGCTCCCTTTCATCCTTTTCTACACGATCCCATGATTTAACGACCTTGAGAAAGGAGGCTTTTGAAACCTTGCGGGAAAAGAGGAAAATGCCGGCAAGCAGCATATTTTCCTTTTCCCACAATGTTTCTACCTTTTCACCGACAACTTTAATAAACTGAGCAAAATTGAGTTTGTTGGCTGCTTATGCTTATGCTTTGGAACAGTCTAACATGGTGTCGTGTTGCAACGTGTTAAAGGAGCATAAACGTGGATTTTGGCCAAATTTCTTTTTGTGTTCGGAGAAAGCTGATAATCTGGTAGGAAAATTCACAAGGACGCATCTGCATACTCTTGAATTTGCTTCCGCTGGGATTCGAATCCACGCCCTAAAAAAATATTCAAGGGTTTAGCGTCTATAACGCACAAAATGCAAGAGCGTATTGCAGAAAAAAACGGGAACAAGCGAAACATTCTAAAATTATAACTTCATAGAACAATTCCATTTTTATAATAAAGCCTAAAACTGCTTTAAAAAAAAGAAAATTCCCAACCGATAGTAAAGTTCCAAATATTGCAATTTCATCTTCTTTCTTTTCGATGGACACTCTCACTGAATCGGGTAGTGTAGATCAAGATCAGACTGCACATTCTGTGCAGTCTGATCTTGATTATTTATTGTCCGCAAAAGCGCACTGCGTCGTGCTTATCAGCCGAAGGAAGAAATAGCACTCTTGATTCGGGGTGCGTAATGATTCTGGATCCCTGATTTCGCCCCCGATACTATATATAGCACTACCAACTGCGTAACTTTTGATCTCTGTTAACTTTCCAACAACATTTACCTCCCCTGTATATTGTTCGTGAAAAGATACAGAATTTCGGATTTTAACAGGTATAAAAGTTTAGTAATTCCGTGTTAAAACGACCCTGAAGAAGAAGAAGAAGCGTTTTGAAAACATTGCGGCAAAATGGGGAAAATGCTGATTTCCAGCATTTTCTACTTTTCATACAATGTTTTCGACCCATTCAACGATAGATTTAAAGATCTATACTCGTTTTCTGCCAATTTTCAGCCAGTTCTTAACCCATTCCATCCTTATATATTGGGATTTTTTCTATGTTTACACAACTGAGCCATTCTACACACTGTCACGTTTTCACAGTGGTTTTTGTCCCCCTCTAACAGTAAGGATGTATCTTTAAAGGTGGGTATTTAGATTTTTCACATCTCACCAAATTAAAAAATATATATATCACTGAAATTTATATGAAAAAACAATACAAATCATCAATAATTAAGAATCATAAAATTACAAAAAGAAATTTTTTTGATGGTGTTCCCTTAAAAGGCTACGTAGCCTCTTAAGGTATTTTTAGATTTCGCGCCAAAAATCAAAAAAGCATTGTGGGAATGTCAAGTGACTGGCACGTGACTAATGACGCTTAAATTCCATAACATAACATAAACATATAATTATTTTCCATAATGTCTTCTTCGGAAGCTATGTTTGAAGCTTCGTCTGTGTATTTCCGGAATGTAAATGAGCGAGTTGCTCATGTAAAAATAGACCGTGTTTCCTGTCGGTGTCGACCTGGGCCGTAGTAAATCTCTAATTTCTTTTGTTGTCGGTTGGTTTTCGACTACTGGGGTTTTATGAATGAAAATTAAAAGGCTTTGGGAGTATAAGGATGATTTTTTTTTATTTTTGTAAAATTTCGTCCCAAAATCTGAAGGGCCACCTTTAAACTTCCTTTGAGCTACATTCAGTATGTTATTTGCAAATGCTCTCCATTTGAGCAAGCCCGTAATTTTGTTGTCTGGTGAAGATCTCAGACTGGATTAGTCGTGCCCGTTCCTGTATCAGCTGTTAAATAAACAGTCAAAGCCTTATACGAACTCAATCTTTTAATTTACGAAAGAAAGCGAACATGTTAATAAAGATCTAAATAATAATCGAGTCATACTCTGTGAAAAGGGGGAGGGGTTTAATGCATCTGCAAAAAGTATCAGTCCGCGCAGGCTGACCTGGGTCAAAACTTTTTGCTTTTTGGTAATTTTCCTACATATCCAAAGACCATTCTACCTCCAGGTCAAGTCGGTTGTTAAAAACAAAACGGATTTCATGAATCCATAATTATGTGATGACTTGTTTGGTGTAATGCAACACGAAGATGCCTTAAACCCCTTTTTCGCAGAGCGCTGAATATCTGCAATCTATGATAGAATTGACAATTCAGAATCTACCATACTGATAGGCTTTGTAGAAGACATATAAATCAATAATGATATGGCCTGCGACACGCGAAAAGGGGCATTCGGACATTTGTGTAAAGTATCGTCTCGGATCAGCCTGCGCAGTCCGCGCAGGCTAATCCGAGACGGCACTTTATGACTTAAGTAGATTTTGTCCTACGGTAGACTTGCACAAAATAGAAAATTACATAAAAACGGAAAGTGTCGTTTTGGATTAGTTTGCGCAGACTGTGCAGGCTGATCCGAGACGACATTTTACGGAAATGTCCGAATACCCCTTTTCGCGTGTTGCAGACCAATTATGGCATAACTGATAAGAAAAGGTAGAAACATTGTGGGAAGAAGAGAAAAATACTGCCTACCAGCATTTTCACCTTTTCATACGATATTTTTAAAAGTTTTCTTTGGCAGATACATGAGCTCGTTGTGTTAGGGGTTAAAACAGCACTGAGAGACAGAGACTGTCGGAGATAGAGAGAGAGAGAAAGAAAGAGTGTTCCTCCTCAGTCATCGAATTCCGTCTTAAAAGTACTTTTTTTGTAGGTATAACAATATCTGTGGCTTCCTGTATATTGCTGCTTAAGACAGCAGGATAAGCCAGCCAAGCTTTCCCTAATAGGCTGGCGGTGCTTGGTTCTCATGTGGTTGTCGTTGCTGCATATCCATCACTGAAATACGAATAATATAAGAGTCATGCATCTCCAAAAAGTATCGAACCATGTCAGCCTGCGCATTCAGCACAGGCTGACCTGGGTCGAAACTGTTTTGTTCTGGTAAACTTTTTGCGTGCCAAAGGACCATTCTTCCTTTTAATTTAGCCGGTTGTTAAACAAACTGGATATTATTATGGATTCAAAATTATGTGATGATTTGCTTGGTATCATGCATCACGGAGATGCATTAAACCCCCTCTTGTCAGAGCACGGCCCGAATACGGAATACTGTGTTGTAGTAATCATCCTGATGCTTGTATTTGCTTCGAGCTGCATAGGAAATGCGGTCTTGTGAGGTGTCAAAACTTTCCTATGCAGCAAGAAGCAAATAAATGTAACATTAAGTTATTGCAACTTACGTGATACCTTTTTATTGTATACCTACAAATCTTAACAACAAAATATTGCAGTTATTGACAATGTTATTTGAAAACGTAAAGAAATTGTAAAAAAGAAAAGAAAAAGGTCTATTTTGTAGTAAGTCTTTTTGAATGGCTGAAGAATACCATAACCTTACGTTTTGACATAACAAACTGGAATCCAAATTGAAAGCAGTTCGCACACACAGATTACGTTTATATTTGACCTTGTATAGAATTTTTTCGGCGTAGCTGAATGATCTCACTTTTGACCTACTTTAAGTACTAAGAGGAAATGATTGTTACTCATTTTGTGATTGGCCAAATATATGTAAACTACGCAAAAAAGTAAAGGTCACAGTAGAAATTTACCAACATGGGATAAAGGTGTTCATGACTAAAAATCACGTAATAATCACAATAACCTATGTGAAGTTGTACTTTATGGCCATGTAGATGTTAAACTCTAGCAAAACATCCATAATTTAAAGCACAATGATAAACTAATAGCAATGAGTATCGGCGAGTTTTCTATTTTGTTTAGTGTAAAATACTTGGTACCCGTTTTTCCTCGCGTAAAATCAAATACGAAGCGCGACGGCAGGCTACCGCTCTATTGTCTTACACGAAAACGGGTTGTAAAACAACTTATTTCGTTTCTTGTCACTATGAAAAAAGAAGTTATGTCTTGAATTTGGTGATTTAATTCGCAACGCGAATAACTATGCCTGCCTAGGGGAACAATCGGTTTTATTGCGTTGTTAGCGAAGAAACTGGATTTCTACTAAATTACTCCTAGTAAGAGTAGGTGGGTGTATTCAAGCATTGACAGGGGTGATAAAACCCCGCCTTCTGATAACGACAAATCGTCGATGTTTGAAAAGTGCTTCATTTTTGTACCAAAAAAAAAAATGCAAATCTACTTTGTTATCTTTTTAAAAATTTCATCTTATGGTCTAAACAGACCTTTATTTAAACCTGATTCATTAATAAAAAACAGAACAAACGATATTCCGAAACATTGCAGAATAGGGACGCTCATTTTACGTTAAACACGAGAATTAATAACGCTCATTACGAGAGCCCCCTCATTCTTTAATCTTATTGAAATTCTGATTTCAACCATATGCAAAACAATTTAAATGAGACTACTTTCAGACCTGTTTTCATCATTTCTCTTCATATTATACTATAAACGAATTTAAATATTCATATCCCAGTGCCCCTTACGCCGTCTATCTTTTTTTTTAAAGATATTTCTTGTTTATTTTATCTGAATGATATACTGTAGGCATGTATCTGAGTGTATTTTTGAAGTACGAACCATTTGGACATGTCTTATTTGATACATCTGATAATTTGAAGTTTAGTTTGAGCATGACTAAGTCATGTCTTTGCAAAGGTAATTTCATACATCTCACCATGCGCAGCCCGCGCGTGCTAACCTGGGTTGATTATTTTGGTGGTTTTTTTTTTTTTCTCTGCTGGTAAATTTTCTGCATATCAAAAGACAGTTTTTTATGTGATTCAGCCGGTCGTTATACATAGTCATCATTATCTACTATTCCATGAATGTGTTCTACTATTTCAAAGACAGAACTCATCATATGGCTAATTTTAACCTTTAGGCTGCTAAGCGCGACTCAAAGACCTTTTGCGGACAGTGAAGATCAAGATTAGACTACACGGAGCGTGCAGTCTGATCCTAGATCTACAGGAAGATAAACAGAAAACTTGAGGTTTTCACTATCGGCTTGATAGTTTCATTTCACTTACATGCCTGGTTAACCTTTTACCGCACCATCCCAAGCTCTATCGACCCTAACGAAATAACCTTTTGAAAACCTTGTGGGAAAAGGAGAAAATGCCGTTAACCGGCATTTTCTCCTTTTCCCACAAGGTTTTCTTTCACTTTCATAGGCAATTACTATCATTTAATTTGTCGTCTGTAAATGCTTTCAATTTCAACGAGTGTAGAATTTAATTGTTTGGTAAAGTGGTTACCAAGCAAGTCAGGGTTAGTTTGCTATGTGCATTTATGCTTACGATATGGACACGTCTACAATTTTGTGGTCAAGTATAGAGTTACTTGTAAAGTCATTATCTTCCGCTAGGTGGCATTTTTCAAATATATACCTATCTGATTTGGGCATTCTAGGTACAGAACCGGACTACTTTCCAAAACGACAACCGTTACCTTGAATTTCAAAATACGACAAACGTTTACTCAATAAAACGCTACCAGGTACGATTCATCCAGCTATGATCAGCTAGCATGTGAGCTATGAACCAGTCATTTATAAAAACAGCCCCTACAGACTTGGGTAATAGCTTCGGTATAAGCCCAGACATTTCTTATTGATAAGTATGTGGAAAAACCTTGCACTAATCCTGGTTTCCCAAAAGTCTAAAGTTAGAAACTGCAGTAAAGGAAAAAATATTTTTCCCGTTTGAAATAATTATTTTTTTAAGAAATTTGAAGCGAAAAACATGCTAGATTTTTCCACAGAGGTATTGTTTATAACTATTTTCTCGACTTTATTAGCGGCAGAGTTTAGTTTACACACTGCGTATTAATATTTATCCTGTACAGGATAGTAATACGTCATAGCAGACAGCTCAAATCTTCGAAGAATATGACATGCGCAGACAACACTTGTAAAGTATTATCAGAGTTACCTGTTACTGTAGGTGCGGGGGCCGCCGGTTGGATGACCTGTACGTTGGATCTGTTCATACAACAATAAACGCAAATGGGAACCCCAATACAGATTGAAAGTAAGACAACAGACCCTACGACGATGCCAACAATTGCGCTAGTGGCCAGACCTGTAGCATAACTTTCCGCAGCACCTATCGCTCTGAAATGATAACAAGAAATGAGCCAAGCTCAGTGAAAAGAGAGCTTAATGCATCCCGTTATGTATTATACAATGTATATAATATATGCAAGTCATCATAGTATAATAGATTAATGAAATTCGTTTTTTTCTAACAAGGATTAAATCATGAGGTATGCTGACATGCATACAATTGACCACTAGCGAAAATTTCTGACCCATGTTAGCCAGGCTGACATGGGTCAATGCTTTTTGCAGATGCAATAAGCTCCCTTTTCAGAGAGCATGACTGGAACAGTTAATGTCCTCATCTCTATTAGTGTGTGTATATCTGCAGGGGTGGGGGATAAAAGTATTCGAATCTTAAAACACTATTGACCCTTCACTGAAACCTATGTTTTTGGTTGACTTTTTATAAAAGTTGTCTGGCCTAAACAATTTAAACAGGTACCCACAATATAGGTTTTAAAGAAGAACTACTAGAGGTGAAATTACGTTTGGCCACCAAACGTTCTAATGAGTCGTGCTTTGTGAAAGAAGGTTTCATGCATCTGCAAAAAATATCGACCCTGGTCAGCCTGCGCAGTCCGCGCAGGCTGACCTGGGCCGAAACTTTTTGCTATTGGCCAATTTTCTCCTTGTCCAAGGACCAGTTTAGCCTACCTCATGATTCTGTCCGTTGTTAGACAAAATGGACTTTACGGATCCATAATCATGTGATGACTTGCTTGGTATCATGCATTATGGGGATGCATGATCTCCCTTTTGCCAGAGCATGAATGGCTCTTTTGGTTCAGTAAGAGTTATAGTAGGTGATTGTTAGATCGTGCCATGGCGTTTTCGGCATTTCTTCTTGGTAGGTAGAGAGAATCACCACCTGTAAACGACTTTTTTCGTCTTACGACCAACAACTTGTGAAATTGTTGAAACTATAGTGGCAAAATTTCTCCGTTTAACGCACTGATTTTATAGGTATACACGTACCAAACCTTACAAAATAGCACACAGTGTAGTTCCACGATCAGACTTCATGTTCTGTTCAGTCCGATCTTGATCTACACTGTCCGCGTGAGTCAGTCTGATCTCTATCTACACTCTCTGGAAAAAAATGCTGAAGCTATGCTTAGCCTTCTCAGGGTTACTAATAAACTTAATCCTGTAAAAGGAATAAGTATAGGTTCTATGAAAAGGGGGTTTAATGCATCTCGGTGATGCATTATACCATAGGCCTCTGAAACTCCATTGGTCTATCAAGGGACAACGAAATTTTTATTATCGGACACCGTTACTACAAATAGCACATTGGGGATTCCCGCTGTATCGTATATAGTAATACGTCTTACTATAAACGATATAGAGGGAGTCGCCAATGTGCTATTTATAGAAACGGTGTTAATGAAAATTTGAGTATATTCCGTTATATACAAGCGATGCACCAATGTGCTATTAGTGTTCGGTGATCAACCAAGGAAAATTTTAGTATTCCGTTATGGGCCAATAGAGCTTCAAAGGCCTGTGATTATACCAAGCAAGTCATCACATAATTATGAATCAGTAAAATCCATTGTGTCTGACAACCAGCTGAATCCTGAGATAATAACCGTTTTTGGACATGCATGCAAATTCACCATAAAAAAAAAGTTTCGACACACATAAGCCTACTCGGATTGTGCAAGCTGATCTGTGTCGATACTTTTTGCAGTTGCATTAAACCGCCTTTTCCAAGGGTATGACTCAAGTACAAAATCTTCGATCTAATCACTTGCGTATTATGAGCGCGTTATGGGCGTTAAGCCCTTTAGTTATCGCTTGCTTCGCGAAGTAATAATTTCTCGAAGGGCTTTAATTAATCCTTTATCGCATATTCACGAGTTTTAACGACCCTGATGAAAAAGGCTTTTTAAAACAAAGTCGAAAAAGGAGAAAAAGCTGGTCACGGCCGCTTATCTCCTGAATCACGACACAGTGTTGTGAAAAGAAAAATATACAGGGGACATCCGGTTGAACTTCAGGAAACCATAAATCGGGCGATACGAAGGTAAGTGTAACGGTTCAGCACTAACTAATCCCTTTTTATTTCAGCTCATTTAAAACAATAGATATTGTTAATCGCATTCAAACACCTACATACATTTTTTATGTGATTATGGTATATAATAGCCCAAAGTTATAACAGGCCACTAACATTTTTTATCGATTTTCGTAAGGAGAAACTGTCGAAAACAATGTTAAGTGAAGAGGTCGAGTCAAAAATGACTCGACGTCTTGGAGTTCCCGATGCTAGCCGAAGCTCAATATCACTGTAAGCTGCCTTACGGGGTTCCTTTACCGTATTACTTAATGTTAATTAATATCTTACGGACTTACTGGCATCTCTAAAATATACCTACATGAGGACTTGGAATTATTACTGGACTTTTTATCATCACAGTTTCTCAATCGGCCGAATAGTGAGGCCAGACCTTTAGAAATTACGAAGTTGCCTTCATGGATTCGAGATTTACAATTAGAAAGTGAAAAACACATTTTACAGTTGCTACACTTTTCCACTTTAAATATTCAGTGCGTACTGATTAATGTTATTTTAAAAGTATTTCATGGGGACAGCTCTCATACTCTTGTTTTTAACCGGTTCTGAACCATTCACATCATACAGAAACTTGCGGACCGGTCGTTATGCTTTCACTGAGACCGAAAGCCATCAAAAAAGCAAGAAGTCAGTTCATACCGACCCATAAATCATGTTGAAGTCGATACTCCTCAAGAACAAGGAAGAACGATTTGCTGCGAGCCTGCCTACCTATCTCCCAAGCTTTTCAAAATATTGCTGCTGCTGCTGCGTAAGCTGTCAAAACTGGAAAATAGAACAATAATTTAATGACAATTGTTATAATGCTAATTTATGGAGGTTCATATTACTTCCCTTAGACATCATCGGAAAGGGCAGCATTTGGTTCCATTAAGCGTAGAATCACTTTTAATTAGATTACTCCCTCAAAAATCTAAGACACTATGGTTTCAGCAAATTCAAGCCCCAACACAGATTGAAAACAAGTTGGCTTCTTTACAAAAGAAGCCAGGAGAGGTCAGCATCATTGTTTTCCAATAGTTTATTGGCTTTTAATTTCAATATATTTTGGTACATTTAAACAGACAAGTAAAAAAGCCGCCGCGTAACAACCTCATATGCTTTACATATGACGGTCATTTGACCTTCTTGTTGCGTTTTCAAGTCGCATGATCATGTCCAGCGGTCTCCTTTCTCTTTTTTAACGAAATTCTTCTTATTTTTTTCTTCTGCTTAGATTTATTTGCTTAATGAAAAATTACAATTATTTGAGAGGTAATTTGCAGCCATGGCAAAATAATATAACAAATATTTTCTGAAATTCGTCACATAAAAATAAACCACGTCTATTTCCTGTTTCGGTTTTTTGATTTCGCTTTATTTACAAAACCATGACGAAACAGACTGTATATCAGGACAATTTCACAAGAAAAATGGATTTACACAGCAAATTCTGTGGCAGTCTGCCTTTTAAACTCACCACTGTTGGAGAGGGCTGATGCCCTCTCCAATAAGACATTAGACCCTGTGACCATGCCAACAATTGTTCTACAACTTGTCGCACTGAAATGATATCAAGAAATGGTTTATTTTTTCATCTCTATTGATGTGTATGTGTGGGTGAGTGGAGGAGTTAAAGGTATTCGAAGCTTAAAAACTATTGACCCTTCATTGACGCCTATGTTGTTTGTTGACTAATGATCTGAATTGTCTTGCCTAAACAATTAAAACAGGTGCCCACAATATAGGTTATAATGATGAACTAAGGTGAAATGGTGAAACGATGAAATGAGTATTTGAACCACCAACGTTCCCCTTGGGTGTTCCTGAGCAATGACTATTTCATACTAAAAACTGGAAGCATTTATGGACAACAATTTGCATATCTATTGGAAAAGTAGAGAGCATTGTGAAACAAGAATTATCTACTAGCATTTTCTCCACAGTGTTTTCAAAAGCCGTCTTTCACGACAAAGCTACAACCAACAAAATTCAATGAATCAAAGTGGTATGCTTTTAGAAGCACATTGGATGTATAACATGACGTGTCACTGAGAAGTGACTGATGCCCTCGAAAAGACCATTTTCCTGTGAGTTGTTTACATGAACAATGGACACAACACTTACCAACACTTCTGATATTACCTTGACCTTGACTTTTGACCTACGGATAACTTGCGGGTGATACGTCATTTACACGTGATTGACAATTCTGCAAAGTTATACTAAAATTCATTCACAATTAGAAAAAGTAACAGGCCAGACACAAACACTACCACCATAAAAACATATTTGACCTTGCTGTGACCTTGACCATGTCTATGTCTATGTACATGACATGGCATATTTATGCAAAGTTATTCTGATATTAAGTCATGATTTGTAAAAAGTTATGGCCTGAACATGAAAATGGAAATTTCACCTTGCCATGACCTTGACCTTTGATCTACGCACAAGGTTCTTTCACGCAACACATCGTCTATATATGGTTAACCATTCCGCATGTTTATATCGAAACTTACTCAAATTGAAAAGAAACAGACCAGACACGAACACAACCCCCAGAAATTTCTACTTTTATTTTATCTTGCCGTGACCTTGACCTTCAACCTACTGATATGGTTCTTGTGCGTGACACATTGTTTATATATAGTTAAACAATTGTACAAAGTTACACAGAAATTAATTTGAGATTATAAAAGTTACAGGCAGACACAAACGCTAACCCCCAAAAATTTGAATTGCTGTGACTTTGACCTTTAATGTACAGACATGATTCCTGTGCATGACACAGCAACTTGATGTTGTTAACATTTGTGCAAAGTCATTCTGAAATTAAGAGATAGGGAAAATCGTTATGGCCCAGACACAAAATAGACATATGGCCTCGACCTTTGACCTATGGACATGATTCTTGCTCACGACACATTGTCTTTATGTGATTGCCAATTCTACATAGCTGTATTGAAACTCTTTCATGATTTAAAAAAAAAAATTACAGGCCGGACACAAACATAACTATCCAAAATTTACCCTTTTGAAAGTATTTGAAACTGCTGTGACCTTGACCTTTGATCTACTAAAATGGTTCTTTTGCGAAACGCATCGTCTTATCATGTTTAACAGTTCTGCAGAGTTATACTTAAACTCATTAATAATTCAAACAAGTTACAGACCCGACACGGATAGATCTACTACCCCCAAAACATATTTAACCTTGCTGTGAAATTGATCTTTAACCTACGGACATGACTCTTGTGCAAGACATGACGTCTCGATTTTGTAAACATTTGTGCCTTGAGTAATTTCGAAATTGAGTAATAGAGAAAAAAGTTATGGCTCGGACATGAAAACGGATCGACAGACAGAGGGACGGACGGACGGACGGAAAGACTAAACATAATCTATATGTTCCCGAAAAAAATCAGGGGCATAGAAAAAAAACTTAAAGAGATCCGTAACAAATCCATTTCATCTGACAACCATCTTAATCCTGAGGTAAGAGCGGTATATGGATATGCAGCAAATCTCCTCCCCCTCAAAAAAAAAAGGTTTCGACACATATCAGCCTTTGCGGACTGCGCAAACTGACCTGGGTCAATACGTTTGCAGATGAACTAAACTCCCTTTTCTAAGAACATGACTCAAACTAAAGCATCTTAGATTTAATCACTTGCTTATCGTACGAGTAAGCACGTTAAAGGCGTTACGCCCTTTACTTATCACTTGTTTCGGGAAGTAACAATTTCCCAAATACATTTATTTAACCCTTTATCACATTATCCCGAGTTTTAACGATCCTGATCAAAAGAGGCTTTTGGAACCATAGTGAAATCAAAGGACTGGAAGTCCTGAAAAGCGGATTTGTTGAACAGTTTTAAGCTATGATTTGATGTAACGAAAATTATTTTTTTATCACATGTAATACATGTATAATTTGTAAGTAATTAGTAGAGTAAGCAAGGGCAATGGAAGTTAAAGTTGTTCTACCAAGTGTGCTGCGCTGCAGCTGTTATTTTACTACTTATTAGACTATTAATTTGATCCAACAATTTGATGTTTTTTTTTCTGCTAGTATTATATTTAGGACTGTAAACATGCATAGGACTGGAAAACAAAACAAAAAAAAAAAACAAGATAGATTTATAAGTGAAAGTTATTTGACAAATATATAGAATACTCCAGTTGTTGATTTGTTGATGAGTGAGACTTAAAAAACTATACAAAATAGGATGATGATATATAATGATATTTCTGTAAAAACACGTTGTTAAGGTCTACAGTTGTCAATCAGTTTCAGCAATCATGAGCAAATTTGATCAAAGAATACAATATACTTACACATGTATGCAATATGAAATTTTTGTGCCTTCTTGTTGAACTTCTTACCAGAGGACAAGATTTTTGACTCCCCCAAGTTAAAACCAACTATTCAGATTTTCATACCCTCAACAAACTCAAAAATGACTTACTGAATTGTAGCTGGAAAATCATAAGTAAAGAAGAAAGATAAGATTTAGAAAAAAATATCTGAATTGATATTTCCTTAATGTGCTACTCAGCCTCTTTTGGGTATTTCATGCCACAGTGTTGGAAAGCTTTGGGGGAATGGTACTTAATCAACAACATGCGCCATCAGCAAGGATTTATATATTCAAATCAGTATCAAGACGTCATATCTGGTGTAATAAAAATAAACAGAGTGACCTATTGCTAAAGTAGCCTACAATTCCATTATCAAACACCCAAAATTGCATCATTTTACTGAATTTAACCATACACTTTATTGAATAGAAATATATACCTGGTAGTATTTATTGGCCTTTACGGAATAATTTGACTTGTGGCAAAAAAAAAAAAATTAAATAGCTTGCTGTTTAGAGCATAAACAAACAATTCAATAGGTATGGAGTCCTCAGATTATGTGGTTTGTATTTGTAAAGGGTAGAAATAATTCTGGAAGAAAAAAAGAAAAGAAATACTGATGTCTTGTTTTCCAACACTGTTTTCATAAGCCCTATTACACAGGACTCATAAAAGATAGGATTTATTGTGTGTTATAGGGCTAAAAAAAAAAAAGAAAATGCTCAAAAATTCTCCCAATGTAACTTTGTATGACACAAAATTCAAGGGTCAAATATAGGCCATGTTTGGACAAACCGTACAGTATTTTGAATACTGATTACATGTATACATATGTAACAGTTCTGTTAAATAGCCCCAGAGGTTGGGATTGAACATAGAACCTTTCAGGTCCAAACTCCGTAGGCAAACGCTCTACAACATTGCTACAAAAGCTAGCTCTATAGCAAGACCTTACACAAACACAAGCTCTACACTTATATCAATCTATGGTATAGACCAGTATACAACATATGGATCCATGTCAGGTTTTCTTGGCATCTGACAACTGGATCTGGAGAAAATTTTAAATGGGGTTTATTTTAACACTTTACTGAACACTCATGTTAACCCTTCGACTGCTAAGCATGACTCACTGACCTTTTGCAGACAGTGTAGATCAAGATTAGACTGCACAGAACGTGCAGTCTGATCTTTGATCTACACTGTCCGATAAGGAGATATTTATCGTCCTCAAAATTACCTTAAATAGCAACCTTTGGGATTTTACTATCGACTTGAAGGTATCATTTGAGTTATTCAGCAGGACAAGGGTTAATAACCCTAAAGGAAATAGAAAATTAAAAGCATCATGGGACAAGGATGAAATTCTGGTAGATAGTATTTTCTCCTGTTCCAGCATGTTTTCATTCATAAGAGTGAATTTCAGCTCATTTGTAAGAGTTTCTGAATTGTTGTCTGCAAATACATTTAAAGAGCCTAACCTTGTCATATGGGGAAGGAATGAATAATTAAATAGCATCCATTTGATTACCATTTTTGATTAAAAAACAAAAAGTAATTTATGCATAGATGGTGG
This sequence comes from Hippopus hippopus, assembly GCA_946811185.2. Lineage (NCBI taxonomy): Eukaryota > Metazoa > Mollusca > Bivalvia > Cardiida > Cardiidae > Hippopus > Hippopus hippopus. The sequence goes on along the minus strand of OX328109.1, from coordinate 20,178,778 downwards.
ACATAGACTAATCTGAACAATCTTACAAAAATTAACTCCCCTATAAATGTGGATCTGGGGTCCTGCATGGCTTACTAGTAAAATTTAGGACTTGTTACCTGATGGCCATGTGTTTTTCTGTGGGAGTGTCCTTAGGCCAGACACTTCAGAGCCCTAGCCTAGTACTGCTGAAACCCAGACATACATAAATAAGCTAGTTGTAGCAGTTATATGACTGAAATAATGTTGAAAGCGACATTAAATGCCATTCAATTAATCAAATGTGGATCTAACATTGGCCTCCCGCAAGGTTAACCTGTATTTGATATTTCTGTCAGGCTCACAAAATGTAGCTCTTAAGTTTTTGAAAACATTGGTAGACAAACAGATTTTTTTTTTCATTCTTACCAAAGTCATTTTGTCCCCATTCCATAACACCATATAGGATACAATGTGTTTTAACTAAGGTAAGTGTGGCTATATTATTCCATTTTGAAGGATGTTCAGAAAACTTTTGAAACAACTTATCCAATTGGCTGAGCTTTATTTGGCTGTACTAAAAATGAAGGGTTTTCAGAAGGACTAGTGATGGTGGTTTTTGTCTGAGATTATGCTTTAAGTCAGATTGAAAATATCAACAGCTCACCCTAGGGTTTGTAAACATGTGAGCTTAAATAAATACACTAAACATTATGACTATATTTTCCTTTACCATAGCATTTTAAGCATTTCTTAAATCATTATTAATCATCATTATGCAAGACTCTTTTGAAATATTGAAACTTCTGTACTCAGATATCAAGGTTTTGATTTTTAAAACAGCATTTTACAATCCTAGTCAGACTATAAACACAACACTTTCTAAAGTTTCATATAGTGGGTATAATCATATAGACTGCAAGCAATTCAAATCTAAAATAGTGTGCCTATAGGAGTGGGATTTTACTATGTTAGGTGGTCTGATCTTAATCTACTCTTGCTACAAAGGAAACAAACTGTCCTCATTCTGAAGTACAAAGCATGTATTGTTTTGAAACTAGTATGATTTAGTTTAAACCCTTACAAAACAATCCCGACTTTGAACGACCCTGAGGAAGAAGGCTTTTAAAAAGAATTTGGGAATATAAGAAAATGCTGGTAACTGATTCTGTTATCACACTGATTCTGTTATCAGCAAATGCTTTCCACTTGGACAAGTCTCAAATTTTGTTGTGTGGTAAAGAGTTAAAAAAAACACGAGTCCTCTCAGGGAAATAGAAACAATGGCTTTTTATATGTAATTTCTTACTGAAAGCACATTGTCCTTTCCATGACTCTAACACCTAGGAATCCCTTCAAGGGCTCTTCCTTATTACTACACAACTTGAAACTATTAATTTCAAAATGAAATATAAAATCAAACTAGACACAACAATTTGATTGTTCAGATACAATGATTTCTTCTTTCTTTTAAAAAGAAAATTCTTGGTTTTATTCCTGACCTAAAAAAATGTTATGAAATAGTCTGAAAGGTGAAAACTAAATGGTATGTTTAGTATTTTCTAAGATTTAGGCCATGTGTAATTCATGAGTATTGAATATACCTTCCTTCTTGAAGATAAATGAAAATTCACCTTGTATCATAATAAAGACACAAGTCAAAAAATGATTATTTCACAAAAGAAAAGTAAGGTTAACTCATGCACTGACACAAAACATGAAATTGATTGTAACTACCTTCAAGAATAATTTGATGTTTGACTGATTTCTGGTGGTTACTTTAGTTTCAACACTGTTTCAGTCTTAGAGTGACAACAACCCATTTATTTGTGTACGGCTTGGGTTTTACTAGGGCTAGGCTGATTCTACGCACCGTCTTGTCTGTAGGCACTCCTACAAAATCCTGCCAACTAGGTGAGGATAAAAAATCCGGGATAACTCAACCAACACCTTCACCAATCAGCCACAGTCTCACAGAACCTCACTAAATAAATGAACAGGATTACGTCATTTCACCACTATATTGGTGCAAATATAAAAAAAAAAAACATAGGCCGTTTAGGTTCAAGCTTAGACCTCATATTCTGCACAGTCTGAACTTAGATTATCATTCACAGTTTTAAAAAAAATACAGATGTAGAGATCTTTTTGAAGTTTTGAGCCATGTCTTTGTGAATTTGAGTCATATTACATAATTGAACCACTGCAGGGACATGTACAAAAAATAAAAAACATGATGTAGCATGGTAAGATACTTGAAATTCAATATTAACACTGGTAAAAGAGCTACCGGTATTCTTTACTTCCAATGCAGTTTTGAGTGAATCCATTTCCATGTTCTGAAGAATAGAATTAAAATCATCACTCATCACCTGGAAGAACATATTCCAGATATTATTTGCTTTTTGATATCTGCAAATCCCTGCCCTAGGTACAGCTGAAGCAGCCAGAATTGACCAAGATCACACTCAGTGTGACAAGTTGCTTTACAAAGTAAAAATTGACCTATACATAACTAAAATGAAATTTTCAAGTCGATAGTACAAATCCAAATATTTCTATTTCAAAGTTATTTTTGGAGGAAAAATACCTCCTTACTGGGCAGTATAGATCAAAGATCAGACTGCGCCTTCGGTGCAATCTGATCTTGATCTACACTGTCTGCAAAAGGTCCTTGGGTAGCACTTAGCAGCCTAAGGGTTAAAGGAATTGGTCCCTCTATAAAACTTTAAAAACTATAGGCATGCTTTCATTCTGAGGTTTGAATTACTTGCTGTTTACATGAAGCACAGTTACTGTCTCTAGAATGGGTTGAGCAGCAGTTCATCATAAATATGTACTTTATTAAATAAAGTACATATACTTCAATCTCCAAGCATAAAAAATATATCAAATAATTTAAATCTACATGTCCAAATAGTACGACGTATAGATCTAGACTAAGATGTTTTCCTGTGGACCCTTTATCAAACATCTATGTGAAAATTCTGCATTCTTCTTTTGCATGAAAGGTAACAAAATAAAATTCAAGCATATTAGGACTATGAATGGACTTTTACACCTTGAAGATAATTGAGTATCTGAGGCTTAAAGTCCAGGATGTTAGGTTAAGTTAGTGGATGTGCAGTTCACTGAGAAGGACATGATTTCCCCTCGAAAATCCTCAGTATAAATTCACTTCACGAGTTCGTACTTGATCGGGGCCGTTTGTAAAAGCAGGATTTCTTTATGTGCCATCGATAACTGGAGAGAAATTTTGGAAGCAGTCTGGCATAAACGTCAAATATATATATTTTAATAGACTACACGATCTTTATTGTTTTAAACATTTCATAGAAATGTTTCAAACAATTTGGAAATTCATCAATAGTGCTATACGAAGGTTGGTAGGGCCTAACTAACAAGGTGCCGAATCGACTTTATGGGTTCTGTGCATTCGTTATCGAAAGGGTTTTAAATCATTTACGGCCAAATTCTAGCTAGCTGTCTGAAGATATTTGATATAATACAGAGTTTAAAAATGTATTTCACTAAGAAATTATTGCTTAATCTCCTTGTTTATTTCGACAGCGGACGACACAAGTTGTGAATGAACATTTCTTGAATGAAAATGGGGGCAGTCTGTGTAAACAATGTTCATACGCATTAATGGCAATATTTAATGAAAAAAAAAAAAACTTTGTTTAAGTATTTAGATCTAGAGTATTTCAAACTGACAATTTTTGTAGTTTTGACGAAATTTCGATAAAGAAATCAAACATAATTTGTACGATTTGTTCAAAGTCAGAGCTGAATATCATTTGTAGATCTGCGTTGTTCGTCTCTACGCCAGCCATGCAAAACTGAAAGTGAGCGCGCATGCGTCGTTACGCATGATGTATTTGGTTCCGGCTAAAACGATCACAGTAAGCGGATTTGCTATATAGCAAATCCACTAAAAAGGAGAAAATGCTGGTAACCACCAATTTCTCCTTTTCCAACAATGTTTTCAACATTATCACGATAAGCTGCCTTATTGGGTTTCTATACCGTATTACGTAATGTAAATTTATGTCATATGGACTCCCTGCCATCTTTAAAATATACCCACATAAGGACTTGTATTCATACCCGGATTTTTTTGTCATCAAAGTTTCCATATGAGTTTTAGCTCGGCTGTTTTCGAAGAAAACGGCGAGTTATTGTGACAGCCCTGGCGTCGTCGTCTTCGTGCAAAAACATTGACATTTTATAACATAGCTGATATTACTGAAGATATTTATTTCAAACTTAGATAAGTTGTTAACTATCAAAAGGAAAACTCATACAACACGGGCAGGTAGCATTAAATATTTTTTTGCCGCAGTTATGCCCCTTTTTCGACTTTGAATTTTCACTGAAAATCAAGCACTAGCAGCCGAGAGTTGGCATCCGCAGGTGATGCTCTTGTTTACGTATCTTATAGACCGCAAATTAGGCTAGTACTTTAAGGATTACGAAGTTGCTTTCATGGATTCGAGATTAACGAGTAGAAAATGAAAGACACATTTTACAGTTGCTACACTTTTCCACAATTCAGATTTTATATTCAATGTGTACTGATAGTCACAAAAATTATTTCATGGGGATAGCTCACATGTTCATGTTTCCTGGCTATTTTTTAACCGGCTCGAAACCCTGCCATCTCTAAAATATACCCACATAAGGACTTTGCATCATTACCGGACTTTTATCAGCACAGTTTCCAGATGATATTTTTTATGTATCTTATAGACCAAATATGAGGCCAGACCTTTAAAGATTACGAAGCTGTTTTCATGGATTCGAGATTTACGATTAGAAAATGAAAATGAAAGACACATGTTACATTTGCTGCACTTTTCCACAATTCAGGTTTTTCAATGTGTACTGATTAATGTTATTTTAAAAGTATTTCATGGAGACATCTCACACATTCATGTTTCCTGAGTATTTTTCAACGGACTCTAAACCTGTCACATCATACTGAAACTAGCGGGTTGGTTGTTATGACTTCACTGCGACCGAAAGCTCCGAAAAAGCAAGAAGTCAGTTCTTGCCGTCCAGTAAATCATGCTGATCTAAGTCGATACTTCTCAAGAACAAAGAAGAACGAATTGCTGCGAGTTTGCTTACCTATCTTTCACGTCTTCCCAGATCCCACCGATGCCGATGTTCCTTCTGATTCTGCTGCTGCTGCTGCTGCTGTAAAATAAGATGATAATAATAGTACATGGAGGTTCATATTACTGCCCATTAACGACGTTCGCGACAGTTTCCATTATCACGCTTCGTGTAACTATCACGCTCAGCTTTCACTCGAAACGGTGAGCACCTAACACACTTGATTCTGCCACACTTGTCAATGTCTGCAGAATGGTTAAACCCAAGAACTAAAACGGGTCGTTTCATGTCAGCAAAACGAAGAAAAAAGTATTTGAATCAAGCCAAATAATTATATGCGAGGCAAGAATCTGAAATTACGCTTTCAAAAGATCGTACTGAAAGTCAAAGTGAATCACCTAACTACGTCATCTAACAACGAAAATATGGACACAGATGCTACTACTAGCGCTCTATCTGGCAGACGTATCGTCCAGCTAAAACATATTTTCAGATGCAGATTCTTTCAATTTGGTCTAGTCCAAAATTATGTGACTTGGTAAAGACTTGAAGAGAACAAGGGACTGTAACTCTTTCTCCCTTACCAAGTTATCCCTTAGCTTGATGAGTCTTAAACAGGCCACATTAGAAAACATCGATGTCAAAAGGAGAAATTGCTCCTAATGATTGATTTCTCCTTTTCGCACATTGATTTCTGACCCATCAGAGAACTGTGATACATGAATACCAGGTTTTGGTTTAGCGTCTGCAAACGCATCAAATTTAGAAGAGTCTAAATTAGTCGTTTGGTAATGGGTTAAATGCTAACATCAGAATTACATTTATATGCTATGGATTGGTTTATTATGACCAACAAACTTGGTTTTTATAAACATTGTTGCATTGTTGAAAAAATTGAGATAATTTACTTCATATAATGTCTTTGTCTTTGACAAACCCTTCATTTACTCATTAGTTTGTGCCCCACCCACAAACTTAAAATGTATTTTCTTAAGAAATATGCTGGTGACCTATTTGTTTTAAGCCTGATTCTTTTAGTTTAGTACCTACATATGATTTATAGAATAAACAAGAAAAATCCGTGCGTCGTCCGTCCTGCATCGTGCGGCGTCAACAATTCTTTAAACATCTTCTCCTACACCGCTTGGCCAATTTGGACCAAACTTGGCTGGAATGTTCCTTGGGAGGTCCTCTTTAAAAGTTGTTCACAGAATTTGATTCCATCAAAAACTCTGGTTGCCATGGCAACCAAATGGAATTTTTAAAGAAATTCTTTAAAAATTGTCTCTTCTGAAACCGCTGGTCAGGTTTTGAAATAATTTCACAGAAATGTTCCTTGGGTGACCCTTTTCAAAAACTGTTAGCAAAATTTTGATCCGTCCAAAAACATGGCCGTGGTGGTGGGGTGGGCTCTTTGCGTCGTGCGGTGTCAACAATTTTTCAAACATCTTCTTCTCCTAAATCGCTGGGCCAATTTGGACCAAATTTGGCTGGAATGTTCCATGGGAGGTCCTCTTTAAAGAGTGTTTATAGAATTTGATTCCATCAAAAACTCTGGTTGCCATGGCAACCAAATGGAATTTTCTAAGAAATTCTTCAAAAATCTTCTCCTCTGAAACCGTTGGTCAGATTTTGAAATAATTTAACAGAAATGTTCCTTGGGTGACCCTTTTCAAAACCTGTTCGCGAAATTTTGATCCGTCAAGAAACATGGCTGTGGTGGTGGTGGGGGGGGGGACTATTTGCACTATACGGACAAGTAGAAATTCTTAAAAATTCTTCTTCTCTGAAACCACTGGTCAGACTTTGAAATAATTTCACAGAAATGATACCCCTTTTTTTAGCTCGGCTGTTTTCGAAGAAAATATTGAGGTATTGTCATAGCCCTGTTGCTGTCGTCTGCGTTGTTGTCGTTGTCGTTGTGCAAAAACTTTGACATTTTGTTATATCTCGGCTTCCACTCAACACATGTACTTGAAACTTGGAATAATTGTTTACTAGTAAAAGAGCAACCCATACAACAAGGGCAGATAAGTCTAAAATTATTTTGTCCAAATTATGCCCCTTTTTTGACTTAAAATTTTAACTTACTATCCAGCACCCAACAGCCAATCGTTGGCTTCCGCATGCGGTGCTCTTGTTCGACTTAATATTTTTAGCCACTATCGGGCATCTGCTCTTGTTCAAGAAATGGTCCTTGGGTGACCTATCCCAAAATTTATTTGCATAATTCTGATTCGTCAAAAACATGGCTATGGTGATGATTGTAAGGGTGGTGACAGATTTTGAAATGATTTTTACAGGTGATCTTTTCAAAATTGCCTGGCAAAATAATGATTTTGTTTCCAAAATTTCAATACTTCAAAAAAAAAATGGCTATGGTCCTCTCAAAAATCAGGTGAGCGATCCAGGGCCATCTTGGCCCTCTTGTTTTATCTCCTATTTTTGTAGACCAGATAATATACTTTCACCAAACAAAGTTTCATGAAATTCTGAATGTTTTCAAAAAATGGTGAAACTGTAGCGATCGTCTTTAATACCGCCGGAAAAGGCAGCATTTGGTTTCATTGAGGGTTAATCCTTTTTAAATAGATTATTTTTCTTTTACCCAAGTCCATGTAGTAAAACTGTATTAATTACAGGAATAGGTAATACTCCTTTAACAAATATATCCCATTGGGCTACTGTACAAGAACGACCTCTAACGATCCTGCAACTGACTGTATAAATAATCAAAGCGTTGAGAACGCTGAAGTGATATTTGTCAAGGAAGCCGTTGTGTAAAATTAATAATTTGAAAGAAAAAGAGAAATATTATTCAAATATTGGCTTGAAAGTCTACCAAACAAGCAAATGAATACCTTTTTGGTTGAAGGGAGAGTACTCATGACAAAGTTAGGATTATTTGTGTATTGGTGGTCTCCCTTTGGTCATTAGGAGGAGTCGGGAGTAACGTACCTTGACAGTACGATGTATGATGGATAGAGAGAGAAACCATGTGAATAATCGAATAAAATTAAGTTTGTATCTGAAAACTATGATTTTGAAATATCTTTGGCCGTTAACATTTAATTCCTAACATTACAATCAATTATTTCGATCTATAAATATTCATGCCCAATCAAATGGAGTAGCGGGCAATCATGGAATGAACAAGCCATGGGACGAACTGGTTTTAGAACGAAAAAGCCCAGGGCCAAGCGATCGGTAGACAAATTTTGTATCATTGCGCCGATAGAAGGCTATGAGGGAATGAAGCTATTTTCAATCAAAAATTAGTATTTCCATGATCGATGGCCTCACCCAGTGTATTTTAACATGCCATTTCCAATTACATATCTGAGTGCCTCCAAAAAAATCATTTGCCTGAGAAAAATTGAGTTTAATTGGGTTTATTTCCTTCGGCTTTGCACAAAATACGATACATGGTCTTCAAAATTCAATATTGAACTCATAGTGGTATTGTCTTCGACAAATACCACAACAAGAGGACCATGATGGTCCTATATCGCTCACGTGCGTACAAGAATGAAAGGTTAAGTACAATTTTAAAAGTACATTTTTCTTCAAATGTGCATCACAAATGAATGTAAGACAAAAGCCCCTCCAGATATTAGCCCTTTTCCCGTTTTTTGACGAGGCGGATATTACCCCCTCGGTCGAATTGCCAGGGCAAACATTAGCCCCTCAATCAATGTTACAACCCTATCATTAACCATCCAGTCAAGATTACAATGGGGACAATAGTCCCTCTCATACATGTTCTGTTAAAATATGATTAGGTTTGGTAAAAGAAAAGAAGGAGCTAGAGTGTAAACAATGTAAATTTAAGCTTTTTTTTTTTTTTTTTTTAATTCAAGGGCAGATAACTCTAGACATACTAGTCCGATCATGCTCAAAATCGATCTTGTTAGAGGCCTGAAGATCATGTACATTCTGTTAAAATATTATCAGGTTTGGTAAAAATAAGGTATCTATAGAGTGTAAACGAAATCAAATACCCTAAAATCGAATGAAACTTTTAAGACGATAGTAAAAACCAAACCAATAATATTTCAAACGTACAGTATGTTTTGAAGAAAAATATTCTCCTTATCGTACAGTGTAGAGCCAAGATCAGACTGCACGGAGTCTGATCTTGATCTACACTGTCCGATAAAGGTTAGTGAGTCGTGCTTAGGGGCTAAGTAAGGAATGCATACCCTTTTTCCATTCCACAATTAATTCTTTTTCATACGACAAAATTTTACACAGGTCCAAATGGAAAGCATATGCAGACGACAAAATAAACGTGACTCAAAAATTGAAATTCGTTATGGGAGGGGTCAAAAACATTGTGGGAAGAGGAGAAAATGCTGGTAACCAGCATTTTCTCCTTTTCCCTCAGTGTTTTCTACCCTTTCAAAGAAAGTAGCGTCAACCGAGCCACATTTAATTTGTCGTCTGCAGAAACTTTCATTCTGTCGTTTGGTAAAGAGTTAAAAGGAGAATTTCGGTGTTTTCTGCCGCGAAATTCGCCCCGGATGTTAATGGCATTACAGATATAAAGATCTACTTTTTATCGCGAAAATACATCTTTGACGGGAATGGGCCCTGCCTTTCCGGGTGACCGTTAACTTTTTATCAAATTATCAAATGGAGCCATGGTCTGGGAAAAGGGTGCTTTATGCATCTGCAAAAAGTATCGACGCATGTCAGCCGGAGCAGTCTTTGCTATCAGTAAATTGTCTGCATGTCGAAGGACCATTTTATCTTGTGATTCAATCGGTTGTATGTCAAAATAAAAATTTATGGGCCCAACATAATGCGATGACTTGCTTGGTATAATGCATCACAAAGAGGCATTAAACCCCCTTTTACTAGAGCATGGCTAAATTTTAGCCTCATCCAAACTTACAGTAATTTCAGACAACAAATAAAACTGAAATGAAGGGACTTTGTCTTTGAAGTGACGGAAGAAAACAGTTTTGAGAAAGGAGAAAATGCTGATCACCGACATTTTACTCCTTTTCTTACAATGTTATAAGATCCGGTCTTCCCCAGGTTTGTTAAACACTGTTTTGTTTAGGTTGAGATTTAACTCTGACACAACAGAAATTTAGGCTGGTCCAAATTCAAAGCGTTTGCAGACGACAAATTGTGAGTAGCTCAAAGGATGATTTCTCTCATTGATAGGGTAGAAAACATGGTGGGGAAAAAGGAGAAAATGCTGGTTTCCAGCATTTTCTCCTTTTCCCACAATGTTTTCAAAAGCCCTCTTTCTCGTGGTCGTTGAAACTTGGGATTGTGTGGTAAAGAGTCAACGGGCTGAAGATACCAAATGAACTTTTTCTATGAGTAATTTCAGGGGCGTTTTTACCAGAATATTTTGTGACATGGCAGAAAATGAAGTCTGATCTTGATCTACACTGTTCACAAAAAGGCATTCTGATTTAAATCTGGATTACGTACATAAATAACATTTGACGTACTAGCTAAAACCTGGCCAAAAAAAGTATCGCAAATTGGTAAAAGTTTACCAGTAAGCAACCGGCATGTTTCGACAATGTTTGTGTGGTACGGCAGCCAGTGGCTCGGAGAGAAATTGTGCGAAGGACTGGTACAGGAAAACAACCCTTTACCAAACGACAAAATTGTAGACTAGCCCAAATCCATAACATTCGCAGACGACAAAATGAAAATGATCCATGTTCTGGCAAAAGGGGGGCTTAACGCATTTGCAAAAAGTATCAACCCAGGTCAGCCTACGCAGTCCGCGCAGGCTGACCTGGGTCGAAACTTTTCGCTATTGGTCCTTTTTCTGCGCGTCAGAGGACTATTCTACCCAAGAATACGGCCGGTTGTTGGACAAAGTTGATTTGGTGGGTCCATAGTTATATGGTGACTTGCTTGTCATAATGCATCAAGGAGATGCATTAAGCCCCCTTTTGCCAGAGCATGACTCAAATTAATGTGACTCAAAACTTAAAATTCGTTATGGGAAGGATGGAAAACATTGTGGGAAAAGAAGAAAATGCTGGTTACAAGCTTTTTTTTTTTTTCTTTTCCCACTTTGTTTTTCAAAAGCTTTTTGTTTAGAGTCGTTAAAACTCGTGATTTAGTGGTGAAGACTTAGAAAACTACAGATCGGTACGATAGCAGACGCGATATACAGTGATTGGAAAAAAATGTAGAAAAAAAAGTGGTGTTAACCACCAAATGAACATTGAAACAAACCAGCAACCCGTCATACAGCAATATTCGTCATCATCACATAGTAGTGCTCCGCATAGGGTTCCAGCACTGGTTTCATCTGAAATAGCATGAACACCAAGGAATCATGAAAAGAAAATATGTTATTTTGAGTCCATCAAACTAGTTTTAAACCCTAGGCTGCTAAACGAGACTCACTGACCTTTTGCGGACAGTGTAGATCAAGATCAGACTGCACAGAATGTGCAGTCTGATCTTTAATCTACATTGTTCGATACGGTTACAATGTTCTGGGGATGAGAGACGAGCCCAGTAGCTTAGTCGACGACGTACAGGGCATGAAACCAAGGAGCAACGGAAGTTGATAGTTTGATTCTCAGTTGGTTCAAATTCTTTCCAGGGATTAGTCATAAATCCACATTCATTGTAAAAGGATTCATTTCTCTTCCACTGCTAAACTTGAAAGTATTGGTTTAAAGAAATGTAATCTCTGACATAAGTTGGCTTTTGAGATAAAATTTTAAGAAACGAGCCTAGAAATATATTATCAAGAGAGCCTCTGGCGAGCTTAGTAACATTTTTTAAACGAGTTTAGTAAGATTTTTATCTAAAAGTCAACGAGTTCCTCTAATCACATGACGATATTTCACAAATTATCTGCCAAAATATATAAAACATACATGCATATGCGGTAATTGCCGTGAATAAAACCTGGTTCACTTTTTTCGCAGGAGTATAAAATGGCGTCATACGTATATGACGTCAGTATATGCATAGGCCTCTGAAACTCCATCGGTCTATCAGGGATAACGAAATTTTCATTATCGATCACAGTTACTATAAATAGCACATTGGGGATTCCCTCTGTATTGTATATAGTAAGACGTCTTACTATATAAGATATAGAGGGAGTCGCCAATGTGCTATTTATAGAAACGGTGTTAATGAAAATTTGAGTATATTCTGTGATATAGAGACGATGCACCAATGTGCTATTTAGGTGTTCGATGATCGACCAAGGAAAATTTTGGTGTTCTGTGATAGACCAATACAGCTTCAAAGGCCTGTGGTATATGCTTACTTCAAACGTGTGTAAGATAAGAATATTCCCAATAGTTATGTACGAGTATATGTATATTGCATTGAAAACAGTGAGGTGATGTGATAAGAGATAATCTGGGATGGCACGGCCAAATGCAATGGCCGCCGTGATATAACTAAAAAAAAACCGCATCTTTTTCTTTTTTTATTATTAGACGTTAATAAAACGAAAGTACGGCGTTAAGAAAAAAAAACATCTTTTTTTATTATTATTAGATATATCAAACGAACACAGACGTTAACCCTTTGGCTGCTAAGCGCGACTCGCTGACCTTTTGCAGGCAGTGTAGATCAAGATCAGACTGCACAGAACGTGCAGTTTGATCTATTATCTACACTGTCCAATATAGAGATATCTATCCTCCCAAAAATACCTTTAAAATAGCAAAAGTTAGGTTTTTACTCGACTATTGGCTTCAAAAGTTCATTTCATTTATTTAGCAGGATAAGGGTTAATAAAACGAAAACACTGACTCGTACAACTAACGCACAGATTAGAAAAACGAACACAGACGTTAATAAAACGAAAACACTGACTCGTACAACTAACGCACAGATTAGAAAAACGAACACAGACGTTAATAAAACGAAAACACTGACTCGTACAACTAACGCACAGATTAGAAAAAACGAACACAGACGTTAATAAAACGAAAACACTGACTCGTACAACTAACGCACAGATTAGAAAAAACGAACACAGACGTTAATAAAACGAAAACACTGACTCGTACAACTAACGCACAGATTAGAAAAAACGAACACAGACGTTAATAAAACGAAAACACTGACTCGTACAACTAACGCACAGATTAGAAAAACGAACACAGACGTTAATAAAACGAAAACACAGACTCGTACAACTAACGCACAGATTAGAAAAACGAACACAGACGTTAATAAAACGAAAAACACTGACTCGTACAACTAACGCACAGATTAGAAAAACGAACACAGACGTTAATAAAACGAAAACACTGACTCGTACAACTAACGCACAGATTAGAAAAACGAACACAGACGTTAATAAAACGAAAACACAGACTCGTACAACTAACGCACAGATTAGAAAAACGAACACAGACGTTAATAAAACGAAAACACTGACTCGTACAACAAATGCACAGATTAGAAAAACGAACACAGACGTTAATAAAACGAAAACACTGACTCGTACAACAAACGCACAGATTAGAAAAAACGAACACAGACGTTAATAAAATGAAAACACTGACTCGTACAATTGACGCACAGATTAGAAAAAACGAACACAGACGTTAATAAAACGAAAACACAGACTCGTACAACGAACACACAGATTAGTCAAACGAAAATTAGACGTTAATAAAACGAACAGCAGTTTCGTACAACTAACACACAGATTAGTCAAACGAACGCAGACGTTAACAGAACGAAGCACAGACTCGTACAACGAACCCACAGATAAGTCAAACGAACGCACGGGTAATAAACCGAAAGCAGATATTTGTACAACGAACGCAGAGATAAGTCAAACGAACGCACAGGTAATAAAACGAAAGCACATACTCGTACAACGAATCCAGAGTTTCATAAAACGAACGCATAGGTAATAAACCGAAAGCACATACTCGTACAACGAATGCACAGATTAGTAAAACGAACGCACAGGTAATAAAACGAAAGCACATACTCGTACAATGAATGCACAGACTAGTAAAACGAACGCACAGGTAATTAACGGAAGCACATACTCGTACAACCAATGCACAGATTAGTAAAACGAACGCACAGGTAATAAACCGAAAGCACATACTTGTACAATGAATGCACAGATTAGTAAAAAGAACGCACATATTTCCGGGTACTTACTTGTTTTCTGATTCATTTTCCGCATGATATTTGCGGTCATATATCATTATTATTATAATTGTATAATTATCTTAACTACCATCATTATCATTATCGGTTTCTTCTTTATCCCTTTGTGAACATTCTCTCGTTTTATGACCCTGAGGTTTTTTTTTAACATATTTTGAAAAGGAGAAAATATTGGTAATCAGCATTCTCTCCTTGTCCAAAAATATTTTACCCATACAAGGAAAAATCTTATGATTAGGGCCAATTTAAATTTGACGCCTGCAGGGACTTTCAGTTTGAATAATGAAAAATTAAAATTTGTCGCCCTGTAAAGACCACAAAGTTAATAAATTTTTAAACCATCGAAGTATTTGATAATTACTGGGTATAAAGCCAATCACCTCGACATCGATAGAAAATAGTGATGATGAACTTACAAACAGAAAATACAAATCCCATCAAAAGCATAAAAAAAGCTTGTTTTGCCGCCATCTTAACCACGTGTAGTGGAAACAGGATCTGCAGTCTATACTACTTCACGTTGATGCTTTATTTGATTGAAAGCTTTGATTGAAGCTTTCGGCGGATGTTGATGACTCAGTTTCGCGGTAAAAATTTGAGCCATGCTTTGTGAAAAGAGGGTTTAATGGATCTGTAAAAAAGGGCTGGGCAGAAACTTTTTGCTTTTGGTCGATTTTATGCATGTCTAAGGACCATTTTACTTCATGGTTCAGTCGGTTGTTGGAAAAAATGGATTTTATGGATCCTTAGTTATTAGATGACTTGTCTGGTATAATGCATCATGGAGATGCATTAAATCCCCTTTTGCCAGAGCATAGTGTCATTTTGTATCTTCTTTCAAACGCTCTTATCTCTTCTTTATTTTTTCATATTTGGTCCTTTCGTTCCCGTCGTTCAGGTGACGGTTGAAATTAAAGACAATAGCATTTCTACTTTGGAAATTATGCTTCGATCAAAAACCCAGTGTAAACTAACAAAGGGCAAAAACTACCAAAAATACTGACAACAAGTTGCCAATGTTGTGCACTTGGTTTATGCCAATAAAGGTAAAATAGATAAGGGCGATAACTCGAAAATAAACGAGACAGAGTTATGTTCCTTAAGCACTGCATTTGTCGCCATTGAGATGTGGCTTTATATGAAGTTTGAAGTCAGCAGTTCTTATACTTAGGAAGTTACCGGTATGCTCCAGACAAAAACACAGTGTAAACTACAAGGAACCATAACTCCAATGATACAGAAGACAGACCTACAGGTCTTTGGCAATGCAATTATCCTAATAGTGATCTTTCTTTCGAAGTCATTAGTAAAAGTATGTTATTGTTTTTAAGTTATGCTCTGGAAAAAGAAAAAAAATATATCAAAGGGCAATAACTCCAATAATACTGAACATAGCGCTGTGGATTTTGTCCACTGCACTATCCTGTAAAGCGATTTATCTGTAGTCGAAGTATGCAGTTAATAGTTTTCGTACTTTGAAAGTTATGGCCAACACACACACACACACACACACACACACACACACACGCACACACACACACACACACACACACACACAAAGAAATAACAAATAGCAATAACTCGAACAACATTAAAGATAAAGTTATGGATCTTTCACTCTGCACTTGCACTTGTCCATGTATAAGGTCTGAAGTCAATAGCTTTATAATTTTGAAGATATGCCCCGGATAAGATTTCCGGATGCACGGACAACCGTACGGACGGACATACAGACTAGGGGTACCTTTCACTTTCCTTTGTGTTTAATAGGGTAGAAAGCATTATGGGAAAAGGAGAAAATGCTGGTTACCAGCATTTTCTCCTTTTCCCACAATGTTTTCAAAAGCTGGCTTGTGAAAACATGGCATTGTTTGGTCTTGAAAGGGTTAACACTTTCTCTGCCAGCCGGGTAAGTTCGAATATTTTCGAGGCTTAAAGGGGCCTATTTAGGTCCTTTACTTTAAATCAAAATTTCTTGTTAAACTCAGATAATGAATCTACATATATTTCCTTTGCAGCTTTAAAGAAACCATACGGTTACATTAAAGACACATCTAATTTCGTTTTCAGGCAGTTTTCAACCAGTTTTTAACCGATTTCATCCTTATATTATGAAACTATAATCATTTTTGTATCTTCATGCCAAATGTCGCCCCTAGTGGCTGCAAGATTGCACAGATTATGACGGATAGAAAATACATTTATTTTCGTGTTTTGGAGGCCTTCAAAGCAATCGCTGTTGTCATTTCCGGTTTTAAATGAGTACAAATCCCTAGTGTTTTTCTATCCCCTACATCATATATATTGGTAACTAATCTATTTTTACACAGCTGACCCGTTCTACACACTTTCAAGTTTTAACAGCGTTTCTTTGTCTCTAGCTTTAAGGATGTATCTTTAAATAAGAGGAGCAGTTTCGGGCGTTTGAATAATGGGGTGGTCCGTCTATTTTTATTTTAAATCGGATATGACATCATCGTATTGATTTGAACATGAATCTACGTAATCGACGAGTCTTATTAATCATGTGACATTCGCATATGTCTTGGCGAAACTCTGACGCGAAATCTAGAATACCTTAAGAAGCTACGTAGCCCATTAAGGAAATGCCATTGAAAACAATTTCTTTCTTACTTTTGTCTTTCTTCTCTCCTGATGATTTGCAGGCTACCGGCTTACTCATTTCAGTGAAATGAAACATTTTTGAAATTTGATAAGATTACTAAAATCTGAATTGCCCCCTATAAAGCATATTTCCACTGCAATTATGATGATTCTGGAATAGCTGTAGTGCCAGATAGCGGACAGTGTAAATCAAAGATCAATCTTTGGTTCTGCGCAATCTGATCTTAAACTACTAGATCCGCAAAATGTATTGAGGTCGCCATTCGCAGTGAGACAGTATAATAAAGTTTCGGCGGAAAGTTCGTGTTTATAAATACGACGTAATGGCTTGGATTGGAAAGAAGTCATTACGGCCGTGAACGACGATTTTCCTTTTACATCTGACTTTTAAAACCTTCTGACAATAGGAAAAAATACTCAAAATAAAAAACTCTTCTTTCTGTACCATTTTTAAATAAATTCATTTCCTAACCTAATGACCGGTCTTTTTACCAGAAGGACCTTTTCAAATGTCACATGGGTCCAGCGTGGTTCAGTGATGAAGGTGTAGGACTTAAAGCCTGGAGGCTGAGCGTTCAAACCTATTTCGAGGTGCTTTTTTTTTTTACTTGGAGGGGTCTCCCTGGGTAGGACACTTTAGAACCTAAGCCTAGTACTGGTAAAACCCAGGACCTACACAAATAAGTGAGCTGTCACCGTGATATAACTGTAATAATCTTGATTGCGGCGTAAAATATCATAAAATTAATAATTCAGATATCACTTCCGCAAGCATGATTCCGCAAAAGGAAAGATAACGAGATATGATCGTAAACGAATTTCTGAGAAAAGAAGGAAGTTTTTAAAAGCGGCAATGAAAATTAAATATGACCACGGATGTGAACGACCAGGAAAAGGCAGAATTGTACATAAAAGCGGAAATGTATATGAGCTATGTTCTTTGAAAAGGGGATTTCATACATTTACATAAAGTATCGACCCATGTCAGCCTGCGCAGTTCATATTCTAATTTATATGAGACTGACATTGATACATGGTAAAAAAATCGAAGGACAGATATCTCAGTGCACTGACTGCCGTTATGTGACTGAAATAATGTTTTAATCGTCCATAATAAAAACAAGCATATGTCTTATTTTCAGAACCTATTATTAGCTCTTCAACCTAGTCTGATCTTGATCAACTTATTGTACAACTGATAATATGTTAACCCTTTACCAAGCAATTCCGTGTTTAAACGATCCTGAAGAATATAGCTTTTGAAAATGTTGAGGCGAAAGGAGTGAATGTCGGTAACCAGCATTTTCTTCTTTTCCTACAATATTTCCAAACTCGTTTGAAGAAAGATACCATTACTTGATCCACTTCAATTTGTCGTCTACAAATCCTTTTAGTTTTTTGCCAATTTCTTTCCCACTTATGTGATGACTTGCTTACTTTGCCAGAGCGTGTTTCAAATACTTGAACGCGTTTCCTCACTTGGAATAAACGGCAAATGTCTGACTAGCTGTAGATCAGTGTGTTGGCTCAGCCAAGAACTCACAGAGGCCACCGATTTCTTTCCCAGCTCTGATAATTGCTTCAAGAATGGTTGTGTTGGAAAGCAGCTTGTGGCTTTTGAAGAATTATGTGCAAAATAAAACAAACTCGAGGAAACTATGGCTAGGGGGACTGACAGCCACGATATAATTTAAATAATCTTAGAAAAATACATTATAAAACAATACAGGTTTTAACTCTTGACCTGTTAGATAAGTAAAATGAAACTTTCAAGCTGATATTAAGAAGCCAAATTACAAAGTTATTTGGGGGAAAGTATCGCCTAAACAGACAGTGTAGATCTAAGATCAGACTGCACGTTCTGTCAAAAGGTCTATGTCTCGTGCTTAGCACCAAGAAGGTCAAAAGATTCATATAAGAACAGTAACTGCTGTATGGAAAAGTTGACGACCTACTTATGGTGGCATATTTCTGCCACGAGATACGAGATAGCTATCATGATAATTTTACAAAACTATCGCGATAAATTAAAGTTTCCTAGAAATTTTATCGAGATATTGAAAAGTTTCCTCAAAAAAATATCACGATAAACTTAATATTTTAACGCAGAATTTCTCAATCGTGCACAAAGCTGACATGCAAGATAAAATTATCGTGATAGTTCTACCTATTTCTCGATATCTATAAACAGAAAATTTATCATTTGGATGAACTCGGTAGTTTTTGACTTCACAAGATTGCAGTAACAAAAAGTTCGAGTAATTAATAATTGTAGCGTAATTGGTAAATTTTGACAAGACTCGAAATGAACAGAAGTCTGTAAAATCACAAAGATGACTCGAAATGCTTCCTACGAACACTTTAAAACCATTCAGGGAAGAGGAGAATTCATAAGGTTGTAGACGAAGATATTCCGAAACCGTATCTAATTATAGATACCGTGAATGTCAGTTATGGGCACGAAAGCAAAAAAAAATCATGATAACAGGTAGAATTATCGCGATATTTTTATCGTGAAAATTTTTATTATCTTGATAAAATTTCCAGGAAACTTCGTTTTATCACGATAGTTTTCTAAAATTATCATGATAGCTATCTCGTATCTCGCGGCAGAAATATGCCACCATACCTACTAGTCGCCTCCCTCGTACTAGCATATAAAACAAGTTAACTGCGTTTGATTTCATTTGATGATAAATATGACTGATTCATTGTATGGTGTTTAACCCTTTACCACACAATCCTGAGTTTTAACGACCCTGGTGAAGAAGGCCTTTGTAACCAGCATTTCCTCCTTTTCCCACAAAGTTTTCACCCTATCACAGACAAACATGATTTGTCGTCTGCAAATACTTTCATTGCAAACGAGTCGTAGAGAGTTAACGCCGTTCTCAACATTATTTCACTTATATCGTGGCAGCCAGAGCACCAGCCCATGCGTTCTTGAACTTTCTTTATCAGTTCTCATCACAATGTTCGTCCCAAGCCATTGGCTACTTTCCCACATAACCGTCATCAAAAGAATGATCAGCGATGGGAGATGAATCATGTCCGGGCAACGGCTTTTGACGGGGGTCTTCTGTGTTTGCCGTTTTAAACTTTTATACATAGTAAGCACGAACCAGTTTGTTTTAAATTTAAACACATTTTATTCTACAGAAGTACAATATAGAATTATAAACAATGCAATACAGTACAAGCAATTTACAGAGATTAATTTTGAAGTCAGATGCAGGTTTTCCCAAACAATGAAATGACAATTTTATCTACTAGCCTACTAGCCTTTTACTAAACCATCCCATGCAACCCTGGGAAAGAAGGTTTTTGAAAATACTGTGGGAAATGGAGAAACTGGCGGTACTTAAGATTTCATCTTTTTTCCCCTGCAGCGTTTTCTATTCATCAAAATACGAATCCTTTCAGTGACAGAGTGTCAGAACAACAGAGTGACAGTATTCTCTTTTCTCCATTTCCCACATTTTTTTCTTCCCATTCAAAGACATAGTCCATTATTAGAACCATACTTAAATTTGTTGTCAGGAAATGTTTTAAATTATGGACCGGGGGCTGGACAAGAAAGTAAAGATAGAGATATATAGGATCTGGCATGAGTTGGTGTTTGAGATAAAATGAGTTAAATTATTAAATGAGTCTACCAAAAATGCTACCGGTATTTAGCGAGTCTTTGGCGAGTTTGATAACATTTTTTGTGGACGAATTTTAATGAAGTTTTACCTGAAAAGCCAACGAATGTCATTCTTTTTATCACCTAACTGTATCTCAAGAATTATAGTTCATGACATGTTAAAACATAGGCCTTCATGTGCAAGTGTATTCCAATTTACATAAAGCCTATTTGTTTCTTTGACACGTTTTGTACATCACAGAAAAAAAATAGTTCCAAGGAAATTTGCATATAACGTTTTTTTCTTTTACATATAAAGATACTAAACTTAGGTCATATCACGGCGGTTAGTACACCTACGCGTGTTTCCTGGCTTTGTCACACCAGTAATGATACAAATTTCTTTCCAAGCCACTGACTACTTTTCTCACATGCAACTGAGATGAAAGGCGAAAGATCGTGGAGTAGAAGGTTTGCCTCAACCGAGTATCGAGCTCGCAACCACCAGGTCACAAGTCAGATACGCTGGTCACTGAGCCACCCGGCCGGGCCCCTATTTTGGGTTCCTTTAATTGAAATTTAAAAAAAAAAAAAGTATCACAAAACAACGGTATATGTAATTACAATCTCAGTATTTCGGCGGATATGCCGGTGATGGATGTGCTGGGTCCCCGCCCGGGGGGTAAGGTTGAGCTGGGGGATACAGTTCTCCTGGCGGGGGATAACTGGTTGCTGGGCCCATCGGTTGGTTGTACATTGGAGGGCCCGGTTGGGGATGGGGATGGGGTTGGGGCTGCGGTGGTCTTTGGTGCTGGATGACTGAAAAAAAGAATAGTAAATGGTGCTAATAATTTGAATTTTGCTATGTGAAGAGGGGGTCTAATGCATCTCCGTGATGTATTATACCAAGCCAATCAACCAATAACTATGGACCTATAAAAACCATTTAGTCTATCGACCGACTGGATCATGTGTTAGAATGGTCCTTGGACATGCAGAGCTAGAGCTATAGCAAACAGTTTCGACATAGGTGGATACTTTTTGCAGATACATTAAGCCAGCTTTTCACAGAGCATGGTCGATTTTATAAAATCTGGTCAATAATGAGAATTAAAGAGAAAAAAATCAAAGTCAAAACTTATATAACAATCGACAAACGCAGCGAGTAATGACTTCAAAATTTTAAATTAAATTTATTAAACAGAGTTTATTCCACAGAAATACCGTTTACACAATGGACACTGATAAAATCAATTGGTGCTTCAAGAAGTAAGAAATGCGTATATCTTTGTCAACTGTTAAGCAATCAAATGTTTGGTTCAAAGTTTTGATACAGATTTTTTATTTTTATTATTATTATTATTAAGTATTAGTTTTCGTAATTCTTGTTGCTCATATGAGTGACAAGAGCTTGTATTCACCAACCATTTTTGACCCTTATCTTGCCCATTTTTAAATTTGCGACGATAACAAAAATATGAGCATTGCTACGGCAAAAAGGGGCTTTCTCCGTAATGCATTATACCAAGCAAATCATCACATAATACTTGATCCATAAAGTTTATTTTGTCTAACAACCAACTGAATGACCAGGTAAACTGGTCCTTTGAGCTGCAAAAAAAAAAAATGGCAAATAGAAAAAAGGTTCGACCCAGGTCAGCCTACATGGACTGCGCAGGTTAACCTGGGTCGATCTTTTTTCACCTGTATCAAGCCCCCTTTTTCACAGAGCATGGCTCATATATTTTGTTACATTATTTGACACTGAATGGGATTTACATGACCGAGACTACTGAAAGTGCAGCGGAGTGTTTAGAGCAAGATCAGACTGCACATATATGCAGACTGATCTTGCTCTGCACTCTCCTCAAATTACGTCTCTGGTCGTGAACAACAGGATAAGGGTTGATAACATTCTTGTTCTTTGTCCAATCTTAAGAGTCTTCTAGATTTAAAAGGAAAACAATTTCTGATTGGCAAAAGTTTTGACTTATCAAAAATGAAAGCATTTGTAGGCAACGACTTGAATGTGGATCCGTTAATGGTAGTTTGTCTTTAAATGGAAATATTGAAGGAAAAGAGTAAATTGCTGGTTTCCATTATTTTCTCTTTTTCCCACAACGCTTTTCAAAGTCCGTCTTTCGCTTGGATAACCAATATTTTCTCCTTTTCCAAAAAAGTTTTCTATCCTTTTAAAAGACAAACGTATTAATTTTAAGGATAGGGCACCCTAATGGGATACGTGTAATATCGCCTTTATCGCCGAAAAAACGTACGGATTCGGCTAAGACTCGGGTATTCCGTAATCGATCGGCCGATAGACGCTGCTTGCCAGCAACGATTACGGATCACCCGAGTCTTAGCCGAATCCGTACGATTTTGGCGATGAAAGGCGATGTTATACGAATCCCATTAGGGTGCCCTATCCTTAACCACCTTTTAAAAGGAACACATATATTCTACAATTGCTTTCTAGATGGACAAGTCCAAAACACTTTCAGTCTAGAAATAAGACCAAACAAATATCAAATTTCAAGGTTGCTATCGTCAAGATCGTCTCAGCAAAGCGGACAGTGTAGATTAAAGATCAGAGTGCACGTTATGTGCAGTTTGATCTTAATCTACACTGGCCGCAAAGGCAACTACAGTTGTGAAGAGTTGAATATTAAACACACATACCTGTCACTGTTCTGACATCAGCTGTGGTGGTGTTTAGTACTCGGCGTCTCTTGGCCTGCCTCGACTTGATAACAAGTACTACCACACAAACGATGATGATGAATGCAAACACTGCAAAAACTACCCCTACTGTTGCCCCGACCGAAAGAGAGCTGCTGGTGCTGTGCAAAAAAAAAGATTTATTGAATAGTGTTTCATGTCGCTTTTATCATTATTACAATCATATCACCGCGTTGCTTGCATGTCCACCTCGGCCCATATTCACCAACCATTCTTAAGAACATTCTTAGTCTTTTTCTGAATGTTTTTTCTAAGGCTAAAAGTAAGACAACTTCGGATTGACTAAACCAAAGGGTTAAGCCAATCAGAAGTTGTGTAACTCTCTAAATCTATAATTAGCGCAAGAATGTTCTAAAGAATGGTTGGTGAATACGGACCCTGTGTTGTATAGAATGAAAGCTACAGCCGCAGTGTTGAACAACATCAGACTGCGAACTGAAGCTTGGCCTACCGTCTCTGCCAAATAAAAAAGATCAATTTAACACCGAAGTTGTGTCTAACGCATGTATCAACAGTATTTCACTCCCTAGACTATCACGAGAACCAGTGCACTAAGAAATATCCCTTTCCCCCACATCTCTCTCTCTCTCCCTCTCTCTCTCTCTCAGACTTACGAAACATTCGCTTTTCTGTGCTTGAATGTTTGAATTTCCTTATTGATTGAGCGACAAAAAATGTCCAAATGGAGGAAACTTATGTTCAGAAAGCTTGAAACGGCACTGACAAACGATATTGTCTTGGGGAAAAAATCTCTGTTTAAAGGTGTCCAAGACTCATTGACATCAATAAAAGTGCTTTGTTCAAACTGAACTCACACAATATATTACTCACCAGCAGTCAAGATTCGAATTACAGCAATATTCACTGTCTGAGCAGTATGTGTATCTATTGTAATAACTGTTGTAGCATGTTGTATACGTTTGTACTGGATCTAGGAAAAAATATATCCCATCTTGAAAATATGAATTAAGAGATAACAGCACAATGTAACATTAAATAACTGTATAAGACTTCTTATGACATGATATGTTGTGATGTTAAGGATTACGACCCCTAACTCGTCGGTAAATATCGTATAACATCGACGTTTTCGTACACGCTATTCGGCCAATCTCAGCAGCTTCCATCTTTTAATATGAGAGTTAGGGGCCGTAGACTCACTAACTCATCCGTAAATATCGTGTAACATCGACGTTTTCATAAAGGCTATTCGACCAATCTCAGTAGCTTCCGTCTTTTAACATGAAAGTTAGGGGCCGTAGACCTTAAGTCCAAATGCAAATAATTAAAAGTTTGGACCATGCATTTTTAATGATCCTAGAAAATCTGTCCTTATACTCCCGATAATCTTGGGCGCCAAAGTCTGTGGATGTCAAAAGGAATTAATTTTTACTGTCTCTTGTACGATTTTCATCGGGAAGCAAACCCAAGGGAGTTGATATTCAGATAAGACAGAACCGACAACTCAAATATATATCTATCTATCGTCAAAAATATATTACTAGTATTGTGTAGTTCACACATACGAGGGTTGTTCGATATGTAATGTGTATTGTACGATATCTCAAAAGCATTCGACTCAAATAGTGAAATGAACATCACATCCCTTCAAAATATTCTCCGCGGTTTGAAATACATAATTTCAATCTCTGAATCCATTTCTGAAATGCGTCACGGTACGCTGATTTAGGTAGACCTCTGAGGCACTGACTGATGGCTGAGCCAAGGGCTTGTCGGTACTTGTAACGACGACCAGATAAGAACTTTTTAAGTTTTGGAAAAAGGAAAAAGTCGCATGGGGCTAGATCTGGAGAGTACGGTGGGTGTGGCAAGACAGTAACCTTCTACGACTTCAAAAATTGCTTCACAAGCTCAGATGTATGTGATGGAGCATTATCATGAAGTAGACGAACATGCCTAAATCTTGACACAGGGCGTCGTTTAAGATAATATTTCTTGACCTTTTTTAGTATAACATCTCGGTAATACCGACCTGTAACAATTTTGCCCT
Organism: Hippopus hippopus; assembly: GCA_946811185.2. Taxonomy (NCBI): domain Eukaryota; kingdom Metazoa; phylum Mollusca; class Bivalvia; order Cardiida; family Cardiidae; genus Hippopus; species Hippopus hippopus. Next base: position 20,153,546 of record OX328109.1, on the reverse strand, counting down.
TCGGCACCGGAATTTGTACGGCTATACCATCACATGAGAAGAATATGCAATAAAGAACCTTCTTTGTGCTTATGCTTCTTTTTGCAACTACAGGCCTTCTACCGTGTTTAGTTAGCCATATTTTGTTTCCAATTTTTCTTACTGGTTCGAAATAGTGAACCCATGTTTCGTCACCAGTAACAATGTTTGCAAATTGTCTTTGATTGAATTTGGGAAACATTTTGAGCAATTGCTTAGCGGTTTGTACTCGTACCCGTTTTTGGTCATCTGTCAATATATGCGGTATCCATCTGGCAGAAATCTTTCGTACTTTCAAAATACGCTTCAAAATGAAATGCACCCGTGATAGCGATATGCCAACAGCGTTGGCAATATCACGAATCGTGTATCTGCCATCACTTTCAATTATTTCCCTGACTTTTGAGACATTTGCCTTGCCTGTTACAGTCACAGGTCGGCCAGATTTTGCTGCATCTTTGACGGACTCTGTGCCAGTCAGAAATTTCTTTCTCCACCTACGAACTGTCTCATAAGATACCTTATCAGACCCATCAACTTCCCCCAATTCAGTAAAAATCTGCATTACCGAATGACCGAGTTTTGTGCGAACTTTTATATAAGTTCTAATTTCTTCAATATTCTTAATCCGTTTCCCAACCATTTTTACAACAGTGGTCAACGACTAGCTCTAATGAAATGACTATAAGTTTAAAACTATGTGGAGCTAAGGGCTCGTGTTTATACCTTGGGAAAGGTATTGAATAGAGCTATTCAAGCGTATCATCATCCACGAAATCGTTGAAAGCGTTATCGCGCTATGGTACAATACACATTACATATCGAACAGCCCTCGTACATATATATGAGGGGCACTCTTGGATAAAAGGGTTTATTGCACCCTCGTGATGCATTATAGAATGCAAGTCATCACGTTATTATGGATCCATAAAATCCATTTTGTCTAACAAACGACCGAATCAAGGGGTAGAATGGTCCTTGGACATTCAGATAATTTACAAATGGCAAAAAGTTTCGACCCATGTCAGCCTGCGCAATCCGTGCAGGCTGACATGAGTCGATACTTTTTGCAGATGCATTCATTTTCCTTTTCACAAGGCATGACTCACATTTACGTGTGTGATCTGCAATTCGACCAAAGAAACATACAAACGAAACGATCGTGAAGTGATCTCACACTTGAATTCCAAGCAGAGCTCTCATGCTCAAACTCAGACCTTGGTGAGTATTAGAGACGCATTTATATCTTTCAGTCCAACAAAAGGTGAATCAGTAAGAAACCCAGGGGTAGCCTACGTATGGGTGTAGCCTTGCATGTATGGGTATTCACACGTTGCACATGAAAGAACCAACGAATCCATTCGAAAAAGTGAACTAGACGGTCGCACCCATATTCCCTTGACTCCCATATCAAATATGCCTATAGCACAAGGGCAATCTAAATATACACAGAGCACAGAGGCGGTATCATATATGCCTAGTGCAGACAGATAGTATTCTATAAGTTTAAAGCAAAGTGGCAACACCAAATATCCCTAGAGCACAAAGGCAGTACGAAATAAATATAATGCACAGAGGCTACATCAAATATACCCAGAGCAAAGAGGCAACACCAAATAAACATAGAGCCAGTAGCAACACCAAATATGCCAAGGACACAGACGCAATACAAAATACACCTAGACCACTGAGGCAACACCAAATATGCCTGAAGCACAGAAGTAACACCAAATATGTCTAAAGCACAGAGGCAACATCAAATTTGCCTAGGGCACAGAGGCAACACCAAAAATGCCAAGAGCACAGAGGCTGCACCAAATATACCTCGAGGACAGAGGCACCACCATATATACCTAGAGCACAGGCACAATAAAATATATCTAGAACGCAGAGGCAAAAACAAATATACATAGAGCACAGAGAAAACACCAATTATGCCTAGAGCACACAGGCAACACAAAACATGCCTGGAGCACAGAGAAAATACTAAACTTGTCAAGAGGACAAAGGAAAAATTCAATGAACCTAGAGGACATAGGAAACATTAAATATGCCTGGAGCACCGGGGCGATACCAAATACGCCTAGAGTACATCGGAAACATTTAATATGCCTAAATCACAGGGGCAACACCAAAATGTGCCTAGAGCACAGAGGCAACACCAAACAAGCTTAGAGTACAGAGGCCACACAAAATATTCATGGAGCACAGACGCAACACCAAATGTGCCTGGAGCACAGGGTCAACATTTAATATACCTAGAGCAAAGAGGCAACACTAGATATATCTAGAACACGGAGACAAGGCAAAAACACTAAAACACAAATATACCTAGATCACATAGGCTACACCAAATAAACCTAGAGCACAGACGCAACACAAAATATACATAGAGCACTAAGGCAACACAAAATATGCATAAAGCACAGAGGCAACACCAAATATGTCTTAAGCGTAAACGCAACACAAAATTTGCCTAGGGCACAGGGGTAGCACCAAATAAACCTTTAGCACAGAGGAAGCACCAAATAAGTCTAGAGCACAGAGGCAGCACCAAATAAACCTAGAACACAGACGCAACACCAAATATACATAGAGCACTAAATCAAAGAAGCAACGCCCAAATTTGCCTTGGAAACAGAGGCAGCACTAAACTTGCCTAGAGCACAGTGGCTACACCAAATATACCTCGAAAACATAGGGTACATCAAATATACAATAACACTGAGGCAACACCAAGTATGCTTAGAGCATCGAGACAACACCAAGTATACCTAGAGCAAGAAGGCACCATCAAATATTTCTAGAAACACAGAGGCAAAATCAAATACACATAGAACACGGAGAAAAGACAAAGTATGTCTAGAGCACAGAGAACACACAAAATATGTCTAGGGCACAAAGGACACATTAAACATCCCTAGAGCACAGAGGCATCGCCAATTATACCTAGCACACTGGCAACACCAAATAAGCCTAGAGCACAGAGAAAACATTAAACATGTCAAGAGGACAGAGGAAAAACTGAATCTTCTCAGAGAACAGAGGAAACACTAAATATGCCTAGAACACAGGAGCAACACCAAATATGCCTGGTGCACATATGATACTTTAAATATGCCTAAAGCACAGGGGCAACACCAAATATGCCTAGAGCACAGAGGCAACACAAAATATGTACACAGGCAACACCAAACATGCCTAGAGCACAGAAGCAACGCCAAATATGCCTAGAGTACAGGGTCAACATTGAATATACCTAGCAAAGAGGCAACACCAAATATATCTAGAGACGCATAAATGATTCGCAATCATCTTTACAAAAATCTCAAAAATAGATTATAAATCACACAAAAAATTACCTGAGCAAAATATAAGAAAAATGACGCTTGTAACTAAACACTGTATAATATCCGAAGCCATGGTTTCTTTAGGAAAAGCTAAGAACTACTGCACCAGCTCTTAACACCACTTTGCCGAACGATCACGTGTTATTGAACCTGAGGAAGAATGGTGTTTAAAAACATTGTGAGAACAGGAGAAAATGCTGGTAACCAGCATTTTCTCCTTTTCCCACAATGTGTTTTTGTCTTTTTAAAGTCAAATTCCGCCATTTGAATCACACTAAATGTGTCGACTGCAATTGTGTTGGATATGATAGAGTCCAAAATGTTGTCTTCTGGTAAAGAGTTAATCAATTGTGTGAAACCTTAACTCTTTAATCTACTTTCATTTAACCCTTCACCAAACATTCCCGACTTTAAACGACCCTGCGAACAAAAACTTTAAAAGAAATTGTTGGAAAAGGAGGAAATACTGATGACCTCTTTATTAACATAATAAAATAGTAACCAGCATTTTCTCCTTTTCCCAAAATATTTTTATCCTATAAGACAAATTTCATGTTTTGAGTAACATTTAATTTGTCGCCTGCAATTGTTTTCAATCTGGACAAGGCAAAAAAATGTCTTCTGATAAAAAGTAAGAGTAAACTGGCAGTTGTTAAGAATCTTATTATTGAAATTAGATGGGTTTGGTAGAGCGTTAAAAATCTGTTGAGCTTTAAAAAAAGGAGTTGAACAAGATTAGACTGTATGAACATGGATGCTGATCTTAGTATACTCCCTTCCGAAAGGTCATCAGAGGTCGCAAATTTCAGGATATTCAGGTCGATAAAGTGTGTCCAATAATACGAGTATTTCATTTTGTGTACAAGTTCTTGGTTCTATCCAGTATTGAAGAAATGGAAACAGAGAAAATAAGACGCGCAGACAACAAAAAATAGATCTAATAACATGAAAAGGTGGTCAACGTAGCACTGCGACAGAAGAAAAACTACTTTTGTACTGGTATGCTTCAAAATGCTTCTATAACTCATTTTCAGTGTCATGTGAGAAAACAAGTGCTTTTGCGGACGGTATAGATCAGAACGTGCAGTCTGATCGTAGACCTGTACCGTCTGCTTGTTTGGTCAAGCCTACAAAATAAACGGTCTTCATGAATTTCAGTACATTGTGTGCGAGTATTTTCACCAGTAAGAAAGAGGTCGAGTGCAAATCTTTAGCGCTTAACTCCTGTCCTGCTAAATATATGAAACGAAACTTCGAAGTCGAAAGTAAAAACCTAAGTCTTGTTATGTCAAAGGTACTTTTTTGATAAAGATATCTCTTTATCTGACAGTGTAGATCCAAGATCAGACTGCACGTTCTGTGCAGTCTGATCTTGATATAAACTGTCGGAAAAAAAGTACTTGAGTCGCCCTTAGCAGGGTTAAAGACAGATTTGAAAAAGAGTTTTAATATTTAAACGGCATTGTATATATTTAATCCAAGGAGATTAAACTCTTTCTGGCCGACAATAAGGTCGCATTTATGCGTTCATGGTGAATGAGAACTGAAAAACATTTCATGACACGCAAGACGAAGGAATTGTCTGCTTTCTTGAATAGATCTAGTTTCTGTGTGGTGTCCGTGGTTGTGAGGTAGAGCAAAGGCCTCGTAATCATCGTAATCATAAGGTCCCGAGTTCGAAACCCGGGAGCGGGTGTCAACTTTGGGATTTTTCATTGGCCCACACATTCGGCGCGAGTACTGGTGTAGTTCCCAGGAAGCAGAATCGTGAGAGATTAGTATAAGTTGTAAGAATTCTTTCTCAATCGATGTAAAATAAATATGTTTAAACTAAGCTAAACTAAATTATAGACTCTCTTCATTCTAACAAACTCAAGGTGAACTGTCATCAACTCAAAAACAAAATGGACGTTCAATTTTGCATTTGGCAAACCTCGGGTGATCCGTTGATCAAATCCCGCGGCTGTATGCCTTAAGTTTCCTCGACGGAAATAGACCGCTTTACTGCTCGTAAAATAATAAGACTGCGCTTACAAAAAGAACACACGAGTTGCAAATTGCAAGTGAAGTCTCTCTTTATACAAATTTATTGCCAAACAGTTTGTAGATTAATCTTTTAAAGTCATTTATCAATTTCAATGGCAGTTCTCATCGATGGATTGTTAGATATGGATGACTTTACTATAGTAGTTGTTGTTGTCTTTGATAATACTTTTTATAGGCGCCAATGGCGCCACCGCGTTTACTATTGATTGACTGAAAGCATTTCAAAATGGAGGCCTCCCTGAAATTGACGAAGTACGATGAAATTATGGAGTCGGCAGAGTTGTTACGAGTGTAAGTTTCTTGTTCACTTGAAGTGAAACGATATCGCATTATCAAATATCGAAATATAGTTTCTTTTTATCATTTATATGCTATTAAAACAGATTAATTTAATTAAGTTTTAATTTAATTAAGTTATTATCTTTTTTTCTCAATGTGCAGGACTGTACTTTGTTTGTCCAGTTATCAATGCTTGAGGCCTTTTTCTTTTTAGCCACAGGACTGTGTCAAAGAAATATGGTGGGACGTTTTCCAGTTCTAATCATACTACTTTGAGTTTACCGAGCACCAAGTATTTCTTACAGTATTGTAAGGTTTTCCAGATATATTTGCGATTAACTGCTGTGGTGTATTTGCGAACTGCATGCATGTACCCAACATGTGTAGGATATATTCGATTTTTCATTTCATTTCGATAGCTAGAAGTTCTACGTATGAAATACAGCTGGTGCAAGCAGCAAATGGTAAGAATAATCTGAAGAAAAAAATGGCGCCCATCACCTTAGGGTGTACCTTATTGTAATCATCAGAGCCGTGCGGGGTCATAATTTCTCGGGACAACTGCCACTTGTGGTGTAATTGGTACATGGACAATTTTGGTTGGACTAGAAAGAGCTGATCTGAAATCTTATTACACGAGCCGGGTTAATGCCTAGACTGTACAGAAATGCCAGAGTATGGCGAGTTTCAAGCAGCCGATAGTGCTGAATGCAACCTCATTACAGCCCATGGTGGAATCAGCTTGGATGTACGCACATATAGGGCCGATATGTAGGTTTTTGACTTTTGGTGGACATTTCTCAGCATAATCCCCTTCAGTGTCTATACACTTGATCTTTTTTGCAGATAGTATACCATCAGAATACCATCAGCATCTCAGAAAACCAAGGCCATAACCTTGCCAGCTGATGGAAGGAAGTCTTTGCCTTCAATGGCGGGGGGGGGGGGGGAGGGGGAGGAAGAAAGGAAAGGTTGAACAAGGCTGCTTCAATTGTTTAGACTGTTGTTTGGTCTCAGAGGTCCCAGATTCCGAGGTATTATTGTGTGTATGCGCAATAGGTGATAGACTAACGGACGTTCACCAGCATTCTCTCCTTTTCAAGCGATGTTTTCTACCCTTTGAAAGACAAATCCTACCATCCGACCCACATCTTACAGGTCGTCTGTAATTGCTTTCAATTGGCACTGGTCTAAGGTTTCATCGTTTGGTACAGAGCTATGGGAATAAATACTAGTATTGGATTTTATGATCAATGTCTGATTTTGTTACAAGTCTTTAAAATGTAGTTGGTGAAGACGAAAAACGACTGCCGATGTCCATGAGTTATCACGCACTCTTTGTAAATGCCGAGGCCAACCAACGATATTGCAATAGGGCAAACAAAACCAGGGTTGCAAGTTCGATGATCAGTTCGACTAAACTCTTTTTGGGGATTGATGGTCATTGCGACTGGATCCATGCCTCTCACGATAGTGATCACTGTGTCGAAAATGGTTGTTTTAAAAGGTAGACTGCTGTTTGGGAAGAGTATTATGTCAAGTACTGATACAAAAATAGAGCCACCAGAGATGGGTGATGCTCCCCGAATGAGTTATTGTCACACAAGAAACAGCTGTCGGTGGAAGATGTGCTCTCTCCACACAGGTTAGCAGTCAACCGTTCATATTTCAATAAAGGAAAAACATTCCAAGGGCCATAACTGAAGGAAAATCCCAAAACTAGAGCATGCTGAAAGTATACGCATGTCATCCTAATTAGAGAGCTGCCCTTGAAGTTTCGTTGTATTTCATCTCTTGGTTGCCGAGAAATTGCCCGGAAACAAAAGGGGTGACTAAAATTGAAAGGGCAATATCTTTGAGACGTTGAAATGGTGGAAGGCCGGACGCATGGACAAAGCGGCGAATATATGTTCCACCTTAATTTTTTTTCGGGAAACATTTGAAGCCCGAGGAAAGCATTGGCAGGTGCAAGCAATATGCTTATAGTCGTGTTGAAAAAGGAGTTAAACACCATATAAACCAAATATGTCCACTCTGAATATTGCTTTGACCCTGTTTATGTGGGAATTCAGCCTGTGGCTCCAAAGAAGTGTTGTACAACTACTCGTATAAGGATACACCAGGAATGGGGGGATTAGCTAACAGCCGAGGGGAGGAAAATCAGATGGGGCTTGGGGCCGTTTAAGGCTCAATTGGGGCCAAGGGGTAACATCTTTTATGTGGAGACCACTGGGCAAGCCTACCAGATAGATCAAAATCAGACCGCACGTTCTGTGCAGTCAGATCTCGATCTCAGCTTTCTCCAAATGCCCTTATTTTCACCTATGAGACTGTACGTGGCAAAGATACGCCGGTCATCCTCTGAGCTTTTTAAAAAGGCTTGCCGAGAGTATAAGGTCCCAACCTTTTGTTATACCCCCGCAAACGAATGTTTTCGGGGGGTATACTGGAATCAGCCTGTCTGTCCGTCCATCCGTGTGTCCGTCTGTGTACAAAATACTAGTAATTTTGTGTCGCGAACTCCTCCTACAGTTTTGCTGCTATTGTATTGAAAGTTTGTTGATACATTGATCGTACAATGAAGTTGCGCAAGACGCAGTTTTCAATCACCTACTCCCTATGATTCAAGGGTAATCTCCCCTTGAACTTAGAAAATTTTTTGTTAAATTGCCTGTTTCTGTCAAAGCGCTGGCGGGGGTATTAAGTCACATTCAGTGACAGCTCTAGTTTCTGTTTGTCGGTGATATCTCAACTAAAAATATGGCTTGATTGATTGTATGGTGTGTAACGCTGTTTTCAACACTTTTTCGGTTATATCGCGGCGGCCAGTGCACCTATCCATACTTTCCTGGAATTTCTTTCACCAGTACTCCTTACAATATTCTTTCCCAGCCACTGGCTGCTTTCCCACATAACCATCGCCGACGTAATGGCCAGCGATGGGAGAAGAATGAATCCTGTCGCAATTAACAATCATCAACCCTCGGAAAGAAATTGGCCGAGCCGGTGATTGAACCAGCCACCCCCTGTTCTCAAGTCCTGTATGCTACCGACTGCGCTATACCTATTTAAATAAATGAGCAACAGAATAGCTTTAAAAGCATGCTTATAACATAGGGGTAATTAATTTGAATACAGGCAAAAAAAGAGGGCCATGATGACCCTGTATCGCTATACTGGCTAATAATTACACACCCAACACTCAAAACACTGCAATTCTTGGTCAATTGGTTTCGAACTAGCAGATATGTAAAATTTTCTCCATTGAAGCCCAAGAAAGAGTAATGACCCCAGGACAAAGCTATTTTTGACCAAAGACCTATAACTACTTGAATCCAAGTAGAAGTCCACAAGATAAAGCCCCATACCAAATGATACTGGGTTAGAGTGTATGGTTACAAACAAGAAGATTTTCAAAAGTTTCCCAATAAAAGACCCCTGAGACAGGGCTAATTTCGATCCAAGGGCTAAATTTTGAATGAATTCAGAAGTGAACCACAACATGAAGCTACGTGCCAAATTTGGTAGCCCTAGGATTGACGGTTCGGAGCAAGAAGACTCAGAATTTGCACTCTATAAGCATTGAACCATGGGGTGAGACAAGTTTTGGAAGGAGCCTACTAGATAGTAACACTCATAAAATATCACATCTATAGCTCATGATCAGAAACAAGCAGATTTTTAGAGTTTTCACTATAGAAGTTAACATCAAACTTGTGACTTGTGAGGCGAGGCCAATTATGGCTATAATCTAAAAAATCTAGGTAGAGGTCGATAAGATAACTATACAAGCAAAAGTTGGTAGCCCTAGGTCTTATGGCTTGGAACGAGAAGATTCCTAAGTTTTTATAAGCCCATGTAAAACTTGTGACCACCTGGGCGGGGCCAAACTTGACCCCAGGGCTTTAATTTTGGTCATCTTGGTAGAGGCCCACTAGATAAAGCTACATGCAAAATTTGGTAGCCCTAGGCCTTATGGCTAGGAACGAGAAGATTTTTAAATTTTTCACTATACAAGTCCATGTAAAACTTGTGACCCCCGAGGTGAGGCTAATTTTGACCCGAGGGCTATTATTTGAAGAAATTTGGTAGAGGTTTTTTGATAAAGCTACATGATAAATTTGGTAGCTCTGGGCCTTTTGGTTTCAGACAGGAAGATTTTCAAAGACTTTCCATATTTTTCAATTTTGTTGCCATGACAAACACAGTTTTTGAAGGAATCAAATCCTTTCAAGAAATTCTGGAATAGGAGCGTGTCAGGATCGTTTTTGTGAAGTTTCATCAAAATTGGATGGGTAGTTTCAGCGAAGAAGATGTTTAAAAAGTTAACGCACACACGGCCAGACGGACGCAGGACGGACACCAGGCCACGACATAAGCCCGCTGGCTTTCGGCCAGTGGAGCTAAAAATTGTGGTGAAAGGAGAACTTGCTCATAACAAGCAATTCCTTCTGTTAGCACATTGTTTCGGAATTGTTTTAAACATAACTTAGTCTGGTCATCTACAACTAATTATTTAAAAAAATTAGAAAGGACGCTTAACACTTTCCGTACATCACAATGCTTTCACTTGTATTAAACCTGCATTTATATTATTATTAATTGGTGTTTTAAGGCGCATCGACAGCTGTGGTCATTTAGCGCGCATGAAGATAATATTTAGAAATGGAATAATAAAATGTTAATTTGATAGTTAAAATCTATATTAGAGTCTATATTTTATTATAAAAATCTATCTCTTTTAGGTACCTGCATTTATACCGAGTTCTCAAATATCTCTGTGGAGTAGATAATCCAATGCTCTATGATTTTATTCCTAAACTTTTTGCCAGAAAAATTTTAGACTTGTCAAAAAACTGAAAGCATCTTCAAACGAGAAATTAAAGGTGACTTAAAAATACGGAATTTGTTTCTGAAAGGATAGAAATCATTGTAGGAAATGGAGATATGCTGGTTACAATCAATGTTTCAAAAGCCCTTTTTTTTTCAGGGTTAACTCGAGACTGTTTGATAGCGGGTTAAATCAGTGAAAGGTTGACAGCTTAAACGAATAAGAGAAAGAATCAACGAACTGGGCAAGATGTAGGCAGCTGTTGTATGTCTAGAGGTATGCATCAAGTCAAAAATATAAGGCTTCACAATATGCTCGGTTTAATTTCTATTCTTCTTTGTCAACTTATTTTTTCCAAGTAATTTTTAAGTGATGCTCTCACCACACGACGGGTCCAACATTTCAAGTATGTAACAATATGCACAACTGAATGGGTATTTAAAAGCAAGGACACATATATGTTAACACAGTATCATCATTACTTTAGTCCAAGACAAACTCCATTTCATCCGCATCATGGTGGATTGGGTGGGTGATTTGGATCATACACCGTGGACGTAAACCCAAGACCCACACCACGCTGTGTATGTGTTGTCATACGAGCAAACTGATACTCTTGATCCAGTCTTTGAAAAAGTTCTGCTTGTTTTTTTCGCTGTTCCTCCGACATTTTATCCAAGCTCTCTGCATTACCTCCACCTTCTTCAGTCTCCTTCATTCCCATAAGCTTTCGAAATTTCGTAGTCGTTGCATTGTCATCAGCAATGAAAGCTGATTTCCACTGCGTCTCAATCTGCTCCTGAAAATATGTGTTTGGCCCATCATCACAATGTTATTTCTAGCAACGCCATAACTATACAAGAACAATGTTTAAGCCTCTTCGGGGCTTACTGATTTTGGATGGTTTTATACATTGGTGGAAAAGGAGCAATTGCTCATTACGATCAACTGATTCCTTTTTCTATCTCTACCATGTCATTCCATAAAGGTAGTTTCTTTTCCTATAACCTTTTTACCACACGATCCCGGCAACCAGTATTTCTCCTTTATACACCATGTTTGCTATCAATTTGAAGACAAGTTCCATCATTTCTGTCACATTTAAGTGGTCTTCTGCAATTGCTTTCAGTTTGGACAAGTTTAAATGTTTGTAGTGTGGTCGCTCTACCACTATAGCTAGGCAGTGAACAATCAACGGATCACATTTCTATTTCACATATTAAACACTCATTCTTAATATAAATTCAAACTACTATGATACGATTAACAGAGATATTTCATTTCAGTCAATTGCAGATTTAGTTTTGGATAGAAGGATAAGAACAACACTTACACATATGATAAGTGTTTAATATAAACAATGTACTTATTTACAATGCTGGTACTTTTTCAGTTCTATTTTCAATGAAGTTTTTGGTTGGTTGGTTGGTTGTAATGGGGTTTAACGCCACTTTAACAGCTAAGGTCATATCATGGCGGTCGGTGACGCACATGTGTTTCCTGGCTTTCTCATACCAGTACTAACACAACTTTCTTTCCAAAGCCACCGACTACTTTTCTCACATGCTTCAGCAGAAGTGAGAGTCGAAAATACACCGGAAAGGAAGTTCGCCTCAACCGGGTATCGAACTCACAACCACCAGGTCATGTGTCCGACACGCTCACCACTGAGCCACCCGGGCAGGCTCAATGAAGTTTTTAACAGTTAAAACATTTCCTGATGTTCCTGTACAGAAACTCTTCTCAAGCCAATATCTGCTCTTATTACCAAATATTTAAATTTTAGACTTCTTCAAACTGAAAGCATTAGTAGACAAGAAACTGAATGCAATAATAATTGAATTGGTGTGTGAAAGGAGATAAAAATTGTGAAAAAAAAAAAAAAACAAGAGGACCATGACGGTCCTATATCGCTCACCTGAGTACTAAGCAGTACAGGTCTACAATGAAGATAAATACCAAATATCGAAGTTCAAGGCCAAATGATAATGAAAAAAGAGAAATCTCATAACTGTTATAGAGGTCTAGGCCCTTAGGTTACCCAGAAAAATTTTTGATAATTGCCTGACATAAGGCTATGTACAAACATGTGAGCCCCAGGGCAGGGCCTCGACCAAGTTTGGTGCTGATTGGTTTATATTTGTAGATGCTAGCGTGTAAACAAAGTCAAATATAGCAATTTTTCTAATTCAAGGGTAGGTAACTTTGGATGTTCTGGTCCGATTAGAACAATAATGGAACTCATCCGAGATCTTATGGTCATATATATTTTGACCAAGTTTGATGCTGATAGGTTTATGTTTGTAGATGCTAGAATGTAAACAAAGTCAAATATAGCAATATTTCTAATTCAAGGGAAGATAACTCCAGTCTTTCTGGTCTGATTAGACCCATAATCGAACTCATCCACAATCTTATGGTCATATATATTTTGACCAAGTTTAGTGCTGATTGGTTTATATTTGTAGATGCTAGAGTGTAAACAATGTCAAATATAGCAATTTTCCTAATTCAAGGGCAAATAACTCCAGTCGTTCTTGTCCAATTAGACCCATAATCGAACTCATGTGAGATTTTACAGTCATATATATTTTGACAAAGTTTGGTGCTGATTGGTTTATATTTTTTGAAGATACTAGAGTGTAAACAAAGTCAAATATAGCAATTTTTCTAATTCATGGGAAGATAACTCTGGTTATTCTGGTCCGATTTGATCCAGTCGAACTCAACTGAGATCTTATTGTTATATACATTTTGACCAAGTTTAGTGCTGATTGGTCTATATTTGTAGATGCTAGAGTGTAAACAAAAAAATGTGAACGGACTGACGGACGGACAGACAGATGGACAGACGACGACGGATGATGAGTGATCACAATAGCTCATCCTGAGCACTTCGTGCTCAGGTGAGCTAAAAAAAGGAAAATTGCTAGGTATCTACATTTTCTACTTTTCCCAAAATGATTTCAAAAGACATCTCCCTCTGGGCTGTCAAATAAGACTACAGGCGCTTGAGCGCCTGTATCGCTCCACAGGCCTGATATTTCTATAATGGCGAAAGGAAGTTTTTAACAATTATCATTCAATCCTGCATTTTAGCTCACTGAAGAAACAATTTGGTAGACAACCACCATAGGAACTTACCTGCAAAACAACAATGAAATCCAATGAATAGTTTTAGAGAAGAAATTTTTCAAAGATTTTACTTTATACCATAAAAGGAAAATGAGTCTCCCATAAAAGCCATGTTTTTTGACAGATCTTTTTTTTTTTAAGGAATTCTGTAAACCTGTATCTAAGGAACATTCCTGCAAAATAATAATGCTATCCAAATAGCGGTTTGGGAGGAGAAGATTTTTAAAGGTTTTTTACTTTGGTTGCCATGGCAACCAGAATTCTTCATGGAACACAATTATTTGAAGGAATTTGAAAGAGGACCACCAAAGGAACATTCCTGTGAAATTTGGTAAAAATCCAGTCAATAGTTTCTGAGGAGAAGTTTTTTAAAGAAAAAGTTTACGGACAGACGGACGGACCGACGGACACAACGCCATGACAATAGCTCTCTGGCCTTCGGCCAGTGGAGCTAAAAACCGTTTAGTAAAAGGTAAGGGTTTAAAAGAGTCAAATGAAACAATGTTCAAGATACAGCAAGTGGGGAAATTCCCGCCACAATCATTCTCATCTATAGTTGAAACAAGAAAAACATAAAACAAGAGGGCATACCTCCTTCTCCTTTTGCTTCTCATCCCCCTTCTTTGACCAGAGTAGTTTCCTTTTTTGCACTTGTTCAGCATATTTCAGTGGATTTACAGCAGCTGGATTGTAGTATTTAGGAACTTCTATCCCTGTTATTTCTTGAGCCTAAAAAAAAATATAAAAAATTACTTTGGATTTCAAAGACATGATACTCTTACTGTTGCTATGGGTAACAAATACTAGAAGTTTCAACGCCAAGGTATTCCGACAGATGTTATAGCAATAAAAGAGGCTTTAAGGACAGTGGAGATCCATGATCAGAAATAGCCTAATCTTGGATCTACTCTTTTCATCATTTCCATTAGTGGTCAAAATCTTACTCAAGCAAATCTTTCTTAAAAATAGGGTTTTGGCAAAGTGATTTGGCAAAGCAGAGGTTCATTCACACAAAACCTTGATTTCTCGCCTGTCATCCAACGCTTTATTACACAATGCCAATTTTTAACCATCCGTAAAAAGAAGACATGAAGACATTGTCAGAAAAGGAGAAAATGCTGGTAATCAGCAATTCCCCCTTTTCCCACAATGTTTCTGTCCTTTCATAAACAATTCCAATCATTTGAGTCAAATAAATTTGTGCACTTCAGGTGCTTTAAGCTTGGACAAGTCCAAACTTTTGTAAGGAGTTAAATTATTAGATATACAATGTATGTAAAAACCACTAATGTTGCTTGTATGAGGCTTTGCCTTATTCAAACGTAACTATTTCTAAGGCAATTCAACCTTTTAACAGTAGTACGGACATATTATTACCTTTTGATGCATAGCTGCCATTGTCTGCATAAGGGCCTGTTGAGGGGTCACAGCCTCACCAGATGATATTCTAATACCTTTCAGTAGATCAGAGGGTTTTAGGGCTTCTCCTGTTTTCTTTACAGGCATCTCTGGTTCTGCAAGGAAACACAAAGTAATTTGTTTTATGTGAGTTTGTTACCTTTTACATATTACAGTACAAATGAGCTCTGTGAAAAGGAGGTTTAATTCATCTGCAAGGAGAGGTCAGCCTGCACAGTCCACAGATGCTGACCTGGGCCAAACTTTGCTATTTGTCAATTTTCTGCATGTCAAAGGACCAGTCTACCTCACGATTCAGCTGGTTATTAAACAAAATGGATTTTCTAGATCCATTATTATGTGATGACTTGCTTGAAATAATGCATCAAAAAGATGTATCTGTACAGTCTGATCTTGATCTACACTGCCTGCAACAGGCGAGTCACACTGAGTTGCATAAGGGTTAATACAAAAATGCAATTGAAAATGGTTTGCTATCCTTTTTGTCATTTTCTTTTTTCAGAGAAAAATGCCTACTCTGTCATTACATATCAGTTTGAGTAGGGTTGTGTTATGTTAATAAAACTATGGTTGTAGACTTGACATGCAAGTTTATCAACAAGCTCTGCTTTTTTACTCCAACCAACCAATCACAGGCTGCCCAGTGCATTTTGGTGCAAAATATATATTTTTGGCCTAAAAATATAGGAAATTAATGTAAAAAATATAGGAGTAAAATAGGAAATTGTCCACTTACAAAGGACTTCTATTAACATTAAAATGTACAATTAACTTGAAAGGCAATAGACTAAAAGCAATGCAGCAAGTCCAAATTTTACCAAAGTCTGATGAATTTTCCCTGGCCTCCACCTCCCCTTACAGCCAGCCCTTTAAATCACGATCTCTATTATTACAACATAGATATCTCATTTAATGTTTTTTTTTTCATTTCCTTTATTGCTTTATGTCAGCAAATAAATGTGTTTGACCAGCACAAGTCATTTAAATTACTGACTAGAATAATATAATACTCAAGCTGACTAGACCATTTGCTTTGTGAAGATCTTGAGAAAGCAAAACACCGTTTTTCAATGAACATCAAAGGATAAGATAAGACTAACTGGATCCTTCCTTCAATGCAGATAACACTTATTAAAGCTATATCTATAGATATTCAGTGCATTGACATTAGTTTCTACACAATACATGTAACTACTGTAAATCAATGCACTTCATCAGCAGCATTTTGAAAAAAATAGTTTTGATGAAAAATATAGGATATGGGCACCAAATATAGGAATATATAGGAAGCTCAGAAAAAATAGGAACAAATAGGAAGAATAGGAACACTGGGCAGACTGCAGTCATGTTTTTGAAAATCCTGTGGAATATGGCCTCTGAAAACACTGTAGGAAAGAGCATTTTGGCACCGAGGGAATGTTGGTAGTCAGCATCTGCAAATGCTTTCAATAATTTTATAATTTGTTCCTTTGTAGTGTTAAATCCTTAAACCAGGTTTTATGGTAAACCATTTGTTAACAAAACCTGTTGCCATTCTCAATTTTCACCACTGAAGCTGTTTACAAACACTGATACACAACAACAAAACCTCACCTTTCTCTTGTGTCAGCTGTTTACTGGCTGTCAGTATATTTTGACGCATTTGCTCTTTAAATGTAAGTTTTTTACCCAACACT
This sequence comes from Hippopus hippopus, assembly GCA_946811185.2. NCBI lineage: Eukaryota > Metazoa > Mollusca > Bivalvia > Cardiida > Cardiidae > Hippopus > Hippopus hippopus. The sequence continues at coordinate 20,136,792 of OX328109.1, read as the reverse complement.
GGACTTCTACTTCTTAACCTTTCTCTACTGCGACTTCTGAAAAATATGAGGGAAAAAAAAGTATCAACCTTCTCCTAAGTTTAGCCTTTCACCCAACAATCCTATGTTTTAAAGACCCTGAGGCAGACGGCTTTTGAAATAGTTGTTTGAAAAGACTAAAATGCTAGTATCCGTCTTTTTTTTTTTTCCTTTTCACACCATGTTTTCCACCCTTTAAAAGGCAAATTCCATCATTTGAGCCAAATTTTTCGTTGTTATCTGCAAACACTTTTAGAGAACAATAATCTAATGCAACAGTCCAGAAAATATTGTAAGAAAGAGTAACTGCTTGACTTCTCATCCATAAGTATTTTCTGCAAGCTTTCAACCAAGCTCTTCTCAGCTTGAGAAGATGGCACAGATCAATATCAGACTGCACAAAGCATGAAATCTGAACTTGGATCTACACCATCTGCTTGTGTAGTCAAGCATACAACATAGAAATCTTTCTAAATTTCAGATGATTTTATATTCAACATTAAAAAGGAGCAGTACCTTTTAAGCTTAAAAAGTCCATTTTTTCTGGTTCAGTAGAGACTAATTTGAATAGTTTAACCCCTGAATCAGTTATTGCCATGAATTAGTTCAATTAACGACGTATATGACAAATGTTCGCGCGCATCCTATTGCGCATGTATTTTTGTCATGGATATTGAATCAAAAGTGTACCTATGTATTTTTTGCACATAATGGCAATACCATTGGTGCACCAAAACAAGTACACTTTCTTCGGGTAGTATTGGTGAAGAGAAAAAAATGGATCTTTGAACTGTCACCGTGAAATGATTAAAATGCTGCTGACACGGCGTTACACAACAAGGAAACAAAGGCAGGAAATTTAAAGCTGTGGAAGTATAGCTGTTTCCACTTTGAAAATTATTGTTGGAAAAGGAGAAATCACTCCTATTGAGCAATTTCTCCTTTTCCCAATATGTCTGCTGAGCTTTTATCCTATTTTTTTCCTTGAAAAAATAACTTCCACAGTGACCTTCAACCTTGTTTTTTTGACGAAATAAGCATGGATAGGTGCCATTTTTATTTTTTCTTATTGTTTAGAATTATAAATACTATAAGTGTGGAAATTTTAAGAAAAATCTGTCCGTTAGAAAGAATGTATCTATTTAAGATTAACCCTTAATTCGGTCAAATTATCTCTCTTTTTAACTCAATGATCCATATATAACATGCATATTTTTACATTTACCATGCTCAAAACCAGGCTTTTATGTATTTTTTGTGCAAAAATATATGAATTTTCATTAAAATGATGTATACTTGTATATTTTTCATGTAATTTTCCTGTTTAACTGACTATTAAAGAAAGGCGCTTTAAATCCAATACAACCTGAATTTTGGACATGTATATACCTTTTTCAAGGGCAAATTTCTCAGAAACAGCACGGTGACCCACATCTTTTTTCACTGTAATCTCCTAGAGACATAATGAGCTTTGTATGTGTAAAGTTTTAAAAAAATCTGTTCGTTAGAACGATTTGTAATATACGTCGTTAAGTTGAAATCATTTTCTACAAAATTTCTCCCATGGACAAGACCTACAAGGTTAACTAAATCAGCCCTTACCTACTCCTAGTTTTCCTGTCTTTACTTCTATGTCTACTTCTACTTCTGTGTCTTTTCTTTCTTTCTCTACTTCTGTCTCTCCTATCCTTTCTATCTTTACTTTTACTTCTTTTCCTGTCTCTAGAGCGACTTCTAGACCTGCTTCTCTTGTCCTTTTTCCTATCCCTGCTGCTATCTCTTCTTTCTGATCTACCTTTACTCTTCGACTCATGCTTCTCCTTACTTCGACTTCTTTTCCTCTCTCTACTTTTGCTGCGATTTCTGTCTTTGCTGCGACTTCTCTTCCTATCTCTGCTTCTTTTTCTGTCTCTACCTTTATGGTGAGATTTCTTCTCTTTGTGTCTTCTCCTATCTCTGGAAGAATGTCTCCTTTTTCTATCTTTTGATCTGGACCTACTTCTGTGCTTTTTAGACTGAAAAAGTAAAAACAGTACATAAGATCTAAAATATGTCTGTAATTTCACCACCACTGCAACTACAGACTGGCACACTGCATGCAAGGAAAAACCCTTGGCTGCAACTGGTTTTAGAGAAATCTAGAGTATGTTTAAAACCAAACATTACCACTCAAATAGAAAAGGGGAAAAACCATATCAAAAGATACTGAGGTTACTTGCCCTTCTACAGCTGGTTTCCATTTTAGTAGTTAACAAAAAGCCCAAGTTTGAAGTGAATATCTTCAGTTATGACTGTCATGACAAAAAATTTTAAAAAATGTACAAGTTTTGGCATTTTAACAAAGACAACATCAGGTTTATAGCAATACTGACCCTTTCTTTGACAACAACCAACCTAAAAAACGAGTTCAACTTTCTAACATATGGTTTTATATATCCTATCCACACATCAACCAAATTACTTTCAACCAATGGCAACAATTCAGCATTTCATATTAGAGCTTTAGGTGCAACATAGGTTCAACAATTGCAAAACTGCACACTTTGGATGTTGATTGCAGTCTTTAGTGTCTACAACAGAAACTGAAATATTATGACAGTATAACTAACTTACTGTTGGTCAAGAAAGTCTGCTTAACCCTTTCCCACACAATCCTTTGTCTTAATGACTCTTTGGAAGATTGCTTTTGGAAAAACATTGTTCGAAAAGGGGAAAATGCTGGTAACCAGCATTTTCTGCTCTTCCTACAATGTTTTCTATCCTAGAAAGACAAACCAAATGACTTGCATCCAATTTAATTTGATACCAATTTGGACATATCTAAAAATGTTATCATGAGGTAAGGAGTTAGCACAGCTATGAACATTTACCCTTGATTTGGATCTTGATCTATCTCTGTGTGATCTTTTTCTTTCCTTTTCTGTGGATTTCTCTTTAGTTTCTTCTTCCACTTGCTTTTCCTCTTTAAAAGTTTCTTCTGGCTGCTATTTAGGATATAACATTATCTAGTTTTCTTGTTGAGTCTGTTTCACATCAACCATGCAGTTTTTTGGTACACACTATTTTGGATGCCATGGGTGCAATACACAAAATAATGAGTGTACTGTGCAGGTGTCTCAAGACTGCCTTATGGCACTTTTGTGGCATTAAAAAAGTGCCAAGAAGAAAACACTACAGAAATAATTTATATGTTGAGATTTCGGTCTGCAACATTGCAACATGGTGAGGCTGATGTGAAACAAAGCATAAACTGTGTGACCAATAGCTCACTAGTGCATATCAAAAAGCTCCCCTTCCCCCAACAATATAACTTGAAGAGTTCTGGTAGAATCTGTTAAACCAAGCTACAGACCAAATATGGTAGCTAAGGGCCTTATGGTTTTCAGATAAGTTGATTTTTACAGATTTTTAACATTTTTCAGTTTTGAGGCCATGGCAACCAGAATCTTTTACAAAAATTTAATTCTTTGCAAGAATTCTGACGAAGAACATGGCAGGATCATTTCTGTGAAGTTTGGTGAAACTTGAATCGCAAGTTTCAAAGAAGATGTTTGAGAAAAAAAGTTAACACACCCACTGACAAACAGAAAGATAGAAACAAGACAACACACTGGGCCATGATATAAGCTTGCTGGCCTTTGCAAGCAGAGCTGATAAAATTGACAACATTGACTGAAGAGATCCTATAAAAGACCTGATTATAAGTCCATTGTGAAGTAAAGTTGTCCTCTCCCCTTCTACACTATAAACCCTATACATAGAATAATGCTGTTTCACAATTATGTAACAGAAGTAACAAAATAAAACCTAGTCTAATCTTTTTAACTGTCCTCTGCAAATACATTTTGTACTTTCAATATGGAAAAGCCATGACTTTAGTGTCTCCATAAAAGGACAACAATATTCCAATCTTACATCAAAACAAGACAATGAATGTCATCCATATTTCCTTCCAAATTTCCAAAACAAAATGGTTTTAAACTTGTCCACATTAAAAACAATTGAAGACAACAAATTATATATGCTTGAAATGATGAGATCTGAACGAACAGAAAATGTTGTGGGAAAAGAAGATAAAAACATTTACATGCATTTTCTCCTTTTCCTACCATGTTTCCAAGAGCTTCATTCTTCAGGACTGCAAAAACAGGGAAATTGTCTGATCCAGGCTTAACAGTATGTAGTTTACCTTACCTTTGCATCTTTTTGATATTTATTATCAGACGTTTCCAGTTCTGGTGGATCGCTACCATGTGATTTTACACTATTTACAGGGGACAGGTGAGGTGGTGAGAGACTTTTTCCCTTGTGGGAAGGGGATCTGGATGAATCTGAACTTGAATCAGTAGAACCATCCGATGAACTTGATCTATCCCTTGCCTTCACTTGCTGAAAACAAAAAATTACTATTCCAATTAGAGCACATGGAAAAATTTGTTCCCAGCAAGTACAACTTATCTTCATGTGTTTTGTATATTTTTGACTTTTTTCCACATTACTGTATGACATTTTTCTACTTATCTGCATTTGACCAAATTGATGACCAAACAGAGCAAACACTTTTTTGTGAGCAAAATTCTCCATTTGTAACAATGAGTTTCAGACATTTCAAGAACAAAACTCTTGCATTTCATGTCTGCTGTTTTTTTTACTTGAACCAAAATGTAGTATGTCTAAAGTTAGTTAGTGTGGTCTCTGGTTAACTCTATGAGTTTCCAACCTTTTGGATTGAAATTTAGATTTTGAATTTCATTATTGGTTATAAAGAAAGGATCTCACAGGTCATAAGATATCTTTGAAAGTAATATGTTAGCCTGCAATTTCAGTACCACATAAAATCCAGTAAATGGTCAAAACCATTAAAATAAAACTCTTTTGGAGCTGAACTGCTTCAGATTTAACTATTCAAAAAACAAAATTTCTTTCCATCCACATTTCTAATGCAATATTACTTAAAGAACTTACATTCTCTTCACCCCCACCCCCAAAGAAACTTTATTAAGAAGATATAACTTTATATGTTATGAATGTGATTTTTGCATGTTGACCTCATGGTATAATGGTCTTGATGACCCTAATTAAGTCCGTATAAACTCTTAAAAATGTTCACATGCTTCCTTCTTCAATGTGACTATGAATTCATTATGAATGCACAATGACACTTGTTTAACCAGTAACAGGATCCTTATCTTGATACTGTTGCAAGAGACAATTGTATATCGGCAGATTATGACTTAGGAGACATGTATACAGACTATTGTTTTTATCTCTTACACAAGTCATTTACACAATTAGAATTTAACATATTATTTTTCATGAAGTCATTATCAAATAGTTCTAATTGTGTAGGACATTATCTGTGAGAGCCAATAACCCTTTTAAATTTTTAAATGGACTCTTTTTTTTTCAGTCCATTTCATGATTTTTCATATTCACTTAAAATTTCATTCAAACTATACATTAGCAATTGAATACCGAAACAGAAATTTAAAAACACTTTACATTTATATGAGGACAGAAAAATAAAATAATAGTGCATATCATTATATAATTAAAACTGTTGTGAATGCATCCAAATTTGGTTATTTACTTAACATGAAACTTTGTTGGATTTATTTACTCTAAGCAAACTTATTTTACATCAAATGTGAAACACGTTCCCAAAACTTTTATCAACTGCTGCTGATGACTGCTCCCTAGAAACCATAACCAGTACTCATGCTATGAAGTGGGGAGTTCCAAAAGTTGACCATCTCCGCATAAAATTAAAACCCGGAGCCTTTGATGAGGCCAAGTACTCCCACATGCTGGATTTTACTGATGTTAAATTATTAACAAACTTTGAATGTCTTTTTCATAATAAGATAGCTAAGTATTCTTTAAACTAACACTTCTGAACTGCACATTGATGCCAACTTTGGTCTCTAGAGTGCTGACCAATCAAGTAACTATGGAATACTTTGTCAAACATAAATTAAGCCCAAAAGCTTCTTAATAAACATAAATGAGCACAAACTTCCTTGTTTAGATGTCCTGAAGTAGGGATCTTTTCTGATTGCCTTATAATCAAACACTTTATATTTCAAAGAACATTAACTTGTAGCACATGGCATTCTTTAAAGCACATATATTCAGAATTGCACAAGAAATAATTTTGAAATAGAAACTTTCTCTTGTCTCAAATGCCAGCCTAATTAGTTGGACATTTGATGAACAACATGACCTTGTTTATATCATTTATCAGAAAACTACAATGACACTTAATTAGCATTGAATGACACACGGAAATTGTAATACATGTACTCTGATGAAATAACAAAACAAGACGGTTTATGGTAAGTAAACCAACATATGTTGGCAATAATCCATATCATACAAAAAAAAAATTATTTATGAGTTCTTCACCAGAGAACAAAATTTCAGACTCGCCCATACTGAAAGCATTTGCAGATGAACTATTTGAAAATCATGAGATTTGTCTTTGAAAAGGTAGGAATCACAGTGGTAAAAAGAAAAAACGCTGGTTACCAGCATATTCTCCTTTTCAAAGCTTTTTTTTTTTCAGGGTTAATTGTATCACAGAAAAAAAAGTTATGTCAATAAACCAATGACTCAAACAACAACTAATACTTATGCCTGTCACAAAACAGCTCTATTTTTGCTGTTTTTCCTTATGGAGTGGATACACAATAAAGCTGGGGGTTATATCCTTGGATATTGTCAGGTTTTAAAACTTGTTCGTCTGTCTCGCAGTCCAATACTTACCCCATGCATTCTGGTATCACTTCACAATGATGTCATCTCTCGAACGAAAATAGGGAATTCTGGATACCTATGATATTATATAAGTAACCGTGTCAGACAGTGATCTTTTTATTTACCGATGTATAGCGCTATCATTAACCATGGCAGTAGATGCCACATCTATATATGCTCCATTGATAACAAGATCTCAAATGCACTTCTTGCTCTCCAGCCTATCTTTCACTTGCAATTTGTGTGTTTTATACTGGTTAAAAAAAAGATAAAAAAAGTATAAATTTAGTTCATATGCTCACCAAACAAGACGGCCATGATGGCCCTGAAGTGGCTCACCTAAGCCTTTTGATCAAACATGACCCATTTCCAATCTCTTCCAAGATATTAAGACAAACATTCTGACAAACATTCATTAGTACTGGACTTACAAACATGGCCTCTAGAGTGTACACAAGCTTATTCTAGAATTTTTGTCTCAGTGGCCTACTTTGAAGCTCAATATTACCTATTTTCAAACATGTAGAAATTATCCAGACAAACATTCTGACTACCTTTCATGAGTATTTGAGAGAAATTTGTCCTACAGGATGTACAGAAGGTTTTTTCCGAGATATGATCTAGTGACCTAGTTTTTTATCCAACATGACCCATTTTCAAACTTGTCCGAGATATCATCAAGACTAACATTCTGACCAACCTTCAAGAGCATTGGATTGAAAATGTGGCCTCTAGAGCATACACAAGATTTTTCTAAGATTTGACCTAGTGACCTAGCTTTTGACCCGACTTGACCCATTCTGACTAAGTTTCAAGAGTATAGGACTGAAAATACAACCTCTAGTGCGTACACAAGGTTTTTCTAAGATTTGACCCAGTGACCTGGTTTTTGACCTGACATGACCCATTTTCACTCGTTTTAGATATTATCAAGACTAACATTCTGACCAACTATCAAGAGCATTGGACTGAAAATGTGGCCTCTAGAGCGTACACAAGATTTTTCTAAGATGTGACCTAGTGACCTAGTTTTTGATCCAACCTGACCAATTTTCACACTCATCCGAGATACCATCAAGACAAACAATTTGACCAACTTTCAAGAACATTTGACCCGACATGACCCATTTTCGAACTCGTCTGAGATATCATCAAAACAAACATTCTGACCAACTTTCAAGAGTATTGCACTGAAAATGTGGCCTCTAGAGGGTACATAAGGTTTTTCTAAGATTTGACCTCATGACCTAGTTTTTGACCCGACCTGACCCATTTTCAAACTCATCTGAGATATCATCAAGACAAACATTCTGAACAACTTTCAAGATCATTGGACAGAAAATGTGGCCTCTAGAGTCTACACAAGGTTTTAAGATTTGACCCAGTGACCTAGTTTTTCACCCAAACTGACCCATTTTCGAACTTGTCTGAGATATTATCAAGACAAATATTTTGACCAAGTTTCATGAGTATATGACTAAAGATGTGGCCTCTAGAGCGTACACAATGTAAAACTTGATGCCGGACACAGCACGATCACAAAAGCACTTTGTTCTCAGGAAAGCTAAAAAGGCAACAATATAAAACTTTTACATATGTTTTTCAGACAATAGATCCATCAAAGTTATATCAAGCATGTATCAAGGGCAAAAGTAGTGTATTTGAGACCTCCTGAATCTGTTAATTTCAAGTAGAAATTCTAGCTATCCTCCCCAAATGGGAAATGGAACTTCTGTTTATCATGGAATGGTACATGAATGATTGTAAATAAGTGTACCAATTTTTACAAACATGTACTACATCTGGCAAATATATGCTTTTCAATGAATCTGTCACCTGAAGTTCAGCCTACCTAGACTGAAGTTTCATTCAACACAAAATATAATAATTGCTTTAATTTCTCAATTCTTGCATCCACCTACAACAGTATTGCAAATATGCAAATATATGGAGAATTACTATATTTGTAAAATATGGTACCTTATTTTTCAATCAAACCATACACCACATGCCAAATCTTTTTATTATGTATGAAAAGAAGCAAATGAAGTGTTTTAGGGTTTTTAGGCATAAACAACAGGATCTCCTCATCCAAGACAATATATAGAGACAAACAGACTTGTGCAATCAACTTGATATTGCAATCCACTCTTCCATTCTGCTCTACCATAACCTACCTTTCTCAGTTTGAAGAATGCATCATCATCATCTACCTCTTTACCGGGTTTCTCTTGAACATCTCTATCATCACCTTCTTTGTGTATGAAAGAATAAAAAGTAAATTAGCACTAACCCTCATTTTGTCAATCATAATTACAAGATAAATGAAAAGGATACTCTCCGTCTCCAGAGAAAGATCCACACTATGTCACAATATATTGGATACTGTCACAGATCAAAGATCAGATTACAGATTCATTCAAGTCTAATAAATCTGGTCTTGATCTGCAACAATTCCACTAAAACAATTCAATGTAAGAAAGAAAAGTGTTGTAAAGGTCAAGAATTCAAAACATAGTCACAGTCAGAGGAAACTGTCTATGGTAAAACACTTTTTATGTCATGAAACTGAGGGTTAGACCCACAGAGCTGCCCCTCCAAATTGTAATTTGTGTGCCACCAAATTCGCCAGCTCATAAAAATTGGGGCCAGGAGCTAACTGAGGTAGCCACAAAATACATTAGACACTTCAGTTTACTGGCCCATGTTATAGCTTCTAAATCCATGGCTCAGTAGAACTGTACAAGCCTATTTATGTTCCTTTTCCCCCAAGGATTTTCAAGGTTGTGAGTTGCAGGGACATAAAAGTTGTATTCGCACAGTAATACAGTGCTGCAATTCTAAAAAACTGCAAACCTGTCAGAATTCCTTGAGTTTTAATGAATATTATAATTTGGTATTGTGTGGTAAAGGGTTAATGTATCATTTCTTTTTTATCTTTAAAAAATACTAAAGGTTAAAGGGCCCTTTTATTCTAGTCTTCTCTCTCTCTCTCTCTCTCTCTCTCTCTCTCTCTCTCTCTCTCTAAGAGTGTCCTATACCTTCTCCGACACTTGTTCCAGTGCTATCACTGTAAGACAGTTGGCCTACTAATCTTACCCCTCCCCCTGATCTAATTCAACATTTTTATTTCATGAAATCACCCAAGTTTTTTCCTCATCATAAGGTAAAAGATTTTAGCACCCACTTACAGTTTTATACATATATATTCGTGTAAATTTACTGCTTAAAGTCGTTATCAAAACTAAAAAGACAGTCTGAATGCCTCTGATTGGACAAAATCAAACTGACTTTTTGTTGTGTCATGGGTTTTCGCGTTTTTTTTGTGGCGATCTATTTTTTGTGTCGGTTAGTTTTTGGAAAGGTATTTCCACATGGTTCGACATAAATTTACCATTAAGGGTAGCAGGTAACTCAAAATCTCATTTTACGCTAGATAAGCACATTAACACCATTATCATGTTTTTCATTAATGACGTCGCTAAATACACGCCATACCATCCTTCCTTCACACATAACCATATTGTTTATGTCTCTGTAAAGATCTTTTAAGAATTATTTAGTTGTCGCCTGTAGTAAATTTGCCAGTTCTTCATTTCGGTGCCATTTTTTCTTATTTTTTGCATCTGGCACTACTGGTGATCGATAGCAGGAGCGCTGGAGCCATATTTATATGTGATCCAATTCTGTATGCACTTTGATCTAATATTTGATCTGGGTATTCTCGTTTTATAAGTTCTAAATGAAAACAACCATTTTAAATAAAATGGTTAAATATGATTTTCTTAGACTGATTGATTTAATTGGAGTTTAATGCCACTTTAAAAGCCCAGGTCATATCACAGTGGTCAGTGTATCTACACACGTTTCTTGGCTCTCTCACAGCAGCACTGACACAACTTTCTTTCCAAGTCACTGACTACTTTCTCACATGCATCAGAGGCGAGAGGCCAAAAATCACCGGAAAGAAAGCTTGCCTCAACCTGGTATCAAACTCACAATCACCAGGTCACGAGTCTGATATGTTAACCACTGAGCTACTCGAGCGGGCTGGTTTTCTTAGATGATGACAATTAATAATAAATAATAAAACTGACGATTATTACAGTGCACCTACTGAAATAAGTTCAGTTGACATGCTGATAACCATTTTGTCCTTTTCCTGCATGTTTTCAAAAGCCTTTAGGGTGAAAACATAGTATAATTAAGAAAAGGCGTATCCCACAGTTACTTTGTCATTAGCGATTTCTCTCCATTTGGAATTTCTAAAATTTTGTCATCTGGTAAAAACTTAAGTAGTCATGCATACTGCCGAAGCATTACATACCCTCATCACTGTCACTTTCAGATGGCTGTACCTCAGGTAAAACATCCGACATGCTCGCCTTTCTCATTGCACTCATCCCTGGATAAGCAACAACTCCATCTACCAAGTATGTACTTTTATCAACATTTCCTTCCCCTGGTATTCCACCTGGTGCAATCATTTTCTCAAATGACAGCCATTCGTTTTCCAGTCTAGCTCCTGCAAGGTTGCCTGTCTTTCCCTGAAACGAGAAATTTTCAACAAATGCAAGAATAAGTTAGGTGTAAAATCACTCTAAAGGCTTCTCCTGCAGTTCTCAAACCCAGTACTTATGATAGACAAAACTATGTGCTCAAGTATTCATTGAATTAAAAAATTCAAAGGGAGAGCTTGCATTTCTTCTCATTCCGTATTTCATTTATCCATGTACAACTGTTTTAAAGATTTCCTGATTCTAAATAAAGCTATACATATGTAATTATCTATGACTTTATAGACAAGAATCACTTCAAAAGACAAAACATTGCTAAATCCAGTAAAACTCATTAGACAGTAAGTGTGACTCTATAGAATAAAGTTGACATTTGTCAGGGTTATCGCTCTGTTCCATTTTTGAAAAGCAAAAAAACCTGAAAACCAATTGGATAAATTATAGGCTTCTATAGTCTGTATCAAAAGATTTGTACCCATGTTCTGCATTCACCCTTTACCAAATTCTAGACTCGTCTGCATTTAAAAACACAATACAAATTATGGGATTTGACTGTGAACGGATGGAAAATGGCATGGGAAAAGGAGAATACATGCTGGTTACCAGAATTTTTTTCCTTTTCCCATCATGTTTTTAAAATCCCTTTCTGTCCCTGTAATTAAAACAGATTTGTTTAGCAAAGGGTTTAGAAAGATATCTGAGAGCATAATCACTATACTTACATGTTAAATACTTTGTATTACATACCAATCCCTACACAGGATAAACAGGGTCTTGTCTCTGCCACCATATTTGTCTTTAAGCAACTTCAGGGTCAAATGCAAGCAAAAACAGTCACCCCGTTAACATGTGTTTATAAACTTTTGTGACTCATCTAGTACTAGTTACTCTCATAATTTCTATGATTTTTCATAAATATTAATCTTGAATCATATTTCAGTATAATGTTCTAGTGTAACTTCAGAAAGGGAGCAATTCAGATATTCACCATCAAACAAAGCCTCTAAGGTGTTATATTGACAAATTTAGTAAGACAACAGTTAGCAAACTATGAATCGATAAAATGAGAAATGTAAGAAAAAACATATGTGTAATAGCATTTCTATTATAATAATGGACTATGTACCTCTAAAAGATATCATCAGATTTCACACCAGTATTTCTCCTAAGACTTACAGGAATATCAATTGATGAATAGCATGCATTATTTGTAAGTTTTCCCTGAACCCTGTTTCTTTCAGATTGAAGCCCCAAATTCTCCAAATGTTTTAATTGTTTGCCTTCTTTTATTCATCACAAAGGGGCCAAATGCAGTGATTCATTTACCTACGCGCCCCGTAGGAATGGCGCATAAAAATTGCCGAGGACACAGATTTTTAAAAGATGTGCATCCCTTGGATGCATACATTTGCCAGTCGGTGCAACTGCGTTTCAGATTTTAAGAGCGAACGCATTCCGGGTTTTATCTTTAGAATATTCTACTGTAACACCAGCTACAGTTTGGGAGAGTAAGGTTGATTTTGATTGGTCGCTTAAAATCCAACCGATCAGCAGTGTTCTTACAATACAATCCGACAAGCATGGCTTCCCAGGGTTTTCCATGATTCACAAATCCTGCGTCATTGACGCAATTTGAACTCAAATGACCCCCAAAATAAATAATAGTGTGTCATGGGTGATGCAACTTTCTAAAATCTAAATCATCTAGGACATTGAGTAAAGCGTCATAAATCCAAGTGGTCATAAATCCAAGTCTATTCTTGCTTCAATATCAGACAAACACCGTTCTTTTTTTTAAAACTACATGGTTTATTTAGATAAAAGTGGTTTTCTGGTAATTTATTTATAGAATAGTACTGGTTTACGCATTATTGCTGTAAAGTACATTGGACATGTTTCATAAATATGGGCCCAATCAATGTTTTGATTAGGTTCTCTGTATTTCATAGCTTATTTTACGTGACTTCCGGTAGATAAAAGTACACGCTACCAGTCTGTTCTGTTCGCGGAAAAATAATGTCACAACGAAGTAAACTGTAGCACACTTTTTTTTTATCGTCTGCTTCCTACAGCTGCCGATCAAGCCACATCAAGCAGCAATTTGGATGAGAATGTTTTGTCTGTAAAAAAATGAAATCGAGCTTTCCATCAGAAATGACTTACAGACTTTACTTTCTCGGAGTTTAAAGGTGAAATGCATTGTAATCCGTGCTTGAGCCTTGACGACAAAGAGACCCATTTATTTTGACCCCTAAGTTTAAGAAATGACCCTCAACTAATGAGGCAAGGGGTCACAATGACCCCAATTCTTAAAGCCGAGGGAAAACCCTGGCTTCCCATGGAAAACGAAAGTAATTTGTCGCATTTTGGGTAGCGATTTGTGGGTTTTCTCGGCTTCGTCATGTCATCGAAGAAATACAAAAAGCTGGACGTGAAATAAAAAGGTATCGAGGTTGTAGTTTATTGATTAATTTTGTAACGAGCATCCGACTTGGCAAGTGCAACAATTTCAACAAATTTGGATAGGACAAAAAGGGGCCCATAAATTTCACAGATATCCCATACTCTTCAAGGGTACTGGGCCCTGTGTCCCAGTGTTTCAAATTTGTAAAAATATCACTGCATAGGACACCTTTATAAGAAAGTCCAGGGAAAACTCTGACTTGTATTGGATAATATTCAATTAAGCATGATGACGTCATATTTAATCTTATAAAAATTTATGGAGTTACTGATTGTATCGCTACAATCTCGTTACTTAAAACCTAAAATTGCACCTTTTTACTGAATGGAATTGTAGACTGGATTTACAAATATATCGACATTTTATCCGTGTTTAACACTGGTTAACATCAAACAAATCTAAACAGGCCCCTTTAACCCTTTACCAGACAACCCTAGCTTTCAACAAACCTAAGAAAATAGGCATGAATATCTCCTCTAATGTTAAGGAAACATGCATATAAAGTTTCAAGTCATTCCAACATGAAAAGACAAAGTTATATTGTAGAGAAGCATGAAAAGCTGTAACAAAAAATAATGAATAGGGAATAATACCAAAAGGGTATTAGGTAAGGTTACAGCTCCAGCGCATTGCACTTTCGTAACTGCAACAAACATGTTTACCAAGTCTCAAGTCAATCTGACTTGAGGTGACAAAAGTTCCGTTCTGGACAAGCAAGAAATACTGTAAAAATGAAGATCAAAGTAGAATTACTCAAAATCCACACTAGGTAGAGTTATTTTTCTTGTGCACTGTACTCCGTAATATTGCAACAAACATGCATACCAAGTTTGAAGTCATTCTGACTTGAGATGACAAAGTTATATTCCGGACAAGCACTAAATGCTGTAAAAATGACGATCAAAGGGAAATAACTCAAAGACAGCATGAGGTAGAGTTACAATTCTTGTGCACTGCACTTCCAAATATTGCAACAAATAAGCATACCATATTTCAAGTCATTCCTACTTAAGATGACAAAGTTATGCTCCAGACAAGCAAGAAATGCTATAAAAATGAAGATCAAAGGGGGAATAACTCAAAATTCCTGCTAGGAAGAGTTATGGTTCTTGTGCACTGCACTCCATAATTTTTCAACAATCATGCGTACCAAATTTGAAGATGTTCAGACTAGAGATGACAAAGTTATATTCTGGACAAGCACAAATGCTGTAAAAATGACGATCAAAGGGAAATAACTCAGCACGATGTAGAGTTATAGTTCTTTTGCACTGCACTCCGTATTATTGCAACAAACACAAATGCCAAGTTTCAAGTCAATCAGACTGGAGATGACAAAGTTATGCTCCGGACAAAGAACTGGACGCCACCCGCCCGCCCACCATGGGTGATCCTATAATACGTCCCATCTTCGACAGGCGTATAAAGAAGAAAAAAAACTTGGTAAGACTGTTTAAATATGATGTACTACCACTGTGTTTCAATTTCAATATGTTATATATCATATTACCTTGAAATGTGAACAAATTTCTCACTATATATGATACATGTTGTATTTAAATGGAAACAGAGTGGTTACAAAACCTATTTAAACAATGTTAGTAAGTTTTTGTCTATTTTAATGTGCTTATTATTGCTTTGGCGAGCATGTATTGGCAGTGCTCGCGCTGCCAATCGAAATTATCGACAATTGTCGATTAATTACCTCAGCTGGCGATTAATTCTTCCAACTGTCGATAAAAATTGTCGATAAATTTATTCCCAAAAAAGTTGGGTAAAATTTCCTTTACTTGCCTGGATCACGCGTTAATTTGCACTGGAAATGTGTGGTAATCGCTTGTTTCACACCTCGGCGGACGCAACCTTAGGTAATCGACAGGTCACAGTATTGGTCGGTGTATTCCAAACACATGTCATGTTACCGGTTGTTATTCTAAGCCGCTAACTGGAGAACAGCTGGCGATTATTGTTCATTTCACTTTAAATTTTGATTGACCATTTTAATCGACGCAGTGATAGAATGCCTTGGATTTCAATACCGCCAAAAACGGCGATGGCGAGTAAAGGAAACCAACTACAGTAAAACCTCGATAGTTCAAAGTCCCAAGGGGACAAGTAAAATATTCAAATTATCGCGGTTTTCGAATTATCCAAAATGTCTGTGAAAAAATGAATTCTGTTCAAGATCGCCAAGTAAAGTTAGCATCTATTAAAACCCCCCCAGCAATAAATCCGAGTTTTCGTTCCCTTTTTTCTTAATATTCAAAGAATATCATATCAAAAGGGTTATTTTCTCTAAATGCAGCGAATCTGACCAGATGAGTTCTTGGAAATAAGTCACGTTAAAATTCCTTTCATCCTGTGACGTTTTGGAAAGGTCGGTACTCCAGTTTTTCTTTCAAATTCGTAAAATTTGCCCTGTTGTATTCGCCCCCATTAACTGTCACCCCACGGGAAAGAAAGTGCATTATTATTTTTTGACCTAAGAAAACAGCAGAAGGTAGGATATAATATGGTATCAAAAATACTTAAGCCTACACGTGTATGGATTTAAGTTCCTTGGATACCATGTTTCAATGAAATATCTTTGAATATCGCCATTTGAGAAGTGTTGAAAACGATCGAAGAATGAAGGCGGGAAAACCTGATGCTAAAAATAGACAGACACGAAAAATGATAAAAAATGAGACATCCTCCGATCACAAACGCTTCAAACTGTCTTTTTAGCGTCAAAATTGACTTTGAACATGTGATGTAGGTACATACGTAAAAAAATGAAGTCGGGGATAGAATCAGTTGTCTAATCAGGAATGAAATACTCAAGTGATTTTATAGAATGAAATATTAAACAACATAATCGAAGGAAGGGGTGGTAGAAGCAAACATGTCAAAATTAACATAATTAACCTCTTATTATCAAATCAAAGTCAACTCCTTTTCAAAATCATATTGTAGTATGAATCTCCGGTAGTAATTGTCATAGATTGTAAAACTTACACTACACCGTGGACGGGCCGACGCCGAAAATTCCTTTGCCGGGAAAGGTGTGAAAACAATTAATTGAGAGGTGAGAAAATAATGTGTTCGAATTAACAATCAATTTAAAGAAGCAAATTGATGACAGGGACCAGCACATGTGTTCGAATTTTCAGATTATCGAGACTCGAAATTACCGATCTATTTTTGCTTCTATATAGTGGAGTTTTTGCCGGGACTATGGAAATTCCTCGAAAAATACGGGGTCCTCGAATGTTCGAGATTGGAAATATCGAGATTTTACTGTAGATATCATTATTTCCTTTACATTGCTCCCGTTTAACCCCACGGTAACCAGCGCTGTTTAAATGTCGGCGAACAAAAAGAAAACAATAATTCATAATTGAATTTAATTGACATGTTGACATTATTCTAATAAATCTGATTCTTGTACCCCCAAAATCTTATCATTCTTCACTTATACGTCAACATGTCGTCCTAAACGAAAACTATCGCCAATAAAAAAGGATAACAAAATAAGGAAAAATTAACTGCATTTACAGTATTGTATTTAGCAGTGGTACCAGTGAATTGCACAATGAAAATTCAAATGAAATTTAAAAGCAAATGAAATTTAAAAGCTAAGGTTGATAACCTCCATTTACTTCACTGTTTAGGTAATTTATCGTGTGAATGACCTTGTGTACAATATATAGTGTGACTTACCCACCTCATTGACATTATTTGAAAATAATTAAGGTCAACAGATAATAAAGGGAGGTAATTCATCATTTAACAGAAAATTTTCCCCATTTACTTGTGCACATCATTTATTATAATAAAAAAAAAACGGTTGTTTGGTATAGAAGTAACCATTCATCAGAAGAAACCAGGACTTAAAAGTCTTTATGCTTTTATGCAAATATTGTGGGAAAAGGAGCACTATCCCAGGAAATGGTGTAGAACAAATTTTCCTTTTCCCACAATATTTTCTACAATGTAAGATTAAAATAAAATGTTGTTGTTTGGTAAAGGAGTAACCATTTATCAAAAGAAACTAGGACATAAATGTCTGTATGCTTTTATGCAAATATTGTGGGGAAAAGAGCACTATCCCAGGAAATGGTAGAGTAAATTCTCCTATTCCCACAATATTTTCTACAAGGTAAGATCAAATATATATGATTTTTTTTTTATTATTGTAACTGATATAATGATGACTTGTGAATGAAACTATGAGTAAAAAATAAAGTTTAATACTAAATGTGCATGTTTTTTTAAGCCAACTTCGTGCGTTAACTTTGTCTATTATTTTTTTCAAGAAAAAGTTGTTGGCCATTATTTTACTTAGGCCAGAGCTAGCACTGTATTGGTATGACATACTTATGTCAGATGAGTTGCCTCCCTTTATGATTTGATAAAATTTAAATGCAAATATCTTGCAAAATATGATTTTTCCCCACCTGAAACATATGGATATGATGTAAAATGCAAATCTTGATATATTTCACTAGGTAACATATCATTCAACTACTACAGCTGTGGCGTGCAAAAACTCTCATAGCATATCCATGGTGTATAAATTCTCCATGGCGTATTTTAGTATGACCCATGTACAAGTCTACACGTTCTGAACATCCTTTAAATAAGACTAGTTCTACATATGTAACCTTACATCGTAAATTCAAAATCAATAATTATCTGATCAAGAAAGCCAACAGCAACAAATAGTATACCAGTGTGGCATAATTCCGGAAAATCCTCTGGATGATTTGCTTTTATAATTTTAGAGGATAGGGTAAAGTGATAGTGAGTCGGACACCCTCACACTATTTTTAGTGATTCTGTCTATATTTGGTAACATATCGAAGCCTGGTTTTCGTTGGTACCTTTCTTCATATTCCCGAAAGCATATGAAAGCTTTCACAGCCGGAAATAAGCCTATTTGTAGGGGAAATACGTGTTTAAAAGAGGTTACCCCATAACAATAATGACTTGGACGAAATCGATAATGAGTCAGACATGCGTGATTTTGAGTCAGACGATAAGTGCTACTACTATATTATACCTAACAAGTGGTCAAACCTTAATCAAACAATCCCAAGTTTTATCTATCCTGATATGGAATGCTGATAACTAACATTTTCTTCTTTTCTTTCAATGATTTCTACCCTTTCTCAGACAAACTTCACCATTTTTGCATATTCATCTTGTCATCTGCAATTGCTTTGAATTAGGTCAAGTCCTAAACTTTGCCGTCTGTTATTTAGCGTTAAAACGGAGACTATGACCTATTTAAAACTTGAACAGGTGAAAGAGCGAAGTTGAAACTGTCGTTAAAAATTTATTTTTGTATCGAATGGCCAACATCACTCAACTTTTTTGCCTCATCATATCAGTCTGCTTTTGGTTTCCAAAATAGAAGGTGGTCAGTCAAAAGCTATTACTTTTCGCTACTCGGGGTTGCGTTTGGAGAATTTATACTTGATGTACTGACCAACGATGCAACCATAAAAATACGTTAGAGTCGATCTTTATTTTCGTGAAGTCCTGCATTGCTGTCCAGAACTTACCGTATTTTGCGTATGTTTTGGGACACCCAAAGAATTGGGACACCATTGCGAAAATAATTATTTTTCATGACCCAAAGATTTGGGACATACTAAAAATTGCAAAGCGAGATCGGTATTTTTTTGTTCCAAAGAATTGGGACAGTGAATATCTATTTAAAAAAAAAAATCTTTCAATCCGTATGATACCCTTTGTTTGCAACTATTTATTTCGCCAGTTTTGTTTCTACACACATAACGTCGTAAGCATGCTTCCCAACCCTCCCGATTTCAATGGGAGTTTCCTGATTCAAGACAAAAAACTCGATCACCTGACAGTCTAATTCAAACGCCGATTCAAAAAGAAATCCGACGTAAGTGTAAAAAGGGTGTGATAAACTTGTATCCAAGATACATAACGTGTATAACGTGTATATGTACATCCGAAGTTGACAGAGTTGACTCGCATGTATTTCACGGTCAATCGAGTTCGTTGTTTATAAATAGAAATCAAGGTACAGCATTCTAGTTTACCCAAGGTTTATTGATCGAAGATCGACGAACCAATCAAATTTGAGAATGTCCAAGGAGGTACTTGTCAGAGTGGAATTAACATTGTTCGCCTCACATACATGTAAGCAGGTAAAATATGTTGTGAATTTATCTACAAACGCAAAATAACATCCTCATCGCGATCCCAGGACGCAGACAATAATAAGTGACAAGTTAATCATGAACGAAAACAATGAGAAAAAGCGAAGTTTTAAGCTCTTACTGCTCAAATTGATCGGTGAAATTCCAATCTGTCTAAAAATAGACTAACCTGCATATGATTGGATGTTTATCGACATCGATGACGTAGCAATATTTTGACGTAGGCAATATTCGACGGGTTAGTGGCCATTGACTTTCAGTATGACAGATTGTCTCGTTTGACCATAAGTTTTGGGACAGCTGACAAAATAATTATTTTCTGTAGACCAAAGTATTGGGACACAAAAAAAATTAATTATTTTTTACTGTCCCAAAACTTAAGCAAATTACGGTAGGTCTCTAAAATGCAGACAATGGAAGCAATTATGAGACTGCGTAATAAATGCCTCTGATCTTTATATACATAGTCTGTGTATTATTTGACCTATTTTTGGAAAAAAAAAAAACTTGGAGGATTCACTGAACCCAGTTTTAACATAGCGGATGCATGGGATGGTACGGCGCAAATTCACATTCCAGGTTCAGTGCAAGTTCAGTCCAATTGCTCCAAGCCGTCTGTAAAATGGCTTAAATGAGCCTAATAAGATGTTGAGCGTATAGGCATCTTTCAAACGTTGTGATAAGAAAAAAAAAATGATTTAAGCTACTGTAATTGAATTTTTCACATTACAAAAATGTTTTCACAATCATGTTATGATCACATTGACCTTATCACCGAATTTCGTTTATTTCTTTTTAACTTTGTAATCTAGAAATAGTAGAAAGTTTGAAAATGGTGCCCGAGTT
Source organism: Hippopus hippopus (assembly GCA_946811185.2). Classification (NCBI taxonomy): domain Eukaryota; kingdom Metazoa; phylum Mollusca; class Bivalvia; order Cardiida; family Cardiidae; genus Hippopus; species Hippopus hippopus. The sequence goes on along the minus strand of OX328109.1, from coordinate 20,116,012 downwards.
AAAATAATCTATAGAGCTAAAGTATTTTTAAAGTTTCAACTGTTTTAATCAAAACCATTTGCAGGGAATTTTAAAAAATTAAATCAGCCAAAAACGTAAGATTGATCATTTTGTTAATGGATCCTTACATTGTCATCCAGGACCATATTCTTATAACATTATTACAAGAGATTTTTCAGTTTTCTCGATAATGAATCATGCTCTTTAAGTGGAGGCTGCATGATTCTACCATACGTATCGACCCTACCAGTCTGAGCAGACAGACTTCCAGTTGTATAAAACTCGAACTGTGCATACCGACAAGGTAAACTTGCATTATATAACGTTCTTGAACGACCTTTTTTGAAGAATGACATGTGCAAAGCAGACAACAGTATAACGAAGTAATAAGTGAACAGTTCAACTCACTGTACTAAAACTTATATAGCAACTCAACTGAGCTTGATCGGGACAACGTTAAGGTGCCATTTGAAAGGATGAATCAAGGGCGTAGCGCCCTCTACGCACAATACGCACGTGCGTAGGAAAAAATTCCATGGCCAAAGTTGCAAGTCTCAATATCACATAGAGTCTACATGTACCGATTTTTCTGCAGATATACATGCGTTGTCAAACTAAAAAGATGCGCAAAAATGATGCAATGAAGGAATTTCTCTATGCTTTTCAATATATGGTGATGCTTCAGCTCCGTCCCCATTGGCATTTTGTGCCACACTGGGTATAAATATTTTAAACCTGGCTATGCCTATGTGAATCTTCCTTTGTGAAAAGGGCTAATGCATCTGCATGTAATAATTGTCCATGCCCTTGGGCCGATAATTTCAATAAAAAATCTAGATAGAATTTCCATGGTAAATATGTAGAATACTTATGAAAATAAAAAGTTTTCTCCAACATTAGCCTGAGCAAACTGTCAGGGCTGACACCTGTCACAGAATCATGAAGCCCACCTTTAAAGAGCGTGGTTCATATCCAATCACTTTTTATCAAAAAGTAAAAGATTACGTATTGGGCTTTATAAAACACATCAAAGCGAATTACTGATGGTATTTCATTTCATGATGTTTTCACCTGAAATGATTTTGAAACGGAAAAAGGTGTACACAAAACATGAATGAGCGTATTTGAATACAAGCACAAGAAGTGCTCCATTGTAATTTTCATTAGTGCGGGTAGTGCTTTGTCTGTTGTATACAGGAACGAAAATGTTAAGGGATGATCTGCCAAGTTGGACTGTCCGGCTCAGTATCAAATCAACACTTTTCTGTGTCCGACTCAATATCAAATCAATGGGTATAGTAAATTAGAACGTTTAGCGTTTTCACATTGAACAACCTTTCTCAAATGCTACTAAATATCAAGTAAACTGGAAATTCCCTTATAATGATGTAATATGAGTGTTGTCCGAGTTGATTATCAGTGTAAATGTCCAATAACAAAATTACCAATCTTACTTTTTTGGCTCATTGAAGCTTACAAAATTGACCAAAAACGGTGTTTATAAAAACGGGTTCCACTAAGAGCGGAAATATGTCACAAAATTACAAACGACTTCTTCGCAGAGAATGAATAAAGACCTGTATTACACAGTTCAATTTCTTATGTTTTGAGGCCCGCACCAGGTGCGATTTTACATTAAAAAATGTCCGACTCTAGATCGTGTCCGACTCTCTATCACTTTACCCTAATGGGCCAAGCGTATTGTATCGTTAGTCCTATTTATAAGACCCTATGTACGTTATTTCACATTTTGTTATTCATCGTGTACGTAGGGTCTTATCGGTTCCTTCTTAGGTTTCTTTAGCAAACTCCGACATCGAATTTTGTCGCTGTTTGAGCAACAAATTCGGACACTTAAATTACAAAATGCCCAATAAAACTTATATCGGTAACAAGATAAATCAATATTGAACCGATTTAAAAGACTTGGTTGTAAAAAACTTACGTTTTATGAGTTAAATCCGCTTCTATTTCACACTACCCTATTTTTGAAGTGAAACCGGTGTGTAATGTTGTTGTTAACGCAACTAAAAGAATTTTTTTAAACGAAATTCCTATACCTCCATTAAAGTGTTGCAGAAAGGGGCAACCCTCATTCACAAACATAACTTTGCCTAGAAAGAAGTACTGAATCGTCTAATGGTCCATAACAGACAGTTATAGAGTTTTGAGACTATTTATAAAGAAAAGAAACGCCGAAAGAATGTCCTAGTAATTTGTCCCAAATCTAGTTCGTTCCCACGTATTCTGAATCGATTGCCCCGGATTCCTCGTCCAACATGAGTATGTTAAATAGAGTGATAACTTTCTTGAATGAGTGGTTAAGTGTTACATATCGGATTTTAAGATGTTTTACGTGCATGGCTTTATTTTACGTAGATAAAGACATGGACATAAATCAATGTACAGCGGTATAAGGCTGCAAGTATTTATGTAAACTATAACTTTGGCAAATATTGAAAAGCCTCATTTCATGAAAGAGGAATTAGATCTATCGTCGATCGACGTGTTTTCGAGGGGTGCATGAACCCGAAATGCATCCCAGTTTTCTTGCGTACTATGAAGTGAAAAACGTCACCTTTTTGTATGAACCCCTTATTTGAATGCAAACAATAGTTTCACTGCTGTTAATTTAGGAACTGCAACCAAAACAAGACCGTATGCATGTTTCTAAAGGAAAGATCGGTTTTCGTGGCATTTTTATGACCTTTTTTGGATCAGATTTTTTTTTTTTTTTGTTTGGTCTCCTACGACGGAAAAAAAGACTACTAGCTGTTATTACTGAGAGTGAATATTGTCCAGGCTTTTATTACGACACTGAATATTTTCAGGTGATTTATGATAAAGTAGTTTTGAAGAAAATTCCTAGTCCTTCTTCACAGCTGCTAATAAATTTGATAGAAGGAACCAAAACCGGTATTTCCGCTTAGGGTACACTTACCCCCTGAGCTGTAAATCTGTGGTTAAGATTTCATATTAGAGGGTTGGACAATAGTGGTTCTCAACTACAGATTAAGCAACCCATATTTATGATTTGCAGCAAAAAAAGTCTGTTAGATCAAGGTAATTGTGAAAATTTTCTGTTTAAAGTAATTAAAAAGCTGAAAAGACGGTCTGAAGTCTCTGATCGGGCTAAGTCTAACGGAACATTCTGTTGTGTCATGGGTTTCTGCGTTTTTTTGCACCGATCAAATTTTCGTGTCTGTTAATTTATGGATAGGTATTTCCGCATGATTTGACAAAGAAAATGTCAATAAGGGTGTCAATTTACTGCAAAACTGTCATTTTACACAAGATAACGGAAAAATGGATTCTTTTTTTTTTTCTTGCGTGAGGTTTCGCGTGTAGCCAAAATTTATTACGTGAATTTCAATTCCACAACTTGATTTTCGCATTAATTTGCTTGAGCAGAAATACTGCAAAATGCATTATTTTATATTTTCTGGAATTCTAGTGCTGCTGTCAAGAGGCCAAGGGACGCTAAATTTTACACTCGTCTGTCCCGTTTATCGTGCTGCAAAAACTGAAGCTAATTAACTTAGAACTGTTCATTTATATTAACCAAAACAGTTACTTCTAGTGATAGGAAGCATTTTAGTTGATTTTTGGTATACATTATGTTTTTTCATGAACTTTTCAATGGATATTTAAAGCCACGCAATGAGGTCGGGTTTCCCATGTCTAAATTCAGCTTCTGGCACAAGACCGAAGGCTGAATATGTTGTTATCGTTGAATATACATGATTCAAGTAGGGACTATGGTTATACAGGCATTTCACATTGATTTATGTGGGGGTTATGAAAATAATTTTGGTAAACAGAACTTCATTTAAATATTCGTGAAATAAAACCGTCAATTAAGTCCTTCGAATCGTTGGTCCACCCTGTCACTTATTCGTATTCTGAAATGCATGTTGGCAACAGGAAATTGTGCAAAAACACCGATCTTTATGCAATTGACAGAGCCAGTGAATTCATAATCGTTACTAAATGCAGTTCAAAATATCTAAAAGGTTAAAAATAAATTGGTTGCCAAAACCATTGTTACAATCCGGTGGGGGGGGGCGTAACCCGATTTCGTTCAAAAACCGTTCGGAATGTCGGTTCTTTATTTAACCCGAAATATGCTTGTAAATATGGCGGCATTTGTGTTGAAAAAGTTACACGATTGAATTCTAGATGAATATATCATGAATGTGGCCCTTTTTCATAGAGAAAAAAGTAAATTTGTATCCAGTTAAGTCATCTTTCATGTTAAGTTCAGCGCGTTTTCAACATTATCTCGGATTTTAGGAAATCGAATTTGCTACATAGAACTAAGTGGGGCCCATTTAGACGTGACGTGCAAAAGAAAAGTAAAATGTGAAATGTCCGATAGATAAATGTTGAACGGCAAACAAGCATGTGTACGTCTAAATATTTGGACTAATTGTATCGTATGCTGAACTTGCATGTTCAACACTCCAACCAGTCTTTTTCTGCAGGCATTTATGCCTGAAATTCTTTATACCTGTCATGCAGAAGACCTTGTTAGCTTTTTACTTTCGATTTTACCCTTTATTCAATTTGGGCACCCGTAATTCTAAAAATAGAACGCCGGATTGAACCTAGGATAATTGAATCAGTCCGAGAAGATAACGAGGATTACCAAATAAATTAAGACTAAATGAACAAATAAACACTTTGGAAATATTTCTGAGTAAAACCCTATCCGAGAAATAAAAATTAACCTCGTTCCAATGTTAGAAATATCCTTATAGGAAAACCGAGAATCCGCCATCTTGCCAGTCTTGGGCAACTTCGGGCAAACAATGCTTTTTAAACTGCTAACAAAATGTACGTTATTTTAGTCAGATTTGACATAAAAACTGGGGTATTTTAATCTTAAAACTTATTCAAGATATACACCTTTAGGTCTTTCGGACTGCTGGTAGCCGAATTGTCGTCCCCAATGTCTCCGTATCCTGCTAGAAGATCCATTTCTCTGCCTTGTCCTTGCGTGTTCACTGCCTCTAGAACTGGCAGATCTTGAACGCGGGGAACCAGGCGATAAAGTTCCTCGTACCCAAGCAGGTTCATCCTATAATTTTACGCACACTAGATTTTTCTTCCGAGGAAGTGTAAAGGGGTGTTTCAGCACATAATTAAGTACCAACACTTTATTTAGCATGAAGATATTCAATTATGGAATCTTGCAACAATTTTGTCAATGTTAATAACTTATTTTTATTTCATCGCCTCACAAGTACGATATAATCATGTCAAGCAACAGTGTCGTTCCAAGGAAAGTTTTTAGTCAACAACAAACATTGCTGACAAAAAGCTGTTGCATAATACTGTCAGTCCTAGATTACAAGTGTTTAAGCATGGGACCATCATTAAAAACTAGAAAATACGTGTTTATGGGTGTTGTGGCGTTAGTTTTTAAATGTTCTGTTTTAAGTTGTCATTTCACAGTAAAGCAATAGTCCAGCCAATGGAATTGACCTTTCTGCAATCGATAAAAGGGGAAAAGAGTCAGTATGGTATATCAATATAATAATAAACAATATAAGAAAAGGCTTCACAAGTTAACCCATTACCACAGAATCCCGTGCTTTAACAACCTTGAAGGAGGAGACTTTTGAAAACTTTTCTCCTTTTTCTACGATGTTTTCTACCCTTTCAAAGACAAATCTCATCTCTGTAGCAACATTTAGTTCGCCGACTGCAATACATGTATATTTGTCGACTGTCATACTGACGAAATGTCTTAAAAGCATATGCTTTTTTCCCCTTTTATCAATTATATATGTTGCCAACATCAAGAAATATATTTTAATTTTAAATGATGTGACCGAACATGGAATTACGAACATATTTTGCGCTATTTTTATTATAGCATTTTTCAAAGGTTTTTTTTTTTTTTTTTTGCGAGGCCAATTTAGTTCGAATTGATAAGAAAGCTTGGGAAAAAAACTTAGGGTGCTTAGATTAGACCGAAACACCAGCTAGAATGTAACTGAAATAAGTTCTCTTTCCCTATGTATTCAACGCCAATTTCTGGTTTGTTTGTCCGACATAGCAACCAAAATACCGCGTTACTAAGGTGGGCATGCCAAAACTCGCGTTTGCAGAAAGGTCAATTCCAACAGCGACATTTTACAAAGAGCTAGTTTTTTTTTTGGAATGGATAAATTTACTTTTCCTTCCAGGCTTTATAGTGTAAAATTACCTTACCACGTGATTCTTACCTGCAACTTAAATCCGTTTTGAAATAATTATTTTATATCCAATCATATCTGATCTTAAAAAAATATATATAGTTACATGTATTTACAACAGTAAAGTGTGACTGAATTTGAGTTTATTTATCGTCGCCACCGGTTGCCCATATGGGCGACGCCCCCTGAGGGCTGTTAGTATTGTTACGGGGGATAGTGCAGATACAGAACGAAACCCATCTTAAGTTACGCCTGGTTCTTTTACGTGCTCGGTGTATAGCACCGTCACACGGGACCTCGGTTTAACGTCTCATCCGATAGTAATTTAAGATGGCCAGCCGTGGGGATCGAGCCCACACCCTCAGGTGACTCGAAACATCACGTTCACGAGTCCTACGCTCTACCTATTGAGCTATGCGGGCTGGTCCCAGAAAAGTGTGTCACTTATTCAGCCTTTTTGTTTACATGACCCGCTACTGCGTTTTGATTGGCTGATATGACCTGTCAATCAAAATCGGCAGAAGGGTCAATTTAAAAAAATGTTGGAGCCCATATCTGTTTCAAAATCAAATTAAGAACGATGTTCAGAGACTAGAAGTTAAACAAAAAAGATGGGCCGTTTCGCCATATATCCAACTGAATATCAACTAAATCTACCAGTCCCGTTCTTCCCCCAGTCTTTCCTACAATTCCGAAGGTAAATCACAACTTTTTGGTGACTCTTATCCCTGTCAGGGCTCCAACTCTTTTCCAAACAACTAAATTTTAGACTTGCCAAAATTGTAAACATTTGCAGACAATATTTTAGATGATGCTGAACTTATGCCTCTTGGTTGTGAAAGGATAAACTACATTTTTGAAAAAAGAGAAAAAGGGTTACAAGCATTTCTTCTTTCCCTACAATGTTTTTTCAACAGCCCTTCTTCCTCAGGGTCAGTTAGGATTCTGTGGTATCAGGTTCAACCATACCAGGGACCAATCCAAGCTCAGTCGGCCGTATTCTTTCCGAGAACAGATCAAGAGTGGAACTTTGCGTCAGGATTCATTTCTCCCTCACCGCTGAACATTGTTTCGATAATGTTTAGTGGGAAAACAACCAATGGCTTTGAAATAACGTTGTGCTAAATGCTGGTAAAAGAACTCCAGGAAATCATGGGTAGGCGTGTTTTCCGCATCGCGCCGCGATATAACTGCCATAGCATTGAAAAAATACCAAACGAACAAAACAGGGTCTGCATTCACCAACCGTTCTCAGGTACATTCGAAGTCTTAATCTTTGCGATTTTCTAAATTTGAAAGTAACACAACTTCTGACTGGCTAAACCTAATGGTAATGCCAAGCAAAAGTTGTGTTACTTTCAAATTTAGAAAATTCGAGAGAATAAGAATGTTTTTAATAATGGTCAAACTGATAAATATGGACCCTGATCTTTAAAATTTGTCGTCTGCCAATACCTTCAAAATTTTGTCGTCTAGAATGGAGTGAAAAGAAAAAACAAGAGGCACATCAGAACCTGAATCGCTCAAGGTAGTTACTGACCAATAAGTCTTATTGTGTAAAAAACAGTTGAAATCAGCTGGCATAAATTTCCTTGTAACTACTATGATCTAAGCCATGGATGAAAATTATTACCATTGAGGTTCAAGCAGCCAACCCTCATGTCACAATCTACGATGTGCGTAAAAAAATAAGAGACTTGTAAAACTCCATCCCGCCGCCCCCCCCCCCCTTTCTAGATTTTGTCTTTAACAAATTTTCAGGAAATTGTGTATAATGTTTTTATCCCTTATCGCGAACTTGTGGTGAAAGAAAGGAAAAAACTGGAAGCCATGCCGGTAAGGGCGACAGCAGTTCAGACCAATATGTTCGCAACTGCAAACAACCATGAGAAAAGTATTACCTCAGAGGGACAAATATTCCTTAGTCCTAGATTTGGTAAATATAGGGCCTCGTACAACACGATAGAATCCTTTTTATACAGCTCTTCGTGCACTAACAAACATTTTCAGTCCAGAAATAAAACTTTAAAATATACAACTTTATTATGGTTGCTGTAGTCCAGAACGTTTCAGCAAAGCGGACATTGTAGATCAAAAATCAGAAAGCGCGTTTTGTGCAATCGAGTTTCTATTTAATCAATGAAACATATTTCATTCGCAAAAATCTTACACAGATGAATATGAGTCATGCTCTGTGAAAAGGGCCAAACACATTTGCAAAAAGTATCGACTTGGGTCAGCCTGTGCAGTCCGCGCAGGCTGACCCGGACATAAACTTTTTGCTATTGGTCAATTTTGTGCATGTCCAAGGACCATTATACTTCATGACTCAGTCGGTTGTTAGACAAAATTAATTTTATTGATCCATAATTACGTGATGATCTGCTTAGTATAATGCATCACGGAGAGGCATTAAACCCCCTTTTGTCAGAGTATGGTTCATATAGTTTAAATTAAGAAAGTTTTTCATTAATTTTCCGCGGTGTCTAAGATAGTTTTCTTAGTCTAAGTTGAAACCTTTTGCTATTGGTCAGTTTTCTACTGTCAAAGGTCCAGTCCTCCGAATAATTTAGTCAGTTTTAGACATTTGATTTAATAGGTCCATAATTGTATGATGACTTACTTTAAGGTTTGTACAAGTATGATGCGTCATGGAGATGCATTAAACCCATTTTTGCCAGAGCACGGCTCAGTTTTAATTGACACAATAACCCTTCAGCTACAATGAAGAAAACAGGGCTTTTAAGGACGGAGTAGATCAAGATCAGATTGCACAGAATCTTGGGTTTATACTATCCGCATCTTTAGTCAAGCCTACAAGATGAAAATTTCTCTTCAATGGATCGTATTTTCATCCCGTCGAAAGAGGTAGAATTTAAATATCTGGCTCTGGAAGATTCGATGGGGGTATTTACCATGGATACTAATACAATCTGAAATGAGCCATTGTCTGGCAAAAGGGGGCTTGATTAATCTCCGTGATCCATGATCCCAAGCCAAGTCATCACATAATTATGGATCCATAAAATCCATTTTGTTTAAAAACCCAGTGAATCATGAGTTACACTTGTTCTTTGACATGCAGGAAAAAATTGCCACAAACAAAAGGTTTCGACCCAGGTCAGCCTGCGCAGATTGCGCAGGCTGACCTGGGTTGGTACCTTTTGCAGATGCATTGAGGCCCCTTTTCACAGAGCAATGCTCAAATTTATGTTTCAAAAACCCTGTATGGCGGTCTTCAATTATTACCTCCTTACCAGTGGACAAAATTTTAGACTGGTCTATATCAAAAGCATTTGCAGCCGACAGATTTAATTTTGCTCAATTGACGGGATTTATTTTTCGAAAGAGATTAAAATAATTGTGGATGAAGAAGAAACTGCTAGCTAAACTGACTAAATATTATCTCAGATGCAGATGAAAAGTACCTTTAATCATCAAGGAAAAAAAAAAAACGATTCCTCTGAATTTGCAGCTTCAGAGTTAATTTTTTACGAAAATGACAATATTTCAGAACTGTCAAAATTGAAAGAATTCATATGTATACGAAAAATTACATGCGACTATAGCATAACAAGCGGGTATCAACGCTCTTCTGCAGTTGCCGTTATAGTGAAAATGCTGCGTCGTAAATGAGACATAACTATGTCACTTCTTTTAGAATTACTTGTGCATCTCGTATAAGTTCCCGTTTGATAATTCATTCTTTGAAGTAAATATCTTCAATGAGAAAGATATCAGACAATATCAAAGTTTTTGCATGAAGACGATGATGACGTAATACCTCGACGTTTTCTTCGAAGACAGCCAAGCTATAATTGTACATACATGAGTTATTCTCTGTTGATGCATCTGCAAACAATACCGACCCATTTCAGCCTGCGCAGTCCGCGCAGACTGACATGGTTCGAAACTTTTTGCTACTTGTAAATTTTATGCTATGCGAAGGGCCATACTACCTCGAGATTCAGTCAATTGTCAACTTAAATGACGATAACTTGTTTGGTATAATGCATTACAGAGATGCATCAAACCCCCTTTTGCTAAGCGCCACTCTTTGAAAATCAATGTGAACCAGTGAACGCTGTACCAAACAACAATATTTTAGACTCATCTATTTTGGAATCATTTGCAGACAACATATTAAATATAGCCCAAGTGATATTCCTAGGGTAGAAAACATTGTGGGAAAATGGAGAAAATGCTTGTTACCAACACTTTATCCTTTTCCGACAATGTTTTCAAAATGCCTCTTCATGAGAATCGTTTAAACTTGGGAATGTGGTATGGTAAACAGTTAATTAAAAAAAAAAAGTTAAGCAGCTGTGATTCTGGCTAAAGCAGTCACATTTACTTTTTGTCACAAGACCTGACTGTTATGCCTTGTAACATTTTCCGCGGTGGCCGAGCTGGGAATCGATCCAGCGACCCCTGGATTTCAACATGTTATTCCGTTGAAATGATGTCCCCGCCGAACAAAGACCTTTTTCGATAGGTATTGTGATTTGCATGTACACATGGTCTTTTTGAAAATAATGAAATTGTACATTAACCCCCTTTTTCCATGACATGGCATTTCATTAAATAAAAACAATGATTGTCTGTGGCTTATGATAAACGATATAAATATGAAGCTTCATAAATTTTGTCAAGTAGTTAAAGAGATATTGGCCGTAATGGAAATATACATCAAGCCCCCTTATTCCATGATACAGCGTTAAATAAATAATAATAAAAAAAAAAAAGTGTATCGGCAGACCATCATAAGGAACACATGTATGAAATTTGATCAAGTTTCGTCAAGAATATTAGAAGATATCTGTCCGGACAGACGGGCGGACGGACAACGCAAAAAATATATTCCCCGAAATTCGGCGGGGGGGGGGGGGAGGGGGGGTAAAAAGCCTAGTTTATTACCAACTGAGCCATTGGGTTTTAGACTGGTCCATATTTAGATATTTGCAGACTACGCATAAAGAATGGCCCATGGGACAAATTTGCTAATGGAAGGGTAGGAAACATGGTGGGAAAAGTAGAAGCATTTTCTTCATTTCCAAAAAAATATTTTCAAAACCTGTCTTCCACTTGGGTCGTTAAAACGAGGGATTATTTGGTAAAAAGTTCACTGCAAAAAGTTTCTGTTTTTGTCTAAAGTTATATTTTTTTCTTCCTTGAAAGCGTCCAAAATTTTCTATCGTCGCTGGTCAGAAACACTGTTTAACCGATCTCTCTAGCCTATTATTTTTCGAATTTCACAGAAAATGCCACAGCCAGTCCACCTGCGAATAAAAATTTCGATAAAATACATACATGAGTCATGCTTTGTGAAAAAGGGGCTTAATATATCTGCAAAAAAGTATCGGCCAAGATCAGCCTGCGCAGGCTGACCTGTGTCGAAACGGTTTAATATCGGTCAATTTTCTGCATGTCAAAGGACCAGTGTATCCCATGACTCAGTTTTATGGATCCATAAATATGTGATGACTTGCTTTGTATCATAAGTCATGGAGATGCATTAAGTCCCCTTTTCACATAGCATGGCTCACACATATGTAATATAAGTAATTCTTTAATCAAGTAGATCTAGTAAACAAAAAAGCACAGCACAAAAATATTTCAATAAAGGCCAGGAAAAAATATGTGTTTAACGAGTATTCTTAACCAGGTGGCTTTCAAAACAAATAAATAAATATATAAATAAATATATAAATAAATATATAAATAAATAAATGTACGAACGTATGGAGATAAAAACAGAGTTGAAATAATGTTCAGCTAATGAGGTTGCATGGATCGTATGGCCACGGCTTTCATCAGTCTTTAGAAAGAATCTTGGCCTAACCTGAGTCTACATTGTCTACAAAACCACTTCAACTCGAGCTCAACATTCACTCTTAACTACATGGCAAAATTTTGGACTTGAAAGCATTTGAAGATGACAAATGAATATCAAATGGTGATTTCCTTCTTTGATAAAGGAGAAAATGATATCGGAAAAGGAGAAATGCTGGTAATCAACATTGTCTCCTTTTCCCCACAATGTTTTCGAAAGTTTTTTACACAAAGAACAATAAATAAAAGGGACCTTCGGTAAAGGATGAAATAAATGTTAAATGTAGTAAGCCCTTCATTCATGTGGATAGAGACGTAAAGGGGGGTGGGTTTGATATCCATAACAGTATTTGGAAATCAAAGCGTTGAGAACCCTGAAGTGGTATTTGTCAAAGAATCCATTGTGTGGAATTAATAATTTGAAAGAAAAAGAAAAATATTATTCAAATATTGGCTTGAAAGTCAACCTACTAAGCAAATGAATACCTTTTTTGGTTGAAGGGACAAAGTTAGGATTATTTTTGTATTTGTGGTCTCTCTTTGATCATTAGGAGTCAGGAGTAACGATGCATGATGGATCGAGAGAGAAACCATGTGAATATATCGAATAAGATTAAGTTTGTACCTGAAAACTATGATTTTGAAATATCTTTGGCCGTTAACATTTAATTCCCAACATTACAATCAATTATTTCGTTCTTTAAATATTCATGCCCAATCAAATGGAGTAGCGCGCAATCATTGGATGAACAAGCCATGGGACGAACTGGTTTTGGAACGAAAAAGCCCAGGACCAAGTGATCGGTAGACAAATTTTGTATCATTGCGCCAACAGAAGGCTATAAGCGAGTGAAGCTATTTTCAATCAAAAATTAGTATTTCCATGACAGATGGCCTCACCCAGTGTATTTTAACATGTCATTTCCAATTACATATCTCAGTGCTACCGAAAAACTCATTTGCCTGAGAAAAATTGAGTTTAATTGGGTTTATTTCCTTCGGCTTTGCACAAAATACGATACATGGTCTTCAAAATTCAATATTGAACTCATAGTGGTATTGTCTTCGACAAATACCACAAAAACGAGTACACCTGCATTCTCATGTGTGTACTCTTGGGGTTCTGAGGAAGAACTGGTCTGTTTTAGTATTGAAAATTGACAATATATGAAGGTTGTCTGAAAATATCGTAGAACTGTTGAATAGTTAGGTCAAACAGAATGATAGAACCTCAAACTTTCCCGTGTACATACATGTAGCTACATCTGTTTTACATACATTTGAGCACTTAAATGTACATCAGTGCACGCTGTAGCCTATACCATAAATGGAAGAATTTGTTACCCATGGTTACGGTTTGCAGCCCATCAGGAAACAAAAAAACTTTTTCGAATGCCTTCTTGTATTTAAAAGCATTAAACAAACAATAAATGGCAGTCTGGATAAACATTATATGACCGTAAAATTTTGTCCAATTCTGGCGCGACGTTTCATAATGATGACCTTGAATTTGATGGTTTTATGGCGTTTAATTAATAAAAGTTTTGTATTTTCACACTTTCAAAAATGGCGACGTCAGACAATGTAACGTAGACGTCGGTCTAGTAGCCTACTACGTTGAGCGAGGCATGACACCAGAGCAAACCACTGAAGAGATGAGATCACCTAGGAAGTACAATACCGTAAGTCGGAATCTTGTTTATGAGTGACGCTATTTCACTGTATGAGAGGACAGTGGTGCGACAAAAGGCAAACCAACGAAGCTGAACAACTGCTGAAAATGGTACGGTTTGTGCGAGATTCCTCGGCTGCTTACGGAACACGAAATGACAACGCGGCAAGTGGTGGACTCAAATGCATTTCTACACAGATATCGAAGAAATAATCTTAACTGTTTAAACAAAACAACAACAATTCACAAAATCTGGACCCATATTCATCCTATAGATGACAAAGAGAAGTCAACGAGGGCAAAAAATCGAAGATATCGTAGACATTTTTCATTGAATACAAGCATTTACTGATCTCTACCCCACCTGTGGTTCGATCATGTGTTTCAATAGTGGGTTCGGAGGCATAGGAATTTTTTTTAACACGCAGTCCTGCGTTCCTGAAAGTACTTCGAAAAGTAGTGATTACGTTACGTTGCAGGTGAGTCAGTTGACGTTGACGTTTGGTGGGCTGCGCCGCTATACCTGCTAATCGTAAACTGCAGATTATTCCCGTTATTTATCGAAACATTATCAAATTTTAACAGAATGCTACGGAATGGATTCTCTAAATGCAAATTAAACTTACAGCGTACTTTGTTTCTTATAACAAGATGAGATTTTTCAGCATTTGACGCAGTCGTTAGCGTACATGATTCATGAACAGGGGGTCGCTGGTTCGATCCTCTGCTCGGCCAATTTATTTCCGAGGACTGATGATAATTATTGCGATAGGATTCATTCCTCTCTTACCGCTGATCATTGTTTCCACGACGGTTATGTGGGAAAGCAGCCAGTGGCTTGGAAAGAATATTATGCGGAATACTGGTAAAGGAAACTCTGGGAAAGCATGAATAGGTTCACTGGCCGCCGCGATATAACTGAAATAATGTTGAAAACGGCATTTAACACAATGCCATCAATCAACCAGTCGGCATTTTGGGTCAAACCTCGTAAGTAGCATAAACTAAATTAAAAATACTTTACTTGGTAGATTTTTCATTGCGCAGAATTATGTGGATTCTGATAACTAGAGTTTTCTCTCTTTCTCGCGGTATTTTCTACTCTTTCTTAATCAAACTCTTTCATTGGATCCATATTTATTCGTAGACTGCAAATGGTTTAATTTTGGACCGGTATAAAATTTTGTCGTTTGGTAAAGAGTCAGTGAGACCAAAAAAGTCGTATGATTGTCGAAATATAAATAAAAGAAAGGGAAGGCACCCTCTATCTATAAAAGATAATGACTTGTAAGTATTTATCGCTTTATCACACAGTCCAGAGTTTCACCGACCCTGACAAAGAATGCTTTTGAAAATATTGTTGGAAACAGAGAAAATGCTAAAAAACCAGCATTTTCTTCTCTTTCCACAGTTTTCTACCTTTGCAAAGACAACTTAAATACATGTAATACTTTGAACCACATTTGATTTGTCGTCTGAAAATGTTGTCTAAATTGCTTACAATTTGAACACGTCTAAAAAGTTTTGTTATGGTTAAGAACTAAAACAAAATGATAAATATAAATCCCAAAGGACGAACACCTTTTCCTGTTGGCAATGATCTTTCTCTTCTTCGCCTTCTGATGTTTCCGAATCTCCCGCAATAGTACCTCAAGTTCTACTGTCACGTCATCAACATCAAGTGGGTCCCCTCGGTCCTCTAGGTTACTTGGGTTTTCGTTGGTCACTTCGCTATTATGCAGATGGGCGTCGGACGGCTTGTCAACATCAGGGGCTCGTTGTAAGGACGTACTTACAGCTAATAGTACAACTTGAGAAAAAAAGTAATATCTGTTATTTCCCCTGAAAATAACCTTTTTATTGAATTTAAATCTTAGGCTGCTATGCAAGTCACAGTGCTTTTTTACGAATAGTGTTGATCAAGATCAGACTGTGGAGAAATCAAAGTCTCATCTTGAATCTGCGCTCTCAGATTTCGTGGAGCTTTTTCTTACAGAAGGAAGTTGGGATCGCAAGATTTGAATCAGCTATAAATGTTCATATCGTTTATTTAGTAGTGTTACGATTAAACAGTCGTAATTAACTATCAACCTGCTAAATACATTAAACGATCGATAAAACCCAAATATTGTTGTTTCAGTGACATTTTTTGGGGGAAAAATATCTCCTTACCGGACAGTGTTGATCCAAGATCAGACCGCACATTCTGTACAGTCTGATCTTGATCTACACTGTCCGCAAAAGGATCTTGAGTTGCACCTAGTAGCCTAAGGGTTAAAAGGCTAATAAGACAAGGCAGACAAGTACGGCAAAAGCGCCTAGACGGGCACTTGACTTTGTACCAAACGACAAAATTTTACACTCGGCCAAATTCAAAGCTGTTGCAGACGACAAATTAAATGTGGCTCAATTGATGAAACCTGACTCTATAAAAGCAGAAAACATAGTGGCGGAAAAAGGAGAAAATGTTGGTTACCTGCATTTTCTTCTTTTCTCACAGTGTTTTCAAATGGCTTGTTTTCCAAAGACTGGGGCATCAGACAATTTGAAAGAATCACGAATGATTGAATTTGCGTTTTTTTATCGTCGCCACCCAGTTGCCCATATAGGCGATTTAACCCCCACCCCCTCCCGTGCAGGTTTTTAATTTTTGTTATTGGGGATAGTGCAAGATATTGGACGAAACCCATCCTAAGTTACGCCTGATTCTTTAACGTGCTCGGTGTATAGCGCCGTCACACGGGACCTCGGTTTAACGTCTCATCCGAAAGATTATGAGTAATTTTAGATGGCCAGCCGTGGGAATTGAACCCATATCTTCAAGTGGTCCGAAACAAGACGTTTATGAGTCCTACGCGAGATACCACCTGAGGCATAAGGGCTGGGCAATTCGAAAGATCTATTCAGCTCTAGGTTATATACCTACACAAGCGCCCAAACACTTTACCTAACCTAACTTATTCATAATCATATCTGATAGCTTTCTAAGGGTTAACACATGTTCACTTTCTCGTCGCTCTCAATACCTTGACTCTTTCAGGCTAGCACGGGGTGAGGGGTGATTTTGTGGACACTTGTCTAATGTTGGATCTATATCGCCTGTTTGCTTTGTCAAGCAAATTTCAATGCACTTTCAGCCGCAGAACAGAGATATATCGTAGTTAAAAAATTAGACTCGGAAAGAATTCACCTAAATCAATATATGTGAGTAAAGATATTTATATTGACTAAATTTGCTTATGGTTTCACGTGAAGGCATTCCGTAAGGCCTCATTTACTTGCATTAAATTTGAATTTATTGTGCTGATATGAGTCAAAATGTACACATGAATAAAAGTATAGCCTACACTGTAATTACTCTGCATTCACATGTCTTCTTTCAAAGTCACAGGCTGACCAAGATGTCATTGCTAAGGTACACGATGTTTGCTTGAATGTAAACTGGGTCAGTGACCAGCGCAAATCGGGCTCATATTTACATGTCCCAAGGCAAATGTTTTCATCCTTGTGCTTTTCGCGGGTGTTGTAGGTCTTCTCCTGCTACAGCCAATAAAAGAACATGTAAAGTTTATCTAAAAGTTAACTCATGTTACATTATCTAACTGACATGTTCTTTATTTGCTTTTTTTTTTTTCACTATAAGATCAACAAACAACATTTTTTCTATGGCATTTCCTACTTTGCAAATAAAGGGCTATGAGTGGGTACAGTCGCCGGAGAGGACTGGATCGAACTTAATAACCGGATTAGACCGGGTCAAACCCGACTAGATTTAGTAACAGGACTGAACCGGATCGAACTTAATAATCGGATTGGACCATTTTTCTTCAATATTATTGTATAGGCAAACTAAGTGTAGTATTTGCAAAGGACACTTGTAACACATTCGCTAGTCTGTCAGTACTTTCAGTGCTTTGATTTCTCCTTGCAGCCATTTTCTTTTCAGTTTTAGGCTTTCAAATTTTTTGAAATTTAATTAAGGAGGCATAGAAACGGCTACTGCATCTAAGTTGTCAAGAAACATCAGTCAACTTACGCGTGCAAAGCTGTGTTCTGCTGACATGACATAATTTGCTCATAGACCTAGAGTATAATTACCTGTAAGTACTGTGTCCCTGGAGATACGCAAATCTTTTACGATCCCAGTTTACTCCAATAGTATCTATACTTACGTAAGTGAACGCATTAACATGGCACTTATATTTACTCACTTAAATATCTTAACACATAAATAAATGTGTGAAATTCTGAATTCAGTCTTACGTTATTATGAATACTCATTCAGTAATCTGGGTAACAGGTATATTAATTTTAAAAAAGTTATACATGAAAGTAGATAGATAAATGGGCATCCTAGGCATTTTTTTAATTTTCTAACTTTTTTTTAATTTTTTGATTAAATTTTTATGAAATTGCTCAGTTTGCCCATACGATTTTCTATGGAAATCTATTTCCTCATAATTCTAAAGAAAATAAATTTCATCATCAACGCATCGATTTATCCACTAACCAATACATCAACTAATGGGCCCCATGTGTCAACGCAGGATAAGTCCATGCATGAGGGACCATCTAATTACTATATCCATTTTACCATAAATTCAAAAATTACTGTTTACACATTGGACATGTAAATAATTCACATGTTAATTCACCTATTTCATTACATTCATCACATATACATGCATGCCCACAATCAAATACTTTATTAGGTTTTTTAACTTTACATATACAACATTTATCCTCCAAAAAAATTTTTTTTGCTTTTTTTGGTTTTTTAACTTCTTCTATTAGCTCATAACCTAATGTTGAATTATTTAGTGTTGTAAGATTTTCAAATCCAACCCAAATATAACTATAAAAATCTATATAACCCTGACTTATACCTTCTTTATTATATGACTTTTTATAATCTGTAAAAATATCTTCATATCCAGGAGGGGAAATATCATTTCTAAATGTTGTCATAGGATATATTACATAATTAGTTGGAACCGGTTCTCTACCTTCATCTTCCACTATTTCCAACAAAGCATCTTTATAATCACCAATAAAATTATTACTTCTACAAAATGGTATTTCAATGATAGTATACATATTTTTACCTTTTTGGCGATTAGGGTTTTCATTAAAAAGGCATTGGTCTGGCCAAACCATAAAAATAGTTGTGGTAAAATCAGATTCAACCAACTTTTGTTTACTATGTAAGTAATAATTGTATGGTATTAATTTCTTTAATATAACAATTGGGTCAAACATTTGTGACTTTAGTAAATTACCATTTAAAGTTATATATAATTTTTTACTTTTTACATACAATTTTTTTAAATAATGTTTATTTTCAAGAACTCTTGTTAGGTTTTGTATAATTTTATAATCTTTAAATCTATTTAACACACTCATCTTATAATATTTATTAAGAAATCTACATAAAAAAATCAAAAAATTTTATCCATTTCCTATATCACAATAAAGCAACATAGGAAATGTTAATTATCTAACATTTTTTAATAAAAGATGAGTTTGGCTAAACAAAACCTATAGAGAACAACAACTTATTAATGATATTGAGGAATACACAAAACCTTAATGTTAAACCCTATTTTTAATAGGGTTTAGCAATTTCTTAATTTATTTTGAAAATTTTTTTTATAAATAAAAATATATAATTAATATAAAAAGAAATGAGCATGGTATTACATAATAGACATCTTGAAAAATATTCTAATAGTGTGTTACGTAAATTAAGGTATGAAGATTATGATAAAATAGTAAAATGTGTTAAGAATAAACATAATACAATGAGTATTTATTTCCTATTTAAAAAGTTTTATCGAATAAAATTAACAGATGAATTAGATGATATACAAAAGTGTGATATAGCTTATTTATTTAAAGGAACAAGACCATTGAGTTATTACTTATATAGTATAAAAAAGTTTGAAGAACTAACATCGGATGATGAGAGTGATAGAACTAATTATGCTTATAAAAATGAAGAAGAAGAACTAACATCGGATGATGAGAGTGATAGAGAGATATTTTAAGTGATATGAAGAAGTCTAAATAAATATATAATATATTTTTTATAATATATTATATATATTTACAAGTCTAACTCTATCAAAATAGATATATAAGCGTGCGTTACATTACGACTATCTGTTCTCGAAATAAAGTTTACGATGTCACATTGTTTTATTTCAAGTGGTTTAGGAAAAACTACACAACTACAATTTTCATCCGCTTTTTTAATAATAGAGTAATCAACCTGCTCATTTCTGTTTATCGATATATTAACTTTTATCTCTTCTCCCTGTGCATTAGCATTATCTTTAACAACCGTTAAACTTCCTCTTATGATTCTACCTGAAGCACTCATACAATAACCCCCTAAACCATGCTTTCTACCTGAATTACCATTACCGAATGAAAACTCATAATTACCAACCCCTAATGGCCCGTTTTCTTCGGCCCACACGGTTATAATAGGTTTAGGACCTATGAGAGAAGGAAGAGATACTTTTCTATCCACGTAGGATTTTGTCGCTAAATCTCTCTCTTCTACCGGGGTTGCCGCGTTTTTTATAGAAAAACCTCGAAGGTCTATGTCAGCCACCGCCCTGAAACTTCCATTCGGATTTTTTATAATGGCTCCACCGTTATCGACATAATTTTTATTGACAGCAGAGTCACGGGATACTGGATTAGGCAAACCAGTAATCGGGTTATTATTCATATCTATTTCACCATCCATTGAATAGGATCCATCTTGTTTTTTTGTTAAAGCTTTTTCACCCGCGGTAACCGCCTCAATAGCGGTATCCACGTAAAACTTATCAGAGGCTTGGTCGTGTCTCGTAGGGATTCCGAGATTGTTAATTACTCGCCCTCCCATTGAGATTGCATCATCTGCCTCATACCACCTTCCGTCTTTATAAACAAAGGCTCTATCAACATTATCCACATAATTTTTAGTAGCAGCTTCACCCGGTTCTTTTGGGTCCTTAACATTTCTTATCGGATTAAAACCCATATTTAAATATCCAGTAACGTGGTATCCACCATTTTCATCCAACAACCCTGAGTTGGAGTCAACATAATCCTTAGTTGCAACATCATGAGAATTTACTGGATTACTAACCCTCGTTAATGTATTACCATTCATGTCTATGGCACCGGTAACAACAGTTGTTCCATCTTTACGTAAAAAATTATTATTTATGTAAGCGAGTGACACACCATCACCGCTTGTTTCACCATCATCTTTCATTCTTCCGAATTTGTCAACAGGCATTTTTTATATAGTACTAAAAAAGTTTATTTAAAACATTTTGAAACTGGTTACCTCTAGATAACTCTTTTAGAATGTACAAACATAAATGACCGCAAAATACTTGCCCAGCTTGTTGTAATTGGTCAGTATTGTACTGTATTGGGCTTTTTAAATAATCTCGAATTTCAATAGGTGGTTGTATGCCATAACTATCAAAATAAATTTTAGTTTTACCATTTTTATACCAAGCGACCCAATGTGTACCAGGCCCATCACTTTTATCAAAGTTTACTATACCACATTCTTTTTTACTCGGTTTTCTCGGTAGTGAGTCTAGTAAAAAAACTCCTCTAAAATAAGGAATCTTTAATCTTTTTACGGCACCCTCTAATTCGAAATTGTTCAACGGCTTATTCGGTAAAATTACGTTTTCAATCGAAATATTTTCCATTTTTTTTTATAGTTAAATATTTCTAATATCTTTATTGTCAACCCACGAATTAAATTCATCAGGATAACCTTTCCACTTTACGAGAGATTTCTTTTTTCCTTTTTTAATAACCTTTTCTATCCTATACAGCTCTTGACTGGTTTTCTGCAGTTCAGGTTCATAAAAGGTACCTTGTATTTCTTCTCCATTAAAATCTTTAATTTTATATGTTATAGGTGATGTAAGTTTTACTTCAGAAACTGTAAAAACCTCCTCAGTCCATCTTGTTGTATAACCTTTCTCAAAAGTATTTTTCTTTTTAGTTATCCTTACTTTATCTCCAACGGAAAACTTAGGATTAAAGTCTTTTATTTCTAAATGATTGGGGTAAAGATTTCTCCAAACTCTCGTTTCATTTTCTTTTTTACTAGCGTCTACCGGAGTCATCTTAATAGATGAATGCCTTGTGTTATTATATTTTTTAACCAAATCCTGTAGCACATTAATGTAAACGTTTGTAGAGTTAGCGGAAAAATACTTCCACATTTTTTCTTTCATTGTTCTAATCCATCTCTCAACCACACTAGATTTTTCCTCATTTTCGGTAGAATATAATTCAACCAAGTCTTTTACATCTTTGTTATAAAACTCTTTACCCTTATCCACCCACATTTTTTCAGGTTTTCTCTCCTTAAAAATACTTTTTAATGCCATAGCAACAGATTTTCCTGTTTTGTCTTTTAATGGCACCAGATATCCATATTTAGAAAAGATATCAATGACAGCGAGAAGGTATTTAACACCACGATTAAACTTAGAAAATGCTTGCATGTCTACTAAATCCGCAGCCCATATCCTATCTATACCGTTTACTCTAACTCTCCTTTTCTTAAAATTTCTTTTTACAGGTTTATGTAATTCTTCCGCTAAATTTTTTTTTTTACTCCCATTCCAAATTTCATCTTCGTTCCAATGAGTCTACTTACCAAACCTCTTTCCATTTTTTCTCTAATACTAGGATTGTAAATACCTTCTAACTCCGTTAACATATTCTTATCACACACTGCGTTTCTTGTAGCAGTATCATTGTGTTGAAGATAGCAAACATCATGGTGATAAGCAGCTTTATCAACACGGTTTATAGGTTTACTCCATTCCTTCGGTGTTAAATCTGGATTGAGTCTTTTATTTAGTTTGGTACCTGGTCCTGTAAAGTTGTGCCCTGGTAGATGCATTTCAACAGGTAAATTATTTATAAATTTGTTTAAGATGCTACCCCCATTTTGTAGTTTTTTTTTTTCTCCTTTTATAAATTGTGATTTAGTTATTCCACAAATAACACATTTCCCCTGCATCATATTTCTTCCATTTTTCGAAATGGTATATTTTATATCACTCGTATCAGTATGTTTTTTACATTTAACGCAATACATTTTATTTTATATATAAAAAATAAAAATATTTAAATAAAAATGGATATTATAAACTTATCATGGAATGAAGTAGTATCAAAGAGATTTAATCACTCCCTTTTACCAAAAAGTATTAGGGGTTTAATTATAGGTAAATCAGGATGTGGTAAAACTACTTTATTGTTAAACCTTTTACTCAGACCAGGTTGGCTTGACTACAACGATTTGAGTGTTTTTGGAAAAAGCCTTTTTCAACCAGAATACCGAATACTAAAAAAGGCTTTTGAAGAAAAACTACCAAAAGAATGTATCTTAAGATTGTTTAACATGCGTGATGACATACAAGAACTAAACATTGCACCAACAGCTTTAGTTGAAGAATGGATTAAAACGATTAAAAACAAATCGGATATAAATTGTAACTTCTTTGAAAATGCTAGTGATGTACCTGACCCGAGAGAGTTAAACTCAGGAAATAAAAATTTAATGATTTTCGATGATTTACTTTTAGAAAAGCAAAATAAATGTGAGTGTTACTACATTCGAGGAAGGCATAGTAATGTTGACTGCTTTTACCTCTCACAGAATTATTTTAGACTACCTAGACAAACTATTAGAGAAAACGCTAATTTTATTTGTTTTTTCCGACAAGACCAAAAAAACCTTAATCATATTTATAGCGACCACATAGGTGAAGATATGCCTAAGGATGAGTTTAGAAAGTTTTGTCAACAGGCATGGGAAAGACCACATGGTTTTGCTATCATTGACTTAACCAGTAAAAAACATGATGGAAAGTATAGAAACGGTTTTGATAATTTTTACATACCTGAATCAGTATTAAAAAGTTGAAAATAACTTGAGAAAAAAAATTATGTATAAGAATGGAGCAACGATATAAATATTTTATCAGTGTAATCGATGATTGCAATGAAGAATTAGCACCAGAACAATTTAATGATTTGTTAGAAGAAGAATTAAAAGCAAAAATATTTAAATATATTAGGGGCTTATCAGATGAAGAACTGTTGCCTTTAGCTAAACGGTATGAAGTCTTACAAAAAGAAAGAAATTTAACAGAGTTACATTTATATAAAGCAGTAACTAAGAACAGACAAGTTCTCACAGAATTTACTGGTGTAGATATTTGGGTACCAATAATAGATGATTTTTTAAAGTATAATGATGTAGATTTTGCTATTTAGTACACACCTAAATAATATTTTCACTTTATAAAATGGAAGAACTTTTAGAACAAATTGTAAAAAATACAAACCATAAAACATCGTTTCAAATTATAGTAAGCGACAACAAAACACGTTTTAGAACAAGGTTTAATCCTCCAATTCAACTGGAAAAGGATAAAGTATATGAAATAGCTCTGGTAAACCTTGAAACTTACTACTCTTTTCCAAACATTGATGAAACGAACAACACATTTGTTTATTCTCCAGACAATGGCACCACATGGATTAAAATAAAAATACCTGAAGGAAGTTATGACCTCGTTGACATTAATGATACGATTCGTCAGGAAATGAGAAAAAATGGTCATTACGATAGAGTTAATGAAGAGTATCCTATTAACATTTCTGCAAACACTAATACCCTAAAGTCTGTTCTTACTATTGACGATGGTTATCAAGTAGATTTTAATCAACCAGGTTCCATCGCTAAAGTATTAGGATTTACTCGAGCTAAATATACGCAAGGATTTCACGAGTCAGAGAATGTAGTGAACATTCTTAGCATAAATAGTTTGCTCGTTAACATAGATATTATTTCAGGAAGTTACGTTAATGGTTCAACAAAAAATACTATTTACTCTTTTTTCCCAGATGTTGCACCTGGATATAAGATAATTGAGTCACCAGTTAATTTAGTATACTTACCAATAACGTTAGATGAAATACATAACCTAAATGTAAATATTACGGACCAAGATGGTAATTTACTAAATCTTAGAGGTGAAAATTTAACGATTAGGTTTCATATTAGAGAAGCGAGATGAGCTAAATAAAAAAATATTTGTATATAAAATGACGAGTTACACTAATGTTAAAGTAAATATATCTGAAGGACAAAAGCAAAAGCTTCAATATGCTGTTAAAGCTGGTTGCCCAGTAAGTATTCGTTTAGGTCATGAAGATTTACATGGTAATGATGTTTTAGCAATTACCAATTCACAAGCAAAGAAAATGGCTAAAGCCTATGAGGATGGTGTGGGTATAACTATTAAAATGACTGCAAAACAACTTAAACATAACATGAAAATAGAGGGAGGTTTTCTCGGAATGTTAGCTGGGTTGGCTGCTAGAGCTTTACCAATGCTTGCAAAAACCGTTTTACCAGCTTTAGGTGTTGGTGCTCTTTCTGGATTAGCTCAAACAGGTGTTCAAAAAGCTATGGGGTCAGGTCTTTACCTTAAAAAAGGAGGATGTGTTTGTCAAGTTGAAACTGATGGAAGTGGATTATACTTAAAACCATACAAAGGTAAAGGATTAGCTTCCGTTGGTGATGGGTTGTATTTAAAGCAAGGAGGAAAACTGTATGATGGAAAAGGACTTTTACTTGGACCTAATAGTCCATTTGCTAATATCCCTATCCTAGGAGCTATATTGTAATATTTAAATATTATTTACAATAAATAAAAATGGATATACATAAATTTGGTATAAAACCTAATATTACTACCCAACATAAAACTATATTTTGGAAACCTCATTTACATGGAGTAAGATATCCTCCCTTAAAGCAAGATTCTCTAAAATGGAAAATATACTCACAACTAACTATCAAGATTCCTCCTAATGATGGTATGAGAGTTCCGTTAGGAATTGGTTATATAACTACACGAGGAGTTGTAGTGATATCTATTAGTAATAAATGGAAAGATAGTTTAACCATTTCTAATGGTATACATCTTGATAATGATGTTAATGATATCTTAGTCTACATTTATAATTTCTCACAAAAACCAATCGAAATACCTGAGGGAGAGTTATTCTGCTATCTAAAATATTTGCCATAAAAAAATTATTATATTAATAAAATGGCAGATACAAATCAGGAACACCCTAATAAATTATATCCCCCACTACCCAAAGAACGGGTTACCCCTAACGCCCCACCTAATGAAGATATTGAAATGGAAACAATGGATAATGGTCATTCTTATAGACTTAAAAAAATATCTGAGGTTTTAGATTTTCTCAAAAAGGAAATAACTGAAAGGGAAAGATTGAATAAGAAATATAGTAGGATGGCTAAAGTAGTTGATAATGTTGAAGGTGCATTAGTTGTTGTTTCATTAGCATTGGGTGGAGTAGGTGTTGTTTTGCTTTCAACTGTTGTAGCAACACCTGTTGCTGTTGGATTGGAATCTGCTGCTGGTGTAATTGGTCTTTCTTCATTACTTAATAAAGTATTTGTTAGGAAAACTACTGCTAAATCTGAAAAACATTTGAAGATACAAATGCTTGCTGCTGCTAAAGTTAATACTATAGCTAATCATGTATCAAAGGCTTTGATGGATAATCATATATCTGATGATGAGTTTAAGTTGATAATGGATGAAATGAATAAATATGAAGAAATGAAGAGTGAAATAAGAACTAGCTTTAAAAAGAAGGTAACACTTGAAGAAAAGGAAAGTTTGATTGAGAAAGGGAGGGAAGAAGCGAGGGATTCCTTTCGGAGGCTCGTTGAGAAGAACCATGGTGGAAAGCTTCCCTATTAGCTTACCTAAATTACCAAGTTTTAGATGTAAATGTCAATGTGAAATAGGGGATAATGATGATGAATAAATATATAAAAGCATTATATATGCTCTTATATATTAAAATCTATGATAAAATCTATGATAAAATCTATGATAAAATCTATGATAAAACTACGTTAAAAAAATATGTTGCTAATTAAAAATGTCATTTCTAAAAATAACTGACCCTGCAAAAAGAGACTTAATTGTAAAAGAGTATCTCAAAACGAAAAAGAAGATTCGGGATAATCAACTAGCAGAGAGAACAGGTGAACAACAACTTCAAACCGATTTGTCAAAGTTTTTTAAACCTATAACGGAAACGCAAAAAGCTACAACAAAGGAGATTACAGAAGGACTTAAACCTATTAAAGAAGGTGTAGAAAAATTACCAGAAGCTATTAATCTACCAGCTTATCCATCAATAGAAGCTTATCCCTCTGGAAAAAAACCAAATATTGAGGAATATAAAGGTACATTTGAAATTGGGCCACTTGCAGAGGAGTATCTAACAAAAGCTCTTAGTGAAGCTGATGCTGATAAAACATGGGGATTATATGATAAAGATAAAAAATTTTATATTGGTCGCAAAATGGTTGGAATTGAGGGTGATGATATTATTCTTGGTATAGATACGTATGTAGGAACACCTGGTTTATGGGAGTTAATTGTCGCTAAAGAACCAAAAAACATTTATACAGATGAAGATTATGCAAATTATTCGGAAATAATGAGACGGACCGGCACTCTTCATAGAGGTAATGACCCAGATAACCCACGCCCTAAAGGTTCTAGAAGTAAAAAATGGATTGAAATTCTTAGTCCTATTTGGTATAATAGGAAAAAGTATGAAGGAAAAGGAATTGTTATCCCATCTGACCCTAACGCATTAATAGAAAGACTAGACCTGTTGATGGCAAGTAAAAAAGCAGGTAACACAGGTGTAAGAAACGAGTTAGTAAGCACTTGTGATGAATTAAAAAGACAAGGTGTTTTAAATTCACACGCTTATAAAAATTTAATGTCTATACTATAAAAAGATGATAATCACTAAGAAACACGGATTTAAAAAAAGGTATTCATACGGTGGTTCTGGAATCTTTGATAGTATTGCTAACTTTTTAGCGAGGCTTTTTACTAGTAGTGCAGCTAAACAAATTGCGTCTTCTGCCCTTGATGTAGGAAAGAGTGTAGCTAAGGAAGGAGCAAAGAAAGCTTTAGAGGTTGGAAAAAGTGCGGCTGTAGAAGCGGGGAAAAAATTAGTTACGAAAGCTTTGACACCAAAATCGAAGCAAATTTTACAAAAATATAATACAACACCAAAACCTAATGATACTCCTAAAACACAAAACATTAGCACATTAATAGATGGAAGTGCCATTGCTATTCAAGACTTAGTTAAAAGATTAAACAGTGGAGCGGGTATTAAAACAGTATGAAGAAAAAAAATATAAATAAGTTAAGAAAATTATATTCATTATATAAAAAAAAGAATGTCTATATTAAATTTTAATCGTGTAGATTATAAAAAATACAATACTGCTACTATTGAAATAGTAGGCGCTTCTTTAAACATAGAAGATTGTGAAATCCTCGAAATTAATAAAACGAAATATGATTATAAAAAAGCTGTTGTGAAGTTATCTCCTGAAAAGGTAATCAAGATGAAAGAGATTGAGGAAAAGGTGAATGAATTTTTACAAAAGTGTGGTATACCTAAAATAATACTTGTATACGGGAATAGAGTTTATCCTAAAACTAATCTGGATACTGCAAAAAGCATTAAACTTCGAGGTGTGTTTGTTAATGATAATAATAAGTCTTTCCCCCAGCTTTGGTTTGAAATTTAAGTAACACAATTATAATTTTTATTTCATTTAAAAATTATAATCACTATTATAAAATGGATATTTTAAAAATCACCGAACCAATTTTAAAAGATGATAGTATTGTTGAGTATGAACACCATGAGTATGAACCAATCACTGGTACCAATCTCAACAGCTCAGGAGTAGACATTAGGATTAACATTGAGACTCAAGATATTTTTACTCATCCTAGTGAAAGTTATTTACTTATTGTAGGCGAATTAGTAAGAAGTGATAATGGAGCAGTTTATGATGCTAACACTAATATTTCTTTAACAAACAATGGTCTCATGTATCTTTTTAAAAATATTAAGTATCAACTTTCGGGTATGGAGATTGAATCTGTATTGAATCCTGGTCAGGCTACTACAATGCTTGGTTTGTTAAAATATCCGGATGATTTCTCTAAATCACAAGGGTTAAATCAATTGTGGTATAAAGATACAGCAGCTAACGCGGGTGCCGGAAACACTGGTTTTATTGTAAGAAGAAATTATATTATTAATGACCCTCTTCCAAGAGGTACCTTTAGCTTCAGAGTTCCATTAAAACATATATTTGGTTTTTGTGATGATTATGATAAGATATTGTATGGAATGAAGCAAACTCTCACATTAACGAGAAATGATGATAATGATGCAGTCTTTCGAGATGGTGTTGCTCCTGCTGATGGTAGAATTAATTTACTTAGAGTATCTTGGTTTATACCTCACGTGCTACCTGCAGATGAAGAGAAAATGCAACTTTATAAAATTATTGAGAAAAAAGAAAAAATACCGGTTGGATATAGAATGAGGCAGTGCGACTCTATTGCGGTCCCCGAGTCAACATCATTTACTTGGAGACTTGCTGTCAAATCATCACCTGAAGTGCCACGTTTTATCATTGTTGGTTTTCAAACTGGTAAAAGCGGTGACCAACAACAAAATCCAGCCATATTTGACCATAGAAACGTTAAAAACATTTATGTTACGTTAAATTCTACTAGATATCCCGCTGTTGATTATAATCTTAGTTTTACCGCAAACCAATTTAGTAGAGTGTATGGGGACGCTTCTCTATTTAGGTCTAAGTTTTATAACATGAATGAAATGGTGTCAAACCCTAACATTACTCCCTCAGATTATAAAACCCTTTATCCTTTGTTTTTGTTTGATGTTTCCAAACAGAGTGAGAGATTGAAATACTCTGTCACTGATATCCAAATTAAAACACATTTTACTGAAAATGTGCTTGCGAACACAGAGGCATATGCTGTTATTATTAGTGATAGGTTAATTAACTTCCAGTCTGATGGAAATAAAATGAGTGTAGTGTATTAAGATTTTTTTCTTATATAAAAATGATAAAGGTTACAGATTTAAAAAAAATTCTTAAAGAAAATAATATAAATTTCTACTCATACTGGGATAAAAAACGTTTAGTTGAGTTGGTGAAAGAACATGGATTGTTTCCGAGTGAATCACCTAAAAAAGAAAAAAGCAAAGACCCTAAGTTTGATAGATTACATACTATTATGAAAAATCCTAAGAAAGTTAGTTTAGAGGATGTTGAAACTGGAGAAATAAAAACCTTTCCATCAATTTATAAGGCAGGTCAATTTATAGACCGCAGTCCACAAACGATTGAGAATTGGAATGGAAGGGTTTGGAAAGATAAATATAAGATTAACATCTATTAAATTCCCAAAGTCGCCAACCTGTTTTTTTTATTGTTTTTTTATTTAAATCTGGTTTAATACCATTACTAACAAATCTTTCAACTAACTCATATTTAAGTCGATGTTTCATACCTCTTTCACCATATCTTCTAGGTACCTCAGTTTCACATAATTTTATTAATTCATGTTTAGTATATCTTTTCATAAATTCTTCTTCATAAAAATTACTACACATTTTATATATATATTAATAAGATTAATATATATATAATTTCAATAAAAATTTTTTGATGATAGGTTAAGAAAATTACATTTACTTTTATAAAATGAGTTGGCTTAACCGAATATCAAACATAGCTCAAAGAGCTGCATCAAATGTTGGAAGAGCTATAAGTAATGTTATACCTCAATCAATCCAACGAAGAATTAATAATTTCACTAATTGGTTAACTGGTAATGTTGAAGAAGAACAATTACCACAAGTTTTTGATGAAATTGTTCAGAATGTTAGAGAGAATTATCCACCAAGACAACCGTTTGAGATTAGAGCTTCTCAATCCGCATTTAGAGAGTATGTTAGTCAATATGTTATAGAGGGTAGAGAAAATTATAACCCGCAAAGATTTTTCGCAGAAACGTGGACGCCTCTTATAAATACTCTTCGAAATAATTTACAAACAAAGGTAAAACTTGTACTTAGGTGTAAATTAAGGTTAATGACAGATATTGACCAAGACCCCGTGGAACGTGCTTTTCATAGTAGTCAACATTTAAATTTAAACAGGGGAGAAATAGAGGATTTATTGAATACAATGATAGATGAAGTTTTAGAAAATTTAGCTAAGTTCCAAAGAGAAGGTAGTGGTTGGACTTTTGAAAGTATAGTGCGGTTAGAACTACATACAGCTACTTATGTTCCTTTAAGAGCTGATGGTTGGTTACCTTTGCCAAAGTGGATTGCTAACAAAAAAGCAGTTATCAATATGAAAAATAAAGATGATAAATGCTTTTTACGGTGTGTTTCAAGAGCGTTAAACCCTGTAGACAATCATCCAGAAAGAGTTGATAAAGCTTTGAAAGAAAAGGAAAGTAGTTTAAACATGGAGGGAATCAGCTACCCTGTTTCGCTTAAGGGTATCGATAAGTTTGAAAAACAAAATTCAGAAATTAGTGTAAACGTATATGGGTATCAGGAATATATTTATCCTCTTAGGATTACAAAATGTGAAAAAAGTAAACATGTTGACCTTCTTTTTATTAAAAATGAGGAAAACACACACTACGCTCTCATAAAAAACTTAATTAAATTAGTAAGAAGTCAAATAACTAATAGTCATAACTCTAAAAATATGGAAATTTGTAAACGTTGTTTAAATCATTTTGGTAGTAAAGAACTTTTGGAAAAACATAAAAAATACTGTAACGAACACGAACCTATTACTTTAGAAATGCCAAAACCAGGTACCATGTTAGCTTTTGAAAACCATTCTAGAAAACTTGAGGTTCCCTTTGTTGTATACGCTGATTTTGAAAGTGTTTTGGAACCAATACACACATGTCAACCAAACCCAGAAAAAAGTTATACTATACAACGTCAAAAGCATGTACCTTGTAGTTTTTACTATATTATAAAATGCTTTGACGATGCTGTGTGTGCTCCTATAAAAAGAAGTTATGTTGGAGAAAATGCTGAGGAAGTTTTTATAAAATGTTTAGAAGATGATATACGAGAAATTCATCAACAATATCACCAAAACCTAAAACCTATTGAAATTACGAGAGAGGAAGAAATAAAACATAATCACCAAACACACTGTTGGATTTGTGGTGGAAAGTTTAATCATGCTAATTATAGAGTAAGAGACCATTGTCATTTTACGGGTAAATATAGAGGTGCCGCACACAATGAATGCAATCTAAAGGTTAAAAATCCTAACTTCACACCTGTATACCTTCATAATCTTAGTGGATATGACGCTCATCTTTTTATTAAATGTCTTGGCAAATCTGAAGGGAAGATTGATTGTATTCCAAACAATGAAGAGAAATATATTAGTTTTAGTAAAGATATTTGGGTTGGAAAAAATATAAAACATAAAATTAAATTCCTTGATAGTTTTAAGTTTATGAGTTCTAGTTTAGACAAGCTTTCGAGTAACTTAGAAGAAAGTCAATTAAAAATTTTATCGAGATATTTCACTAAGAATCTCCTACCATTGGTTAGGAGAAAAGGAGTTTTTCCTTATGAGTACCTAGATTCATTTGATAAACTTAAAGAAGAGAAATTACCACCTAAAGAAGCATTTTACTCAAGTTTAAACAAAGAAGGAATTAGTAATGAAGATTATGCTCATGCACAAAAGGTTTGGAAAACTTTTAACATGAAAACGTTGAAGGATTACTTAGAACTTTACAATAAAATAGATGTATTGCTTTTAGCGGATGTTTTTGAGAACTTTAGAGATGTTTGTCGTGAAAACTATAATTTAGACCCTAGTTGGTATTATACAGCTCCTGGTTTAGCTTGGGATGCAGCATTAAAAATAACTAGAGTAAACCTAGAGCTTTTATCTAATCCTGATATGCTTTTAATGGTTGAAAAGGGTATCAGAGGAGGTGTTAGTATGTGTAGTAAAAGATATGCAAAAGCAAATAATAAGTATATGGGTGAATTATATGACTCTAGTAAACCATCAAAATATTTATTATATATAGATGCAAACAGTCTTTATCCTTGGGCAATGAGTCGTCCTCTTCCTACACATGGTTTTAAATGGATGACAAATAAAGAATTAGAAATTTGGCAAAAAATCCCATGTATATTAGAAGTAGATTTAGAATATCCTAAAGAATTACACGATTTACACAATGACTTTCCTTTAGCGCCTGAACGTTTAAAAATAGAAAAAGTAGAAAAACTTATTCCAAACTTAAATAATAAAGAAAATTACATTATTCATCATGAAACTTTAAAAACATGCGTTGATTTAGGTTTAAAAATTACTAAAATACATCGAGGAATTAAGTTTGAGGAAAGCCCATGGTTAAAATCATATATTGATACAAATATTAAATTAAGAAAAGCAGCAAAAAATAATTTCGAAAAAGATTTTTTTAAATTAATGAATAATTCAGTTTTTGGTAAAACTATGGAAAACCTAAGAAACAGAGTAACGATAGAACTGGTTTCTAGTGAAGAGCGTTGTAAAAAATTAGTAGCAAAACCAAACTATAACCACACAACAATATTCGATGAAAACCTAACAGCGGTACACATGAAAAACACTAAGTTAAAATATGATAAACCTATTTACTCAGGATTAAGCATCTTAGATATTAGTAAAACACATATGCAAAAAACTTATTATAATTACTTTAAAGCTAAGTATGGTGAAAAGGTTAAAATGTGTTATACTGATACAGATAGTTTCATCCTTGAGATAGAAACTGAAAATTTATATAAGGATATGGAGAAAGATGTGGTTGAAATGTTTGATACAAGCAATTATCCTAAAGACCATTTCTTAAAAAATGATTGTAATGCTAGAGTAGTTGGAATGTTTAAAGATGAGTTAGGTGGTAAAATTATAACTGAGTTTGTTGGTCTAGGAGCAAAAATGTATGCTTATAAAACTTTAGATGGTGAGGAAGATAAAAGATGTAAAGGTGTTAAAAAAGCGGTTATCAAGAAAGAAATA
The DNA here is from genome assembly GCA_946811185.2 of Hippopus hippopus. Classification (NCBI taxonomy): domain Eukaryota; kingdom Metazoa; phylum Mollusca; class Bivalvia; order Cardiida; family Cardiidae; genus Hippopus; species Hippopus hippopus. The sequence continues at coordinate 20,082,201 of OX328109.1, read as the reverse complement.
AACTTTAATAATTACAAAGAGTGTTTGCTTACAGAAAAGGACCAGTATAGAAAGATGACTGTTTTAAGAAGTAGGGAGCATAATATATATACTGAAGAGTTAAACAAAAAAGCGTTAGGGTCAAGTGATGATAAAAGGTTTGTTTTGGAAGACAAGATTGATACTTTAGCTTGGGGGCATCATAAAATATAATTTAATTTTACAGATTAAATTATATTTATAAAAAAACTTTCTTAACCTAAAAACTTAATATCTTTAATTACCTTATTTTTTATTTTATGTATATCTTCAACAAGCATGCTTTTATTTTTTCTTATTTCACTAATGCGAGGACATCTTATTGATTCTTGTTTTTCAAACTTATCAAAAACATGCGCCACATAGTTGTATATTAATTGGTTTTTAGTTAATTTCTTATCTAATTTAATTCCCAACCATATATAAATTTCATTTCTTAGATTTTTTTTAGATATATTTTTTCTTTTATAAATTTGAGTAAAAATTGTAGCTTTTATATCACCACATTGATTGATTTCGGGGTTTATAGAATCTAAAATACTATTCACATAGTTAGCTAGAAGTATAGCAAATTTCGCTTATAATTCTTTATCCGAAATTAAATTTTTAAATTTATCTTTAGCTATATCCATATTTAACAAATTTTCTTCCATATTATCTATAGACATCATTAAACTTTTATTTTCATCTAAGTTTAACTCTTTTAAAAATTCCTTTAGCGGTTCCATTTTGAATTAATTTATAACTTAAAATTTAAGAAATTCAAAAAAAATTTTTCACTTCTTTATTTTTGAATTTAAGGTAAAATGATTATAGTAATTAGATGGTCCCTCATGCATGGACTTATCCTGCGTTGACACATGGGGCCCATTAGTTGATGTATTGGTTAGTGGATAAATCGATGCGTTGATGATGAAATTTATTTTCTTTAGAATTATGAGGAAATAGATTTCCATAGAAAATCGTATGGGCAAACTGGGCAATTTTATAAAAATTTAATCAAAAAATTAAAAAAAAGTTAGAAAATTAAAAAAATGCCTAGGATGCCCATTTATCTATCTACTCATGAAATTTGAAATCTACCGTATAACAGACAGTAATGCTGGTTGTTGCATTCGTACATATATATAAAATCTTCAAACCAGATGCTTTTTAAGTTTCTAGGCTTTCTTATACATGAGACAAATTGATTTGAGTAACACAAAAGTGAAGTAGATATGTTTTCAGGAAAAGAATATGTCATGGCGAACATCGTTGAAAAAAGAGAAAAGCTAAGTCTATTCTTTTATCAAATCAATGTATGAATAAATATAACATATGGCGCTTAGACACCTTTGATTATTTAGCGCACGTGATAAATAACGCCGCGGTAAAATGATAGGCATTCATGAAGAACTTGGCAAGAGTCTAAAAACGTTTACAACACGACTAAATGTTAGTAAGATATGAATCATGATCTGTGAAAAGGGGGATTTATGCATCTGTCAAAAGCATCGGCATAGGTCAGCCTGCGCAGTCCACGCAGGCTGATCATGGCGAAACTCTTTGCTCTTGGCCGATTTTCGGTATGTCATAAGACTAGTGTGTACCCCATGATCCAGTCGCTTGTTATAGAAAGAGGATTTCAAGGACCAATAATTATATGATGACTTGCTTGGTATCATGCATCACGGAGATCCAATAAACCCCCTTTTGCCAAAGCATCGCTCATTACATAACTAAATATAACAAAAGAAAGGTAAAACCATATTGTATACAAAACCCCGTGAATGTGCATTCCTGCTCACTCATTAACCGTTGTAATTTTGAAAGCTCTCAAATTTTAGATGGAGAAGAAATCATAAGAAGAAATAAAAAGAAATCAAGCTAAAGTGAGCGTATCATTAAAGATGAATGGGACCTCCAATGACATGATTAACACGCGGAACGGGAACAGGCACTACAGAAGTGATATAGCAGTAAGCACCAAACTCCTAACCATAAGGCTGCTAAGCGCGACTCACTGACCTTTTACGGACAGCGTAGATCAAGATCAGACTGCACAGAACATGCAGTCTGATCTTAGATCTACACTGTCCGGTATAGAGATATTTTTCCTCTATAAGATAAGTATGAAATAGCATTATTCGGGTTTTTACTATCGGTTTGAGAGTTTCATTTAACTCATGTAGCAGGATAAGGGTTAATGAATGTAATCACCGATTCAATCCTGATAGCTTTGAAAAAGATTATAAATGCTGTCAATATTGAGCTGCTTTGCTAGAATTGCTTGAAAATCGACCCAATCAAAGATCATGTTGCAAAGTGTAAGGTTGTTTGCACTAGATGCATTCAGGCGCACAATCTAAATAAGCAAAAGTGTGTCAACCGTGAATACTGAATTCGACTACGAACAGGTACCACTCCATCCCGTTGTACAGAATTGTAAGTAGGGTACTACTTTCATTCAGGCGCATAATCTAAATAAGCAAAAGTGTGTCAACCGTGAATACTGAATTCGACTACGAACAGGTACCACCCCATCCCGTTGTACAGAATTGTAAGTAGGGTACTACTTTCCAGAGTAGGTTTAACTGTGTGAAGTTTGTATAAGATACCACAGTTCCGACGTGATTACTAGGCAGACTTGGTGTATGTATGTTAAAATAGAAGACTTACACCATTGAATGAGACTTTGCGAATCAAGGTTTTGGCAGTTTTGTTAGTACTATCGGCTTTCTCATTGCCTCTCATGCCAGTATGATTTTGGGGTCGGCAGAGCAGCAGTCTATTTGAAGAGGACATTTCACTGATCAATACGTTCAAGAATATGGCAATCTAACGGGGTTCGAATATCTGGTTTAAGACAGTTTTGCAAGACTAAAAAAGGATCGGACGAAATACTAAATCGATCACCCTTGGAGTTTTCTTCGAAACAGAGGGCAAGACCACTTTCGCAGAAAAGATAGAACAATTTGGAAAAATGTTCGTGGCGAGCAATTTATCTTTTTTATCTCATGTTATCATCTTATATTCATGCATTAAACCTCAGTAACAAGCACACGTTTTCACAAAATATCCACAGCAAATGCTCTCTCATAATTGTTGTTGATTTGAAATTATCCTGGGACAGAAATAACGTCAATTGATTTTGGGGTGGTGGGCGGGTTGGCGGGAAATACCGTTTTGTATACTGAACCAAATAAGAAACACAGGGTATATAAATTCGCAACCATTGTTAAATGCTTCGGTCTAAAATAAGAGTCAAATCTATCCCTTTGCTATCATGGTATGGCTGACCCGAGAAGAGAGGGGCCAAGCAGGTGCATTGCTATTGGGAGGTCAACAGTAACAACAGGTTGCTAGGCAATTTCATGTGAACATTCCTGCCATAGAACGATTTGTCAGGCACATGAAAGAAACTAGAAGCTTTGTCGGCCGTCCTAGATCGGTACGTCTACGTGAGATGACTCCATGTCAAAACAAGACTTTGCAATTGCCACCTTACTGCAACCGAAACGGCTGTTAGTATTGTAGGTAATCATAATCTCCTACAGACAATATTAGTTGTACGGTCAGGTGGCAGGGGACTTGGAAACTTGTTCACGACTGTGGTGAATCATGTCGTCCCGAGCCGAAGGCGAGGTGGCGACATTATTCACCACAGCCGTGAACAAGTTTCCAAGTCCCCTGCCACCTGACCGTACAACGAATTTATTATACTGCAAAGTTTTACCATTCCAACGTGTGTTAAGCGAAATTTACCTGTTTTTTGGTTTCAAAAATTGAGTACGCTGCCGAAGTAGAATTTCCCTTCTGAGTGCCCCAATTCAATGAAAACTGGCGTCACTGGGAACTGACGTCACTGAAACCTTGGAAAAACGTGCAGTTTGGTGCATAATCTTGATGTTAATCTTGATCGACGCCGTCATTTTGGATGTTGTGTTGAAAGTATAGTCATGTATACGGGGCTCCCGAAAGGGAAACTGCTTTTACGTTGGTTTTGCCAGTGTACATGATATATATGTTCGGGCCATATTATCCAATCAGATTACGAGAAATTTCTTTGCAGTATAATAATAGGAAAACGACTCGGCGATCTCGTCGTCCTTACGTTGGTTTGTCCCTTAATCCTGCACGTACCGCGCGTCGTTCAGCTTGGTTGCTCCCAATGCATCGATGGAGACGTGTTCTTCATATCTGATTCTCGGTTCACAGGTATGTTTTGTCTACATGGTCGACGTGTATATCGACCTCGTGGTGAACGTTTGATCGACGCTTGCATTCTTGAGAGGGATAGTTTTAGTGTGCTTAGGTTACGGTCTGGGAGGGTTATAGCACGGGATAGAATCACCATTAATTGTAATAGATTGGAATTTAACGACTGTAAGACATAGGAATGAAATTCTTCGCTCTCTTGCTGTGCCAAATGTGCAAGCACACAACCTAATCTTCCAGCATGACAATGCCCGGCCCCATGTACGAACAATTACATGTACCTCGTAGCCAGAGGTATTGAACATAGGATCGATTTTATTTTGTGATTCAGCGGGGTACCGTAAAATACGCTTCAATAACTAGTAAAGTACAGGTTAGAATCTAATGAAATTTTGACAGTTCTTTTATTGAAGATTAATTGTTAAACTAGTATAAATTATTCTATAGAGAATTCAATTATGTATAGGCTATAGACCAAGAAATTTCACCCTACGTCTCTGTTTTGACAGACGTCGGTCACGGTTCGTCTTCAGCCAAATTACATCGTGCCCAACAACTTTTTTGAGTATTGCAGCAGGCACGTGTTGAAAAATATTTTACCTTTGGCAAAAGTCAAAATTACTCGTAACAAAGAATTTCTCTTTTTTAAATCTAAATGTATGTTGATTTTGCATATGCATATTTCACACTGACGTTCTCGTGGTAGTCTGTTTGTGGAGGTCGACTTTATTAACTCTTAACCTCACAATTCCGTGTTTTCGCTACCCGTAAAAAATAGTTTTGAAAACAATTTGGATAAATAAGAAAATGTCTTTAATCAGCATTATCAACTTTTCCAACACTGTTTTTCTACCCTTTCTATGAAAAAAATCCCATCTATGAAGACACATTTTATTTATAGTCTGTATACATATGCATTCATTTTGGACAAAGTCTTACATTTTGTAGTCAAGTAAAGATATACTGCAGACGAAGTTTGCTAAATCGTGATATCGGTTGATGTGATGAAGTCATGGGTCGTTTAACATAAATGAAGCTCAAACAGATGTAAATAAGGTCGGCATGATGGGAAAGAGCAATTTACAAAACACAAGGGCAAATGCTGTAACCAAGACAGATTCGTCAGCGAACCGGATAAGGTGGGGCGATCTGTTTCTTTAATCAGTATTTCTTCTTGTACCTTTTGAATAGACCATGGTGGAAAAAATCTAATATCACTCCTGTCGAATTGTATCCATATCATGTATTTAGGAAAAATAGTTTTCGATATTTTGTTTACAAGCAATCCGGCGCTTTAACAAAAGGGGATGGGGGTTTGTGATGCCTTGTACCATGTAAGTCATTACATAAACGTGGATAAGAATCAAAGCGTTGAGAACGCTGATGTGGCATTTGTCAAGGAAGCCACTGTGTAGATTTAACAATTTGAAAACAGGAGGGCCATGATGGCCCTGGATCGCTCACCTGAGTCAATAGGCGAAATTCACTCCAAGTGCGTAATTCAATTTCTGACCAATTGTCTGGTCAATTGAGCTTAAAATGTGGCCTCTGGAGCGTCCACAAGGAATTTCCTGAAGTTGACCTAGTGACCTAATTTATCACCCGATGTGACCCAATTTAGAACTCGTCAAAACATTTATCAAGACAAACATTCTGAACAGTTTTCAAGTTAATTCAGCAATGTATGTGGCCTCTAGAGTGCCCACAAGGTATTTCTTAAATTTACCAAATGACCTAGTTCATGACCCCAGGTGACCCAATTCCAAACTCACCCAATATTTCATCAAGACAAACATTCTGACCAATTTTCAAGTCAATTGAGCAAAAAATATGGCCTTTAGAGTGCCCACAAAGTATTAGTTTAATTTAACCTTGAGACCTAGTTTATGACCCAGGTGACCCAATTTTGAACTGACTGAACACCTTGTGCTCAGGTGGGCTAACAAACTTAGAACAGGTTCACTACATACCAAATAACAAAGCTCTATGCTTTCCAGTTTTAGAAAAGAAGAATTTTAAAGTTTTCCTTCTTTGTTCCCTTGTTCGAACTTGTGACCCCCGGGGCAGGGCCAGTTTTGACCCCAGCGGCATCATTGAACAAACTTGGTAGAGGTCCACTAGGAATTCCTACATACCAAATATCAAAGCTCCACACCTTCCAGTTTTAGGGAAGAAGAAGTTTTCCTTCTTTGTTCCTATGTTCGAAATTGTGACCCCTGGGGCGGGGCCAGTTTTGACCCCAGGGGCATCATATGAACAAACTTGGTAGAGGTCCACTAGGAGATGCTAGATGCCAAATATCACAGCTCTATGCCTTCCAGTTTCAGAGAAGAAGAATTTTAAAGTTTTCTTTCTTTGTTCCTATGTTCGAACTTGTGACCCCCGGGGCGGGGCCAGTTTTAACCCCAGGGGCATCATATGAACAAACTTGGTAGAGGTCCACTAGGAAATGCTACATACCAAATATCAAAGCTCTACGCCTTCTAATGTCAGAGAAGAAGATTTTCAAAGATTTTGCTATTTTTTTCCTTTCTGTTGCCATAGCAACCAGAGTTAAGGGTGGAATTCAATCTCTTGAACAACTTTGGTAGAGCTTCATCCCTGTCAAATTTCACCAAGATTGGCCCAGCGGTTTAGGAGGAGAAGATGTTTAAAGGAATTGTGGACAGACGGACAGATGGACGCCGGACAAAGACCGATCACAATACCTCACCTTAGCACTTCGCGCTCAGGTGAGCTAAAAAAAAAAGAGAAATATTATTTAAATATTAACTTGAAAATCAACCTCCTAAGCAAATTAATACGTCTCTTTGGTTAAAGGGAGATTACTGGTGCCTAAGTTTGCGTTATTTGTGTATTGGTGGTCTCCCTTTGATCTTTCAAGAGGAGTCAGGAGTAACGTCCCTTGACGGAAGGATGCACGATGGGTAGAGAGAGAAGCCATGTAAATATATTGAATTCAATTAAGTTTATACCTGAATACTATGATTTTGAGATATCTTTGGCCGTCAGGACCTAATTCCCAACATTACAATAAAGTTTTCTTCCTGTAAATATTCATGCACAATCAAATGAGTAACGTGCAATCATGGGACGAACAAGCCCAGGGACGAACTGGTTTTGGAACGAACAACCCCCGGAAGCAAAGCGGTCAGAAGACAAATTTTGTGCAAATCATTGCGCCAATAGAAGGCTATGAAGAGGTGAAGCTATTTTTACTCATAAAGAAGTATTTCCACGATCGATAGCCTTTTGCAGTTTATTTCAATACGCCATTTCCAATTATATATCTGAGTGCTATTGAAAAACTCATTTGTCTTGAAAAATTGAGTTTAATTGGGTTTACCTCCTTCGGTTTTGGACAAAATACCATACATGGTCTTCAAAATTCAATATTGAACATTTATTATTGATCTCATAGTGGCATTGTCTTCGACAAATGCCACAAAAATCACTTTATCTAACAATGAAATCCCCGATCAAAATCCGCTTTTCAGAGAGAATGGCTCATTTATATTCGTATTTCTTTAATTTGTCGAGTTGTAACCGTTTCATCTATTGCCACGGGAAAAATAATTTTCGATATTTTGTAGCAATTACTGTTATCTGTTATTGGCTTTTTACTTCATTCAACTTCTTGAATGGTCACATGCATTAGCAAAATAGAACATTTTCTGAAGACGAGTGGCTGGCATCTTCAAAGATTGAGCTGAATTATATACTACTCAAAGTTTGTTAAGCACCAAGAATATTGTTGTACATATCTTAGGTTGTAGTTATTTTTTTAGTATTTCTTCTTGTTGAACATATACCTTGTGCATTATTTATTATTGTGTGTGTGTGTGTGTGTGTGTATATATATATATATATTCTTTTTTTTTTTACTCTTGTTATGTACTCTTTTGACTTTATTTTCATTTTTAACTGGATTGTCACTAAAAACCGTTGTTTTTCTAAAACGAGTAAAAAACGGAATTTGCGAAAAAAGCTAGCGATTAATTTGGTATGGGCATAATAACGAGTACATATATGACCCGTAGCTATCAATGACAGGTTGGCATCGTCTTTGCACGCCCCCAATTAGGCTTTGGTTGACCATTTGTGGAATGGAATTCCATTTCTCGACAAGAAATGCACCAATTTGCTACATGCTTTGTGGCTGAACCTGACAGGCTGAAATGCGGGTCTATAACTCATTCCACATGTGTTCAGTTGGATTTAAGTCGGGGGGGCGGGATGGCCAATTCATACGCTGGATACCCTCTCTTTGCAAGTACTCTTGGACAACATTGGCCGTGTGAGGACGAACATTATCGTCTATAAAAATGAACCCAGCATATAACCTTACCTGTATGTCAAGATTTTCATCTCGATACCGCAGGACAGTAAATGTGCCTCGATCGAGCACAACCAGGTCAGTTCGCCCATCCCAGCTTATCCCGTCCCATACCATGATAGAGTCGCCCTCATACCGATCATACTCTGCAATGTTTGCTGCATGAAACCTCTCCCTTGGCCTTCTCCACACTCGAACACGCATATCCGTGTAGTCCAAGCAGTATCGGGACTCATCTGTAAGGAGGACAGGTCGCCAGTCCATTCTCCTCCAACCAACATGGTCCATTGCCCAAGCAAACTGATGCTGACATTGGTTTGGAGATAGGAGGATACGAATACATGGTCTTCTCGATCTGAGGCTACTTTCGTGCAACCGTGTGCGTACGGTTTGAGTCGAAACTCTTACCCCAGAAGCATTTTGAGGGTCAGAAAGCAGTTGAGTTGCAGTCGCAAAGCGGTTTCTCCAAGCCTGGATGACCAAATATCGATCATCAGTTGCAGATGTAGCCCTATTTCTGCCACCACCAATGTCGCGTGATAGGTGTACCATACTGCTGGTACCTCGCCTAGGCTTTGGTGATAACAGCATGGTGCACACCAAGTGCCTCACCAGCCTCACGATGAAGAGCCCCTTGTTTCAACATACCAACTGCTCGCGACATGTCTGCATCTGGTGAATGTCTTCTGACATTCGCATTTTCCATATTAACGTCAAAAAACGTTCAGCCTTTCAAAAGAAAGGTGAACAATAAAGAGTGTACACAAGTTTGATACATGTATGCAGTATCTCAAAACACTATGAAAATTGAGGGTATCTGCATTTGCAAGACTTGCACGAGGAATTTTCTTTTCATACAAGGCAACGTGTGTACTGGAGACCTTCTCGATACACCATTGAATGATTTCCAATATTAACATCACAAAAAATAGAATACAGACTCTGCTATGGTGCTAGGAAATCTTGGTGCTTAGCAAACTTTGTGTAGTGTATCATATTAAGTTATATTTTTCCCAAATACATGTATTTGTTGTCTTGGACTCTCCGGTATATCATACAGGCATTTATACATAAGCTACGCTCTGGGGAAAGAGAGTTGAGTGCATCTGTGTAATGCATTAAACCAAGCAAGACGTTACATAATATGGACGAATTTTGTTTCCGGTTGAATCATGTGTTAGAAAGGTCTTTTGACACGCCGAAAATATATCAATAGCCTACTGCCGCAAACCGTGCAGGCTTGCATGAGTCGATATAGGCCTATTTTCCAGATTTAAACCTTTTCACTCATACCATATCTTTTCCCCGCCTCCCTACCAGCTCATACCAGCTACTTGCTCATTTCAAATGGTCTAGATTTGATAAAAGAAAAATGTTCACCTTCTTCACGACGAGTGACTGGTGTCCTTAATGTTCCATTATCGTGATATAGTGGCACATCATTATCGTCTTTTAAGTAATTATACACGCATTTACGGGGGTGAAATATATATAAAAGTTTCAAAGTATAAAACTACCTGATCGAGATTTCAGCTCCTTTCCCTAACTTCGCGTAACCGTTATGTTGTGTAATCAGAACAAAAAGTTACAAACAACGGTTCGAACCCACTCGTAACAACTCTCTCATCAACAGATCACAATAGGTTTGCCAAAAGGCTCGCTTAATAACATTTTCTCTAGACTCGTTTAATAAAATTTTATCTCAAACACCAACTCATGTCTGATCCTATATATCCGTGCTTTGCTGTTTACTAGTATTTTGCCTGATAATATTATAGTGCTCATCACTGGAGATCTTTCAGGGAGAGTTAGTGTACTGGTTCCATGGTCTAAGCCTGCTGTTGTGTTAACCCTTTACCACACAATCTCGTCTTTTACCGACCCTGAGGAAAAATCCATTCGAAAAATTGTTGGAAAACGACAACAATCTTTCCTACCCAATCCAAGATAAATCTCAATATTCGAGTTACATTTAATTCGTTGTCTGCAAATGATTTCAATTCGGAAAAATCTAAAATTGTGTCATCTGGTAAAGAGTTAAGTAAAGAAGAGTTCTGTGGCATTTATTGAGATTGGAACGAACATTTAGTTGTAAACAAAAAATTCAACTGTTAATTTCTATGGTAATTGAAAAATGAAAAAACTCCTAACCAGACGACATTTTTTTTTTCACTGATAGCCTACAATTCAGAAGCATTTGCAGACGCCAAGCTTTTGGGAAGAGCAGCGCATGCGTGTGCCAACACACGGTTGCATTTGCTCGATTTTCAGTGAAAATTCGAAGTCGAAAAGGGGGCATGACTGCGTCAAAATACTTTGATGGTTACCTGCCGTTGTTGTATAGGTTCCCCTTTTGATAGTCAACAACTTGTCCAACTTTGTTAATACCTTTAGTAATAACAGAGATACGGGCCTATAATAAAATGTCGTTTTTGCACGACGACGCAGACGACATCAGGACTACAGCCGAGAAATAAAAGATCGTCGAATGATGGGATCATACAATGATAGGGTAGAAAACTTTGTAGGAAAAGCATTTTTACTCTTCTCTACGTTTTCAAACGCATTCTTCCCAAGTCTTGTTTAGACACTTTACTGTTTTGGTACAGAGCTAAATAAAACGGAGTCATCATTAAAACAGCAGTTCCAAGTAAAACAAATACAAATATATAAATAATGGCTTGCAACACGCGAAAACGGGCATTCGGACATTTGCGTAAACTTTCGTCTCGGATCAGCCTGTGCAGTCCGCGCAGGCTAATCCGAGACGGCACTTTACGACTACATTAGAAATTGTGCTACAATAGACTTGCGCAAAACAGAAAATTGCATAAAAAAAGAAAGTGTCGGTTCGGATTAGCCTGCGTGGACTGCGCAGGCTGATCCGAGACGACACTTTACGCAAATATCCGAATGCCCCTTTTCGCGTGTTGCAGGCCAATTATGTAACAAAAACAGAACGGAAATCTTACCTGAAATTCCTATTACAATATGAACCGCACGTACTACTTTCATTTTGTCAGTCGAAGGGTATGAACCTGTAAATTAACTGTGGGCAAAACTTTTTTATCCTATTTGAAAAGATTGCTTGATTGATGAACCATGTCGAATTTATCTTTATTGCTTTTTTTTTTTAAAGAGTTGTGAGTCGTTTGTTTATGAAATTTACAAAAGTGATTTCTGTAACAGTTTTTGTGACCATCTTGTGTCTAAAAGATGAAAAAAGAGCTGTGTGTCTGGCAACACGGGGCTTAATGCAGTCCGCGCAGACTGACCTGGGCCGAAACTTTTCACTATTGGTCAAATTTCTGTATGTCCAAGGACTAGTCTACCTCGTTTTTAAGTCGGTTGTTATAAAAAAGGGCTATATGGAACCATAATTATATGATCACTTGCTTGGTACCATGGATCACGGAGAAGCATTATACCCCTCTTTGCCAGAGCATGGCTAATTAATGTTTGAGGGCTTCACCCTTTACCAAACAATTTTGCATTTTAACGGCCCGAGTAAAAAGACTGCAGTGTGATAAATAAAAACATTGTGCGAAAGGGAGAAAATGCTGGTAACCTGCCTTTTTAGCAGAAGTTCTTCTACCTTTTCCAGGACATATACGCACATTTTGGCAACATCTTACTTGGAAGACAGACAAGCTAAAAATCGGAAATAAGTAGGTGAAAAACCGTTTCTACCGATGTTTGCCTGAAGGGAGGGATTGTTTTTTTTTGTACCGAGTCATTATACATGAGCCATATATCTGGCTAAAGGGGGCTTGGTGCATCTCCGTGATGCCTTTTCCCAAGCAAGACATCACAAAATTATGGATCCATGAAATACATTTTTTCTAACAATCGACTGACTCGATAGGTAGACTGATCCTTTGACATGCAGAAAATTGACCAAGAGTAAAACGTTTCGATCCAGGTCAGCCTGCGCAGGATGATCTGGGTCGATCCTTTTTGCAGAAGCATTAAGCCCCCTTTTCACAGAGCATGGCTGACTTATTTTTTTTTTTCAATGTTCTATTTATAATTAAGAAAAAAAACAACCTATTTTCTACTCCAAAAAATTACCTGAATCATCAACTCAAGTTTTGGTTATACACATAGTAATCATTTGTCGAAACTTCGGATGTGCGCAAATAAGTTGAGAATACACACAGGTCTCTATACTAGAAACTGCTACAAGTGAAGAGAAACTGCTTGTGGTGGAATTCTTTAAGTATTAAACCTTTGGCTATGGACGCCTCTATGCTTTTTTTCTGATAGTGTAGATCAAGACAATACTTCATAGAACCTGCAGTCTGGTCTTTATATACACTGTCCGTAAATTTATTGAGGTGACCATAGCACTCTTGGGGTTAAGTCAGTCAAACTGCACAGTATTTGCAGTATGGTCTTGATAAACACTGTCCGTAAAATCTTTAAGATGCGCATAGCAGCCGAGGTTTGGCCAGCAAGAGGTTTACGATATTGCTTAAAACTCTGTCTTGTTTTGATTTATGAAAATACGCAATCTCAATGCAATTGAAGAGATCTCTTTATGCCATTGACCAGATTCACGTTTGTCTGTTTGAACAGCATTTCATACCACTTTGATTCTTAAACTGCTAAATACTGAAACAGACATTTTCAACTAAAAGCACCCAGCCCAGTGGCACAGTCGGTAACGTACACTTACTCTGTGCATGATCTGCAAAAGCTAAAACCTTCGAGTGTCTTTGGTTAAAAAAAATTCAGTATAGAAGAACCATCCAAATATTTTTTTTTTTCAAGAATGCTTTCGGCCAGAATATCACTGCATATCAGTAGTCTGATCGTGATCTTCATGGGCCACAAAAACAAATTTAGTTATGAAAGGCCCTTCATCAAACTATCCCAAGTGTCAACAAACCTGAGGTAGAGACCTTTCGAAAACATTGTAGGAAAAGTAGAAAATGCCGGTAACCAGCATTTTCTACTTTTCCCACAATGTTTTCTACTCTGTCAAAAGACTTAAATTCATTTGTACCACATTCAGATTTGTCACCCGCAGATGCTTACAGTTAGGAAGAGTCTAAAAGTTTGTTGTTTGGGAAAGGGTTACGAGGCAACATGTGGGATGCCAATGGAGGAGACGGTTAATTTTCGAGAACTTTCACACAACCCTTATCCTTTGGTCCAACATGGTGGGAGCTGTACAGGAAAAACTTTACACATATTTACAGAGGGTTTATACAATTTTATTACAGTTTATAAACATGTCAGCTTTAATTTTACAGTTTTTAATCGACTTACAATACACAGTTTGATGTTAATTGCGTAGTAAATGCACAGCATAAAGAGAACTACCGGTACTACAAAATAACATCTTTCTACAAAGGATACTAACAGTTACATTCTACATTTAACTCATTTATGGCTGAGAAAATACAATCACCCTATACTTGTTTTGACCTTGAATTCTCCGAAAATGAAAATAAGCCATGCAGCCTGGGATCCTTTATGGATCCCTTATGTTTATCCACTTCATGTGTCTGATTTAATAGATATAGAGCAGGTTTTAACATTTCATTACATGTGTATTTCCTGAAAAAAAAAAAAAGTCTAAAAATATCTGTGGAAAAAAGAAAGAACCAACATGAATTTAAGTTGAAAACATTGTGACAAAAGAAGAAATTAATAATTAGGGGCAGTTTCTCCTGCCACCATGCTTTCAAGGTGACAAGAGTTGTCTGCACATAATGGGTTAAATTTGTCTTAAAGAGATCAGCTGGTAAGCAGTTTAACCCTTTACCCCAAAATTCTGAGTTTTAACAACCCAGGAGAAGAAAACTTTGAAAATATGGTTGGAAAAGGAAAAATGCTGGTAATCAGCATTTTCTCCTTTCCATCAATGTTTTCTTCCTTTTTTCCCTAAAGACAGCAATCATCATTTGAGCTACATTTAATGTGTTGTTTGCATTTTTTTATATGATAAAACTTGTTGTTTGTTAAAGTGGTAAAGACTTAAACTTTTTAAAGTCTTACAGTTTTATGTCTATTCGATCAGCTATTAATTGTTTCAAAACCTTGCCTACTGCCTGATGCTTGAATCTTTTTGGCCTTTAAATTCATACCAAGCAGACTTCATAGACTATAACTAACATAAAGTTAGAAATTAGAGATATAAAATTATCAAGTATGTAGCAATACTAAATAAAACATTCAGAATTACAATAATTTTTAGGTAAATTTGGTAAAAAAGCACTTACAGGGAGATCTGCAAAGAAATACATGTACTACACATTGCAGTACTAGCCCCACAAAGTTCTGTAAATTTGATATTTCATACAATGTGGAAGACAAATATTATATATGACACACTACTAGAGGGATCAACAAAACTTACACAGGTGAATACTGCAACTTCACTTGTATCAGGACCAGCCCTCCTCAACCATGTCAACACCATGCGTTAAAACAGGGGCTTTTGGGAATGCCATAGATCAAGCTAGGACTGCAAATGAATTCATTTTCTATCTCTACTAGACGTTGTAAATTTAAGAAATAATCTTCTTTCTATCGCGGTTTATCGTTCAATAAACCACAGTTGTGAGTTATGAGGCACAATAAATAATCCACGAGGGCGATAGCCTGAGTGGTTTATTCATTGCGCCTCATAACTCACAACGTGGTTTATTGAACGATAAACCACGATAGAAAGAAGATTATTTCGATTCTAACATGACCAATTCTTTATGAAAGGAAAACAAGTTCATCCTTTGAGTAAAAACGCGGATGAAGACTATGTTCTATTGAATAACTCACTAACTTACTTTATACAGAATGATGTCACTCTGCATAGAATGTCGCAGATTTTACCACGCTTTCCTTGCACTGTGTTTATAGAGCCGAATTCGCGTGTCATGTTAGAACAGAAAATTAACTTTACTGAACGTTGGACCGCATATCAATTTTAATGGACTATCATTTGTCCCTATAACATTAAAAAAGAAAAATGAAGATAACATTTACACAAATGTGAGTACTGTAATATATTGTCTGAACACAAACTAACTTATGCAAGCTTCTTTTTAGAACAACTTAGGAACTACATGTAATTTCATCATTTTGCAATATCCTTGTTGTTTTTTTAATATTCAAACTAAGAATGATTCAATCCCCCTTTCGCTACTCGAAAAATAAGCAAAACCAGGACTTATGAATGACTTTCACCTTGATGTTGGGTGATTTTTATTTTTTAAGTTTCAATTCAACTCTCTTTTCAACTATATTTCAATCATATCACTGTGACAAGCGCATTTATTAAGCAAAGGGGTTGGGAAACATTGTTGTAAGGGCTGAGTATTTTTCCACTTGTCACAATTTTTGCGTAAGTAATTTTATCAATATATGTCTATGTGTAACTTAAAGATAAGTCCTACAAAATACAAGGTAGATCTACAATAGGTCAATGTTCAATTGTGTGTTAACCCTTTACCAACAATTCACTGTTTAAATGACCCTTAGAAATAGGCCTTTAAAAAACATTGTGGAGAGGGAAGAAAATACTGGTGACCAGCGTTTTCTCTTTTACAGACAGTGTTTCCTACCTTTTAAAGACAATTCTTTTAATTTGAACTACACCTTAATTGCTTGTTTGCAAATGGTTTCAGACCCGACAAATATACATTTTGTCATTTGGTAAAGACTTGACCCATACAGTACTGGAACCAGCTTAATTTGTTTATGTGGACAGTGTAGATCAAGATAACAATGCACAGAACGTGCAGTACCATCTTGGATCTATACTGTTGGCTGCTGTGTTACACATTCTGAACAAAACAACATTGAAATGACAGTATTTTGGATGTTTGTCCTGATCCAAAAGCTCCACTTCATTGATTCAGTGCTCTATGGGTTCAGAAGAGAAAACTGTACAAACAGTGTATTCCTGTTAGTAAATTAAATTCACATGTAAATTCAAAAGTTAAAAATAAAGCCAACCTTCACATTTTACTGCAAATATGGCAAATAATTTTTTATACAAAAGTGGTACAAATAATACAAAGAAAAACTAGAAAATATGCTGCATATCATATGGTATAAAATTAAGATACAAACAGAGCTGGTGACTAGGTATTTCCTTCAAAGAATATCTTCTGTCCAAACGATAGCTTTCTTAATCAGTAACTTCTTTATCAGACAGAAAAAAATTTAGACTTGTTCAAATCAAAAGTATTTGCAGACGATAAGCTAAATGTGGCTCAAATAAACTGATTTGCCTTTAAACTGTAAGAAAATACGGTGGGAAAAGCAGAAAATGCTGGTTACACACATCATTAATTTTTTGTACAATATTTTGTAATTTCCCTAGGATGTTTTCAAAATACTTCTTCATCAAGGTCATTACTCTCAAACTACAAAAAATGTTAGGACTTGACCAAACTGAAAGCATTTACAGACAACAAAATAAAAGTGACTCAAAAAGTGTAATTTGTTTTTGGAAGAGTAGAAAACATTGTGGTAAAAGAAAATAATGTTTAACGTCATTTTGTCCTTTTCCACAATGTTTCTAAAAACCTTCTTTCTCAGGAGTGTTTAAATTTGGGGGTTTTTTTTGGTAAAAGGTTAAAAACATTACCATTTGATAAAAGATTACGTGAAACAGAAGACAATCTTTTTTTTACCATGTTCCCCAAATTGTGTAAAATAACCCTTGCTCTTCCACAACGATTTTTCTATCTTGCATTAGCTCCATTCTTACGGCCCAGACTTTTAATACATTTTTAGACAGGAAGACTAACACAACAAAATATACAAAATTTATGTGTATAAACAGATACAATTTAATAATGGCATATAAATGAAGTATTTGAATTACAAAAAAATATGATGATAACACAAAAGAGTAAGGCATTGTAATAAAAAAATATTCACATAACTTTAGTTTTAGAATTTACTGAAATATTGAATAAACAAAATGGACATTTTCAATTCAGAAATAAAACCCAAATAAATGCAATATCAAAGATGCTTTTAACCAGAATGTCTTTGCAATGCTAACAGTGTAGATCATATATCATACTGCTGATTTGTGCAGCCTGATCTTGACCTGCACTTGCTGCCAAGGCAATTAAAGTTGTAGAAGGAATATCTCTCTGATTTTACCCTTATACATCTACCTCAAAATTAACAAAAGGGACCTTTTCAGAAACGAAATATTTCCTGACAATATTTCGGTCATACCATAGCAACATTTTTTCTATTCATGTGCTCCTAGGGTTTAACCCTTCACCACAGAATTCCCAAGTTTTAATGACTCTGAGAGAGAAAGTATTTGATAACATAATGTTTTCTACTCAAAGGCATGTTTCATCATTTAAGCCACCATCGATTTGTTGTCTACAAATGCTTTGAACTTGGACAAGTTTAAAATTGTGTCTTGCAAGAGTTGACCAGTTCTGGGTCCAAGTTCTTCTATCATTTTCATATCTGGTGGGAAGACAAAAAATATATTTTAGATTTATTCCCATGCTGTTTCTTAAATAATAGGATTCAATTTTTTTGAAAGAGTAAGAGAAATTTTGCTGAAGAGGCGAAAATACTGGTTTCAAGCATTTTCTCCTTTGCTCAAAGTCTTTTTAAGTAATCTTTCTCAGAGATGTAAAAAAAAAAATGGGATTGTTTGGTAGAGGGTTTTGAAAAAGGGATCAGAAAATAACGCAAAAAAGAAGAAAAGAAAAAGGCTTGTTTTCCTCCTTCTAAACATCAAAACACATTCAGTATGTACACATGACTTTCTCATAACACATTACCTCAAGTAGATAGCTTTTCATACCTTTACCACACAATTGCCAGTTTAAATGAACCTGAGGAAAAAGCCTTTTGAAACATTGTGGGAAAAGGAGGAAATGCTGGTAATCAGCATTTTCTCCTTTTCTCACAATGTTTTCTACCCTGTTAAAGAAAAATTCAATCATTTGAACCTTATATAAATTGTCATCTGCAAATGCTTTCAATTTGCTTTTAATTTAGACAAGTACTTACTTTTCCTCCTGTGGTAAAGAGTTAAGTCTTGCAGCAGGGCACTTGAAAACATGGGCACAAGGAAAAACTGCTAGTAGCAATCACTTTTTCATTTTCCCTTTCACCACAATATTTTAACATGTATTCATGTATAAAAAAAAAACATAGACAAATGTTCATTATCATTATTTTACAAGGTTGTTTTCAAAGTCAAAGTTGCTGCAAATTTGTTTCAGGAGGTAATGAGTGAAATATCCAATCAAAATCAATTTTTGGTGCAAGTCTCTGTCTCAAACATTATGCCTTTGATATATGCAGTCTATAGCTCTCTCCCACTTTGCAGTTCAGCCTCGAAAGATACAGTATTTACACTTTCTGTGCCTAAAAGATAAAAATAATAGTAATAAGATTATCTAAATTTATTTCCCAGATGATAAAAATTTGGTCCGTACTTTCAAAATTTGCATTTAACAAATCAAATGTGATGCAGGAGTTGGAAAGCATGGTTGTTGTAAAGGAGAAAATGTCAGCTACCAGAACTCTTTCGTTCTCCCACAAGGTTCTCAAAGGCCTCTCTCTTCAGGGACACACAAAAATGGGATCCTTTGGTAAAAGTTTCACTCATTAGCACTGGAGTCAATTTTTATACATTAACTATTTTCTTTGTGACAAAATAATGGGAAAAGGAAAAAATGCAGGTTTCCAGCATTTTCTCCTTTTTTCACTATCTTTTTCTTCCCTTTCACACACATTTCCTCCATTTGAGCCACTTCTAATTTGTCGTCTGCAAATGCTTTGGATAAGTCCAAAATTTTGCTGTTTGGTAAAAAGTTATGATTGGTTTTGTTTGTATTGGAGTTTAACGTTATTTTAACAGCTTAGGTCATATCATGGCGGTCAGTGACACACCCATGTTTCCTGGCTTTCTCACACCAGTACTGACACAACTTTCTTTCCAAAGCCACTGACTACTTTTCTCACATGCATCAGAAGTGAGAGGCGAAAGATCGTCGGAAAGAAAGTTCACTTCAACTGTGTATCGAATCCGCAATCTCCCGGTCACGGGTCAAATACACTAACCACTAAACTACCCTGTTGGGCAAAGAGTTATGAAGCCGACAACAAAAAATAAAACCGATCTATAATGGAAGCCTCAAATCTGAAACAAGAAAAGCATTGCTTACCATAGTCAAGACCCTGCAGCAGTTACTTTTAGAAATGAGCCATGCTCTGTGAAAGGGGGTCTAACTCCTTACCAAAGAACAAAATGTTGGACGCGACCAAATTGAATGCATGTACAGACAACAAAATAAATGTAGCTCCAGCGGTGATTTCTATCCTTGACAGGTTAGAAAACATTGTGGGAAAAGGAGAAAATGCTGGTTACCAGCAATGGTTACCTGCAATGTTTTCAAAAGCCTTCTTCTTTAGGGTCGTTTAAAGTCGGGATTGTGTGGTAAAGGGTTAATGCATCTCTGTGATGTGTTACACCAAGCAAGACATCATGTAATCATAGATCCATAAATTCATTTTGTCTAACAACCGACTGAATCATGAGAAAGACTGGTCCTTTGGCATGCAGAAAATTTTACAGATAGCAAAATTTTGACTTACGTCAGCCTGCCGAACTGCCTTGGCTGACATTGGTCGATATGTTTTGCATATGCATTAAACCCCTTTTTCCAGGAGCATGGTGTAAATATTTATGGCTTATTTGAATCCAAGCAACAGTACTATGAAAATTGAAAAGGAGAATAACTGTGTCAAATATATCTTTATGGTTATGTGACTTTTTGACATGGGTTACCATCTCATAGTTCACAAATCGTAAATTTTACATCTTCAGTAATGAAAGAGATGTCAAAATTTTGTGATGACACAAATTACAACCCGGGCTATGAAAATGTACAGCTCAAGATACCAACAGACTATACTTCCACATTTCAGGGTTTTTTTTTTTAAACCCATCTGGGTCTGTAGTCATCAGCCTTTTTTAGAATGGTTTTAGTCTTATTCTCCAGAATTTTTTTAAATTTAAAAGTAAAAAAAAACTTCTGATTGGCTAAACCATTTTGGTTATTGAATCAAATTTGTGTTACTTTCAAGTTTAGAAAATCTTGGAGAATAAGACTAAGAATGTTCTAGAGAATGCTTGGTGAATACGGACCATATTTTCAAAGGCAGTCTACCTTAGGGGGCAAAAAAGCCATCTTTATACAGTAATGAGTGGGACCAGTAGTGAGTTGAACAATGTGACAAACCTTTTAGACATTATGAGATCTGACGCCTCCATTTTGTTGACTTGGGCTTCCGCTTGCCTGTTTTTGTGCTGCCATTTCTGCCTGCATCTTCGCTAGCATGGCCTGCATTCTTTGTAGCTGGAATCGCAACAGTTCAGTTATTTTCCTATCTTGTACCTGATTGGATGAATGATATAATCACCTCCAGACAACTTTGTTTATCTTCAGCCTTTACTAAGCAATCCTGCTTTTAAGAACATTGTGGGAAAAGGAGAAAAAGCTGGTAACCAGCATTTTCTCCTTTTTCCACAATGTTTTCTGCCCTTTCCCTAACAATCTTCATCAACACTTTTTATTTGTCATCTACAAAATTAATGCTTTCAATTTGGATGAGTCTAAAATTTGGTTGTTATTGTGAGTAAAAGTAGAGTAATTCTTCTTTTGCCAAGGTGTTTTTTGTTGGAAAAAGCGTTATATTTCATGACTCTGGATATACCCCAGTTGTGGTTGTGGCCTCCAGCAGCATCATTCTAGGGAGTGCCAGAGTACCAGTTTGAATGATGAAAGAGAAAAAAATATGGAGATGAGGGATGTCCCAAAACTTATGCAGACAGGGGGTAGGGGTGTGAAGAAATGCCCAATCATCAGTATGATGTAGCAGCAGATCTTGAACACATTCAAGTAGAATATTAACATTTATTAAGGTTTAAGACATGAATATCATGTGAAAAATATAAAACAAAGTTGTTTGTTATGAGTAAATTTTACTTTTGCACCATAGGCAGGTGCAGACGCTCAGCTCCAAGTGCTTGGTTTTCAATGAAAATTCTACTCAGAAAAAGGGGCATATAACTGTGTCAAAATGCTTTGATGGTTACCTGCCCTTGTTGTATAGGTTCCCCTTTTGATATGTAACAATTTGTCCAAGATTCAAGTAAATATCTTCACTAAAAAGAGATATTACAAATATGTCGCATAAAGTTTTTGCACCACGACAACACCAGGCCTACGGCAATACCTTAACATTTTCTTCGAAAACACCCACGCTAAAACTGCTGGGTACCAGCATCTCCTCCTTTTCCCATAATCTTTTCAAAGCCTTTTCCCTCGGGGTCGTTTAAACAAGGAATTGTGTGGTAAAGGGTTAAATACTTTTTATACTTTTCAAAACAATGGCAGAGGTGTTCTGATAATACATCACAAAAATCTGCACAATTCTTACCTCCTTTTCTTTCTCCTGAAGAGCAGTTTCTTTATCATCAATAACCTCTCCTCTGGGTGCAGCACGACTGCAACAAAAATAGAAATGAACTTTACTGGTACTTTTGATAAACCTTTTTAAAAAATGTACAATTACTCCCAAATATCATATTTTTCTTTGTAATAGGATACTGAAAAACAAAAATATAGAGACTTTTAAACTCTGCACAACTAAAAGTCAAACTTCAGTTTAGGTAATATTTGAAAATAGATATTTTTATCTCACATCTCTATGTACCATCAAAAGAGGCTTAAAAAGTGTTACTTCCTTGAACCAAATAGCTCATAAAAAACTTAAAGGTCCAGTAGTGGCAAAAAGTAAATGAATGGGGTGTTAAAATGCATTATGAACTACTCTCATACCTTTTAAAAGTATCAAAATCATTGTAAAGATGATGATCTATTAACTCTTTACCACACAGTCCCGACTTTTAACGACCCTGAGAAAGAAGCCTTTTGAAAACGTTGTGGGAAATGGAGAAAATGCTGGTAACCAGCATTTTCTCCATTTCCCACAATGTTTTCTACCCTTCCCAAAACAAATTTTGATTTTTCAGTCACATTTATTTTTTCATCTGCAAATGCTCTCAATTTGGACCAGTCTATTATCTTGTCGTTTGGTAAAGAGTTAATGTACAGTAGGCTAAAGTGTGGCAGAAAAGAATGAATTTTGATACCAGGTAAAAAGTAAACAAAAGATAGAGCGACCTGGCAACTTTTGACCTATTTTTCAACGTAATTCTTCTGCCGGAGACAAACGCTTGGACCAGCTGTACAATAGCAGATTGTCACCTGTATGGCTATATGGTTATAAACAAGAATATTTCTGATCAGGAGCAATAAGATTTTTAGAATTTTCACTCTATAAGCAAATGTTAAATGGGGTTGGGCCAGTTTTGACACCTGGGCTTTAATTTAAACAATTTGGGAGAGTCAAGCTAAATGGTAAAACTCACAAAATATTACAGCTGAATCTCAAGGTCAGGAACAAGAAGATCTTTAAGTTTTCACTATATAAACCCATGTAACACTTGTGACTTGTGGGGCTGGACCATTTTTTACCCCAAGCTATAATTTGAACAATCTTGGTAGAGGTCCATTAGATATTAATGCATGCAAAATTTGGTGGCCCTCATCTTATGGTTAGGAACAAGAAGATTTTTAAAGTTTTCACTATATTTGCCCATTTAAAAATTGTTACTACCAGGGGCATCTCCAAATTTGACCCCAGGGCTATAATTTGGACCATCTTGGTTGAGGTCCTCTGGATTAAGCTACATGCAAAATTTGGTAACCCTTGGCCTTATGGTATGGAACCAGAAGATTTTTTAAGTTTTCACTATATAAGCCCATGTTAAACTTGTGACCCCCAGATTTCAGAAGAGGACCTTGCCAGAATCATTTCTGTGAAGTTTGGTAAAAGCTGGATGGGTAGTTTCAGAGAAGATGTTTGAAATAAAAGTTAACACATGCAGACGCATGCACGACATACACAGAGCCATGACTTTAGTTCAATGGACTTTGGCCAGTGGAGCTAAAAAAACCTGACTTCTTTGAGTAATAGATTAACCTGTGGTGTATATCAATTTCCAAGGAAATTATAACTTGGAGAGTTATCAGAAATATAATTAGGTAAGTGTGTACACTTGGGTGATCAAAGAATACAATGATGTAATACGAATATATCTGACTACGGCAAGTACATAGTCTGCAATAAAGTTTTGTGTGTTGTGCACTCTTGTGAACTCCAGCAGAATACAGGTTTTTCAGAGAAACTGAGAAGAAGAAGAACACTACATATTTACTTGTCTTGAATCTATCGATTTATTGTTTTTGTCTTGGAACTTATCAATTTATTGTTTAAACCCTTTATTACACAATCCAAATCCAACTAATCATAGAAAGAAGTATTCTGAAACATAGTTGGAAAGGGAGAAAATGCTAGAAACCAGCATTTTCTCAGTGACTCACGATGTTTTCTACCCTTCTAGAAATAAAATTTTCAATTTTTCAGCCAAATTCATTTTCCCATCTACATGTGCTTTCACTTTGAACAAGTCTTAAATTCTGTTGTTTGGTAGAGGGTTAACCTTTCACCATATGACAAAATTTTAGACCTTAATTTTTTACCCAAAACTGTTGATTTATTTTTTGTATCTGTAAAATTGAAAGCTTAAATTTTGCATACAACATGAAAAATGTGGCTAAAACAATGGAATATAATATAATAAGGGTAAAAAACATTGCAGGAAAAAGAAAAAATGCTAGTTACCAGTATTTTCTCACAATGTTTTTAAAAGCTCTTTTCCCAAGGGCGTTAAAAACACAAGATTGCTAACAACAGGATTAAATCAACTCGCTATACAAATAAGTGAAATTGATACATTTGCAGCAAAACACCCAGATATTTTGATTCAAAGGCTTGTTAAACCTGTACACAAGGCCTCTGATTGTTTTCACAACCATAAGGAAGAATATTTTTAAAACACCTTTGAAAAGGGAGGCTGATGATCAGCATTTGTTGCTTTTCCCAAAATAATTGGACAAGAAGCGATTGGCCATTTTTTCCAAACTGTTGCCAAAACCTGGTCTAAGCATGGATGTGTAGAGCCATATCTGTAACAACCCACAATGCTATGTTAAAGCTGAATATGGAACTAGCAGAATCAAGACAGCAGTCTGACCAACAGCTTTACCCCACATGGCCATTTTTTGTCTCAAAAATCCTAACAGGAGTGAACGTTTGACCATCTTACTGAGCCAAACACTTCACCAAGGTTTCTTTTGAAAATCCTTAAAAGAGTTGAAGGAGATATGGAGAAGAAATGTCATTGATGGCTCAAGCATTTTACCATCAAATAAGACCATCATCTTGAGTCTGTATGGTTGAGCCATGAATTCTGCATGGGAGGTTTCACCCCTGCTGTGACCTGGAATTTAGAGCCTGGCATCTGAAACCTCTGCTTTGCGTATTGTTCATCAAAGTGTGCACATGTGTGAAATATTTTAAAATTCAGGCTAGGGTTTCAGGAGATACGGGTCCATGTTCACTAACCATTCTTGAAAATGTTCTTTCTTTTATATGATTTTCTAAATTTGAAAGTAACACAGTGCCTGATTGGCTATGGTTTAGCCAATCAGGAGCTGTGTTACTTTTAAATTTAGAAAATCTTGGAAAATAAGACAAAGAACGTTCTTAAGAATGGTTGGTGAATACCGACTATGGGAAAGACAACAAAGTGTTACAGACTGATGGACAGACAGAAGAATGGAGAGACAGAGTAAAGCCATTCCTATAAACCCCCTCTGCTTTGTGGTTGGGGGAAGTACTAGCAAAAACCACAAAATAGAGATGAACATGGAAGAAATTAATACACTTTTCTTGAATATTATGGAAAACATTGAGGGAAAAAGAATTGTTTATAACAAGCAATTGTTCCTTTGCTGACATTTCCAACTGTCACTATTAAATGGACATATTGACCCTATACCACATAATCCTAAGTTTTAACAACAATGACTGAGAAGGCTGTATAAAAGATTGTGGAAAAGGAAAAAAATGCTGGTTACCAGCATTTTTTCCATGTCCAACAAAGTTCCCTAGCTTTTTACAAATAAATCCCATGTCTAACTTAATTTGGCATTTGCAAAAGCTTTGAATATTGATGGGTCTAAAGTGTTGTCATCTGGTAAAGGGTGAAGAGATCTATTTGAATAGCAATGGTAAATGTGATTGAAGATGAAATGATACTATTTATAGCATAATATCTTGGTTGATATAATACAAATGCAAATCCATATACATGGTGTACGAAAACGACATAAAATATGGACGCATTCCTTACCGGATATACAAATTCATGTTTCCATGACGATGTACATGAACACATGTACACATGGCATATTGAAAAAAAAAAAAAAGAAATAGAAAGAGAAAAGCATTAGAGAAAATCTACCACTACTTAAACATCATCTGTTGTCAGAGATACATCACTATAGACTACATAACCCATAACTAATTATCATTACCTTTGTCATGAAGCTGACCAGTTGAGAAATTGTGGCATCAGGAGAAACTTCTTATGCAGAGCAGTTTCTCCTTTGTCAAAAAGTTTTCAAATGTTTTCAAGTAGAATCACTTGTAAACCTTAACCCTTTACCACACAATCCCGAGTTTTAATGACCCTGAGAGAGATGTCTTTTGAAAGCAATGTGGGAAAAGGAGAAAATGCTAGTAACCAGCATTTTCTCCTTTTCCCACAATGTTTTCTACCCTGTAAAAAAGAAATTCAATCATCTGAGCCACATTTAGATTGAAGTCTGCAGACAAAATATGGTTCAAATGACTAGATTTGACTTTCATGGGGTAGAAAATAAAGCAGGAAAGGATAAAATGCTGGTTACCAGCATTTATTCCTATTCCCACAATGTTTCCAAGGGCCATCTCTGTCAGGGTCGTTAAAACTCGGGATTGTGTAAAAAAAGGTTAATTCATATCAATCAGCCATATGCTAAAAGTATGTTTGAATGTCATCTGCCGTAAATTCATTACAGAGGTAATGCATTAGGAAGTAATATTATTTGATTATACTGCTAATTCTACCTGTAAGTTGCCGTAAACTCTTTGCCAAACAATCCGATGTTTAAACCTTAATATCCTTTAGGAGGAAGACTCATGAAAACACTGTGGGCAAAGAAGAAAATGCTGGTAACCAGCCTTTTCTATTCTTTCCCCCACAATGAATTGTACCCTTTCAGACAATTATTTGAAAAACATTGTTAAATTATAGTCTGCAAATGCTTCGAATTGGACCAGTCTGTAATTTTGGTAAAGAGTTAATCTGAAAGATTTTGAAGATTAAAGAATGCATGCATGGTAATCAGTAGATTGCAAAGAAAAAATTCTGTAAAATGGAAAATAATTCTCTCAAAGACTTTTTCTTTAGTTGACCAAATGCTTTTTACAGCCATCTCAATATCTCTTGCAAAACACAACCAAACCTTGCTGAACCCTTACCAAAATATCAAAGACGAAGGCTTCTGAAGTCATTGTGGGAAAAGGAGAAAATACTGTACTTTCTATGACTCCCTTCTATGTCTTCTATTATTTCGAAAATAAATCTTAGTAATTTAGCTCACTTAATTTCTTGTCTGCAAATGTTTTGTACTTGGATAAAGTCTAACATTTTATCATCTGGTAAAGGTAACAAAGTTTTAGACTTGTACATAGAAAGCACCTGAAAATGACATACATAGTAAGACTCAAATTATGGTATTTCCATACGAAAATTTAGGAAAATATTGTAGGAAATGCTAGTAACCGGAATTTCTTCCTTTCTCCACTATGTTTCCAAAAGCATCTTCTTCAGGCTTGTAAAGCTATGTAGGATTAATTGGTACAGGGTTAACGCATTATAACTCAGAAATGTGTGGTGATGAGTAAAGATGTTACTTTTGCAAGCAAGTTCACTGACAAGTCTAACTGACAGTATGGATCAAACATCACATTCTACCCATTAACATCTTGATTTTTACGCTTTCAGCACCAAATATAATTATAATTCCAACCATTGAATGGCTGATAAATGTAATACAATCCACTGAAACTATTACCTCACAGGCTTGCCTAAACAAGCTGATGGTATAGATCCAAGATCAGACTGCATGTTCTATGCAGTCTTATCATAACCTATGCCATCAACAAAAGCCCCTTTAATCTATGGCACTGAAAGGTTTTATGTCTGAAAGAGCAAACTACATGTATGTAATTCATCACATTCTAAAGGTAAATTCTCTACCAAACGACAGAATTTTACACTTGTCCAAATTCTAAGCATGTACGGACAACAAATCAAAGGTGGCTCAAATGATGAAACTTGTCTTTAATTGATTAGAAAACATTGTGGGAAAAGCAAAAAATGCTAGTTACAAGCATTTTCTTGCTTTCCAACAATGTTATCAAAAGCTTTCTTGTTAAAAATCTGGATTGTTTGGTAAAGGGTTAACTTGAAACATTCATATGTGATTTAGAGGTCGCAATCAACAATATATTAATCTACCATCTGAACCCTCACATAAATACCGTGAGCTTTGTTTACACATTCGTTTAATACTTTGAACTACAGCCAGTTGTTTCAGAAACAGTCTTTATCTCTTCAACAGAAAAAATTTTTTAGACATGTTCATATTGGAAACATTACACATGACAATTCAGATATGGATCAAATATTGGAATTTGTCTTTGAAAGGGTTGAAAACATTATGGCCAGACAAGAAAATGCTGGTTACAAGCATTTTCTCTTTTTCCAGTAACATTTATGCATGTCTTTTCCACAGGTGGTAAAAGCACAAGATAGGATTGCAGAGGGTTCACCCTGGTATAGATCTGTCAAAACTAGCTCTCCGATTGGTTGACCAATGAAAAAAACAGCCAATCTAATTGGTGATCCATGCAATAACAGCCAATCAAAAGTCTAGTCATGAAATAAAACAAATAGGTTCAGGATAAAATTGTAAAACAAAGCTTATGATGCTTTATGTGACAGTTGATTTTAGTGGTCAATCATAAAAATAATCATATACTCAGGTTGATCATCATCCAGTCTGAGACGAGAACTGTAGATTAAAATAACCCAATATGACATAAAGATTATAGTAATTATTACCATTGTCTTAAGAAAATTTTGTACTGTTAATAGTAAACAGTCAAAAAACTGTTATGGGAACATGTATTTGATACAGTACAGGGAGGGGGGAAAGGTTGCAACACAAACACATCATTGTGCATAGCCAACAAAAAGGCAGATGCTTTTTAGTGGAAATTCTACATCGGAAACGGGCATTAATCTGTCGAGAAGATTTTGAAGGTTAGCTTCCTTTCTACCTCCCACTTTCGATAAACTTGCACATGGTTGAAGTCAATATCTTTGGTTATGACACAAATATCAGAAAAAGTTGTGTGGTGCAGACAATGCTATGACAATGCCTTGATGTTTTCTTGAAAAAACAGTCAAACTAAAAACATATATTTTTTGATACAACACAGATACACATTTCTCATAACCCAGACGGCCCATTTACAAACTAAAGGTCAATATCCAATCTAGGTGGTCCTAATTACTCCAAAGAGCTCTCAAGTACTTTATGTAAACATTTATAACTATCCATGATTTAACCACTTCCCCCACTGAGGTAGCCACTCAAACATCTTTTATTTATAAAGTATATGTGACACAAGTACACATCCAAAGCATACACTTGACTTTCACCCACTCAATTTAATGTACTGACTCACATGCATGTAAAAATCTTGAAAATAGGAGATTGTTACAGAAGGCACTTTGTCTATAAGCCAAAACAGTCCTTTTGCCTTTAACTCTTTATCAGGCAACAAAATTTCAGACCAGTTCAAACTGGAAGCATTTGCAGATGACAAGTTAAATGTGGCTCAAATGATGAAATTTGCCTTGGAAAGGGTAGAAAATATTGTGGGATAAGGAAAAAATTCTGGTTACAAGCATTTTTTGAATTTTTTTTTCAGAAGATGCCTTCTTCAGGGTTGTTAAAACTCTGGATTTGTTTGGTAAAGGGTATAGTGCCATTCATCTATGTATTACATGGCTGTTTTTTCACTAGGTAAATTTAGTCTTTTTTTCTTGAAACTTCATACTGATAAGAGCCTCACATGACTTTGAAAACAATATGGAAAACAAACAGATTGTTTACAATGCTTTCTTGATTCCCTAGTCATCAAGGTCAGTCTTCAGTTTCTTGCATATTTTTTTCCCCCCTTATTCTGTCTTGTTTAATAAGCAAATGGCTTTGCAAAGCCTATTGAAGGCAAAATGCACTTAAAATATGTTTTTAAAAGGTTAGAAAATACTGTGGGGAAAGGAAAAAATGCTGGTAACTCCTTTTCCAACAATGTTTTCAAAAGCCTTCATTCTATAGGTTGTTAAAGGCAGTGTTGTTTGGGTAAAGAGTTAAAATAAGAAAGCTGTAAATAGAAATAGTACAAAAATGTACTGGAAAAGTTCTATTATTTCTCAACTCTCTTCCTCAACAATGCGACCTTTTCAATACTGACCTTGACTTTTTGGCAGGAAGATCACCATTTTTGAGCTTCTCTGCACGGAAGTTCTCATAGTGGACTTCTTGTGTGACTTCTTGTAAATCTTGCATATGTGTGCTAAAAGAGTAATAAATTGATTAAAGTGTGTGGATTGATAAGAACATCACATTTATTGAACTAAGTACAAGTTATAGAACCCAATCATATCTGTTGAATGATTCAGTAGTCCATAACTGCTGATTCTAGATTAACTTTTCTTCTCAAGATATTTTGTAGTACCTGTATATCAAAATCCTTCCAAGTTCCTATAAGGTTGAAATTGAATTGGCTTAATTTGCTTGCTTTTTCATGATAAAAGGAAGTTAATCTGTGCCTCTCTCAACATTTCTCCGTCTTTTCTCTAAATGTTTCCACTATAATTCAACAAATGTATTTTCTTTTCTTCCAAAGTTTTTCTATGGCATAGCATGAACTGCTATAGGGTGGGTCTTAAAACAAACCCAAGCAGTAAAGAGTTAACATTTACCAAACAATTCTGTGTTTTAACCACCTCGAGGCAAACAGCTTTCAAAACATGGTGCAAAAAGGAGAAAATGCTAAAATAAATAGGAAAATGAAAAATAAAGAAATTTCAAATTCACAAAGTGTCATTACATTAACATTGTTCTCAGTTTGATAAAATCACAGTGTTCTGGATTCTCCACTTCAACAACACCCCATGGGTACATGCGACCTCTGACCTTTTTGCCTTTCACTTCTATGATTGTGTTGGACCCTACGACAGCAAATGGCACGGCTTCCTATGTAGAATTTAAAGACATAAAACAATAAGTGTTGCATTTTAATAAAACCTCTAAATCTTTAACCTGAAGAACTAGCGTCCATATTCACCAACCATTCTTAAGAACATTCTTAGTCTTATTCTCAAGAATTTTCTAAATTTGATTGTAACACAACTTCTGATTGGCTAATTCAAATGGTTTAGATTCAAATTTCAGCCAAATTGGTTCAGTAACTATCTAAGAAGAGAGGAGACAACATTGTATCTACAGACAGATATCCCAGGTACAGTCCCTCCGAAAATAAGTTATAAAAAGTTACTAAAGAACCCTTTAGGTCATAATCAGAAAATTACTTTATCTATGATTAACATAGATGACATAACTTCATGAATGATTGTATTGTCTGCATTTAAGTTAGTGTGACAGCAAGCAGACATTAGTCACAGACTCGACGACAAAGTTGTAGACTTGTCCAAGTTGAAAGCATTTGCAGACAACAAACTAAATGTAACTCCAAAATTAAAATTCGTCTTCTGAAGGGTAGAAAACATTCTGTGAAAAGGAAAGTATGCTGGTTAGCAGTATTTTCTCTATTTCCCACAATGTTTTCAAAAGTTCTTTTCAGATTGGGTTCATTAAATCTCGGGATTGTTTGGTAAAGGTTTAACTACTGGATTATGAAGTAAAAGACTAAGGAGATGATTCATTTCACTCTGACCTTGCTACAGACAAAGCCTCTGCCAATATAGGAAACACAATTCACTTTACCTTCAACTGTTTACACTGTTCCCTATAATCCTCATCTTCATCCTCATCACAGTCTGGCAGAGGATATAGACTGATCCCATACTGTTCAATCTGGTGCATGATCTGTAACAGCGAAAACCATGGATTAGAGTTAGCCATATTTCATTCATTTTCAAAGCACAGAACAAACAATTATTTCTAAATCAAGTATCCAATGTTGAATTTTAATCAAAATGAAGCAATGAACTTTCCTTTTTTACACTACAATGTCCCTTCACTTCAATATGTATATTGTACATTTTGTGCTATCTCTACTCTTATCTTAAAATTCCATGAAAGAAAAAGTCAGCTGTTTCCACTTTTGATTTGTTTGTATGAATTTTAATGCTGTATTTGACATAATTTCAGTTATATCAGGGCAACCAGTGCACCTGTTCAAACTTTCTTAAGAGTTTCTCTCTTCAGTCTGCTTTCCCACATAACCATAATTGAAACAATAATCAGCCCTGAGAGAAGAATGAATCCTGCCGCTTGACTATCATCAATCCTTGGAAAGATATTGGCCAAGCTAGGGATTTGAACTAGCGATCCCCTGGTCTCAATCCTGTACGCCACAGAATGTGCTACAAGGCTCAGTTTTTTTACTATTGAAAGAATGTAAATGTAGTTTTATTTTGTTAATACAAGACTAACAATACAGATCTGATACTTTTTTTTCTTGCGTGCTATAAAAACAAACTCAACAATTTGGAGGGCAGAAGAAAAAAAGCTGACAATCCAAAAATGATCTACATCTTTCACATTATCTTTTGTCTGCAAAGTCTGACTCGACCAACTTTTAAACCCTTTACTAAACATATCAATGTCCGCAAAAGTCGGTTTTAAAGACATGGTGAGAAAAGGAGAAAATGCTGGTCACCAGCATATTCTCCTTTCCAAACAACATTTTCTATCCGTCAAAGACAAACTTTTTTCTTTAACCCTTTACCACACAATCCCAACTTTTAACAAGCCTAAAAAAGAAGGCTTCTGAAAAAACCATGGAAAAAGGAGAAATTGCTTCTAAAAATGCATTTTTACCTTTTCCTACAATGTTTTCTTCCCTCTCAAAAAAGAAATTATTATTTTAGCAACATTAAATTTGTTGTCTGCAACTAATTTCAATTTGGTCCAGTACAAAATTAGTAAAAGTTAAGACACATCTAATTCATCTCTAGCAAATGCTTTCAATAATGATATGTCCATTAAATCTTGCTGTATGTTGAAGAGTTTTACGACGACATGCATAAAATAACTTGACAGAAGCAAAAACACATACTCTTTTTTTCAAGTTAAGCACTTCCTTCTTTGTGAGTGTGTCTGCCTTTGCTATGACTGGGACGATATTGACTTTGTGATGTACTGCTCGCATGAATGAAATATCTAATGGACGTAACCTGAAATATGTTGGGGAAAAAAAATCAACATCACTTAAAATACTAGTTCCATCCGCAGTTAGAGAATGTAGCATTTGCTTTCCAACATTGACAAAACAATGTACAGTGCTGAAAACAGAATGAATCCAGTTGCAATAACTACCAACAATCCTCGGAAAGAATTTGGCCAAGCTGGAAAGTGAACCAGCAACACCTGGGTTTCAAACCCTGCATATTATCATATCGGGTACTAGTCTCAAATTTACAGAAGTAAGCCCTACTTATAATGAAACTGGATATTCTTGGTTTATTCACAGGTCCATGAAAACCATTCTAGCTCATTACATACTCTTATCAGCTATTTTTCAGCCACTTCAAATTGACCATTGACTGAGCGTACGGAAAGCTGAGATCAAATTTAGCAGCTAGTGGGATATGCCCCGCATGTTAACAAGATGTCACTGGACCAGGCAAAATTCAAAGGGCCATAACTTCTGCAATAATCAACCAATCATGATGAAAATTGCAGGTGCACAAGCTCCATGATAGGTAGACTTCTATTAACCCTTAGGCTACTAAGCTTGACTCACTGACCTTTAGCGGACAGTGTAGATCAAGATCAGACTGCACATAACGTGCAGTCTGATCTTTCTACAGTGTCCGTTAAGAATATATTTCCCCCCCCAAAAAAAACTTTGAAATAGCAACATTTGGCTTTTTACAATCAACTTGAAAGTTTCATGTTAGTTATTTAGCAGGATAGTTATTTAGCATGATAAGGCTTAAAGTTTAAGCCAAATTGTTTTAAGAGGAGAAGACGACACAAAGTTGGGCCTATGGACAGCTAGACAATCTGATTCCAGTATCTCCCCTCCACAAGGGGGGGAAAGAGCCTAGGAAAGAAATAGGAAATATTTTAATAATGGAAGCCACAGAGCTACTACATACCCATGTCCTGATGGATTAATGAAATAAAAGCAGCAGTGAACACGATTGTCTACAATATGTCTGCGGTTCAACCCACTCTCATCATTCAGGTAACGTTCAAACTGGTCATCTATATACTGTATAATTGGTTTGAAACTGGAAAAACATAAGTACATAAGTTGGTTGTTAGAGTAATGGATTACAAGAAATTTTAGGATCTGAAAAAATTGGCATTTAGATAAAATTTCATTAAATTTTGTAGGGCCACTCTGTTGTTAATCTTAAGGGACAAAGCGAAAAGTTTTGCGATGCAACACTGTGACTTAACACAAATACTCGTATATGATGTCACAAATTTATCTCATACATGATGTGAGATAAGAGAAGTTGTAATGGGTATATTAAATGGAAA
Organism: Hippopus hippopus; assembly: GCA_946811185.2. Classification (NCBI taxonomy): domain Eukaryota; kingdom Metazoa; phylum Mollusca; class Bivalvia; order Cardiida; family Cardiidae; genus Hippopus; species Hippopus hippopus. The sequence goes on along the minus strand of OX328109.1, from coordinate 20,047,809 downwards.
ACAAGGGAGATTTTTTTGATAGCAGAACATTCTTATCAACATACAATCTTACTATCAGTAAGTCACTTCTGTATAATAGGTTAGATAAAGATACACCTAAAATTGAATGAAGATGCGCAAGATTAACTTTTGAACGCATTTGTAGTTTTTGCAAAAATGAATGAAGGGACTTGTCCTTATATAAGGAAAAAATAGAGAGCAAACTGGTTTCCACAACTTTTTCAATGTCTCTTTCCTCAGGGTTGTTAAAACACAAGGTTATTCTTTCAATTGTTTACTTAGTCAAAGGGAGAAAAGATTGTGGAAAAAGGGGAAAATGCTTGTTACCAGCATTTTCTCCAGTTTCCTCAATCTTTTCAAAGCCTTTTTCTTCGTGACACTTTAACACAGGATTGTTTAGAAAAGGATTAATAAAAAATTACCAGTCAACAGAGTTGAGGGAGTCTCCAAACCCAGGTGTGTCTACAACTGTAAGCCTCAACTTCACTCCTCTCTCTTCTATCTCTACTGTGGAGGCATCAATTTTGACTGTCTGTTGAACTTTTTCTATCAAATACAAACAGACTAAAGTTTTAGATCAAACCTGATGAATTTATATCAATTGAGAAACAAATGCAAATACCATCCCCACTTCTCTTTCCTTACTGTAGACAACACAAGAAGCTCTTGTGGACAGTGTCAATCAATATCAGATTGCACAGAATGTGCAGTCTGATCTTTGATCTACACTGTTCACAACTTTACCCTAGATAATGACCAAGGTGGTTTTTCATCTTGCAGCTTAAGCCTACGAGTAGTCTCTAAAAAAGTGTAACTTACTTATTTGGTTGTGAAAGAGTTAATTCTTTCCCAAATGACAATATTTTAGACAGGTCCATTTTGAGACCACTTGCAGAAGACAAAATATACATGGCACTAATGATGGGATGTGTATCAGATAGTCTAGAAAACATAGTGGGAAAAGGAGAAAATACTGGTAACCCCCACAATGTTTTCCAAAGGCCTACTTCTCAGGGTGGTTAAAACTCGGGATTGTGAGGTAAAGGGTTAAGGAACTCATTGCTTTATATTTTTATACTACAGTAAATTCCATCTTCAATTACAATACATCCCACCTTGAATTAACTCAACTGAGTTTGCATTACATGACCACCTGTTGTAAGAGACCACTTTTCCTAATTCCTTTGGGTGGTCTCTGCATACAGGTTTAATCCTTTACCACACAATCCTGACTTTTAACGACCCTGAGGAACAAGGCTTTTGAAAACATTGTGGGAAAAGAAGAAAATGCTGGTAACCAGCATTTTCTCCTTTTTCCCACAATGTTTTCTAACCTTTGAAAGACAGGTTTAATGTTTTGAGTAACATCTAATCTGTGGTCTACAAATGTTGTCAATTTGGACCAGGCTAAAATGTTGCTGTGTGGTAAAGAGTTAACTATACTCTGCTGTTGTATGATGCTGTCAGTATTTATCATGGAATCAGCTCACATATTCAATTTGATACATCTTTCTTATGTTTCATAAGAACAAGCACTGGAAATGGTTCAACACTTAGGGAAAAGGAAAAAAATTGTAGTAACTAGCATTTTCTCCCTTTTTCTTACAATTTTTTTTTACATTTCAAAGGTAATTTGAGCCACAAGTAATTTTGTCTGAAAATGCTTTCAAATCTGAGCGAGACTCAAATTCGATTGTCTGGAAAAGAATTTGCCTAAAGACCACAGAAGACCCATAATGAGACTTAGTGATGGTGTACAACAATCAAAGAAAATGGGCCTGCTGAGTTGGTATGTACAATAACATGGTAAGGTTACGATGATTTGACAGTACAATAAATAATATAGTAACAATAATATTTATAGTAATATACATAATGGTAAAAACATTAGTAATGGCAATAATAGCTGTATTACACTGATGGTATCCAACTCATTTCCTCCTTGATCCTTTAACAAACAATCCCCACTTTTAGCAAGCTGGGGGAGAAAGTTTTAAAAAACATTGTCCAAAAAAAAAGAAGAAATGGTAAACAGCATTTCCTCCTTCTCCCACAATGTCTTTAGTCCAAAAGGGTAGCTTTTGCTCATTAACCAATGTCCTTTTTGCCTTTTTCATGTGATTTGAGTTTGTTTGAGTACAATTTTTTTTGTTTTAGATAGGGTTTATAAAGATTGTGTCATATAATTTCGGAAGGGTTTATAAAGATTGTGTTATATAATTTGGAAACATCCATGTATACATGGTTTATTTATGTATTTCAAGATTTCATACATGCACAAAGTGTTGAAACATTTTGGCAGAGGGAGAAATTCCCCACTATCAACAATTTCTCCTTCTTCAACATGGTATTTAAAATTAGTCTTGCCACATTACAAGTAGTTGTTTGCAGAATGTAATGTGTCCTTTATAACACAATCTCATGATTTAGCTACCCTAAGCAAGACAGCTTGTGAAAACAGTACTGAAAAAGGAGAAAATTCTGGTAACTAAAATTTTCTCCTATTTAAGCAATGTTTCCTTCTTGCTCACAGAAAAATCCCATAAAATGAGTCACATTTCATTTGTTATCTATAAATGCTACCAATATGGAAGAATCTAAAATTTTGCCATCTGGTAAAGCGTTTTGACAAAAACAGGACTTTCAGTACTTTTATTTTGGCTACAAAAAATATTAAGGAATGAATGGATAATACATGTATCACTAAAATATTCTCATCCGGAGTATAATCTGAAATTGAGCTGACCTAAAAACAAGGTGTACATTACAGAAATTCAGCATGTTCTGGGGTTACCCAGTGTTTTTGTTTTTTCCAGTCATTGATAAATATGCACAGACAGTGATGAATTGTCTGACAAATCAATGAATAATCATTGATCCATCCTTTCCTTCATAAATATGCTTCATGGATCCCCTGCAGCAAACTATTTGTTATACAATCATGACATTACCGGGAATGAAATAGAAAAATCTGCTCATGTACTGTCACCAAATTTCTCCTTTTTTTGTCACAATTTCTCTTTATGATAATAAAACTTGTGAGAAAAGGAGAAAATGCTTAATACATAACTGTATTTTTCTTTTTTCATCAAGGTTTTTCATACTTTCATAGACCAAAAACCATCATTTCAGCACAATTTAACAAAAAAATTTAGACTTGTAACCCTTTACCAAACAATCCCTGTTTTTTACGACCCAGAGGAAGAAACCTTCTGAAAATATTGTGGGAAAAGGAGAAAATGCTGGTAACCAGCATTTTCTCCTTTTCCAACAATGTTTTCTACTCTTCTGAAGTCAAGTTTCAATTTTTAAGTCACGTCTATTTTGTCGTCTGCAAATGCTTTCAATTTGGACCAGTCTAAAATTTAGACCTGACCAAGCTTAAAGCATCTGCAGACCACAAGTTAAATGTAGCTTAAATGATGGGATATGTTTCTGAGAGAGTAGAAAACATTGTGGGGGAAGGAGAAAATGTTACTGGCATTTTCTCCTTTTCCCACAATGTTTTCAAAAAGCTTTTCTCTCAGGGTTGTTAAAACTTGTGATTGTGTGGTAAAGGGTTTATATGTCTTTTGGAAATGCTTTCAGTTTGGACCAGTCCACAATCTTGTCATTCGGTAAAAAAACAAGAGCCGTCGTAGACGGATTATGCTCCCCGAACAGGTCTCTTTTTTGGAAAGTGAAGGCTGTCAGTAAATGGTTGGTCACGGGAGAGGAGGGTGGGGGTGAAACAGGCTACTTGTGTTTGGTCCCGTCTGCCAAACTGCATTTGCCAATGTTACCAGGGACTTCTTTTCAAGAAATGTTACAACCAGAAATGATCTTGACCTTATATCTTGAAGTCTTGAAGAAACTGGGAAATGTTTAATTTCAGAGTCCAAAAAAACAAAACCTAAAGTTATGACATTAAGCAATCTTTTCCCGTAACATGGTTTTGCATAGATAAAAAACAAGGGCACATGGTGAAACTTTTAATAAACAATACAAATGTGAAGTTTCATGAAATTTTGATGAAAACTGAAGGAGATATTAGTAAAAATTGGAATTTTACAAGAAACCCCCTTTTTCCAAGACACGGCCTCAAATTGGAAAACCGGGAAAACTACATCGGCGCAATATCCCAAGGAGTTCATATATGAAGTTTCATCCAATTTGGTCCAGGGGTTGTGGAGAAATGGCTTTGGACGGACGGATGGACAGATGGACAGAAGGACTGGCAGATGAAGCGGTGACTATATGCTCACCCTTCGGGGAGCATAATAAGCTGGTAAGTGAGCTCCAAAGCATGATTTTGGACAAAATGGAAAAAGATCAGGCTGCACTGATCTTGGATCTACAGTGTTAGATATGGTTGAATTTACCCAGCAAAAAGTAACTGAAATTTAACCGTTCCGGCTTTTGTAGTTGACAGAATATTTTCAATCGATTTTTTTTGGCAGTTTAACTCCCTACCACTGAACATGCAGTCTAATCTTAGATCTATAGTGTAGGCTTTTGTCCAGCATGTATGTTAAAATTCCTTTTGAGTTTTACCAGTTTGTTTGCATTTTCAGTCATCAAAATAGGTCAGGTCAAGTATGTATATTTGGTGCTGAAAGAGTAAATCATGTCTAATATGTAGTGTTTTTTCACACTGTTCCAAACAGGCCTCGCACAACTTGGGAAACTGCAACAAATTAACAGTTTCTCTTTCATTAACTCTTTACCAAAAGACAAAATTTTAGACTGGTATGAATTGAAAGCATTTGCACAGACAACAGATTCAGTGTGGCTCAGATAATAGATTTGTCCCTGAGAGTAGAAAACATTGTGGGAAAAGAAAAAGATGCTGGTTACCAGCGTTTCTCCTTTTTCCACTACTTTTCAAAAAACTTCCTCCAAAGGGTCGTCAAAAATTGCGACTGTTTCATAAAGGGTTAATTCCTCACATTAATCTCCTGGTCATCCATACATTCATGCTAGCCATACAAGATTGAAAAGTTATTTCTCCAGGGACATATTTGAATCTCTTGTATCCTACTACTTACCTTGTGCTGTAGGTATGTGTCTCTCTGGGTATAGATCTGTGAGAAAAAGACTGTTAACTAAGGTGGATTTCCCAAGTCCAGATTCACCTGAAAAAAATTGGGAAGATCATCATTCATTTTTTGTCTCAAAATTAAGTAATCAGCAACATTTCTGAACATGTTGTTCTTATTCTAAATTTAAAGACTAGTCATTTGATTGGCCGAGATAGAACATCTCAGCTAATCAGATGACAGAACATCACAACCAATCAAATGACAGAACTTCTCTGTCAATCAGATGATAGAATATCTCTGCTAATCAGATGACATCTTGGAATTCAGAATTAGAACTCTTAGGTTATTATGGTTATAAAAATACACCCATGTTTACCTGAAAAAATAACATCAAAGATAATCATTACTACCTTTTGTCTTAAACATGCCTGTTTTGATAGAAAACAAGAGCACCACATGCAGGTGCCAATGCTTGGCTGCAGGTGCTTGATTTTAAGTGAAAATTGTAGGACAAAAAGGAGGCATTTCTGTGTCAAAAAAACTTTGATGGTTACCTTTTGATAGTTAACAACTTTTCAAGTTTGAAGTAAGTATCTTCAGTGATAACAGAGATATTGTAAAATGTCAAAGTTTTTGCACCGAGTGGACAGGGCTAGGGCAATAACTCAATTTTTTCTTTGCAAAAAGCAGAGTTAATACTTAAAATACCCTTTACTGTCTACTCTTTAAAATAAGTATTTGCCCCATGATGTAGGTCGTTCCAAAAGCTGACCTCTTCCATCACTGAATTCAAACCAAGAGCCATTGAAGTGGGAGGTTGACACACTTCCCCTTCACCACTGTCTTCAAAGCAATGTCTTTGGCTGGGTAGAAAACTTTTTGAGAAAAGGAGGAAATGCTACTTACAAGCTTTTCCTCTTTTCCCCCACAATGTTTTCAAAAGTCTTCCTCCTCAGGGTTGTTAAAAGATAAAGTGTCTGGTATAGAGATAACTGTTTCATTACCTATGATAACTTAAGTAGCTTTTGCAGATGGAATAGATGAAGATCAGACTGCACAGAATGTGCAATCTGATCTTGGATCTACGTCATCCGCTACCTAATTCTAGACTATGGCCCATTTTATCTTCAATGGCAATGGAAATCTACTTTTGGAGCTGAAAAAAAAAATTGACTTTCTCGAGTTGATAGTGAAAGAGCTAAAAGGTACATTTTGAACCTCAAGGTGCCTTACAAATCTGTGAGAAAAGCAATTATTGCTCATTATGATGGTTCTTGCACCACATAACAGACTCTTTGTCCCTAAAAGCAGTAATCTCTTATTGATTTTAGCCCCAAAAAGCTTGGACTGTGCAATTATTCCTTGTCCCTAGATATTTTCCTTATCAATAAAAATTCTCTGTTTCTTCTATACAGAATGTTTGACCTTCAATTGGTTTGTAAGTTTCTGGCCTAACAATTTTTCAGTTTCTGGACCAACAATTTTTCATCTGCAAATACTCTGCAACATGAACCAAAAAAACAATAAATCATTAGGAAAAGAGTTCAGCCCTTATCCAATGAGTAAATTCAGATTCTTTCTAGTGGGAAGATTCACAGATGACTAATTACAGTAGATATTGCTGAAATGAATAGATTTGCCTTTAGAGAAATTAGCAGTTACCAAACTACCTCCATGTTTCATCATGTTTTCAAATGCCTTGTATCCCTGGATCATAAAAACCAGAGATTGTTTGGTAATGGGATACTTAGCCATAAAACCTGTCAATACAGACCAACAGCCATCAGTACAGAAGTCAATCAACACCATATGGCTTGCAACATGTGAATAGGGGCATTCAGACATTTGAGTAAAGTGTCGTCTTGGATCAGCCTGTGCAGTCCGCGCAGTCTGATCCGAAACGACACTTTCCGTTTTTATGTAATTTTCTATTTCACGCAAGTCTACTGTAGCACAAAATCTAATGTAGTCGTAAAGTGCCGTCTCGGATTAGCCTGCGCAGGCTGATCTGAGACGACACTTTACGCAAATGTCCGAATGCTCCTTTTCGCGTGTTGCAAGCCATATAGACATTCTCATTACTCTCAGTATATCCTTGCCTATAAGCTAACATGTAAGTTTGAGTAAGTATCATGGAATTTAACTCTTTACCAAACGATAAAATATTCGACTGGTCCAAATTCAAAGCATTTGCAAAAGAAAATTTAAATGTGGTCCACATGATGAAATCTATTTTTGATGGGGTAGAAAACATAGTGGGAAAAGGAGAAAATGATGGTTACCAGCATTTTTCTCCTTTTCCCGCTTTGTTTTCAAAAGCCCTCTTTGTTAAGGTCGTTAAAACTTGGGATTGTGAGGTAACGAGTTAAAAGATAAAAAAAACTTAGTTCTGTGCCACATCCTATGTTGTGGGTACTCAGATAAACACAACATTGATACCATTCCCTACTATCACTACCGTAACATTATCAACTGACAAGCATCTGGAAGCGATAGCCAGTTGCATTAACTTTTTATCAAACAACAAAATTTACACTGGTCCAAACTGAATGCATTGGCAGACGACAAATTAAAGGTGGCTGGCATGATGAAATTGTCCTAGATTGGGTTGAAAACAATGCGGGAAAAGGAGAAAATGCTGGTTACCAGCATTTTCTCCTTTTCCCACAATGTTTCCAAAAGCCTTCATCCTCAGGGTTGTTAAAAGTCGGGACTGTGTGGTAAAGAGTTAAAGAATAATAATATTGCTCAATCTGAAGAAAAGTTCTGGAGCCATGACAAACAGGTTTTGTGGGACATAATTTGCACAATCTTCCCTCCAACTGTGGCCAGATGAAGGCAATCCAGAAAGAACACTTTACCAAAGACCAGCATATATCAGATACCATGATTATGATCATAATCTGATGAAAACCCTTTCATTAAAGGCAACCTGTAATTAGTGGCGAAATCCAACCCCTCAACCAAGTCAAAAACTGAAGTGTGCCAATCTAGAGAAAAACCTATAAACAAGGCCATTTAAAAACTCTTCACCAGATGATAAAATCGTAGGCTCTTCCAAATTCAAAGCATTTGCAAACGACAAATTAAATGCAACTGAAATGATGGAATTTGCTATTTAAACGGAGAAAACATTGGGTAAAGGAGAAAATGATGGTTACCAGCATTTTCTCCTTTTTCCAAAAATGTTTTCAAAAGCTCTCTTTCTCACGATTGTTAAAACTAAGGAAGTGTGGTAAAAAGTAGAACATCAAATAAGCACCACTTCCTACTCACAAGCATTCTACATTACACCGAGGAATCTCTAATGCATTACAATTTGAATAAATTACAACCACAAAACAATGTGTATTAATCTTCTAAATCAACTAGTTTACATGTTTGTGATTCATTGGCCATAAAAAACTGTTGTCTTCTGCTTTATATTCCAAGTCTGAGGATATAGTCTTATGGTTTAACCCTTACCAAACAATTCTGTGTTGAAACATCCCCTAGGAAGGGAGTTTTTAAGAACATTGTGGAAAAATGCGGGTAACAACCAATTTTTCCCTTTCTCACAATGTTTTATACGCTATCAAAGACAGAAGTCATCATTTGAGCTACATTAAATTTTGTTGTCTGCAAATGCTTTGAATTTGGCAGGGTCCAAAATTTTGCAGTTTTGTAAAGAGTTAACTTTGCCAGAAAATTTGAATCACTAGAATCCATCCATGTACAAACTTTCAGTACTAAAATGAAAAAGCTGTTAGATGGATTGATGCCCTTTCTAAACTAGGAGCCTGTATTAATCATCAGTACCTTGCTTGCTATATCAGAACTAGTCATTAACATTCCACACCTGTACAAACTACATGTTACTTGTCAGACCCATTTTTCCCCCTAAGAAACCAGTCTGTATTTAGTAAGAATACTAGCAAGAGCACTGCATGCGCATGCCACGGCTACAGTTGCTTTGAGTGAAAATTCTACTTGTCGAAAAAGAAGAATAACCGTGTCAAAAATTTTGATGGTTACCTACTCCTTTTGTATGACTTCCCTTTTTGATAGTTCACAACCAGTCCAAAAGAAGTAGACTAACTAGATATCATCAAGACAAACATTCTGACCAAATTTCGTAAGTATTGGGCTGTGTAAGTAGCCTCTAAATAATGCACACAAGGTTTTCCTGAGGTTTGTTTCACTGACCAACTTTTTGACCAACATGACCAAATTTTGAACTTGTCCTAGATGTCATCCAAACAAACCTCTTTGACTAAGTTTCATGAGTATCTGACTGAAAATTTGACCTCTAAACTGCACACATGGTTTTTCTTAGATTTAACCCAGTGACCTATATTTTAACCCTATGTTGACCAAATTTTGACTTACTGGAGTCAGACATATCATCAGGACAAACATTCTGATCAATTTTTTATGAGTGTTGGCCTGAAAATGTGGTGTCTAGAGTACTCACATGCTTTTTCTACAATTTGTCAAAGTGACCTACTTTTTGACCCAACATCACCAAATCTCATACAGTTGACTCTCATTATGTCAAAATCGCTTATCTCAAAACTCCTGTTATGTCAAAGTCAAAACTTTGTCCGAACTTCGTGCCTCTTTATTTTATGTTGATTTTTGTTTTTATCTTGAAACCATTGCATCCAAAAAACCGTTGTGTCGCAGTAGTTTTGAAAGCAATTTCGTACTTCGGATATCTTTTCATTTATATCCGCCATTGTTTGTAGATAATAGGGTGCCAATTCACACAATACGAAATTATCGTAATTGATTCATTACATATCGAATTATAAAAGGTGTTAATGAGTTTGTAGCATTGTAAACAGAGGTTCATGTGAGATTTATACACATCGTGAAAAATACACTGAGTGATAAGGCGCATTAATTTGTCTCTCTTGCTAATTGCTCATTTTTTGGGGGGTGAACACATTGTCACCATTGTCATGTATTAAGTCGGTCTGCACGAATGTGGCTAATACATTTCTTGAATGCTCATGATGTCAAATGCAACTTGATTGAGCCTTTCCTGTGGCCATGCAAACCAGCAAGGGACCTTTAAATTTTCGGGGGATAACTGGTTTGGTCGTTTAATTAAAACAGAGGCACGATGCATACGCTTCATGTAAAGTCATACAGTAAACAAGAGGGCCATGATGGCCCTGTATCGCTCCACTGGCTTTTTAACCCTTTACCACACAAATCAAAGTGCTAATGACCCTGAAAGAAAAGGCTTTCAAAAACATCGTGAGAAAAGGACAACATGTTGTCAGCCAGTATTTTCTCCTTTTCCCACAACGTTTCCTAACCTATCAAAGACAGAAATAGTGATTTAAGCTACATTCAATTTGTCTTTTTGCAATGGCTTTAAACTTGGTACAGTAAAAAAAAATTGTCATTTCTTAAAGAGTAAAATTAACGTATCATGTGCTTAATTGGCATTGACAGAGACATACAGCATAAAAAGTCTGTATGGTAATAAACTTACTTTGAAAACATAACCTCCACCCTGCCCGCCAAACAAAAACAGTCATATCTTTTTAAATGCAAAGATAATGTCAGTGAATACAAGCAGGTTCATTCATTAGCATGAAAGGTAAAGTTCTGAAAAAATTTGAGTGATAGAAACCTTACTTTAAATTAAACATTCCATTCATGTGAGCATAACCATTAGCATCAAAATAAATCACTCTCCCTTAAAACAGAACATTTCCTCTCCAAAAAACTTGAATAACAAACTCCAATAATGTATAAGTGCAGTTTGATAATCAAGGGAGGTAAATAGTAACAAACTTTATCTTGTATAACAGGAGTTATTTCCCTTTATTACTGTTTTAAATTACAGTCACTATATAAGCCCATGTAAAACTTGTGATCTCCGGGGCAGAGCCAATTTTGACCCCAGGGCTATAATATGAAGGAATTTGATAGAGGTCCATTAGATAAAGCTACATGCCAAATTTGGTAGCCCTGGGCCTTATGGTTTCAGACAAGAAGATTTTCAAAGATGTTCAATATTTTTCAGTTTTGTTGCCATGGCAACCAGAGTTTTCGAAGGAATCAAATTCTTTCAAGAAATTCTAAAGAGGACCATGGCAGGATCATTTCTGTGAAGTTTCATCAAATTTGGATGGGTAGTTTCAGAGAAGAAGTTTGAAAAAAAAGTTAATGCACGGACGGACGCACGCACGCACGACGGACACTGGGCCATGACATAAGCCCGCTGGCCTTCAGCCAGTGGAGCTAAAAAAGGCCATTTTGGAGGTTGTTCCACAACGCCACGAGGACCCCGTCCTATTTTATGTTTACTTCCCGTTTTTGGTATGTGTCTTCGAATTTTTATATCGAACTCCTGTTATGTCAAATTATTTTTGTTGTCCCCAGGGATTCGAGATAATGAGAGTCAACTGTACTTGTCTGAGATATAATCAAGACAAACATTCCGATCAAGTTTCATGAAATGGGGCTTCTAGAATGCACACAAGGTTTTCCTGAGATTTGGCCAAGTGACGTACTTTTCCAACCAACATGGATCAATGTCAAACTTGTCCAAGATATCATCAAGACAAATTTTCTGACCAAGTTTCCTGATTTCAGACCAAAAATGTGGTCTCTAGAGTGCACATAAGCTTTTTCTAAGATTAGGCTCAGTAACCTACTTTTTGACCCAACATGACCCAATTTCAAACTTGTCCAAGATATCATCAAGACAAAGGTTCTGACCAAGTTTCATGAATATTTGGCATAAAATGTGACCTCTACAGTGCACACAAGGATTTCCTATGATTTGGCCCAGTGACCTACTTCTTGACACTACATGACCCAGTTTCACACTCTCCGAGATATTATTAAGACAAACAATCTGAGCAACTTTCATGAGTATCCGACTGACAATTTGGCCTCCAGAGTGGACACAAGGTAATTGTTGAAGCTCAGACGACTGACGACAGACAGCAAAATCCCAAAAGCTCACCTTGGGCAATTTGCACTCTCAGGTGAGCTAAAAAGTTACTGGCCGAACACAAACCCTATCTCTCAAAAACTCATCTTGATCTTGTTGTATGACATAACTCTTGCACCTGACATATTGTCTCAATGTGGTTAACATTAATTTTTGGGCAATGTTATTTTGAAATTAAGAAATATGAAACAAGAGGGCCATGATGGCCCTGAAGTCACTCACCTGAGCCTTTTGATCAAACATGACCCATTTCCAATTTCTTCAGAGATATTAAGACAAACATTCTGACAAACACTCATTAGCATTGAACTTACAATTATGGCCTCTAGAGTGCACACAAGCTTTTTCTAGAATTTGTCTCAGCGGCCTACTTGACATGTAGAAATTATCCAGACAAACATTCTGACAAACTTTCATGAGTATTTGAAAGAAAATGTAACCTGTAGGGTGTACAAAAGGTTTTTCTAAGATTTGACCAAGTGACCTAGTTTTTTATCCAACATGACCCATATTCATACAGGGTGTATCATAATATATGTCCTTATTCTAAACATGAATATTGTCAGCACATGTTGGTTTAAGATGAATGGAAACCTACCACCTTTTTGCAGGCATAATAAAATTTCATTTGATATATAATACACAGACATTACCTAAACATTCTTTGATATTCTGCACTTTTTCTGACAGGTCCATTTCACAACAAGTGTCATCATAACGTCAATTCTGGGACTTTAAATAACGTCAACTTTTTGTTTAAAGGGGTGTACAGGCTTACAGCATCAAAATGTGTTTAGAGCAACAGAGAAATTGGGTTTTCATTTGGAAAAATGCTACACAATGTGACAATTACCTCATGGGCTGTTTTCAGGGCAGGTGGTAAAGTGGTTTGCGTATTTTTGTGCATATGGCGAGGACAATGCCGACACTGTAAATAAGGAGGGCTTTTTGAATATTCTGAGAAAGAATTTCATTCAAATGCCAAAAGAAAAGGGTATTAACCTTGAGACATGTGTACTAGTACATACATTTGATTTCAGCAAGGAGAAGCCACACAACACATGACCTGAAGTATACTTGAATGACTTTCAAAAGCATCCTGGCAAATGTTAATTTCTTTCAGGCATGGCTACACAATCCTCAAGACTTTTTCTTGTAATGTGCGATATAAAAGGTGCACGGCCAAATGTCAGGATATACTTAGGACTTTAAAGCTGCAAAGCTGCAATCAAGACAGAAATTTATTAAAATACCGGGAGGGGGGGATTACAGACATGTAATGAAAAACTAACAATAAACTTAACATCACAATTGCTCAGAGTAGACGTCATTGTTGTAAAAATGGACTTGTCAGAAAAAAGTGAAGTATATTAGCTATCAAAAGAGTAATGTCTATGTACTACATATCAATAAAATTTTATTATGTCTGCAAAAAGTTGGCAGCTTTCAATTCAGTTTGAATTTAGATTACTGGAAAATACTGACTCTAAGAATAAGGACAGATAATATGAAACACCCTGTACTAGTCTAAGATATTATCAAGACAAACATTCTGACCAAATTTCAAGAGTATTGGACTGAAATTGTGGCCTCTAGAGCGTACACAAGGTTTTTCTAAGATTTCACCCAGTGACCTAGTTTTTGACCTCACATGACCCATTTTCAAACTCGTCCAAGCTATCATCATGACAAACATTCTGACCAACTTTCAAGAGCATTGGACTGAAAATGTGGCCTCTGGAGTGTACACATGGTTTTTCTAAGATTTTGACCTAGTGACCTAGTTTTTGACCTGACATGGCCCATTTTCGAACTTGTCTAAGATATCATCAAGACAAACATTCTCACCAAATTTCAAGAGTATTGGACAGAAAATGTGGCTTCTGGAACATACACAAGGTTTTTCAAAGATTTGACCTAGTGACCTAGTTTTTGACCCAACATGGCCCATTTTCGAACTCGTCTGAGATATCATCAAGACAAACATTCTGACCAACTTTCAAGACTATTATACTGAAAATGTGGCCTCTAAAGCGTACAAAAGGTTTTTCTATGATTTGACCTGGTGACCTAGTTTTTTACCTGACATGGCCCATTTTCAAACTCGTTCGTGATATCATCAAGACAAACATTCTGACCCTTTTTCAAGAGTATATGACTGAAAATGTGGCCTCTAGAGCAAACACATGGTTTTTCTAAGATTTGACCTAGTGACCTAGTTTTTGACCCGACCTAATCCGTTTTTGAACTTGTTTGATATATCATCAAGACAAACATTCTGACCAGCTTTCAAGAGCATTGGACTGAAAATATGGCCTCTGGAGTGTACACAAGGTTTTTCTAAGATATGACCTAGTGACCTAGTTTTTGACCTGACCTGACCCATTTTCAAACTCATTCGAGATATTATCAAGACAAACATTTTGACTAAGTTTCATGAGTTTCGGACAGAAAATGTGGCCTTCAGAGCAAAAACAAATTCAAATATAGCAATTTTTCTAATTCAAGGGCAGATAACTCCGGTTGTTCTGGTCCGATTAGACCCATAATCAAACTCATCCGAATTTTATGGTCATATATATTTTGACCAAGTTTAGTGCTGATTGTTTAATATTTGTAGATGCTAGAGTGTAAACAAAGTCAAATATAGCAATTTTTCTAATTCAAGGGCAGACAACTCCAGCCGTTCTGGTCCAATTAGATCCATAATCAAACTCACCCGAGATCTTACTGTCATATACATTTTGACCACATTTGGTGATGATTGGTTTATATTTGTAGATGTTAGAGTGTAAACAAAAAATGTGAACGGACGAAGGACGACGACGGACGGTGAGTGATCACAATAGCTCATCCTGAGCACTTTGTGCTCAGGTGAGCCAAAAAGTTGTGGCCCAGACAAGAAAACCGACATTTGACCTTGCCATGACTTTGACCTATGGGCCCGATACATTGTAATCATGTAGATGACAATAATGCACATTTATACCCAAATTCATTCATCATCAAAAAAGTTACAAGCCAGACACAAACATAACCCCTAAAAATTTTTTTTTTAAATATAAATTGACCTTGCCATGACCTTGACCTTTGACCTATGGATATGATTTTTTGCACATGACACATCAGTTATATCTGATGGCCTGGACACTAGGACGGATGGATGGGCACAAAGATAGAAGGACAAAACAAAACTATTTGCCCCAGAAACTTTTAAAACTTGAGGACATCTTTCTGCCAAACAAAAATACTCACCAACCACCATAAGGGTAAACTCAAACCCCTTTTTGACTGACTTTCTGTGGACTTGGTTTGGAAGATTGGCAAACCCGACATAGCCAGACTGATCTGGATTGACAAACTGAAAGTACAAAAAAGATACACTTAGTGTCAATAATGCTGCATTGCTTTCCTGCAATGCTGAGAAAATAGGCTTTTGAAAACATTATATGAAAATAGAAAACTCAGGCAATATTTGTTCTTTCCTACATTCTTTCTCTATCTGTTCAAAGATGAATCTAATGTTACAAACAACATTTAATCTTGTCTATCAATATTTTCAACAAGGATAAGTGCCTTAACCCTTTACCACACAATCCAAACTTTTAACGACACTAAGAAGGAAGGCTTTTGAAAACATTGTGGAAAAAGGAGAAAAACGTTTTCTAATCTTTCCAAAAATGAATTTCAAAAATTGATTTACATTTATTTTGTCATCTGCAAATGCTTTCAATGCTTATCTATTAGGAAGTAAAGTTAACCCTTTACCACAAAACTCATAGTTTTAACAACCTAAAGAAAACGGCTTTCGAAAACATTGTGGAAAAAGGAGAAGATGCTGGTAAACCAGCATTTCCTCCTATTCCCAAGGTGTTTTCCACCCTTTCCAGAGCAAATTTCAATTTTCGAGTCATATTTGTCATCTTAAAAATAATTTCAATTTGGACAAATCTAGGATTTTGTTGTTTGGTAAAGAGTTAATGGGCAGCTTATACTATTACGGGAGACCACTCCTTCATGCATGGCTTCGTCCCGATTTAAATACAATACCTAACAACTGCGTTAGGGAGATATCTCTTTAGCTCAGTGATTAAGGTATTGGTCTTTTAAACCTCGAAAAACGAGGATCTTGTCCGCCATGGGTTCGAATCCCGCCACATGCGGTTTGTATTTCAGCCATGCATTTATTCATTTGTTTCTTTGTTACGGACTTCGTTCGTAAGATGGGGGCTCGTCCGGGATTGGCCATTGAGCCATTAATCCCATTTGTTGTCTAAAAACGGACATTTGTTGTCTAAATAATACATTTACTGCCTAATAAGGCTTTGAGTCATCAATAAATGATGACTTTAAGAGGGGGTGTGTTACGGGAGACCACTCCTTCATGCATGGCTTCGTCCCGATTTAAATACAATACCTAACAACTGCGTTAGGGAGATATCTCTTTAGCTCAGTGGTTAAGGTATTGGTCTTTTAAACCTCGGAAAACGAGGATCTTGTCCGCCATGGGTTCGAATCCTGCCAGATGCAGTTTGTATTTCAGCCATGCATTTATTCATTTGTTTCTTTGTTACGGACTTCGTTCGTAAGAATACACAAGAGACAGGTCAAGCTTCTGGAGAGCAAGGTACCAAGTTTGGAGTCTCACTGTGTGTAGGAATAAGCTTTGGGATCTAAAATACCTTTGATTTTTAATGTGCATAAAATGCATAAAATGTATTAGTGAGTGGCTGGCAACCCCAGCATACTCAAATGTTTTAAATGGAAAACTTAAGCCTTTGAATAAAAGCTGTAAAAAAAAAAAAAGGATTATGTGTAATTTTTAATGTGCATAAAATATAATATTGCTTGGCTGGGAATCCCTGCCCACTCAAAAATCTTAAATGAAAAGTTATGACTGTGAATGATTAAGTAGCTTCAAGTAAATGAGAACTTAAAACTGCATAAGTGTGGAGCCTCAAATGGGATCGGAACAAGGTAAATGTAATTTCAATAATGCCCAGAAAAAGATTTAAATGTGTGATTCCAGTTCAGTATGTTTGTCTGTTTTTAACATTCATTACTTCAGGTAAATAATGTAAACATATTTTTCAACATCTGAGATTGTTTCTTTCCCCCACTGGAAAGTAAATCATCATTATTAGCCCCTTAACCTTAATTCTTTACTAAATAATCATGTGTCTCTATGACCCTGAGGAAAAGGATGTTAGAAACTAAATGCAAAATGGAGAAAATGCTAATAGCCAGCATCTCCTCATCCCAAAATACCAAATCCAACCCTTTGAGACAGAGAACATGAATGCATGCATAAACAAGAAGACATCACTCGTAACAAGCAGTCTGTCCTTTTGCCTACATTGTTTTCTGCAAATGGTCTGCAATTAGGCATCTGCAGGGGGTAATGTGTTAAAAAGTGCAAAGTACAAGTATCCAGTCTAACAGGTTTTTAGTCCTTGACCCTTTTCAGACAGGATCTACAACAAAATGTTTCATCCTTAACCTTTTCAGTACCATAGGCAAAAACAGGAGCTTTTACAGAAGACCCAGATGAAAATCAGCCTAGATAGTTCATGCAGTCTGATCTTGGATCTCCACCATCTGCTGGTTGAGTAGAGCCTACAGGATAAAAATCTTTCACAGTTTCCATATCAACTCAATACCCCTCAGTAGTATAATGGTTTCTTGGGCGTCACCAATTTTTCCTTCTTTCACACTGTGTTTGATAGCGTCAGTCATCTTTAAGTGCTTTTCAAATATTAGTCAGTGGTACTAAATCCGCCTAACGATGTTTACAGGTACTTGAAGGCTGTTTGAAGAGTGATTTGAGTGAAGACAACGTATATACATAATTCAGAAACTTCAAGATCAAGATCAGACTGCGCAGAACACGCTAAGGAGGTATTTGTTAAGGACAGTGTAGATCAAGATCAGACTGCATAGAACACGCTAAGGAGATATTTTAATTACCAAATCAAAACTTTGATGGAACAGCAATATTTCGGTTATTGATGTCGAATTGAAAATTAAAGAGTAGATCAAGATCATTTCGCAGGATGTGAACAGCACGTTTAATCTCGTTCAAACGTGTCCGGTCAAGTCTCTATTTGTTGTTTATTTGCGTTATATAAATATTACTGCGATATCTGTACACAATTACTGAGAGTATAACCTTTCGACATGACCTTATACTGTTTTCTTATAGAATCACTCGACTTAAAGTATTTTTCAAATATTAGTGAGTGGGAATTAATCGTCTTTCAGATACTTAAAGGTACTTGAAGACTGATTGAAGATGATTCCAGGGGGGTCTAGTACTATAAAGTGAATGAACAAATTTGAAATCGTAAAGGTGGTTAGTTTAAACATATTTATTTTACATCGATTGAGAAACAAGTTCTGACAACTTATACTAATCTCTCTCGATTCTGCTTCCTGGGAGGTTAGTACGGAAAATGTCAAAACCCGCGGCCTTTCATCTATTATTAACCCTTTGACTGGTAAGCGTAACTCACTGACCTTTTACGGGCACTGTAGATCAAAGTCTGACTGCAGAAGAACATGCGCTTTAATGTTTGTTGCGGACAGTGTAGATCAATATTTCGGTTATTGATGTCGAATTGAAAATTTAAGTGTAGATCAAGATCATACTACATAGAACACGATAAGGTAATATTATTTCCCCCTAAATCATAACTTTGAAACAGCAATATTTCGGTTATTGGAGGTTATTGATGTAAAGGATGTGAGCAGTATGTTTAATCTCGTTCAAACGTGTCCAGTCAAGTTTCTTTTTGTCGGTTATTTCATTATGTAAATTTTACTACGATGTCTTTAAACAATTATTGACTTTCCGCCCCAAATTATTATTAACACTTTTAATTGCCAAGCGCCACTCACTGACCTTTTGAGGACAGTGTAGATCAAGATCAGACTGCACAGAACATGCAGCCGTCCAATTATTATTGTTAAATTTCTTTTTGTTAGTTATTGTGTTATATAAATTTTACTGAGATGTCTTTAAACAATTACTGAGAGCATAACTTTTTGCCCCAAATTATTATTTAACCCTTTGACTGGTCGCGACTCGCGGACTTTTTACCGACAGTGTAGATCAAGATTAGACGGCGCGACCCACCAATTGTTATTAGCCCTTTGGCTGCTAATCGCGACTCACTGACCTTTTGTGGACGATGTAGATCAAAATCAGATTGCACAGAACATACACTTTAATGTTTGTTGCCGACAGTGTATATCAAGATCAGACTACACGGAACATGAAGCGCAATCCCCTTACATTGTACAATGGCATGACTCGTTTTCATGTTTAATACTGTTTGCATTCCACAACATCATACCCCGATTCGTTGCTCGTCACTATTTAGACTTTACAATGACACGCCCCCCCCTCCCCCACCCCCTCCCCCCTCTCCCCGAATCGTTCGTTGCTCGTAATTTTAACCTCTATCATTCTTACATGAAGATACGCTTTAAAATCACTGCTCATTAATTATACAAAGTTCTGTGAAAATTGGATTGAAAGGATCTTTTGAGGTGGTAAGTTTTATTTTTATATTAATTCTTAATATATTAGACAGTCAATAATTCGTTATACCGGTGTACAGAGATTTTCCTTTTTTCTTATTAACGATTATGCAAACAATTTAAAAATTGGATAGAAATTGATAACATAATGAGGAAAAAAAAAATACAGTGATATATTCGCAATGATAGGACCATGAAACTTGTTTATACATAGTGTATTTCATAATAGAAAATATGGTGGAAAAGTAATTTTTTTTTTTTTCGATTTTTCTATTTCTTATCCCTCTCAAACTGTTTTCCTTATATTATCATATAGAATTATTTTCATTTATAAATGGTGTTGTTTTTTTTTTCTTTCAGGCATAAAGCAGCTGATACATGTGCTATTTATTCCTAAAGTAAATAAATATGAGTAAAGGATACAAGAACGTGAGGAACTATTTATAGACATTACGAATAGAGTACAAGTTCTAACCTGTTCATAGGAAACAAGAACGTGAGGAACTATTTATAGCCATTACGAATGGCGTACAAGTTTTATCTTGTTTGTAAGACACAAGAACGTGAGGAACTATTTATAACACAATAGCGTACTAGTTTTATCATAATCATTTACTTTGTATCAGTGAACCTCTTACTGTGAAAATGGATTCCTTCGAGATGGCTTTAGAGACAATGGTCCAATCTTATACCGATGCTGAAGAGTTGATGAATTTTTCTGCGACCATGGGTATTCAGGATTCCCCTATTGTAAGGTTCCGTTTATTCCAACTGCGAAATCCGGAGTACAGTGATCATTTTATAAATGAACAAATTGATTCGTTATTTCATAATTTAGGAGGTCCAGTGGCTATAACCAATGACAGTAGTGACTTAGATTTGGAATCGGTAAGAATAGAAAAAGAGATACAGGGGGCAATAAAAGCGCTTCTGTTTGACGACGAAATGGAGGAAACTGCTCGAGTTTGTGTTGAAGATGGGGAATGGAATCCTGTACTCCCTCCAAATCAGCCTCAGCCAGGATCTTCGAACGATATTCGGTATAATATTCGAAAGAAGTCTGAAAGAACGTATG
The DNA here is from genome assembly GCA_946811185.2 of Hippopus hippopus. Taxonomy (NCBI): domain Eukaryota; kingdom Metazoa; phylum Mollusca; class Bivalvia; order Cardiida; family Cardiidae; genus Hippopus; species Hippopus hippopus. Next base: position 20,027,213 of record OX328109.1, on the reverse strand, counting down.
CCAAAAACAAGGCTGTGGACAGGACCTATGAGATAAAAATAGACGAAAGACATTACGGTCAAAGTATAAGTGGTATTCAAAGAGGACTTGAGCAATTATTCGAAAATGTATTAAATGAGACCGGAGGTAATGTAGCTGGTAATGACTTGGGACGGGTAATTATTCAACACGAAGGACTTGATAACCCTATTATAGTTCCACTACAGAGATGGGATCAACTTAATGCGGCAAAAGTTATAGAGGCCATTATGAAAGTGCTAAATAGCCATCAAGAACTGTTAATTGATCAGAGTTTTATTATTGTTATTGGTTTGATCATTTTGCCAAAAGGATCATCAAAACGACAAATGACAAAAGTAAAGGGTAAGAACAATTTGGTACATCTAAAAAGGTCCCTTGTAACTATTGAAAATAAAGACAATTTGTGTATGGCTAGGGCTATAGGGGTCAGTTGGGCAAAATTAAACAGATGCACTGTAGATGAATGGAAAGAAATAAGGAAAAACAGAGGGGAAAGAAGTAATATAGACTTGATTTTAGAACACAGAAAAGTACCCGAAAGTTATTATAAAAATTTACGCAATAAGAGTAGAAACGAACAAAAGAAATTCGCCCAAGCACTGTGCCATGCCGTCGGTGTGAGCACCGAGCAACCCGGTGTGAGCACCGAGCAACCCCTCAGTTTAAATGATGTTAGGATGTTTGAAGAATTCCTTGGTGTTCGTGTAATGGTGGTGAGTGCTCGCTTAGGAAACAAATTTATAACCGTGGCTAGCAATGACAAGTGTCCATGCATTTATATTTATTTGGTTGATGATGATCACTTTCACGCCATTACCAGCATCACGGGATTTTTCAGTTGCAGTTATTTCTGTACAAAATGTCTCAAACATTATAATGACAGAGAAGGACATCAATGTGAAATAAAATGTATTGTCTGTAAAAGTGACTCGTGCCTTAACGTAGAACCTGTGAAATGTAGCGACTGTAATATGTCCTGCAGATCGGCAGTTTGTTACGCTGAGCACAAAAAAGTTACAACATACAAATTTGGGCCTAAAAAAGGACAACCCAGTGGCCCTTCACCATGCGAAAAATGGTGGAAGTGTCCCACATGTTTCAAGGTGTTGAGAACAGACAAACGCAAAAAGGAGGAGCATCGATGTGGCGAATACCAGTGCTCCTCCTGTCACAAATATGTCATGGATGATCATAAATGTTATTTAAGAGCCACACCGGCCAAAGAATATTACATTCCAAAATTTATATTTTTTGATTTTGAATGCAGTCAGGATGAGATGAGCTACTGCGTTGAAGGATACGTACCCGATTCTAAATTGAATTGTAAGGACTGCCAATTGCCAGAGATATGTAAATCTTGCTCCAAATGTCAGAATTGCAAAACAGCATGGTGCGGTAAAGCGACCCACCGTCCAAACTTTGTTGTAGCGCATTCAGTATGCCCTAAATGCATTGAAAAAGAACTGACACCCGATTCCGTATGTAAGGGTTGTGGTACTCGTTGCGAAGAATGTGACAACACTGATCTGCACGAGAATGAGGACCCAGGTCCTTGTCCCGGTAAATGCGGATTCAGAGAAGTCATATTCGAGGGCGCGGATACCGCCGAAAAGTTTGGACAGTGGCTCTTTACGGATCAACACGAATATTTCAAGGTTGTTGCCCATAACATGAAAGGGTATGATGGCTATTTTATTTTGGAATATTTGATCGATCAATCCATAAGGCCGGACAAAATTATTTACAACGGTTCGAAAATTATGTATATGACAGTGGAGAAAGATTTACATATGAAGGTGATTGACAGTCTCAACTTTTTACCCATGAAATTATCAGCACTCCCCGAAGCATTTGGCTTACATGAATTGAAAAAAGGGTGGTTCCCGCATTATTTTAATACTAGAGAGAATCAAAATTATGTTGGACCCTACCCTGATGCTAAAGATTATGGTTACGATTTTATGAGTGAGAAAGAAAGAAGCGAGTTAATAGCGTGGTTGAGTGAGAGAGAAAATGAAATATTTGATTTTAGAAAAGAAATGTTAGAATATTGTAGAAGTGATGTAGATATTTTAAGACAAGCTTGTATGAAATTTAGACATTTATTAATGAGTGCTACGGGGGAAGAGAAAGTGGTTCTCAATAAAAAAGGGAAGGAAGAGAAACAATGGGTTGGAGCCGTGGATCCATTCGATTCAGTCACTATAGCTTCCGTTTGCATGAACGTTTTTAGAACCAAATTTTTGGAAGAAACATGGCGCGTAAAACTGAAAGGCAATGATCAATGGGTACCCGCAAAAGTCATCGACGAAAAATTGTACATACAAAAGGGAAACGAATGGGTCCACGAATCCGAATTGAAAGGAGTGAAAGTGTGCAAGAAAGAATTTGTAAGTACCCCCATGGCGGAAATGGAAGAAATATGGCGCGTAAAACTGCACGGCAATGATCAATGGGTACCCGCAAAAGTCATCGACGAAAAATTGTATATACAAAACGGAAACGAGTGGGTCCAAGAATCCGAATTGAAAGGAGAGAAAGTGTGCAAGAAAGAATTTGTGAGTTCCCCCATAGCGAAAATTCCTCCCAGTGGTTACAATGATCAATACAGTAAAGCGTCAATTCAATGGTTAGAGTGGAGGGCGAAACTCGATAACGTTCATATCCAACATGCTTTGAATGAAGGGGAGAAAACGATCCCCGGCACTCGCTACAAATTGGACGGATATTGTAGAGAAACCAACACGGTCTATGAATATCACGGATGTATATTTCATGGATGCCCCGTGTGTTTCTCTGACAATCGTGAAGAAACGTATCACCCACTCACACACCAGTCTTTGGACGAATTGTACGCGCTGACATTGAAAAAACAAACACGCCTCGAAAATTTAGGTATGAAATATATTTGTATTTGGGATCACGACTTCAAAAAACAACAAAACCAAAACCCTGAACTTCGGCAATTCATTTCTCAGCTAGATGTCATGGATCGACTTGACCCGAGAGAAAGTTTCTTTGGGGGTCGCACCAATGCTAGCCGGCTTTATTACAAAGTAAAAGAAAACGAGCGAGTGAAATATGTGGATTTTACGAGTCTTTATCCTTGGGTAAACAAGTATTGTCGTTATCCCTTAGGTCACCCCTCAGTCATTTCCAAAGATTTCGGGGACATCAAGGATTATTTTGGTATTGCCAAGGTGAAGATTATCCCTCCCAGGGGACTCTATCACCCAGTCCTTCCTTACAGGTCCAACGGCAAACTAAAGTTTTCTTTATGTCGGACCTGCGCGGATACCGAAAGTCAAACCCCGTGCGAATGTACAAATGAACAAAGAGAGTTGACTGGTACGTGGTGCACCCCCGAAATACAAACGGCTGTCAGATTAGGGTATAAAATCACAAAAATTTATGAAGTATACCACTGGGAAGAAAGCACTCAATATGACCCCAAAACCCATGAAGGAGGACTGTTTGCTCAATATATTAACACATTTTTGAAATTTAAACAAGAAGCAAGCGGCCCTCCCAAATGGATTAAATGTTACGATGATATGAATAAGTACATCGGACAATATGTGGAAAAAGAAGGGGTCTCATTGGATCGACAAAATATTCGAAAGAACCCAGGACTTAGAGCTTTGGCAAAACTGTGTCTCCATAGCTTTTGGGGAAAGTTTGGTCAGAGACTTAATATGCGACAAACGGAATTTTTTCACGAAAGTCAGGCCAACATGTTTTTTCAACTTTTTTCCGATCCATTGAAGCAACCCATCGATTTTCATATATTGTCTAATGATATGATACAAGTCGAATGGCAGTATAAGGACGATTGTCAACCCGAAGATAACAAAACCAATATATATTTGGCAACATTTACAACGTGCTGGGCCAGACTTAAACTTTACAGTGTACTTGAGGCATTAAACAGAAGAGTCTTGTATTACGATACGGACAGTGTGATATACGTGAGTCGTCCAAATGAGTATGATCCACCTCTAGGTGATTACTTGGGTGAACTGACGAATGAGCTTCAGAATGGAGAGTACATTGTGGAGTTTGTGTCTGGGGGGCCAAAAAATTATGCTTACAAAACGAATGAAAACAATGAAACTTGTAAAGTGAGGGGATTTACCCTAAATTATAAAAACAGTCAACTCATTAATTTTCATAGCGTGAAAGATATAGTCACAGACCCTCAAAGTAGTTCAAATATCACTGTGACCAATCCTAGTAAAATTTGTAGGGATAAAAAGAAAAGAAAATTGTATAATAGAGAAGAACAAAAAAGTTATCAAATGGTTTATACAAAAAGACGAAAAGTAGACCTCTTTGATACAGAGCCATACGGGTTTTGATGGTCGACCACTGTCAAATTTGCTTTCAACGATATTACGACATTTATATATAAACCTATAAGATATTTCTTCATTGTCACTCAATTCTCAAAAAGAAAAAGAAAGTGTCACTCAATTTTCAAAAAAATGTGTCAGACAGATACTAAAAACTGTCACACAAATATTAAAAAGTATCACTCATTTTCTTAAAAGTATCACTCATTTTTCAAAAAGGTCACTACCCTCTACGTTTTTGTACTTTTAAACGTAAATTCCCGTAGGGTCCGTTTCAAAAAAGTGTCACTCATTTTTCAAAAAGGTCACTACCTTCTACGTTTTTGTACTTTTAAACGTAATTCCCGTAGGGTCCGTTTCAAAAAAGTGTCACTCATTTTTCAAAAAGTGACACTCATTTTCTAAAAAGTGTCATTCATTTTCTTAAAAGAGTTACTCATTTTTCAAAAAGTGTCTATCATTTTCTTAAGAATGTCATTCATTTTCTTAAAAGTGTTACTCATCTGTTGTTCATCTTATTGTATCATGATTGTATTGCTTGTAAATAAAAAGATATTAAGAATGAATTTCCCTTTGTGTTTTGAGTTAATGAAACAAGCAAGAAATCGTCAACGTTCTCTATTTGATTTACCAGGTTCCTCCAACGCGTTATAATTAAGCTTTTTTTTTTTTTGGGGGGGGGGGGGGGGGGGAAACAGCTTTAGTATATTTAACACAAACATGATCTAAGAAGATGCAAAAATTATAGGAAAAATGCAAATTTAAAGCTTAATGTGAAAAATGCATGTAAAAACTGTCGTGTTAAAAGAAAATAAAAGCTGTATGACACCAATACTTTGAATTTTTTACCACTAGGAAAATTTTCAGATATTCAAAGCAATTTAGCTTTTTTGCTTAAATGATTGACTCCATCTCTGAAGGAGTCGAAAATATCGTGAGAAAAGGAGAAAATGCTGGTTACCAGCATTTTCTCCCCCACCCACAATGCTCCCACATGCTCTTTACGTACAACTGTTGGAAAAAAAAAACAGCAATGCAAAAGTTACTGTAGCTTATAAAGCTACCTAATAATCGTAACAGAGAGTGTGCATTGAGGCAAGATCAGACAATGCAGTAGAGCAGGCTGACCTGAGTAACATGTAAATTGAAGTCATCAGTCATCTTGTCTCCGATTCAAATTAACACCAATGATAAATAAACTGTTACCAAACAACCCTGTTTCAAAAATCCCTATTGGAAAAAACGGGAATATGAAAACACTGTGAGAAAATCCAGTAGCCCGCAAATGCTGCTTTCCTCACACTGTCCCAATCCCTTTAAAGATGATTTCTATCACTCAGACCATATCTACCGGAGATACATATTCAATACAACTACTTCTAATTACTTTAACTCTTTACCAGACGACAAAATCGTGGACTTGACTGAAATGAAAGTATTATTTCTTTGCAGACGACAAATCAAATGTGACTTAGAAATTGAAATTTGTTTTGGGAACAGTAGAAAACATTGTGGGAAAAGTAGAAAATGTTGTAGGAAAAGGAGAAAATGCTGGTTACAAGCATTTTCTCCTTTTACCATCATTCTCCCCTTTTTCCACTATGCTCTCAAAGGGCTTCTTTCGTAGGGTTTTTAGAAGTAGGGATTGTGCGGTAAAAGGTTAGATATATATATATAGAATAGTAAGCTCCTTACTAAAGAATTCAAATAATACTTTAGAATTCATTCCATGTGGAGTAATAGTACCAAGAATGTGCATCCAAGATGTTTCTTTCAATAGTCTTTTCCTGTTATTTGAAACTTTCTCAATAGACATAAATGTAAAATCATGAATGATATGTCCAGGGGAATTGAAATGTTCTGAAACATTTGTAATCATATCAGGGAAATGTAGAATGTCAAATTTATGTTTATTTATGCGATTGGCACATTTCTGGTGGGTTTGTCCAACATACTGAAATTTACATTTCTTACATGTAATTAAATATATTATATGTATTTATATATATTACATCAGTAGAAATGCAGGAAAGGTCTTGCTTTATTTAATGCATGCATGATGTAGTACTGCTTGTAAAACAATCAGACTCATGAATGGTTAAGCACTTAATGGTTGAAATGTTTCAGTATGGGAACTTTTTTTGACATACACACTCTTTACAATGTATTTTACGGATCAGAATCTCTTCTGATTAGTCCACTTCCTTTTGCAGTTAATTGGTTGTCTAATTTTAGAACGACTGTCTGATTTCTTAACAGGTCATTTTCGTCATGATCTAAACATAGATAACGTGTCCAATCATGTTTGTCAGTTTATTAACTAGACAACAGGATAAGTAGTTAAAACAATCTGATGCCATTTCTTGTCCTGGTAAATATCATTTCCAGCTTGTTACTCGGTTTATAAAATTCTCAATGTCAGATATCATAATTGAACGTTTGGGTCATTTTGAAGCGTTTGCCACACCATTTCTCTGTGTCAGTATGGTTTAATCACTTTTGTATTACACTATGCATGACTCGTTTGTTGAAAATTACAAAGGCACTTAAATTACATGTTTAAAAGTGCTTTGTGATGATAGAAGTCGAAAATGTGAAATGAAAGTTTTATACTGAAGTTCTTAACGATAATAAAGTAAATGGAACACCGCAGGGCTTAATGAACTTAATAAATGACGGCCTACTTTATTATCCAATCAAGGACGATTTAAATTTAGTCAAATGCAAACGTGTTAAACCATACACTAATACCAGTATGCGTTATAACATATATAAAGCTACTTTTACCTTTTGGTGTTCTTTTATAGTAATCTTTACAGAAAATGGCGTCATTTCCGGCCTCCGACTCCTCAAAAATGTATTCCTTACCTTCGTAAATGGAGTTCTTAGCAAAAGTTAATACAAATAGGTACCAAGATCATGAATATCGATTCATGAACAATGATTTTAGCATTTTTTTGTTAGAGTTACTGCATTAATAGCCTATCTGAAATATTTCAGGTAATATTACGATATCACTTTAATCTCTAGGTGAATTCTGAGTTCAAAAGTGACTTATCGTGGTTAGAGACCAACAGTGTTAACGTTTATGAATATTTCTAATAAAAGGAAAGTTTTGATATGGAGTGGGGAATGTGAACATTATATGGGTAAGTTTTATCTATTTCATCTAATGGTTACAGTAACAGTCTGGTATGCCAGTATCTTGAAGAATATATTCAACCTACGTATCATTTACACAACGAAAGTTTTAGTTCCACTGGCCAAAGGTCAGCAAGCTTATGTAATGGCCCTATGTCTATCGTGCGTGTATGCCTGTGTCCGCCCATTGTCTCAATTTTCGAACAACTTCTTCTCATAAACTACGAGGGTTATTTCAAAGGATTTTACCTGTTTTTTTTTCTTAATGCTAATGCCAGTGCGTATAATAACATATACAAAGGTTTGTTTTTGTTTTTGTCTTGTGCTGATCTTCTATGGTAATTTTTATAGAAAATGAGGTCATTTTTAACCGCCATCTCACCAGAATGTATTCGTTACCCCCCATAAATGGATTTCTGAGCGAAAGTTAATACAAGTGGACACAAAGATCACGCAATTCGGTTCATAACAAACGATTTTTAGCCACTTTTTGTTTAAGTTACTGTATTAATAGCGTATCTAAAATCTTTCAGGCAACGTTACGATCTCACTATGATCTTTAGGTAAATTTTGACTTCCAATTTGAATTCCAAGCGAAAAATTATCGTGGACAGACACCAAGAACGTAAAAGTCGGTCAGTAAATACAGATTGGAGTCATTTAGTGTCAGTGGATGTCAAAAGCGCGTATCACCCACAGCTTTAACCCCTGTATATCCGTTGTCATTTAAGTGACACCCACAAAACTATACACTTTCTTAGTCCGTGTGACAAGGCCATTCCAATGATACCTATATTGATTTGATCTGACTGCAAATAAAAAAGTCGATTTTTCTAGGAAAAGGAGTATCGGCTCTAAAACGGCTGGGAATTGAACGACAAATACGCAGGTCAAAAGGAAAGAGTAAAGCGTCACGTATCATTTGTCAGGGTTTTCTCAAATTTCATGAATAGAAACTGCCAGAAATTGAAAGAAAGGGTTGAATACCGATTTCTTTGCTTTGTTTTTCTAAAATGTGGTGCCTTTGCCTACATTTCCTAGAATTAAACTTATCAGTACACGAATTCACTTGCTAGAAGGTTGGGTTGTCAAGAAAAAATCATTCCATTGCTGAAAGAAACAACTTCTATAACTTTCGACCAATATCTTACATTTTCGCTAAATCTAATCCATTACTAGGGTTATTAATAATATTTATGTAAACATTAACCGGCTCTCTTTATAAGTTACCTTAATCCGATTTCAAGTCAAAAACATTGACATATAAATGGGTACTGGACTTTAAAAGGATGATGCGTCTTGTCCAATCTTATTTGAGTCATTTAATTTTTTTAATTTAAAGGGAAACGACTTGATTTTTTTTTGTCATTTGCATCATAATCAATGATATAAATAGGTACTAGACATTAATCCATAGGCTGCTTTGCGGGGCTTTATGTGGTTTTACACCCAGTGAAGATCCAGGAGCCTGCGAGACTGCACAGAACGAGCTACCAGATCTTGAGTCTACTCTGTCCGATACAGTGAGAAATTTTTTGCTAAAAATATTTTGGAAAGAGCGATACAAGTGACCATGTAATAAAGAACCAGTTTATTGCTGCAAAGTCGTACGCTCTTTTTTACGGGTTTGATTTACCAGAACGGGTTAAAGGGAAGGGGCGTGACATTGTAAAGTCTAAATAGGGATAAGCGACGAATTGGGGTGCGATATTGTGAAATATAAACAATAATGAACAAGAAATCGAGTCGTGTCATTGTAAAATGTAAACATATTGTGAGTCATTGTATATTTTCTTAACGTAAAACATTGTGAGAACTACCATCGAACAATATAATGTCGTAACACATTCAGGAAATAGGATGATTTTTGAGAGAAAATCTCCCTATGTCATTGGCACAGGCACTAATAAAGAACCAATTTATTGCTGCAAAGTCGTATGCTCTTTTTACGGTTTTGCTTTATCAGAGCGTATTTAATAGCAAGATTTTTCCCCATTGTAACAGCCTATCCTGTTGGAAACCTAACAAATCGGATCGGTTTTCATTCTTTGACTCAAAGTATAAAAAGCTTTCCTTGGGAAAGTCAACAAAAAACAACATATTAAACACACAGACACATAAACATGAACGCATGCATGTACGTACTTTACAAGTTTAAAGATATACATACATGCAGAAACGCTTATTACCCGAAACCCGATCGGGTAGCTCAGGTAGCTCGTGATCAGAGAGTTGCGGGTTGGATCCCTATTTGAGTTTCAGACCTCCCACCTCTGATGCATGTGAGAAAGTTGCCAATGGCTTGGAAAGAAAGTTGTGTTTGTACTGGTGTAAGAAAAGGAAACACACAGATAGGTCCACTGACCTCCGTAATATGACATATGCTGTTAAAGCGGTGTTAAACTCGAATACAATACAATACTTACTACCACAAAACTCATTTTATAGTGTAACTGATTAGTGAGAATGAATTACATAATAAGTGAATTGTGCAATTTGATATTAGTTTACACCGCTCGAAAAAGAAAGAAAAAAAAAACTGAAGACGTAGTGAATGGGGAATTTATCTTTTAAAGCTTGTAAAATATTTTGATAAAATATTTCTCGTTTGATAAATGACTTTTCTTTTTTCGCAATGTTCTTGTTCCACCTCAACATGGTGTGTGGGTGTGTGTTTAAGGGTGTATATGACATATAAATCGCGCCAAAACCGAGTCTCATTAGCATGGCTGAATAGTTATACGGGGTCGCGGACTCGTCCCGTACCAGCGGACAAGTTCATTAGTCAGTGTTAAATAACAGTCAGGGGTTTAGGGATGATAATAAAAAAAGTTTGTACCGGAAAAGAAATACTAGAACACTAACTCTGGTTATACGTACATAATTAAATGTAATTGAAAAACGATGTTAAACCCGCTCTTAATACAAGTAACTTTGTTCCTTCATTTATGAAGGCTCTTTTCACCTTAAGTGTTGATAAACATAACGTAAAACGAAATACGACATTTTCCGATCTCATCTCCTTTAAGATTTCAAATTTGTTTACTAACTATAAATCTCAATTACTTTAACAAATAGATACTACGAGTGTGCTTTAATCATGTTTAAAATATAAGGATAATACGTTTTCTTTTTCCCACAGTGTTTTCCGAATCATACATTAAATCGAGTAATTTGATCATAGTTATCAGACGGTGTCTTTCACGAATAAAGTTTGAGTAATTTCTCTTTTTCCCACAATGTTTTTACTGCATCAGTATCTCTTTTCCCCACAATGTTTTTACTGCATCAGTACCTCTATCACAATTTTGAATAAAAGTTAGCACTGAATTTTGTTAACTTCTTTCATAGTGTACTTTAATGATACATTTCTTGTCTGGACACGCTTCTTGTACTTTTTGCCACAGGGTAAACTGTTACTACGCAAATTTTGTATTTGGTCCTGGAATAAACGACTTTAACGGTATGATATTGGGGAAAGGTGGGGGGGGGGGGGGGGGTCGCGCTGCATGTTCTGTGAAGTCTAATCTGATCTACATCGTCCACAAAAGGTCAGTGAGTCGCGATTAGCAGCCAAAGGGCTAATAACAATTGGTGGGTCGCGCCGTCTAATCTTGATCTACACTGTCGGTAAAAAGTCCGCGAGTCGCGACCGGTCAAAGGGTTAAATAATAATTTGGGGCAGAAAGTTATGCTCTCAGTAAATGTTTAAAGACATCGCAGTAAAATTTATATAACGCAATAACTGACAAAAAGAAACTTAACAATAATAATTGGACGGCTGCATGTTCTTTGTAGTCTGATCTTGATCTACACTGTCCTCAAAAGGTCAGTGAGTGGCGCTTGGCAATTAAAAGGGTTAATAATAATTTGGGGCGGAAAGTCAATAATTGTTTAAAGACATCGTAGTAAAATTTATATAATGAAATAACCGACAAAAAGAAACTTGACTGGACACGTTTGAACGAGATTAAACGTACTGCTCACATCCTTTACATCAATAACCTCCAATAACCCAAATATTGCTGTTTCAAAGTTATGATTTAGGGGGAAATAATATTACCTTATCGTGTTCTGTGTAGTATGATCTTGATCTACACTTAAATTTTCAATTCGACATCAATAACCGAAATATTGATCTACACTGTCCGCAACAAACATTAAAGCGCATGTTCTTCTGCAGTCAGACTTTGATCTACAGTGCCTGTAAAAGGTCAGTGAGTCGCGCGCAACAGCTAAAGGATTAATAATAATTGGACGGCTGCATGTTCTTTGTAGTCTGATCTTGATCTACACTGTCCGCAACAAACATTAGAGCGCATGTTCTTCTGCAGTCAGACTTTGATCTACAGTGCCCGTAAAAGGTCAGTGAGTCGCGCGCAACAGCTAAAGGGTTAATAATAATTGGGGGGCTCGCGCCGCATGTTCTGCGCAGTCTAATCTTGATCTACACTAGCCGCAACAAAGATCAAACTGAATGTTCTGTGCAGTCTGATCTTCATCTACACAAAGGGTTAATTATAATTAGAAGGTCGCTCAGCATGTTCTGTGTAGTCTGATCTTGATCTACACTGTCCTTAACAAAGATCAAACTGCATATCCTGTACAGTCTAAGCTCGATCTACATCGTCCATAAAAGGTCAGTTAGTCGCGCTTACCAGCCAATAGGTTTATAATAATTAAAAGGTGGTGGGTTTTATCTCAATACCTCGTCCAACCATCTTTTTTCCCACAATGTTTTTACCATTTATCAGAGCTTCAAATTTCGTACCAATAAGGTTTTTCAAATAATGTATACATTGTCTTCACTTTAAAGACACAATCAAATTACATCTTTAATCAGTCTTCATATACCTCAAAGTATCTTTAGGCGGATTAAGTACCAATCACCAATATTTGAAAAGCACTTAAAGACGAGTGGCGCTATTGAAAAACAATTCAAATAGATGACATCATAATAACCCGTATACTACACAGTATGTTAGTCTTCATGGTGAAACAAGTTTCAACATGTATGTTTCTATAACAACCTAGCATCTTTGTTTACAAGCAAAGAGACGCTATTACTACTCCCCTCTAACAAATATGGAGCAGATAACCTCAAATAATATGGATAATCAAATTTATTTGGGTGTCCAATACATTTCTAAAAGTGAAATATTTTGCTTGTAATGAGCATTTTCTACTTTTGCAAATAAGTTTTCAAAAGTCTATTGCCTGACAACAAGTCATTTCCAGGAAGTTAGCTCTTTAACAAACGACAAAAGTTTAGACTGGTCAAAATTGAAAGCATTTGCAAACGACCAGATAAATGCGACTCGAAACTTGAAATTTATTTTGGAAAGGGTAGAAAACATTGTGGGAAAAGGAAAAAATGCTGGTAACCAGAATTTTCTCCTTTTCTCACAATGTTTTTCAAAAGCTTTAATTTCTTTCTTAGGGTCGTTAAAAGTTGAGATTGTGTGGTAAAAAGTTAAGAGCTCAGTGAAGTTAAGTGGGCGTATGCTTGACAAGGCTGTTTACAAAATTTCCTCAAGTTTCCACAGTTCTCCCTGAACGGCAACCCTTACACAGCTATGGGAAAACTTTATATGCTTTTGTGAACAAATTAGATTAAGATCAGACTGTTTTGAACACTGTTCAGCAGTCTGATAGGAGATATTCCTGCCTTAATCACTTTCATTAAACCCACCTACAGATGACATTTTTGGCTTGCAGCTTTTGAAAAGAGAGTGACAAAAGTTGAGATTTCCAACAGCCAGCATGCTGTTTCCCCGATAGTTGTGAAAGAGATTATAAAACAATGGATATTGTCTAAATGTCTTAAACTCTAAATTTCTTAATTGATTGATTAATGGAATGGTGTTTTCACAACTTCTAGCATTATTTCAGTCTTAACACAATGACAGCTCACTTAGTTTCCTGCGGTTCACTTGAACTAAAGTCTAAACAGACAGAATGTGTTAAACAATACATGATAAATATTTTCTTTCACTATTATATAATAAAAAGATTTAAAACCATTTGAGCATCAAAAACAACTATTAGCCTAATAGACTAGTCTGCATGCCTACGTGGAAGCTTGCACCAGCTTTCATTTATACAGTGTATAATGCTTACTATGCACAACTGTCTGCAGCTGTACAGCAAAAAACAGGTAAATTGAAAAGCATTTACTTGTGGCAAAGGTCATGAGAAAAAATTCTTTGCTTGCAAAAAAAAAACAAATGAGCCATGCTCTGTGAAAAGGGGTTTAATGCATCTGCAAAAAAAGTTTTAATCCAGGTCAGCCTGCACAGCCCGTGCAGGCTGACCTGGGTCCAAACTTTTTTTGCTATTGTTAGATTTTCAGCATGTTATAGGACAAGTGTACCTCATAACTAATGTCAGTTGTGTAATAAAATTAATTATGTGGATCCATAATCATGACTGTTGATGACCTGCTGGGTATAAAGCATCATGGAGATGCATTTAACCCCCCCCCCCCCCCCCCCCCGTGCCAGAGTATGGCTTAAATATGGCCTGCAACAAGCAAAAAGGGGCATTCGATCATTTGCGTAGTTTCTATGCAATTTTCTGTTTTGCACAAGTCTACTGTAGCACAAAATCTAATGTAATCACAAAGTGCCGTCTCGCATTAGCCTGCGCAGTCTGCGCAGGCTGATCTGAGATGACACTTAGGCAAATGTCCGAATGCCCCTTTTTGCATGTTGCAAGCCATATGTGTTTCTTTATCCTTAGGGTGCAAAATACTGGAATAATTCATGTTTTTGTTTCATTACAAATTTTAATGCAGTTCTGGCTAGTCTAAGTACTGAAACGCATATCAGACAGTTTATGCCAAAAATCAGACCGCACCAATCCCCCCCCCCCTCCTTTCATCTTGTGTATTCTTGCCTCTGAGGAAGATGGCTTTGAAAACAATGTGATAGGCGAAAATGCTGACAACCTGTATTTTCACCTTTTTCAAACAATGTTTTCTGACATAATTAAAGATAATTCCCACAAATAATTTGTCATCTGAAAATGCCTTAAAATTGGACATGTCTAGTAGTTTGTCATCTAGTTCCCTGAAAAGGCAGAAAACATTGTGGGAAAAGCAGAAAATGCTGGTTACCTGCATTTCCTCCTTTTCCCACAATGTTTTCCAATGGCTTCTTACTCAAGGTCATTAAAAAATTGGATCATTTGGTACTGGGTTAAAGTCGTCTGCAGCAGACAGATGAAAATATTGCAAGCAAGGGTTTCTACACCCTTATCAGTAAAAATTCCAGATTAATGATTGTTCAGATAAAACTCCAGGCCTTGGATTTCCAGAAATTCTCAAGCTGTTTATTCTTGGAGAGAGCTGCTTATCATTTATTCATAAACATGATATAGGAATTTCAGCTGGCAGGGCAAAAATGTATGTAAATCTACAACTTGGTATAGATATAATAGATGGATACACCAATCCATGTAACCACTTAACAAGCCAAGAAAATCTCAGAAAATTAACCCTCAGGCTGCTAAGCGCGACTTGCTGACCTTTTGCGAACAGTGTAGATCAAGATCAGACTGCACAGAACATGCAGTCTGATCTTGGATCTACACTGTCCGATTAGGTAATATTTTCCCCCAAAAAATAATTTTGAAATGGCAACATTTGGGTTTTTACTATTGACTTGAAATTTTTATGATAATTATATAGCAGAATAGGAGTTAAGAAATCAGACAAATGAGAAGAACTAGAAACATGTCTGCATGTTATACTGACAGCCCCATGGAAGGATTTCTCCTTTTCTCTGAATGTTTTTCCAAATTGTTTTACATCAAAGTCAACAGAGTGTACTGGAAGAAGAGTTTGTACTCGTAATTTGTAGGCAGTCATACATGCAATAATCCATTGTTAATGACTTTTTTATAATGGACCATGGCAAATCCTTAAAATTGTCAAGTTTTGGGTTTTATTTCTAGACCGATCTCACAATGTTTTAAATAGGCTTCTCCTCAGGATTGTTAAAACTCAGAATTGTCTGGTATACGGATAGATTAAGTTTGGGAGGGGGGAATTAGGCTCCTTGACAAGATACATGTACTACACTGCAATTGCAAGGTTGTTTTAGAATTAACTCTACCAAACGGTAAAATTTTGAACTTGTCCAAAATAAAAGCAATTGCAATCGACAAATTAAAGGTGGCAAAAATGACACTAATTTTCCTTCAAAGAGCAGAAAACATTGTGGGAAAAGGAGAAAATGCTGGTTACCAGCATTTTCTCCTTTTCTCACAAAGTTTTCAAAAGGCTTCTACCGCAAGGTCATTAAAAGTCGTGACTTTGTGGTAAAGAGTTAATTCACAACAAAACAGCTGACAGAACAGAGATCATTGAGATCTGACTTCTCACCTTCTGTGAAGTCTGATCTTAACACTTTCCTATACTACAAGTTTTAGCCTCTTCTAATTTCACAACAACTGCAGATTTGACATTGGTACAAAATTTTAATGGGAGCACATTCTCTGACAGGGTAGAAAACATTGTAGGAAAAGGAGAAAATGCTGGTTTCCAGCATTTCCTCCTTTTCCCACAATTATTCAAAGGACTCATATTCAAAGGACTCAACTTCCACAAGGTCGTTAAACTTAAGATGTTTGGAAAAATGTAAATGTAAAAAAAATTTGTCTCAGAATGCAACCACAATTCTGTGATTCAGTTAAATACATATAAAAGGTTAAATGCATATAGTTGAACCATTTTCACACAAGCTACGCATGTTTCGCATGTCAGACAACAGCTGTGGTCTATATCTCTCACATAACCTGTATCATAGATTATGTACTAAATTTCAGGGGAAATTCCTGACTGCCATGAAACATTTGCTATAGATCTAAGGCAGTGACCCAACAGAAACAGTCCAAAGTTTTAGACTTGCTATTAAATTTTGAATGATGACTGTTACTCAATTCCAAATTAGCAAAAAAAGCAAATAAGTGTTAAGGGCAGACAAACACAGGTTCAAGAACATTGCAAAGAAATCCAAAAGTATCCCATTTTGCAACTTAAGCTTTCAGCCATTACAGTACAAGCCAGAGTTTAACAACCCTGAAGAAGAAGGCTTTTGAAAACAATGTCAGAAAGAAAGAAAATGCTGGTAACCATGTTTTCTCCTTTTCTCACAATATTTTCCACCCTATCAAAAACAGAAATTATTGTTTGAGCTACATTCAAGTTCTCATCTGCAAATGCTTACCATTTGCTTGAGTACAAAATTATGTTGTTTGGTAAAGAGCTAAGGAAACCTCTGAGGGTCTTAGAAGACAGCAGGTCCCAGGAAAAGTTAAATCATAAAAACTCAGAATTACGCCATCCTAAGTTCATAACAGAATTTTCTGCCTACCTGCAGGGGCGGAATTTTGGCCCCTTTCCAAATAGGAAACAATATAATTTTTACCCAATTCCATGATTTGTTGCCCAAATAGACGCTTAAAAAAAGAAACCCAATCGCCCTGGATATCTGATGCATTAGTTTTTTATGCTCGGTCTGAAAAAATTTGTGGTAAACATGGAAAAACAGTAGTAGCTCCTATTCACAATCCTCCATATTCTGTTGCTCGCAGGAAAATTAATTCTAGAACCAAGTACCGGTAAAAAGTAAACAAAAGATAGAGCAACCTGACAACTTTTGACCAACTTAAATTTACTTTTCTGCTAGGGACTAACTAATTGTACCAACCATTTAATGACAGACTGTTACCTTTACACTTTAATTTCCATACATCGAAATGGCTCAATTTCAAATTTAAATGCATATGAACACCTGCATTGTTTACTTTTGACCCCTATTGGAGCTTAAAAATAAGTCTTGTCATTATGGCAAACATATTAAATGAATTGGAATAAATAAAGAATTATGTGAAAATAGCAAGAGGAGATCATTAGGCTAAGGCCCAGGTCAAAAAAGGGCCCAATTTTTTATTTTTTTTCAATCCATCTGGTAGAAAAATTCAAATGGTACAGCGAGTTAGGATAGCCTTTTAGAGTCACTTTAAGCATGGATGCCAGATCTGAAAGTGGTGCAGATTTTTTTTTTATGCTAATAAACTCACCTACCCAAAATTTGCCGATAATGTAAATTAAACTTTTCCCATGTTCACAATAATGAAACAAACAATGAAACAATGCAATCTTTTTGACAAATCTTTTGAATTTAAGGTGCTCATTAAAATCCACATTTATGTTAGACTTATTTTAAATCAAGTCTGACCAATTTCACACGCCATAAAACACCTAATAAATGTTCCTAGAAGAATGAATTGAAACCAATCTCTGAATTTTCACATTGAATGTGTTTATATTTCTGGCTAGATTTATTCACAATTTTGACTAGAGCTACTAGGACAGACATACAGGACCAAAATTAAGAGCAATTATTGAGTTTTAGCATTTAGCACCTCAAAAATGATCTATGTATGAGTGCAACAGTGTAATTTATTGTTGCACACTAACCTTTGATTTCGTTATTTCATTATATATTGACAACTGTAACCATAAGTATGCCAACACTGAGATTTGGATAATATTTTCATTGCTTAAGCTGCTTTATTTCCTTTGTTATTCTTACTCTCCTACTCTGTTACTCTATTTCACTGATGCAATAGGGGACATAACTTGAAAAAACCTATTGGTGACTTAAAGTTAACAAATGCGCAGTTCATTCAGCGTAATGGTGACGTATGATCAATCATCAGTTTCTTTGTTTGCTGCATTGACAGTACAGCTGTGTTGTGTGTGTATATATGAGGGTGGATGCCAGAAACAAAAGTGGTGCAGATTTTTTTCAGATGACATTTTGTTACCCCACCCACTGAAAATGCATTGAATTAAGCTTATGTGTACAAACCACAAAATTTCAATATCTACTGGAGTATATCGATTGCAAATAGGTCTAATTGACAATGAAGCACATAAGCAATTGTAAAATTCAGTTACAGGAGAAGATAAAATACATTGGGTGCCCTGGTGTTACCCCACCCACCCAATTTGCATGCATTTATTGAAAATCATGGGCAACGTAATATCATTTAAGACTTTTGTGTTTCAGCTTCTTGTAAAAGGGTGTGATGAGAACTAAATGCTTACTATTGTACCAAATTGCTGCATTGTGTATATGTTATGGTCTTGCTTATCCTTTACCCCACCCACTAATGTATATACACGGCCATCTATATGAATAAGATGTCATTATTCATTTGCTTCTTGAAGTAACTGTTTTTTTTTTTAATCAGCCTAACATTTGTTTTCTTCCAGGTGACTGAAATACAAATCTTTCAGGATGGAACCTAGTCCTTTAAAACTAAAGCTGACACCCAAGAAGAAAAGATTAAGCACCGAAAAGACAAAATGTATCTTTTGCGAAGCAGAAACTTGTGAAAATAAAAGAAAAGCATCAAGTAAGGGTATTTCAGCTTTTCTCACTGCATTGCAGTGTCGTAAAGATGTCGGTAATGAAAATATTGCTAAGTATTTTGGAACAGTTGTTGAATATGGGCCAGGTCAGGAAATCAACTTACTTGAATCAGAAAGCGACATTTATTGGCATAAGCAGTGTTACTGTACATTTACTAGCAGAAACCACATCACACGCATAAACGACAGACAAAGTGAACCATTGCCTGTACCGCACAGACAGAGACTGATTTAACATTTTCTGGAGAGACAGACTTTACACCGGAACATATTTTGTACTATGCAGCACTTGTACTCAGATCAGAAAGAAAGGATTGTGTTGGAATAGAGATCCAGCCTCTAGATCCTGCTGATATAAGTGTAGAAAGAGAGGAACAAATTACTCCTGAAAAACTGTACTCATTTGTTGCCTGGATATTTCTGTTAGACGCCTCTATGACATCTGAAGTAATCAAAATGAAAGATATAAAAGTGAAGAATCCAGGCTGGATCTCTATCTGTGCTGTCTTCAGAATATCCCTTAATTTTGCAGTGGAATTTACCACATCCTCTAACCTTAATTCTTTATCCATGACAGTATTAGGCTTGCCTCTCAAATCTGAGGATATAATTTGAACCTTGTCCAAATATCTGCTCTCAATTTTCCGTTTCAAATTTTGACTTGTATATGTCTGTGACTTTTCATTTTCAGCAAAAGTTGATTGTTCTAGTAGTGTCTGGAATTTCTTCAGCAAGTCAGTAATTAGATAAGCTCTACCTGCTTTCAGATGGGGTTCAGTTGTATTCATAAGAGTTTCAAGGGTTGTATCATACAATGTCTCATCTTTGTGGCTACTTTGCTCCTTAGAACTTACTTTATGATATTTGCTATGGCAAGCCTTATGATACTTAGCTTCATACACAATCAATTTTCTGTATAAAGTGCCAACTTTACAATCCATGTTTGTATCTTTCTTTTCTTTAGCCCTTTCTTCCAATGTGTCACAAAACTCATCTGATACAACGTTGATCAGACATTTGTCTTTCTTATATGACTTTCTTTCACAAAACATACACAGCTCTGTCCAATTGGAAGACCGCCTCTGCACTTTGGTCCAGGCAATGGTTCACTTTGTCTATCTTTATCGTTTATGCGTGTTATGTGGTTTCTGCTAGTAAATGTACAGTAACAATGCTTATGTCAATAAATATCGCTTTCTGATTCAAGCAAGTTGATTTCCTGTCCTGGCCCATATTCAACAACTGTTCCAAAATACTTAGTAATATTTTCATCACCGACATCTTTACGACACTGCAATGCAGTGAGAAAAGCTGAAATACCCTTAGTTGAGGCTTTTCTTGTATTTTCACAAGTTTCTACTTCGCAAAAGATACATTTTGTCTTTTCGGTGCTTAATCTTCTCTTCTTGGGCGTCAGCTTTAGTTTTAAAGGACTAGGTTCCATCCTGAAAGATTTGTATTTCAGTCACCTGGAAGAAAACAAATGTTAGGCTGATTAAAAAAAAAAAAACAGTTACTTCAAGAAGCAAATGAATAATGACATCTTATTCATACAGATGGCCGTGTATATACATTAGTGGGTGGGGCAAAGGATAAGCAAGACCATAACATATATGCAATGCAGCAATTTGGTACAATAGTAAGCATTTAGTTCTCATTACACCCTTTTACAAGAAGCTGAAACACAAAAGTCTTAAATGATATTACGTTGCCCATGATTTTCAATAAATGTATGCAAATTGGGTGGGTGGGGTAAGTATTTTACCTTCTGTAACTGAATTTTACCATTGCTTATGTGCTTCACTGTCAATTAGACCTATTTGCAATCAACATACTCCAGTAGATATTGAAATTTTGTGGTAAGTACACGTAAGTTTAATTCAATGCATTTTCAGCCGGTGGGGTAACAAAATGTCGTCTGAAAAAAATCTGCACCACTTTTGTTTCTGGCATCCACCCTTATTTGACTTCTATATAGCTGTACTATCACCTGGTACCAATGAAATTTTTCTACCGGACGGATTGAAAAAAAAATGAATCCAGCTGGCCAGCCCTCAGACTACATCCTTGATAAGAAGAGTATCTCCTACTGTTACAATATTTTCAACAGCAGTCTGCTCATAGACAAATTAAGAATAAGTGTGGCTGCAGGAGGTAAATGACTTATCAGGCTTTTGAAAACACTGTGTGAAAAGGAGAAAGTACTGGTAACCAGCATTTTCTCCTTTTCCCACTATGTTTTCAAATGTTTTATTCTTCAGGGTCATTAAAACTCCGGATTGTGTGGTAAACAGTTAACTCTTTACCAAACGAAAAACTTTTGGACTGGACCAAATTCAAAACATCTGCAGACAACAAATTAAATCTTTGTAATATGATGATTTCTGACTTTGATAGGGTAGAAAATATTGTGGGAAAAGGAGAAAATGCTGGTTACCTGCATTTTCTCCTTTTCCAACAGTGTTTTCTATAGGCTTCTTTCTCAGGGTCGTTAAAAGTCGGGATTGTGTGTTAAAGAGTTAATTGGGACAGACTCCTTGAGTTTCAATCATGAATCCTCGCATTTCCAAGTTCCATCAAGAGTGACTAATTGACAGCTGGTGACAAATTTCCATCAACACTTCTCCCCATTATCTCTTTACCACACTGAGTTTTAAGGACCCTGAGAGAGTCGTTTACATCCTGCAATCACTCTTTTCTTTACTTTGTCTTTGAGCAGAATGTCTTTGAAAACATTGTGACAGGAGATTTGTTCTTATCACAGAGGAAGACAAAATCAGTAGCTCAAAGAATATGAGTCATGCTCTGTGAAAAAGGGGGTTTAATGCATCTGCAAAATGTATACATTTGTACTTCTAAGGTCAGCCTGTGCATTCCACACAGGCTGACATGGGTCCAATCTCTTCGTTATTGGTCAATTTTGTGCATTTCAAAGAACCAGTCCAGTCCACCTCATGATTTGGCCAGTTCTTACACAAAATTGAATTTATGGATCTATAATTATATGATAATTTGCTTGGTATAATGCATCACAGAAATGCATTAAACCCCTTTTTGCCTGAGCCACTCTGATAATTATTTTAACCCTCAAAGGATAGAAATCACTGTAGTTACCAGCATTTTCTGCTAATCTCACATTGTTTTTGAAATCTTTTTTCAGGTTTAAAAAACAAGGGCTTATCCAGCATAGGGCTTACCCATGGAACACCGTGTACAACCTAGGCTGAGCTTTACATCAAAATCAGAACACACAATACTTGTAAAAGCCTTTGAATCCAAGCATTTTGGTCTGTTTTTCTGACTGAAGAAGTTCATTCATTTGGGCCTCTGATGTATTAAATTCTTTACTACACAATCCCAAGTTTTAAAGACCCTGAGAGAGGAAGCTTTTGAAAACATTGTTGCAACAGGAGAAAATACTTGTAACCAGCACTTTCCCTTTTTTCACAATGTTTTCCACCCTGTCATAAACAAATATCAAGTTTTGAGTCACATTTAATCTATCATCTGTAAATGCTTTTGATTTGGACAAATCTAAAATTTTGCTTTTTGGTAAAGGGTTAACTCTTTCCCAAATAACAAAATTTTAGTCTTGAACAAACTGAAAGCATTTGCAGAAGACAAATTAAATTTAACTCAAACGATGGGATTTTTTCTTTTTTTCAAAAGCCTTCAGGGCTTCTTTTTTCCCGGAGGCATAACAACATGCGACAGTTCAGTGTTTAGTGTAGGGTAATAATTAATCAGCCTTACCAATCAATAATTGTGTTAACAAGATTTTGGTATGTTATACTGCACCATACTGCACTAACAAATCAGCTATACATGCAGACAAATAACCAATACTCATTGCTTTTTAACCCTAAGAGCAGTTTAACCCTTATCCTGCTATATAAGTAAAGTGAAACTTTCAAGCCGATAGTAAAACCCAAGGTTTTGCTATTTCAAAGATATTCTTTTTGGAGAAATATCTCCTTATCAGACAGTGTAGATCCAAGATCAGACCTCACGTTCTGTGCAGTCTGATCTTGATCTATACTGTCCGCAAAAGGTCCTTGAGTTGAGCTAAGCAGCTTTAGGGTTAAGTAATGCCTTTGAGGCCAGAATAGATCAGTCAGAGTGCACAGAATGTACAGTGCAGTCTGATCTATGAACTACACTGTCCGCTTTGCTGAAAGGGAACTCTCACATAGCTCCCCTTTTTGGTCTTATTCCTGAAATAAAATGTATGTTGGGTTGATTATGCACTCATTCTGTTGAGCCTTTCCCAAATGATCCCTTGATACAAGACAGACGAAAAACCCGTTTGAAACAATTGTAGGAAAAGAAGAAAATGCTGGTAAGCAGCCATATTTTGCTTTTTCCAACAATGTTTTTTGTCCCTTCAATGCCATTTCACCTAATCCAGGACACAACTGATTGTGGTCTATGAACTGTTTCAACATGGATGTGTCCAAACTGAAGTAATTTTGTAAAGAATTTAACCCTTTACTACACAAACCCGAGTTTTTATGACCTTTTGAAAATATTGTGGGAAAGAAGAAAATGCTGGTAACCAGCATTTTCTTCTTTTCCCACAATGTTTTTTCTCCCTTCCAATATCAAATTTTAACTTTTGTGCCACATTTGTCATCTGCAAATGCTTTGAATTTGGACAAGTCTAAAATTTTCCAGTTTGGTTAAGAGTTAACCCATTCCAATTACCATACAAATACTTTTCACAGGCATATAACTCATGGCTCATAGAAAGTGTGGGACAGAAGCAATAAATTAGATAAACTCCTGTTCCTTTAATATTTCATATTATTGGCATTTTTTGGTCATTTTCCTCTCTTTCAAATTTTGCACAATAATAATGGATCCATGTTCTACCATACTTAGGTTAAAGCGGTATGAAAACTATGCTGGTCTAAATTTTTTCCATGTTTAGAAGCAGATTCTATTATTTTGGCCATATTTAATTTCTTTGTCTGCATTTACTTAGAATATGATTCAATTTATGGCTAAAATTTGTCCTCTGGACATGTCAGTGAGTTAACCCTTTATCATACAATCCTATTTTGACAACCTTCAACAAGAAAGCTCTTGAAAATATAGTGGGAAAAGGAGAAAATGCTGGTAACCATCATTTTCTCCTTTTCCCACAATGTTTTCTACTCTGTTAATAGTAAGATCCATCATTTAGGCCACCTTTATCATCTGCAAATGCTTTGAATTTGGACAAGTCTAAAATTTTGTCACATGATAAAGGGTCAAAGGGTCTCACCCTCCCCTAGAGTGAATCTAGTTTGATCTTGTTTCACAGCTCACTAAAAACTTTGAAAACATCATGAAGTACACAGAAAATATGCAGCAGCAATCTCTGTATCAGGTTGATTTCATGATTTTTTCTCTGCATCTAAATATTTTTTATCCCTGCTTTTTATACATTACCTTAATTTTCTGAAAATCTCAAATTGCTTGGTAATTGGTTAATGAATTACATGAGTTAAATTTAGAATTAGTAAACAAACTCATAAAAGGGCCTTCAGACACAAGTGGTGTTTGATTTCAAATACATTGCATTCTGAATTCAACCATGTGATACAATCCTGCATTTTGATTGGTCCTCTGGGCATATCACAGCTGTCATGTAACGAATCTGCCAGGAAATTCAATTGACACAATGCAGTCCATTAATGGATGGATCTGTCATGTCAAAAAAATTCTTTACAAATTTGAAATAAATTGTTCCTGAACATGCAAATTTCAGTCTTTTTTTGTCACTATGCATTGCTCAGTTTTCCTAAACGAGTTTGCATTATCATCTGTAGTACAAAATGTGAATTTTTTATTGTAAAACAAGAGTTCAAAGCTGTTTGACAGCCCAGGTCAGTCTTTCACTTTCTGTGCAGTCTGATTTTGAACTTTGCTGTCTGAAAAAACAGCTTTACTCTTTATTGAACAACCAAATTTAAGACTTTCCAAATTTGAAAGCACTCGCAGACATCACAATAACTTAATCAAATGCTGGGTTTATTCCTTGAGCAGGTAGGAAACATAGTGCGAAAAGGAGAAAATACTGGTCACCAGCATTTTCTCCTTTTCCCGCTATGTTTTCAAAAGCTTTAGTCCTCAGGGTTATTAAAACTCTGCATGGTTTAGCAAAGGGTTATGCAGCCCTTTGCTATCGTCATAAATCATAATTCTTATGTAATACAATTGATCTCAGTGACTGGCTTGCATTTGACAGTTTGAACCTTCATACCTGGAGCATAAATTCAAAACCCATTTTACAATGAAAATTTCTTTGCTCAATTAAATACCAAAAGATACACCACTTTCTTACAATTTTCTTCCCAATTTACAGTGTGATATGAAATGTTCACAGGGTTCTGAAAATTCAGCCCTGAACTCTTTACTAGACGAATAGGGTTTCTCAATATTTAAAGCCTTATACAGCTGGTTTCAAGCATTTTCTCCTTTTTCCCCAATTGTTTCCTTCTTCCCAAGGGTCATTATATAATGAGAATGCTTTTTAAATTTTAAGCATCCGGGATAAAGCTGTATTACTGCTACAGTACAGGAGAGTGAAGATCAAGATCAGACAGTACAAATAGACAATGTTGTATCTTGAATCCCTACTTTACCTTATGTAAATACTATGAGTAAAAACAGCATTTTCTCCTTTCTCCACAGTTTTCAAAAGCCTTCCTCATCATGGGGTGTTAAAATGTGATTGTCTGGTAAAGGATTAAATTAAGGAAGTATTTTTTTTTTTCCAATATGATTGATTGTATGGTGTAAACACCATTTTCAACATTATTTCAGTTATATCGCGGCTGCCAGTGCACCTATCCATGCTTTCCTGGAGTCTCTTTTACCAGTACTCCGCACAATTTTCTTTCCAAGCCACTGGCTGCTTTCCCACATAACCATTGTCGAAACAATGGTCAGTGGTGAGAGAGGAATGAATCCTGTCGCAATGACTATCATCAATCCTCGGAAAGAAATTGGCTGAGCCAGGGATCAAACCCACGACCCCCTGTTCTCAAGTCCTGAACGCTACCGACTGAGCTACCTGGACTCAGCTTTTCCAATATGATATCAAAGCCATATATACAGTTACCATCCAAGTTCAAAACTAAACTAACGGACAGGAAGCCAGAGAAATTTCTATTTTTCTTTTTTTTATTTCTACCAGAGGAAAATGGATGTGAAAGATCAACCAGTAAGTGTAATCCTGTCTCGATCTGAACTGTCAGCAACAGCGACAAATTAGTGCTTAAAGACAGTATTAACCCTTCAAGTGCCTTTCAGTAGTGCAGATGAACTTGCAGTCAAGGTGGATCAAGATCAGACTGCACAAAACTTGCAGTCTTATCTTTGATCTACACTGTTGTCTTTGCAAGCACTATTGAAAAAAGCAACCTTGAAACTCATAAAGTTGGGTCTTAAATCTAGACTAATTATGTCTGTTGAATTCATTGTGCTTTAACCCTTTACCACACAATCCCGAGTTTTAACAACCCAGTGAAAGAAGCTTTTTGAAAACGTTGCGGGAAAAGGAGAAAATGCTGGTAACCAGCATTTTCTCCTTTTCCCCACACTGTTTTCTAATACATTTAAGGAAGAAATCATCATTTGAGCTACATTTATTTTGTTGTCTGCAAATGCTTTCAATTTGGCCAGTCCAATATTTTGTCATTTGGTAAAGAGTTAACCCTTTACCACATGAAAAATTTGAAAACATTTTCGGAAAAGTACAAAATGTTGGTTACCAGCATTTTCTCCTTTTCTCAAAATGTTTTCAGGAGCCTTCTTCTTAAGGGTCGTTCAAAATCAGACTGGTGTGCTCAATGGTTACGATTCAAAGTATCTCTCTACAGTCACTCACCGTGTCTTCATTTCCAGTGGGAAGCATCTTCAAATTTGTAAACTTAAATCTAAACAAAAACTTCCGTTTAAACAAATTCACAACAAAAACACCCTCAGTGCACTTTCTATATGGAGACAACAAAATCCTACTGTATCATAAAAATCTGGTAACAAATATCTCGTAAATTCTTTGGTATATCTTTATTTTTGTCATACACACTGACACAATGTGATAATTATGAATGGATGAGTAGGTACTTTATAGTCCTCACTCAGTCCTCATTTATCAACTCTCAGAAACTAGTTAGAATAATGATTGCTCCCCTATCTGACTGAGTTCACTGTCTAGTTCACACATACAGCAGACTAAGAACCTGCAGAAATATATGAAGAATGTATTTTTCCCATCAATGAACCCAGCATGAGTCATGTGATCTGGCTCTGAAACTAACTCAATAAGGGGTAATTTCAAAAGATTCAAAACTGCTCTGTACAAAATTCTTTATTTTCGGGGGTCAGCTCAAAAGTATCCCATGTCTGATAAACATCTAAGACATCTGTTACTTTGTATGAATTAGTTTATCAGATAAGTTTATCAAACTAAGGGTGATTATGTCAAATTAAGAGATTGTATTAACTCCTTATAACCCAGAATAAATGCAACATATATGTTATCTCTTTACCAAACGACAAAATTTTCGACTTGTCCAAATTGAAAGCATTTGCAGACGACAAAATAAATGTGACTCAAAAATTGAAACTTGCCTTTGGAAGAGTAGAAAACATTGTGGGAAAAGGAGAAAATGATGGTTACCAGCATTTTCTCCTTTTCCCACAGTGTTTTCAGAAGGCGTCTTCCTTGGGGTCATTAAAACCAATGATTGTTCGGTAAAGGGGTCAAGTCAGAGGATTTCATTGCCGGTTTGATATTCAACACCATTTTCAGCAGTTTTTCTTTCATTTCAAAACAGTATAAGCAGTAAGTGATTCATTCCTTGAATTCCTTCAACCCTGTACTACAAAATCTCATCTTTTAATGACCCTCAGGAAACAGGCTTTTTAAAACATTATTGGGAAAGGAGAAAATGATGGTAACCACTGTTTTCTTCTTTTCCCACTATTTTTTCTACCCTTTCAATGACAAATTCCATCATCTCAGCCAAGTTTAAAATGTCTGCTGCATGCTTTTGATTCAGACAGGTCTAAAATTTTGCAGTTTGATAAAAGAGTAAACCACAGTAGTGTGTACAACACTCTCTCACAGCCAATAGCTACTTTCCCACATGTCTATGCAAAGTTTAGCAATGAGAGAGGAATAAATCCTGTCATGCACAGTTAACCTTCATAGGGCCTTTCACAAATATATTTTCCTTTGCGGCCAATGTGGATTGAGATCAGACTGCACAAAATGTGCAGTCTGATCTATGACCTACATTGTCCACTTTGCTGAGAAATTCTGGATAAGAGCAGCCTTGAAATTGCAATTATTTGGATTTCATTTCTAGACTGAAACAGTTTGTTAGCTTTACTTGGCAGTCTAAGGGTTAACCCTTAACCACACAGCAAAATTTTAGACTTGTCCAAATTAAAAGCATTTGCAGACAGCACTATTTCTGTTGCCTAAAAGTTTTTTCTTCGAAAGTAGAGAAAACATTGTGGCAAAAGAAGAAAATGCTGGTTACCAGCATTTTCTCCTTTTCCCACAGTGTTTTCAAAAGTATTCTTCTTCGGGGTCGTTCAAACTCCATATTGTGTGGTATAGGGTTAATACATTTAACTGATATCCTCACCAAATCAGAAGAAAGAAGGATCAAATTAGCAAATGCATCAACCCCTTATATAAACCCGAATAAAATTTGCAATAGATATATTTGGCCAAAGGATTTGATTGCTGGTTTGGTATTCAACATCACTGTCAGCAGTTTTTCTGTTATTTCACAAAAGCTATTTCGTTTATCCCTGGAGTTTCTTTAACTCTTTACTACATAATCCTATATTATAATGATCCTGAGGAAAAAAATGCATTTGAAAACATTACTGGAAAGTAGAAAATGCCGATAACCAGCATTTTCTCCTTTTTCCACAACACTTTCTACTCCTTCAAAGACAAATCCATCATTTGCCATAAGCCAGATTCAATTTGTTGGCTTCAAATACTTTGGATTTGGGCGAGTCCAAAATTTTGTTGTTCCGTAAAGGTTAAAGATCTCAAGATCTATTTTCCTAGCTGAAAATAATTGATTAATCTTTTTAAACGACAAAATTCAGGATTTGTCCCATTTCAAACCAGAAATTTTGCTGATGAAAAATTATATGTAGCTCAATTGATGGAATTTGTGAGTGACACGCCAGAAAACATTGTTGGAAAAGGAGAAAATGCTAGTAACCAACATTTTCTCCTCTTCTCACATTTTCATTAGCCTTTTCTGTAGTTAGGAGTTGTTAAAACTCTGGATTGTGCGGTAAAGGGTTAATTGGGTACTCTAAAGGTTTACATGTCATTCTGTGTTATACTATTATTTAGATTTCCTTATTTTTTTTAATTTGTTATCTGCAAGTGCTTTCAATTTGGACAACTCTAAAAAAAGTTGTCATTTGGTAAAGATTTAAAGTTGTTAAAACTCTGGATTGTGTCACAGGTAAAGCACCTATCACAACTTCAGTTGCCTTTACTGCCCTATAGATCAGGATCAGACTGCACAAAAAATGCGGTCTGATCCTTGATCTACTATGACTGACCCCTTTGCTGAAACACTGTGGATAAAGGCAACCTTAAAACTGCACTTGATATAAGCCTCTTACTTCTATACTGAAAATTCCTCAAGTTGATTCAAAGTCTATTGCTTAATACAAACGGACTAAATTGGGCAATAACCCATGCATTCTTAGCTTCAAATAAAACCTGTAGTTACATCCCTTCGATTTCAGCAGATTTTCAAGTCTTTATTAAAGAGTTATTTCCCTTCATACAAAATTTTGTTTAAACCCCAATGCTTCCAGATTAACAAAATGAGCATTTTCAAGAATATAGACTCAAATTCAATAGTTTCAATGGCTTTGTACAGCCAAATTATATTTAAGGCTTTACCAGACAATAGAATTTTAGACTTGCCCGATCTGAAAGCATTGCAGACAACAAATTGAATCTTACTCTACACATAAATTTTTTCAAGGAGAGGAACATATTGTGAGAAAAAAATCAACATGAGAAAATGAGCAAATGCTGGTTACCAGCATTTTCTCCTCTTCCCACATTTTTCCCGAAAGCTCTCTTCCTCAGGGTCATAAAAACTTGTTTGGTATGGAGTAAGTTGTAGCCAATGTAGATGCAAGATCAGACAACACACTCTCCCACCTGATCACCATTGAAAAAATATTGTGATAAAAAAAGAAACTGCTTGTAATGAGTAATTTCTCCTTATTGCATTTTTGTTTTCACATGTTTCAGGCATTCGACCCTGTTTTGTGTTCATTATCCTATTTCATCCCCATGTTTTCAATGTTGTCTGCTGAAAAAATGTGTTTGAGTTGTGAACTCTTTACTGGCTACCAGCATTTTCTACTTTTCCCACAATGTTCTCAAAAGCTTTCTTTCTCAGGGCTGTTTAAAGTCTGAATTGAGTGATAAAGGGTAAAAAAAGTCAATAAAACTTAATCTCTTGACTTTTTACAAGAATCTTTGACTAGTCCTGCTATGAAACTATTTGCACACAACAAAAAAGATGCGGCAAAAATGATGGGGTTTGTGTTGAAAGGATAGAAAATATGTTACGAAGTGGTGCCATTGCAAGTTACTTAGAGAAGCACTTGCTGTGTGACCAGCATTTTCTCCTTTTCTCATGTTTACAAAGGCATCTTCCCAAGTGACCCTGACAAGAAAGGCTTTTAAAAACAGCATTTTCTCCTTTTTCCACAATATTTTCTACACTGTGAAACATATTCTCATCACTTCTGCCACATTTAATAGATCATTCTGCAAATGCTTTCCATATGGACTAGTCCAAAATTTAGTTATTTGGCAAAGAGTTAAGATTGACAAAGGTTAATATTTTATTTCAGTAGTACCTAACATTGTACATCACTTTTAAAAGCAAACGTTTCACAAATCAACAATTATGATATAATAATTATTATCATCAGATTTTATTGGAAAGTGTGTGTGTGGGAGGGGGAGGGGGGGTAAAACTGTTCATGCTTCTAATTAGAACTAAACTACTCAGTGGTCAGTCTCAAACAGGTGAACCTAGTCATTCTTCTGTGTTGAATTATTCTACTGGCTGGCTTTTCATTATCTGTATATCTGAGATATCACTTATTCTGGGCAGTAAAAACAAACAGGACCAAAGTCTGTTACTCTCAAAGATTTTCTTTTGACATGAATTAATATGCTTTTTCCAGACATCTTGAAAAAAGATTAGTGGTGGTACAAAGAATAGCCTTCATTTTCTGACTAGCCTACAAGTTATGATCTTTTTCAGTGCAGAAATGCACTAGACAACAAAATTTCAATCTTTCAAACAGAAAGGGGTCCTGCGTGGCTAAATGGTAGGACTCTTAATCTGTAGGCCCCGGGTTCGAGCCTCACCAGAAGCACTGGGTTTTTCGTGGGAGTGTCCTTTTGGTGAGCCACTTCAGAGCCCCTAGCCCAGGACATACATAAGTATGTGAGCTGTCTCCGTGATGTAACAAATAATGCTAAAAATGGTGTAAAACACCATTCACTCCATCAACTATTTTCAAGTTGAAAGCATAAGCAGAGGACAAATAATTACTTGTGTTTTAACTCTTTACCAAATGACAAAATGCCCAAATTGAAATCATTTGCTGATGACAATTTAACCTTGGCCAAGATGATGGAATCTTGTCTTTGATTGGGTAGAAAACATTTCTTTGTAAAGTAGAAAATGCTGGTTACCAGCATTTTCTCCTTTACAAACAAATGTTTTCGAAAGGCTTCTTCTTCAGGGTTGTTAAAATTCGGGCTAGTGTGGTAAAAGGTTAAATGGTGAGATTTGTCTTTGGAAAAAAATAGAAAAGTGTTTTTAATAGGCTTTGTCAGGGTTGTAAAAACATGATTGTTCCATAAAGGACTTTGTTTGCTTGTTTGGCAGTGTTTAACACCATTTTCAACATTCTGCTATCAATACTCTCCTGGAGTTTCTTTCACCAGTACTCCATATTCAAGTTCTGTAAACTGTTCACAACATAATCCTGAGATAAAATGACCCTGAGATAGAAGGCTTTTGAAAATATTGTGGGAAAAGGAGAAAATGCTGGTAAACATCATTTTCTCTTTTCCCATAATGTTTTCTACTCGTACAAAGACAAATCACATCATCCGACTAAATTAAATTTGTCATTTGCAAATTCTTTCAATTTGGAAGATGCTAAATATTTTTCACCTGGTAGAGAGTTGCCTAAGTACTAAATACTTCATTAATTTTGTGGTCTGCAAGCTCCTTGAATAGACACAACTAAATCTTGTAACCCTTTGCAAAATAATCTCATGTTTTAATGACCCTGTTGAAGAAAGTTTTTTTTGTTGTCTGAAAAATGCTTTCAAAATGACCTTAGTCTTTACGAAACCACCAACTTTTAGACTTTCCCAAATGAAAGCATTATTTTCAAAGTGGCCCAAATGACATGGTTTGTCTTTGGTATGTTAAAAAACATTGTGGGAAAAGGAAAAAATGCTGGTTACCAGCATTTTCTCTTTTACCCACAATATTTTCTAGGGGCTTCTTTCTACAGGCTGTTTAAACATGTGATTGTTTGGTGAGGGCTTAAAAATTGGGCATGCTTTTACTGAAAATTGGAAGGGTCTGTCAATTATCTAATTAATGAGTTTTATAATATAACAGTCTATAAATTACTCTGATTGCATCATTTTATCCTAACGTATTACAGCCATTTTATATCCAAGACAAACATATTTTATGATTCATGGAGAAAAAAACTCCTGTAAGTTAACTCTTTACCACACAATTCCCCAGTTTAAACAATCCTGGAGAAGAATACCTGTGAAAATATATTGGGAAAGGGAGAAAATGCTGGCAGCCACAAATTTTCTCCTCTAATCAAAATGTTGTTGTCTTTTCTTCCACAGATGAATTTTTTTATCATATGAAACATGTTTTGTCATCTGCTAAAGCTTTTAATATGATGTTTGTATTGGAGTCTAACACCGTTTTAATGGTTTAGGTCATATCACTGTGGTCAGTGCACCTATGCATGTTTCCTGGCTTTCCACACCATTACAGACACAACTTTCATTACAAGCCACTGACTACTTTTCTCACATGCCTCAGAGGTGACAGGCGAAAAATCACTGGAATGAAAGTTTGCCTCAACTGGGTATCAAACCTGCAACCATCAAGTTACAAGAGCGCTATGCTATCCACTGAGCTACCCAGCCTGGCGTTTAAGTACAAACCAGTCTAAGCTTTGTTGTTTCTGTAAAGAGTCAAACATTTATAACCAGTCTACTGTAAAATGGAATTGCCAACTAGACAAGAAAAGTAACATCTTTTTCACTAAAAAAAGTTATTACTGTGAGTTAATTGCTGTACAAAATATCTGATTACTATCAGTTAAAATCTTTTTACCCTAAAAATATAGTTTCATCTCTTTACCAGATGACAAAATTTCAGACTGGTTGAAATTGAAAGCATTTTGCAGACGACAAATTAAATGTTGTACAAGTTATGGAACTTGTCTTTGAACTGGTAGAAATCATTTTGGGAAAAGGAGAAAATGCTGGTGATTTTCTCCTTTTGCCACAATGTTTTCAAAAGTCTTTATCCTTGGGAGGGTCGTGCAAACTCAGAATTGTACGGTAAAGGATTACGCCGTTACCTCCTGGAACAAATTTACACCAGACGACTCTGGAAACATCCTTGTAAAATAGGGATAATCAACGGAAAAGAAGTGGTGGATAACCAACAAAAATACGTATAATACATATGGAAATATTACGCCGAAGGAGAAAGTTCTCATTAGAAGCAATGTCTCTTTGTCCTATAATGTATTCAAAAGTATGTTAAATCTGCAGGCAGATGTAAAGTTATTTGCAGGTGGTAACTTAAGCTAAGCTATCAATTTGTACCTTGTACCCTGTGTAAGCTCATAATTTGTAAATTCTAAACAGTTTCAAGTTACTTTTGATTATAACAATATGAATGAAAAACTAATAGAAAGGGTATGAAAATTGAATCAACCCCGTTTTGAGCAATTTCAACTAATCAGTGCTTTTACTACACTTATCATTTATGTCATAATGTTTCCTTAACTCTTTACCAGATGACAAAATATTACACTTGTCCAAATTGAAAGCATTTGCAGATGACAAAGTAAACGTAATTCAAAAACATTAACTTTGTCTTTCATAGAGTTGTAGAAAGCATTCTCTTTTTCCAAAAACATTCTCAAAAGCCTTCTTCCCCTGTGTCGTTAAAAGTCAGGACTGTGTGGTAAAGGGTTAACTTAATTTACAAAATGACAAAATTTTGAACTTGTCCATATAGACAGCATTAATGCAGATGACATTTAAATTTATGCCACAAGGCTCCAGTAGTAGGTGAAAAGGATGAAGATACTGTGGAGAAAGGAGAAAATGCAGGTTATCAGCATTTTCCCATTTTCCACAATGTTTTTTTTTGTCGAGCCCTGGTAGTTCAGTCGGTAGCGTGCGGGACTTGAGAACATGGGGTCATAGGTTTAATCCCTGGCTCTGCCAATTTCTTTCTGAGGATTGATGATAGTCATTGCCACTGGATTCATTCCTCTCCCACTGCTGACCATTGTCTCAACGATGGTCATGTGGGAAAGCAGCCAGTGGCTTGGGAAGAAAATTGTGCGGAGTACTGGTAGAAGGGACTCCAGGAAAGCATGGATAGGTGCACTGGCTGCCGTGATATAACTGAAATAATGTTGAAAACGGCGTTAAACACCACACAATCAATCTACAATGTTTTCATGAGCCTCTCTTTAACCCTTTAACACAATTCCAAGTTTTAACAACCCCGAGGAAGAGCTAAATTGGAAAACAATGTGGGAAAAGGAGAAAATGCTGGTAACCAGCATTTTCTCCTTTTTCCACAATGTTTTTTTATCCTATCAAAGACAATTTTCATCATTTGAACCACAGGTAAACTGGCTTCTGAAATGCTTTAAATTTTTGTTGTTTGGTAAAGAGTTTAATGTTTGGTAAAGACTAAAATGTCATCTAGCTAAAATGTATAAAAATGTCTCAAGAAGAGTAAAGGGATTTTGTGCATTTATGATGGAAATAAATCCAACCTATCATATTGCTTAATAATTTCTTTTTTAACCTTTTACATTATCTTTCCTCATCGTCCCATCCCTCTCCGCTTACTAAAAATGGTTTAACCCTTAACAAAAGAATCCCAAGTTTTAACAACTTGTGGGTTTTCCATGACACCATGTGTCTTTGAATTTTGATCTCCAAAATTTAAATGAGCCATGCTCTCTGATATGGGTACTTGATGCATTTGTGAAAAATATCGATCCAGGTATGCCTGTGCAGTTTGCCCAGGCTGACCTGGGCCTGAACTTTTTGATATTGGTCAATTTTCTGTATGACATTGGACCAGTCCTAATGATTTTAGTAGGTTTTTATACTAAACAAATTATGGGGATGTATAATACTGTGATGACTAATGCTTGGTATCATGCACCAGAGATGTATTAAGCCCCCTTTTGCCAGAGCATGACTCAAATATTTGTCTTCTTTTATTCTTTCTTCAGACGACCCCCATATGAGAAAGTCCAGGGAAAACCCTGGACCTTGAAGAAAAAGGTTTTTGAAAACATTGTGGGTACAGGAGAAAATGCTTGTAAGCCAGCATTTTCTCCTTTAACCAAAATGTTTTCTACCTCTCAAAGACATATCCCATCAATTAAGCCACACTGAATTTGTCCTCTCCATACTTCTTGATTTGACAAGTCCAAAAGTTTGTGGTTTGGTAAAATGTTAAGACACTACAGAACTGCTAAATCAGTACAAGAACACTATAATAAGTGGGTGTCACTGCCAAGCTGCAGTTTTTTTTTTAGGAAAAACACCATAATGTTGAGGGAAAAAGGGGCATAACTGTGTCAAGCTATTTAGGGGTTACATGCTCTTCTAGTTTGGATTCCCCTTTTGACAGTTAACAACTAGCCCTCTGTTTAACATGGGGGTCTGCTACAAGTATTTGTCTGCTGACAGCATTTATAAACAATACCATGTTTTAAAGACCCTGAAGAGGAAGGCTTTTGAAACATAGTCAGAAAAGGAGAAAATACTGATAACAAGCATTTTCTCCTTTTCTCACAATGTTTTTTTCATCATTTCAAAGACAGAAGCCATCTTTTTAGCTACATTTTACTTGTTATCTGCAAATGCTTTCAATGTAATTGAGTGTAAAATTTTGTGGTTTTGTAACAAATTTTCATTGAAAAAAATTCTGTCAAGTCAATTCATTGTCAATCCTATTTCAGACCAGCAAAATTAACCTAACACTACTCAGTTTGTAAGCATTACACTCATCCACTTTAATTGTAATGTCTGTGGGTTCACCACAAAATGTTCAAGGTTGGGCTGGGCCCAACAGAGACTCAGTCTGGTCACTCATTCATTCATAAAAATCTTGATCCATATCTAGTGGTTGACAAATGAGAGAGAACCATTCACTATAAAGATCTAACTGACAAGTAATTCTAAACAATTCAAATCAAACACCCAAGCTCTTAACCCTTTACAAAACAATATTGACCCTTGGGAAAAGGACTTTTGAAAATACTGCGCGAAAACAAGAAAATGCAGGTACGCATTTCCTCCATTTTCAACATGTTATCCTTTCATGGACTAATCTCACTGTTTGAGCCACTTTTACTTTGTTGTCTGCAGATGCACTGGGTTTGGACAAGTCTATAATTTTGTCATCTGGAAAAAGTTGAAAGAAATTCTGATCATAGATACCATCACAAATCTTTCAATCTTTAGAAACAAAGCAAAAATGAGAAGAAATGCTACCTTTGGGGAAGAGATACTTGTGTTGACTGTAGCTTGACTTGAAGTTGTTGATTCACTGTCTACACTACTAATTGAACTTGTGGTGCTTTCCCGTCTTGAAACTGGTTGAGGTATCATAGACTGGGAACCATCTTGATGATTGCCATTGTGGCTCAAGGTTGATTCTTTTTGAGGTTTTGTGACCACAGAAACTGGTATTGAACTGTCCTTTGATTTTGCAGAACCTGATTCTTTTCTTGTTACAGTTTCACGAGTTGACCGAGAATTCAGAGTTTCTTTTGAATTAAAAGACGGTTCCCGGCTGACCCTCGACTGACCATAAGTGTCCCTTGAATTAAAACTTGCTTCCCTACTCACTCTGGACGGAACATGTTCTTTAACAGCTGCTGCTTCACGTGATTTCTTTGTAAAACTAGAAACGACTGAAGACACAGTCGAACCTGAACCAACTCTGTCTCGACGATACATTTTTGATGGTTTAACCAGTTTATTTGAGGTTCACAATTCAAGTTTAAGTAGGTGATGTCTTGTAACAGTGGGTGTTTTGTATCACATGTCAATCTTCCTGACATATGAACCTATAGTCACCATTGTACAAATAATTATCTGATATGTTTGTGACAAACAAGTTTTAGGGCTTTTTTGCGTCTACCTGCAGTTTCATAACACTATCTTCACGCAAACTGCATGATTCTACACTAAAAAACTAAAAGATAAAAGAATAACTCTTTTATTTTTTCATGTTTCCATCATCGTGCAGAAATACTGATCACATTTTTGCACATTATTCTCTTGTCTTAAATTAGGAAACAAAAAAAAATCAGACTTGTCCAAATTGAAAGTATTTATTGATGACAAAAATAATTGTGCCTCAAAACTGAAAATTTGTACTTTGAACGGTAGAAAATATTGTGGGAAAAAGGAGAATGGATGGTTACCCGCATTTTTTCTCCTTTTTCCATCGAATGTTTGAAAAGTCTTTTTCATTAAGATTGTTAAAACTTGAGATTGTTCGGTACACGGTTGAACTAAATCTAAAACAGGAAACATTGAGCAAGTTTAGTAATGATCAGGCTATACCCAACCCATTACAATAGCCAATCTTAACTCCTTACTAGCCGATGACATTTTAGACTTGATCAGATGAAACATACATGCAGATGACAAACCAAATGGCCAAAGTAACAGTTTTTACCAGTGTTCTGTCCTTGACTCGAATTGATTTCAAAAACCCTTTTCCTCAGGGTTGTAAGAATTTGGGATTGTTTGGTAAAAGGAAAGGTTCAAGATTGAGCTACAAACAACAATACTGAGTCAACAATTTTCTCCACTACAAAAAGGCAATTCTTTTTTGACTTCAACAGCCCTAAGCATTTGATATTACACAAATAATTCAATGAATAGATCCTCCAATATGTCAAATTAAATTTCATTATCAAAGAACCTTTAAGTGTTAACAAGAAAGGCTATTTCCACAAGCACTAGGTTAGCCTCATTGATAAGCCAGGACTCTTTTACCAAACGACAGAATGTATGACTTATCCAAATTTAAAGCATTTGCAGATGACAAAATAACCATGACTGGAAAATTACACTTTGTTTTAAGAAGGGTAGAAAACATTGTAGGAAAAGGAGAATATGCTGGTTACCAGCATTTTCTCCTTTTCCCACAGTGTTTTCAAAAGCTTTCTTTCTCTAGGTCGTTACAAGTCAGAATTGTGTGATAAAGGGTTAAGGTGAAAGTAGAGTTTGCTATCAAGGGACTACAAACTTGTCTTCAAAAAATGTCCTTTTGGGCACAAAGCTTTATTTACTCTTGACTAAATTCTGATTAGCTAACTCTTCAAAGGCCATATTTGACCTTAACCTCAATCATAAGACATTCAAATATATCATGGCCATCTGTTAAGAGCAATTTCTCCTTTTGCAACAATAATTTAAACAGTTACAGGTCTGTTGCTATAGGAAAGATTGGTTTGCAGTTTGTAATGTATAAAATGAAAAAGATTATTTGACTAAATTGGTAACCCTGGAATGAAACTGGAAACACCCTGTCATCCCACATATCCCGCATAAAATCAGGGCTTTATCCAGGCATTTTGGGAAATGGCCCCTGGCCAAATTGGGAAAAATATCATCGACAAAATGTCAAAATTGGGAAAATAATATTTACAAAACATATAAAGTTTAGAACACATTTAACCTTAAAACAAACTTAATAAGGCATTTAATGTACTACTGAATCAATGCTGCTTCTTTTTCTCAAACTTCTTTCTTTTTGGATGGTTGTGCTCTCTTTTGTCTCTTATACTAGTTCCAGTCTTCTTAGCTGTAAGACCCCCCCCCCCCCCCCCCCTCCCATGATGTTTAGTAGGACTTTAAAATTCGCTTATAAAGATATCTGTTTTTCTGGTGAATGCACAGGGGAATTATTGCCTGTTTTATTTTTTGTATGGTGTGTATGCAAGTCAGCTGATAGAAGTCATTATCAAGGCTAAATAAGACAGACTGAAGAGCCTCTGATCGGTTGAGGTCTTTTTGACAATTGTTTTGTCATGTGTTTTCATGGTTTTTCTACATGATGATTAATCTTTGAAAACGATTTTTTGTGTGTTTTGACATACTAGTACATGGAAAGATTGATAAATCATCATTTTCTGTGGTAGACCTAATACAGTTTGAAAAAAAACCTGTTAAAACTTAATTGTGGAGAGGAAACTTCACACTAGATTTTTGTGTCATATGACTTCGGGTACGTCTTTAGTCCCACAGTCATACTGATATCGGCTCTTTAATTAACATATTGAATTTATGACCCAATACCTGATGATTTATACGTCCAAGTATGAATTTGCATGTTTGTCATATAGAGTATCCGTTTCGGCCGACGACAAACTATGTTCACCAATTATACAGCCAATTCCTTTGCTAAGACAAAGACGAAGCACAACCGCTCAAAATTGGTCAGGGAAAAAAAACTCATGGTCTAGATTAGGCAGGGTATTTTTCATAACTTGTTCTTGGTTCAGGACTATCAATTTAGGAGCTGGGCTCTTTAATTTTGCCTTACGAAACTTCACTTCGCTGCAAAACGTGAGGCAGTTGCCTAGAAGTTAACAGCCCCAGTTGTCTGTTTTTTTTTTGTACGTGAAAACCAAGAACGGTTTACAGCCAGATAATCGAGTCAATGCATGAATCGTATGAAAATATACGGACACAGTCTATAGTTCATTCGCCCCCAAATAGTTTCGGACCTAAAATACGACAATTGTCGATTTCCTGCTTGAACTGTGGTCAATGCACGCAGTCGATGAATTTTAGCAAGTTATTTAGTTAAAAGATGAGTCAAAACGATACAGACGAATTTTCTTTTTCTAGTGTCTAATTGGGAATTTTATTTTATGGAATTGGGAAAAAAATACACTTTCTTCAATTGGGCCCCCAAGTACAGAAGAAAACCCCCTGAAAATTATCCTGTAAAATCAGGGATACCTCATTTGTTTTGTGTTAAGCACCATTTTAAACAGTATTTCAGCTTTTATCTCAGCAGCAAGTGCAACAATCGACTGATCCTATATGTATTTGTATTGGAGTTTAACACCATTTTAACAGCTTAGGTAATATGGTGGTCAGTGACGCACCCATGTGTTTCCCCAGGCTTTCTCACATCAGTACTGACACAACTTTCTTTCCAAAGCCACTGGCTACTTTTCTCACTTGCATCAGAGGTGAGAGGTGAAAAATCGCTGGAAAGAAAGTTTGCCACAACTGGGTATCAAACCCGCAACCCCTAGGTCATGAGTCAGATACACTAACCACACAGCTACCCGGCTGGGCTCGACTGTTCCTAGTAGAGTTTCTATACCAGTGCAGTATATGCAAAGTGAGTTTTCTTAACTCTTTACCAAACAACAAAACTTTTGACTTGTCCCAGTTGAAAGCATTTTCAGATGACAAATTAAATGTTACTGGAATTTGAGGATTTTTTATTGAAAGTGAACAAAATATTGTTGAAAAAGGTTTCTTTCTCAGGGTTTCTAAGAGTCTAGATTGTGTGGTAAAGAGCTAGTCATATATTAATACATTGCACTACAAAAAAGAATATAACATGAAAATAACATAATTCAATCAGTTTTAACAAAAGGGACTAGAACAAGAGCACAGAAAAACAAGTAAAATAACTGGCAAACAAGACAAAAATGTTGTAAAAAAAAAAGTATTGTTTTTCAGTGGTTTGGAGTAAACTGTCATGCAAAGTTCAAAAATAAATTATATGGGCAACACTATTTCCTTTCAAAAATAGTGAAATACAATTGTGCATTTATGTAATAAGAGATGACAACAGTGGTAATAAGTTTACTTGATGACATTATCATCTGTCTTTGTCTCTACCAGTCTTTAAAATTTCTCCTGTTGCCAAATGGTTTCAAAATACACTGCTCAAAAAAATTAAAGGAACACTTCTAATATATCGCTTCTTTTCTTAAGGTAAAAAGTTTGAGACTACAAACAGTATTACGGTATTAATTAGTTATTCAACTTAATGCATATATCCATGATTTCAATGTTTTCTCATGCTTCTTGAGGAACTTGTGGAGCCGTTATTCCATGTTTTGTTAACTCCCCCTAGATTTAGGCAATTTTCTTTAACCAGTATTTCAAATTGCAAGATCTCTTACACTGCAATATGAAGACTGTGTTGTCATTTCTTTTTGTTTGTGAGCTTGTTGGGTTAGCTTCTGCTGTAAGATGTCATTTGGACCCAACAGATGTTGCACAGGCCGTGCAAATGGTGCGAGATGGTAGATCACTACGAGAAGTTGCAAGAAGTCTAGACGTTTCTCCCAGTGTTGTCCACAGACTTTGGAATCGCTACCAGGAGACAGGCCAATACACCAGGAGGCGCGGCCAGGGTTGAGAACGCATGACCACTCCGGTTCAGGACCGCTATTTGAGAACCCTTGCTTTGCAGACACGTAGGTTTACTGCAAGAGCCTTGATTGGAGCTACAGGACTGTGAATTTCTGATAAAACAGTTAGAAATCGCCTTCATGAAGATAACCTCTATGCCAGGAGGCCTGCTACAGGGCCGGAGAATTGATGAGTGGTGTAACATGCTATTCTTTGATGAAAGCCGGTTCCATGTTTCGACTTGTGATAGACGTGATCGTGTCTGGAGGCATCAAGGGGAACGTTATGCCAGGGTTCTCCTTTGACCCGGGACTCCGGGTTTTGACGCATGGAAATCCGAAATGACCCGTTTTTGACGCTCAAAAATATCTGCCTAAGCGTCAATCTGACGCATGAGATTACCAGCCAAAGGGTCATATAAATTATGTCGCATGCATCCGGCAGGAATGTAGCCTATAATAAACACGATCAGTGTCAACTGTGTACAGACGCACGCAGCTCTGTTTATCACACGTAATCAAGCTGGCAAATGGCGAGTCATTTTTGAAAACATGATAAAGGTGTTAGTCCAATTATCTAGTGTAAAATGACAGGTTTTCAAGTTAACTGCTACCCTAATTAACAAATTTATGTCAAATCATGCAGTAATACTTGTAAAAATATTAACTGATTTGAAAAAAAGATCGCTGGAAAAAAACGTGAAAACCCATGACACAACAGAAATCAGTTTGACATCATCCAATCTGAGGCACTTCAAACTATCTTTTCATCTTTGGTGACAAATTTAAACAGTGAATTTATACTTAATTCTTTATGAAACAATAAGTGAAAGCTAAAATCTCTGTTTAAAAATTAGGAAAAACTTTTTAAGATGAAAATAAACAACAACCTATAGATTAGATGGGGCGGGGGTGCGGCGGAACAAGTGTGAAAGAAAAAGTAATTGGAAAAGAAAAGAAGACTTAAATCTTAAGAAATAACACTTTAATGGATGTGACCTTTATTTTCTCCCTTTTCCACAATGTTCTAGGGTAAGAAAGACAAACCAAGTCGTTCTAGCCACATTTGAATTGTAGTCTGCAAATGTCTAAAATAATTATGATCTAGTCAAAAGTTTTTGTTGTCTGGTAAACAGTTCAAAAGTTGTTTGTGTCCATTTATTCATCAAGATGAATTGCATGCTAGGGCTGCAATTTAAAATTCTTCTGTCCACTTCATTCCAACAAGTCTCTACATAAGATAGGGTATTTTCTTATCTAATTCCTATCCATAAACAAAGAACATAAATGGAAAGTTTTCATTATTTCACCCTTATCTCTCTGTGATAATTTTGACCCTTGGACATTTCTATTAGACTCTTGGAAATTCCATTTTGACTTTTGGAAATTTGGGCCCAAGAATCAATGACTCTTGGGATTCTGGACCTAGGGAGAACCCTGGTTACGCTGACTGTAACATTGTTGAGCATGACCGTTTTGGAGGAGGCTCTGTTATGTTTTGGGGTGGGGTGTGCTTTGATGGACGTACCGATCTGTACAGAGTAAGAGGGCGAAGTTTGACGGCTGTTCGGTACAGAGACGAAATCCTGCAACCTATTGTGCTTCCCTTCGCTGGTGCTCATGGTGACAATTTTGTGTTTATGCAGGATAATGCTCGCGCGCACATGGCAAGAGTGGTACTCGACTTTTTTGAGCAGGAGGGAATCAATGTTATGGATTGGCCTGCATGATCTCCTGATCTAAATCCAATAGAACACATCTGGGACTTAATTTACAGCCAGGTGAGACACATGCACA
Organism: Hippopus hippopus; assembly: GCA_946811185.2. Taxonomy (NCBI): domain Eukaryota; kingdom Metazoa; phylum Mollusca; class Bivalvia; order Cardiida; family Cardiidae; genus Hippopus; species Hippopus hippopus. Next base: position 19,983,653 of record OX328109.1, on the reverse strand, counting down.
ACCTACCACAGACTGTTGAGGCACTTGCTAACTGTGTTCTAGAAGAATGGGCAAATCTTCCCAACAACAAATCAGGACATTGATTCAGAGCATGCCCAACCGTTGTAGGGAGTGTGTAAACAATAGAGGAGGACATACCCATCATTAGTTCTTGTGTCTTTTTCATGTCTGTAGAAAGATAAACACTTTATGGAATCATTGTTTGTGGCATTAAAATGGAGTTTTTGCATTTTCAATGGTTGTTATAGAAATCCTTTTCGGTATGTCCATTCTTTTATTTGTCACAAAGAACATTTTAAGTTCTTCACATAATTTTGTTTGATTGGTTTACCTTAACCAATACCAGTGAAACAAATCTTTAAAAAATTGACTGTTCCTTTAATTTTTTTGAGCAGTGTAGAACAGCTGCACGAGCAAACAAGAGGGCAATGATTGCTCTATATTGCTCTACTGCCTTATAAATAAATAAATCATAATTGGCATCGACTGAGCATTGGTCCTGAAAGAGCCAGGTTGTAATAAAATTTCACAAAGATAGAAGCTAAGCCTAACAGAAGTACTGTCTACTAACCCTTAACCAAGCAATCCCAGGTTTTCACAACCCTTGGAAAGAAGGCTTTTGAATGCAATATTGGAAAAGACTATTCCAAATTGAAAGCATTTGCAGACGACAAAATAAACGCGACTCAAATATTGAAACTTGACTTCGGAAGAGAAGAAAACATTGTGAGAAAAGGAGAAAATGCTGGTTACCAGCATTTTCTCCTTTGCCTTTGTTTTCAGAAAGCCTTTTCCTCAGGGTCATTAAAACCAGGGATTGTTTGGTAAAGTGTTACGGAAACTTATATACAAATCCCTAAAGCGCCTTTCACAACTATTCTGTATTGTCTCTTTTTAACGCCCCTAGGGGTGTTACATTTTCCGAAAGGTCTCGGGCAGTTAATAGAGGTAAAATAGCATAAAAATTTTTCCATGATGACGATAACAGTACTGTCCGGAATTTAGTCAGTACCAACTGCAAAGAAATCATCATTTGAGAAACCCGCTGTATTAATGCAAGATATTGATTTTACTGCCGATCGTGATTCATTTGGGCATTAAATAGCATTCACAATTAATCTGAGACAATTATATAGGTCTTCGATACTTTCACTTTCTTAAAGGTGGCCCTTCAGATTTTGGGACGAAAATTTTACAAAAATACAAAAAAAATCATCCTTATACTCCCAAAGCCTTTTATTTTTCATTCATAAAACCCCAGTAGTCGAAAACCATCCGACAACAAGAGAAATTAGAGATTTACTTCGGTCCAGGTCGACACCGACGGGAAACACGGTCTATTTTTACATGAGCAACTCACTCATTTACATACCAGAAATACACAGACGAAGCTTCAAACATAGCGTCCGAAGAAGACATTATGGAAAATAATTACATGTTTGTTATGTTATGGAATTTAAGCATCATTAGTCACGTGCCAGTCACTTGAAATTCCCACAATGCTTTTTTGATTTCTGGCGCGAAATCTAAAAATACCTTAAGAGGCTACGTAGCCTTTTAAGGGAACACCATCAAAAGAATTTTTTTTTGTAATTTTATGATTCTTAATTATTGATGATTTGTATTGTTTTTTCATATAAATTTCAGTGATACATACATTTTTTAATTTGGTGAGATGTGAAAAATCTAAATACCCACCTTTAAAGTTTTTCTATGACAGTTGACAATTTTCATGTTACCAAAAGTTTATAATGTTATCAGAAGTGCACAAATATTCAGATAGTTAGGTGCTATGACATCAATTTGTTAAGTAGATAGGATTATGTCAAAGCCTTGAGTTTATTCCAGCTGATTTATTTCAATGTTATCGATGGATTGGCCGTTTGGTAAGCTCATTTTTGGTTAGAAAAAAGCTGGGTGAGTGTTAATTAGAGGTAGGGATGGGTATCGCCAAAAAAATCGTATCGCGATATTTTATAAGCGTATCGCGATACGTATCGTGATATTTCCGACTTTACGTGTTTGACTAGTCCCAAGTGTTCTCTAATGAAAAACTTAATACCGTCTCTTGATCCCTCCCTAAAGTGATAAACTGCAAATGTTGTCAACCCAATAGGATTTATTAGAAGTAAATGAACACAAAATTTAACACATAAAACAAGGTCCTACCTAAGGACCTGAAAAATTCAATAAAAAATCAAAGTAAATGTTGACAGCAACTGGTCTAAGTTGTCTTTGTAACTTAGTCACTTGAATGTTTTTCTTGACTAGAACTAACTAAAAATTCTTCAGTACTGACCAGAAGTTCTCTGACTTTAAATTGATTAATTGACAAGAAGATAAAGAGATCCATGCTCTAATATTGGCACAACCCATTTAGGTATGTGCTTTAACTGCTTTATAATAAACTCTTTACCAAATTATAAATCTGGCAATTTTTTAAGTAATTCCCTGGACCTTTTCAGACGAACTTTGGTACTTCTGGGAACTGGAGAATATGTGTTGAATGGTCGGTTGTCTTATACAGGAAGAAATCGGAGGAGGCTTGATCTTTTGTGTACTGGGCGGGGGGGATTGCATTTAGGAGTACTTTCGGACAGTGCTAGTTTGTTCGGACGATGTCGTCGCAAGTGAGTTGTGAGATTCGTGGTCCCTCCGCTACATTTGACAATCGTGCGGCAGATCTTACAGCCAGCAACGTTTTCTTCCATTTTCCCGTTTCTCTGAATCAAGCCAAAATGTTTCCATACAGGTGCTTTTCTCTTCACATTGTCAATTACTGAAATCATCGGAAGCCGCCATGTTGAATATAGTTATTACGTTACTATAGGGATCACAGGAATTCTGGGAGCGGTCAATAAATTACTCATTTTGCGTGGCAAAGGCTGACTCTTTACTGTTAAATTATTAATTTGGATTACCATTTTTGTGTTTTATTTACTGAAATTAAGAAAATCGAGTTTTATATATCGAAATCAGCAAGACATCAGCGGCCGAAAAAGTGTTTCAATGGATTACCGAAACCCACGAAAGTTCCTGAGTAAACCGATACGGGCCAGCCGTACCGATATTCGTATCATTTTCAAATTGTACCACGATATACCGGTATACCGATAATACCGTGCACCCCTAATTAGAGGAGCAGCAATAATAAGAGACATTACGGTAGTTTTGCGGACAGTTTAGATCGAGATCAGACTGGACAAAAGATGTAGTCTGATCTTTGATCTATACTGTACACTATGGTGTGTGATTCAGGCCATTAGCAGCCTTGAAGCAGCAGGTATGTGGGTGTTTTTCCAAACTGAATGTTTCAATTTTATTTATTCAGCACTTTTAATATCGATTAGGACAGATAAAGAAAGAATGTTGGCTACATGGTAACAAATATTTGTCATGAAAAAAGTTCTTTCCCTTTGATCACTTATATGTCAACTATAGCTTGTTATGAAGTAAAATGGAAGCAAGCCTAAAGCTGTCATATTCTTTCTTGGATCAAAATCTTACTATAAAAATTCTACAGAGGTCCACTAAAGCATTATTTATCAACAGAGAATTCCAACCTGTGGTTTACAGAAGAGTATTAAAGATTTTCAATATCTTTCAGTTTTATTGCCATAACAACCAGAGAGTTCTAGATGTAATTGTGAAGAGAACCCTAGTAGGACCACTTCCGTGAAGTATGATCAAAATGAGTTAAGTAGTTTCTGCAAAGGTATTTGAGTTACCTAACCCTTTCCAAAACGACAAACTTTAGAATCTTCCAAATATGAAACACCAGCAGCCAACAAAGTTGAACTGGTACAAATGAAACTAGAACTGTCACAATGGCGGCAAAGTAGACAAAGTCAACAGATACTCCCCACCAGTACCTTATCACTGAAGCAGCACAATCAGAGTACGGCAATGATTTTCAAAACAAAGTTTGCCTGTGACCTTGACCTTTAGCCCATTTGACCCCAAAACAACAGGGCACCTCCTTGGGCCATGAGCAACACTTGTATAAAGTTTCAGGGTCCTAGGTTAACCCTTTACCAAACAATCCCTGGTTTTAACGACCCAGAGGAAGAAGCCTTCTGAAAACATTGTGGGAAAAGGAGAAAATGCTGGTAACCAGCATTTTCTCCTTTTCCCACAATGTTTTCTAGTCTTCTAAAGTCAAGTTTCAATTTTTAAGTCAAGTATTTTTTGTCGTCTGCAAATGCTTTCAATTTGGACAAGTCTAAAATTTTGTCGTGTGGTAAAGAGTTAAACAGCTTTAGAAACAGTGTCCAAACAAAGTTTACCTGTGACCTTGACCTTTGGCCCATGTAACTCGAAAACAATAGTGCACCTCCATGGGTTATGAGTAAAATTGGACCACAAAGACAAAAACATGGATGGACTGACTTCAGAGGTGGGCGATAATTATCTTCTGTGATAAGATAGAAAATATTGTGGGAAAAGGAAAAATAATGATTACCAACCAGCATTTTCTCTTTTTCCAACAATACTTTCAAAAACCTTCCTACTAAGGGTCGTTAAAACCCAGGACTGTGTGGTAAAGAGTTCAAATATGGACAAGGGACACTGGACCATACCATAAGGTGGCTGTTGCTAAGTGCAGCTTGAAGTCATTTGCATGCAGTAACTGTTCCCTTTAATAAATTCACACTAGGCTTAACACTCAAAAAAGAAGACCTCAATCAATGTTGCATATATTAGGGTTTTCTTGACCAGAATATCTCTCAAACTATTGGATGGTGGATACTATGATCACTGACAGCACATTTTGAACAATCTGATCTTGGACTACAATGTCAGCAAAAAGTATAATTTTACAGTGCAACCTGTAGCATAAAAACTGATATCAGAAAAATTTTAACCATCCAATAGCAAATGTCATAATTCTACAAAATAAAACTTCCTTTCAAAAAAAAAACAATATTTAAGCCAAAACATCCTTTAAGCCTTTCCATGCCATAGAGGACACCAGAAGCTTTGTGGACAGGGTAGATCAAAATCAGACTGCACATTCTGTGCAGTCTGATCTCTGATCTACACTGTCCACTGCTTTATTCTAAATTATGATCAAACTGTCTCTTGATCTTGTAGAGGAAATGTATTTTCAACCTTTGAGTGAGAAAATGCAATTTATTTATTCAGAAGTGAAAGAATAAAGCCTTTATTACACAACCATGGGTTTTAATAATCCTGCAAAAGAGGGCTTTGGAGAAACATTGTTGGAAAAGGAGAAAATGCTAGTAACCAGCATTTCTCCTTTCCAAACATTATCTTCGACCATTTTGAAGAAAAAAAAAACATAGTCTTCTTCATATTCAATTGGCATCTGCAAACACTTTCAATTTAGAAGAGTCTAACATTTTGTTGTTTGAAAAAGAGTTATGACAAAACCACTCAACAAAGCAAAAACCACTGATAAAGTTCAACTTCTCATTTTTATGTTCACAAATCCAACTTTTTATCCTTAAAACTAGCTTGAAACTGACCTCCTGAACTGACCACACTGAAATAAAACACCCTGACTCTCCCTGTCAGGTATTTATTACTGCAATTGAATTCTCACAATATCATATTAGTTTTTGCCCAAACTGTTATTATTCCAACAGCTTTAAACTAACCACCGAGACAACCACAGACTGAAGAAATGACTAACCCTCCATCACAATTCTCTTAACCCTATAATACAAAATCCTGACTTTTAATGACCCTGCACAAGCAAGCTTTTGAAAACACTGTGGGAAAAGAAGAAAATGCTGGTTCTCCTTTTCCGACAATGTTTCCTACCCTATCAAAGACAAGTTCCACCATTTGAGCTAAATTTTAATTTTCGCCTGCAAATATTTTTTAATTTGGACAAGTCTACATTTTTGTTATATGGTAAAGAGCTACTACATTATTGCTGCACAGGCAATTTTTAGAACAGTCAAGAGCCTCACAAATAGAGCGCATAGCACAACTTTTTTTGCTTAAAATGTAAACACTGTAGATCAAGATCAGGCTACTGAATGTGCAGATCTATATTGTCCACTACTGAATATACAGCATATTCCAGCCTAGACAACCTTTCACTATCATAATACTGCAGATATCTTTCCACATTAATAGGGTCCATTTCATAATTTAAAGGTGGGTATTTAGATTTATCACATCTCACCAAAATAAAAAATATATATATCACTGAAATTTATATGAAAAAACAATGCAAATCATCAATAATTAAGAATCATAAAATTACAAAAAAAAATTTTTTTTATGGTGTTCCCTTAAAAGGCTACGTAGCCTCTTGAGGTATTTTTAGATTTCGCACCAGAAATCAAAAAAGCATTGTGGGAATGTCAAGTGACGCTTAAATTCCATAACATAACAAGCATGTAATTATTTTCCATAATGTCTTCTTCGGACGCTATGTTTGAAGCTTCATCTGTGTATTTCCAGTATGTAAATGAGCGAGTTGCTCATGTAAAAATAGACCGTCTTTCCCGTCGGTGTCGACCTGGGGCGTAGTAAATCTCTAATTTCTCTTGTTGTCGGATGGTTTTCAACTACTGGGGTTTTATGAATGAAAATTAAAAGGCTTTGGGAGTATAAGGTTGATTTTTTTGTATATTTGTAAAATTTTCATCCCAAAATCTGAAGGGCCACCTTTAACATGTAAAGGCAACTAAAATTACTACTGAAACCAAGAAGAAAAACTGAAAGACATGAAAATACCCCCATAGAACTGCTGCTGGCATGAAAAATATAATTGTATAGTGATAGATTCACTTGCATATTGCTCAGGAAGTAAAATGGCCATACACTGACAGAATTTAAATTCTGTTTCAACACATTGTCTCATCAAACAGTCAACTTAAAATTCAAAATATCTTTGCCTAACACTGATGATCAACATGAATTCTACATGCATACATCTGTATGTAAATTTCTCCAACTTTTCACTAGACAACAAAATTTTTTACAAATTTCAAATTAAAAGTATACTGGTAATTGCTGGATAACATTAAGATATGGCTTAACACTAGGGCATGGCTCATAGAGGTTGAAAACTTCATAGGAAAAAGAGAAATGTTGGTAATTAGCATTTTTTCCTTTCCCAATGTTTTCAATAGCCTTCTTTCTCAGGGTCCTCAAAATCTAGGATTGTTCCGCAAAGGGTTAACCACACTGTGTTTAAGAAAGGTCTGTTGCAAGTCAAAAAATGTTATAATGTCTAATAATAGGAATCATGAAAATTTAAGGCGTTTGTCATACCATAAAATTTTAAACTTGTCCTGTTGAACCATTTGCAGACAACAAAATAAATGAGCTGCACTCTGGCAAAATGTGGTCTAATGCATCTTCTTGTTGCATTATACCAATCAAGTCATCACATAATTATATATCCATAACATTGGCTTGGCCAAGTGCACAGTAAAGACGTCTGCTTGACAACATGATGTCATGTGAAACCTCACCATTTATTGTAAAGCAAAGAGGAATTCCCTTGTCATCAGTACATCAATTTAACCCATCTATTTAGTTTGAAAAGGTATGCAGATCTAGAGAAAAAACAACACATGTATATGATACTGTGATTTACAACTTTGCCACAGATTTCTTTTATACACACAGGCATACTGTGCGTAATGAGCACTATGCCTTTTCATAAAATCCAGTTTGTCTAACAACCGACTGAATCTTGAGTTAGAATAGTGACTTTGATATGCAGAAAAATTAACAATGGGTAATGTTTAGACCCAGGTCAGACTCAATGTGCAAACTGCTAAGGTTGACCTAGGTAGATACTCTATGCAGATGCATTGGACTCCCCTTTTACAGAGCACAGCTCATCTGTAAACAATGGATTTTCTACACATTGAAAGCTTGAGATAGAGAGAAAACAATATACCAGCATTTTTTCCTTTTCACACAATGTTTTTAAAAACTTTTTTTCTCAGGGTCTTCAGTTACTCTGAATTCTTTGGAAAATTTCCACACTGAGAGCTAAGAGTTTCAACTTTACCTTGATAGATTGTATCATGTTTGAATTTATTGTCTTATTTACTAGCAATTTTATAATGACATTTGTTCACAGCTTTTGAAACAGGGATGTTATTTTCCCATTTCCTCATTTGTCACAGTGTTTACTGGAGTCTCTTTTTATCAAAGTCATCATTAAAACTTGATTCCACCGTAACAAATCTGCAGCAGACAATGTTAACACTTTACTAAACAACAAATTTTGGGCTCGATCAAATTGAAAATGTTTGCAGACAACAAATTACATGTGGCCCAAATGATGATTTCTGTCTTTGAAAGAGAGGAAAAACATTGTGGAAAATGGAGAAAAATGCTGGTTACCAGCATTTTCTCCTTTTCCAACAATGTTTTCAAACGCTTTCTTTCAGGGTCATTAAAACTCGGGATTGCATGGTAAAACGTTAAAAGCATCTTATGCTAACACACACAAGAAGAATGTATTTAACTCAATTTCAAACTAACATCAACATTTTTCGTAATCCTTTTCAATCCATAAATCTTTCTAAGTTAGTAACTTGGATCAGTCAGTAACCCAAATTGTTAGGGAGGTGAAAATTCAGCCAAATGCTATATATCCAAAACCCAGTGTCAACTGAAGATTCACTGTTTAAAATACAAATCTGATACCTATCAAGTGTGAACAACCTATCTTCCAAAATCATCTCGGTAACTCTAACTCCAAACAAAATTTTAGCCTAACCAAAATGAAAGGAGTTACAGACAGAAAACAAAATACACTAAGGTACAAGATACTTGTCTTTCAAATACATGTAGTAGAAAACATTGTGGGAAAAATAGCAAATTACGGTTACCAGCATTTTCTTGGTTTCCAACAGTATTTTCCAAACCCTTCTTCCTCACGGATGTTAAAAGTTCATTGCTTGATTGATTGCATGGTGTTTAATGCTGTTTTCAACATTATTTCAGTTATATTGCGGCAGCCAGTGCACCTATCCATGCTTTCCTGGAGTTTCTTTTGCCAGTACTCCGAATAATATTCTTTCCAAGCCACTGCCTGCTTTCCCACATGACCATCATCGACAAAATGATCAGCGGTGAGAGAAGAATGAATCCTGTTGCAATGACTATCATCAATCCTCTGAAAGAAATTGGCAAGCAGGGGATCGAACAGACTCTGCTCACGAGTCCTGCACGCTAAAAGTTGTAGAAAACTCTTGAGAATCAAACTAAGTATGTTACTAGGAATGGTTGGTGAATAGTCAGGCCCTGTAAATGCTTTAACCTTTTACCACATAATCCAAAGTTTTCATGACCCTCAGGAAAAGAACTTGAAAACATTGTGGGAAAAGAGGCAAATCCTGGTAACCAGCATTTTCTTCAATTCCCACAATGTTTTCTACCCTTTAATATACAAATTTCAATTTATCAAGTATCGAGACACTTCAGAGCCCTGGCCTTGTCCTGGTAAAACCCAAGACACATGAATTGTTAGTTGTTACTGTGATGACTTCATTAATGTTGAAAGTGGCACAGAACATCACTCAATCAATCAGTTTCCTAGAACTTGATTCAACCGATTCTTCTCAAACCATTGGCTAATTTCCAATATAAACAAGAGTTCATTCAATGTAGTGTAGTGAAAGAGGAATGAATCCTGTCCAAATGACTTTCACCAGTCCTTCAGAGGAATCTTTGCCGACCAAAACTTTAAAGTCTTAAGCCCAATTGTAATTAATGAGTGGTTGCAACACAGCCCCTTATCATCTCTTTACAAAACAAGAAAATCTTAGACTGGTCCATACTGAGAGCAATTTGCAAATAACACATTAAGTGTGGCCTCAATTAGTAGGATTTGTCATAGATAGCATTGAAATATTGAGGGAAAAGGATAACAACAGGACCATGATGGTCCTATATCGCTCACCTGAGTACTAAGCAGTAAAGGTCTAAAATAAAGATAAATACCAAATATCGAGGTTCAAGGCCAAATGATAATGAAACAAGAGCAGCAAATTGTCGCAAGATATGCCCATCTGACCGCCACTTGTCAAGGAGGTATAATAATTGCAAAGGGCAGGTAATGCAACAAACATGTTTACCAAGTCTCAAGTCAATTTGACTTGAGACTTCAAAGTTCCGTTCCGGACAAGCAAGAAATACTGTAAAAATGAAGATCAAAGTGGAATTACTCAAAATCCGCGCTAGGTAGAGTTATTGTTCTTGAGCACTGTACTCGGTAATATTGCAACAAACATGCATACCAAGTTTGAAGTCGTTCTGACTTTAGATGACAAAGTTATATTCTGGACAAGCACTAAATGCTGTAAAAATGATGATCAAAGGGAAATAACTCGAAGACAGCACGAGATAGAGTTACAATTCTTGTGCACTGCACTTCCAAATATTGCAACAAATAAGCATACCATATTTCAAGTCATTCCTACTTAAGATGACAAAGTTTTGCTCCGGACAAGCAAGAAATGCTATAAAAATGAAGGTCAAAGGGGGAATAACTCAAAATTCCTGCTAGGAAGAGTTACGGTTCTTGTGCACTGCACTCCATAATTTTTCAACAATCATGCATACCAAATTTGAAGATGTTCAGGCTGTAGATGACCAAGTTATATTCCAGATGAGCAGAAAATGGTGCAAAAATGACGATCAAAGGGAAATAACTCATAGTACGAGGTAGAGTTATGGTTCTTTCACACTGCACTCCGTATTATTGGAACAAACACAAATGCCAAGGTTCAAGTCAATCGGACTGGAGATGACAAAGTTATGCTCCGGACAAAGAACTATTCTAAAGAACTTTCTAATTCAAGGGCAAATAACTCCAGTGGTTCTGGTCCGATTAGATCCATAATCAAACTCATCTGAGATCTTATAGTCATATACATTTTGACCGAGTTTGGTTCTGATTGGTTGATATTTGTAGATGCTAGAGTGTAAACAAAGTCAAATATAGCAATTTTTCTAGTTCAAGGGCAAATAACTCCAGTTGTTCTGGTCCGATTAGACCCATAATCAAACTCATCTGAGATCTTATGGTCATATATATTTTGACCAAGTTTGGTGCTGATTGGTTAATAATTGTAGATGCTAGAGTGTAAACAAAGAAATGTGAACGGACGGACTGACGATGGACGGACGGACGACGGACGGTGAGTGATCACAATAGCTCATCCTGAGCACTTCGTGCTTAGGTGAGCTAAAAAAGCTGTTAATCAGCATTTTTTTCCATTTCCCCAAATGTTTTCAAAAGGCCCTTTTCTTACGGTTTTTAAAACTAGGAATTGTCTGGTAAAGGGTTCATCATTTTCCAGTACCATCTCACCCTTGGAATGCCATGTGAAAAAAAAATTCAGTGGAGAAAAATTGCTGAAATAATTGCAGCTTTAAGACTGCTAAATGTGGCTGGAATGTCTGTGCATAGCTAACAATTTAGATTTGTTTCTTTGTGTTAAGAGTTTAACACTGTTTCATTAGCTTAGGTCATATCACTGCGGTAAGTGCACCTACACCATGTGTTTCCCAGCCTTCTCACACTAGGACTGATACAACTTTCTTTCCAAGTCACTGACTACTTTTCTCATATGCATCCGAGGTGAAAGGCTACTATTGCCGGATAGAAAGTTTGCTTCAACCAGGTATCGAACGAGAGTTTAGAACCTGGGCCAAAATTCACCAACCACTATCAATAACATTCTTCATCAATTTCTGAGGAATTAATTTCATATCATTTACTTTAACTCTTTACCAAACGACAAAATTTTAGACTTGTCCAAATTCAAAGTATTTGCAGACGACAAAATAAATGTGA